>OY979695.1:107864552-109064552 GCA_963855945.1 Thereva nobilitata | reverse complement strand
TACGATGCCTTGTCAAATAACTTGGAAACCAAAAAATTTACTTCTAGATAAAAAAAATTACAGGAAAATACCTGAAAAATATTCCGTTCTCACTGAGCGTGTACAACCCTTTAACCCTTTTATATTATGATGAAAAACCCCCTCTAGGAAAAGTATCTTATTTAACCCTAAAAAAAACTTCGGTCACCTGAAATTTTTTTACAGTTTTCCGTATGTTTTTAGGCAAAAAACATTTTCCGTACCTTTTTCCGGGCTTTGACGATTTATACATTTACCAAAAAGTTTTCATGTCAAAGCATTCTCATTTGCTTCTACCCAAGTTTTATGTGCAATATCGTATGCATGTATCTTCGCCCCCAACCCCCGCTGGAGCATATTTTTCTGGATATCTATCTACATACTATGGCGGGAATGGTCGGGGGCTGTGCCTGAAGTTGTTTTCCTTTTTCGTTCGTGCTCGGTTTATAACTTTTCTGCCGAATTTACATGTACATGGTGTACTTGCGTGGATATAGTACAAGTGTAATGAAAACTTTTTATTTTTTCCTTATTTTTTGTGCTCCCTAAACGGAAAAAAAAGAATCTTGCAGTATTTGTACTGGAATACCTTCAACTTGAAAAACTCGTTTGCTAGCTTAACATAAATTCGTCTTACCTAAGGTCCCTGCGGTGCCTTTTTGGGTACACTGTCAAATATTTGGCAGGAGTTTTTTGTTGGGCGGTTCTGTAGCAAAACGGAAAAGTATTTCAATCTATTTTGATAGTAGTTTTGGGAGGAACTCAATTTACGAAACGATCAAGAAGGCAATTTGAATATTTCATTTAAATTTACGGTGCTACTGTTGGAGTTGACTACTTATTTAGTATTATCTTAAAAAATTACCGTATTCCAACAGATTAAGTTTAGATTGGAATGAAAAAAATTATGTTAATTACCTTAAAAGAAAAACTCACCTTTCCTTCAACTTTCTTGTTCATCGTCATCTACTCTTAATTATTCTGCGAAAAAACATAGGCGATTAATACCAGCTTTCTATCGGCTATTCTTTCAACTTGCGTCCAAATTTTGTTTCGCGTTCTTTGAGATCGTTCCTTTACAAATTTTTTTTGGTCTGCTCTTTGTGCGATTTGTGCATTCCAATCCAGCACATCTCTACTTACGCTGTCGCATTTCCTTAAAGTGTGGCCAATTCAATTACATTTTCCATTTTCGACCACGACCTTCACTGGTTTAATCTTATTGATTTATACAGAAAAAATATGTGAATTGACTTACTTTTTCTATAATCGCTTACAGTATTTTTGCTTGTGTTTAATCTTAATGTACAGTTCGCCCCTCGATATATTACCAAAATCTTCTTCTTCATTATTTTCGCTTCGCGGCCATTACTTCCGATTTGCAGGCCAGACCGCTTGATTCTCACTCAGACTTGTATTTTCAAACAAGTTCGTGTCAGACAACTTGACCCTGCAATGCAGCGACATCATAAAGGGCAGACTCGCCCACCTTGAGGAACAGTCTGAAGGTGGGTTCTTTCATCCTTCCTCTATAGGCATTAATTTAGAGCGCAGAGTCTGGTGACCAAGAAAACTAATGCCCTGACATGCTTTCTGCTGCGGCCTAGTAATTCTCTGGTAGCATTGCGACCCGTTCCAAGAATAAACCACTTGGAGTTGGCCAGACCAAGTGTGACCTTTTGTCTTCACAGTCCAATCGTCTAGTCGCCCTTTTCACAAAACTAAGGATAGCTGTTACCGGGCCGATGAAACTATTGCCAGAACGACGAAACTAACTTGCTAACAAACTAACTAATCTCGACTTGGTCCCACGGCATTTGATTATTTTGATTGCCGCTAGGCTGTTAAATGGAATAAAAATGTGCTTGCTAGCATACGTCCTTTTTAAGTTTTCTTAAATGTATGTCAATATAGCATACCTCTCCAGTAGCTAGGGTGTCTTAGCTGAACGTTCTACTACTGATACTTTGGGACTTTAGCCCGAAAGCACCGCACCCACACCTGTTTCTGTCTTCGAATCATCTGCGTACCACTCCAGTCCACTCGGTGGTATTCTATGAAATTCCAGCATAGACTCTCTCGAATGTTCACGAAGGCAGGCTCAAACTTAGGGATCTTCGCGGTATCTCTTCCAATTTAAAATTCTATAGCTTTGTTAAATATAATTTCTTGATTGATTTTAATATTTTTAACAAATTTCAAAATACATTAAATTTCATGAAAAACATTTCAATGTTGGATATGGCTAACTCTGACGAGGATGAAGGTAACAATTCTTAGATACATTCATATTTTATTAGCCTCCAAGGAGCACTAGCTCATTTATTTCCGTGGAACATTTGCTGTTGTAATAGCGGTAACATTTTGCCAAGCTCGTACGGTGGCTAATCCAATTAGGAGCAAATTCCGCCATCACCTATAAGTTTTAAATGGCAATTTGCCACTTTTTCACCTAAGGTTGTTTTCTAGGCCCTGCCCTGGCCTAGATAAGCGAGTTTACGAATTCAATACGAAGACGAAGTTTGGAATTGTAGGTTATGGCTCGGGCCGACGACTTATGCCCCAGTTACACGAATGACATACTTGTCATTTTTTCTGTCAAAATTTGTCATTATCATCATACACGGTCATAATTTGTGTCATTATTTCTGTCATAAAAAATAAACAACAACAATGCCATTAATTATGACCAGAGATTATGACAATTGTCATTTTTTGTCATTCGTGTAACTGGGGCATAAAGGAAGATCTGTTTCAATAAATTATTACACTTCTCAGCTTATATTCGATATTCTCTCTTTTATGTTGCAAAAATACATGGTCATCAAGGCGTTCTAGTAGATTCCACTGTTCACTGCGTGGTTGTAGTTTTGTTGACTTAATAGGCCAATCTAGTATAAGAATGAAGAAAACGGTGACAGTACACATTTTTGCTGAACACCTGACGACAGCCGAAAGGATTCTACAAAAAGAAGATATATAGGCCCCTGTGCTGAAAGTCGAGTCGTTACGATACGACAAGTCGTTTGAGTTAAAGAAGGTGACATTTCAGTAGAATTACGACTTTCAGCACAGGGGTCTAGAGTGGAAATGCTAAGTTGAGTTGAGGCCCCTGTACTGAAAGTCGTGATTCGACTAAAACGTCACTTTCTTCAACTCAAACGACTTGTCGTGTCGTGTCGATTGGACTTTCAGCACAGGGGCCATAGTTTGTGGTATTCACCTAGAGCACGTTCAAAAACCTTACTATGGTTAACCACGAGGTAAGCCGTGGTTATGCTGTGTCATTTCACTTAACCACGGTAGTTTATGTTTAACCACGGAGGTTTTTGAACGCACTGTGGTTAACTGCGAGTTAAAGAGAAGAAGAAAAAACGTCAAAATTTATACATGAAAAGAAAATAATATTACAAAGTTTGATTTTTAAATATTGAAGCAAAGAAAGATTTTAATTATTAATAATAATGGAAGATAGTAAAAAACAATTGTTGTTGATTGTAGCTACTTTAGGAAAACATTTTCATAGTTCCCTGAATACTGCTTTAAATACGGTAACTTCGCCAATGGATGTATATTAATTTACATGTAGTTAATTAAGTTTCATTCATTTAGATTATGGAGGATAACATGTCAGAATCAAGCGGAGACTCGGACAGCGATGATGAATTGTTGTATAGGGCGGTTCTTGCAAGTGCACATTTCAAAAACGAACCTAATCGTATTTCGGGGTTCATAGAAAGAGTTGTTAGACACCACAACAACACAGAGTTTCAACAACATTTCCGTTTGACCAGGCAGGCGTTCGACTTTCTATTAGCTAAAGTTGCTAGAAATTTTGAAAATAGAGAGGTTTGGCGACCAATGATTGATACCGAAAAGCAACTACTTGCGGTAATTTTGCTTTTAGCAAACCAGGAATGTTACAGGTATAACGTGATTTATGGAAAAAAAATTATAAAATTCCTGGAATTTTAGGTCTGTGAGTGAAAGGTTCGACATAACCAAATCAAGTTTATCATACGTTTTTTCCCGCGGCACTTACGTGGCGATAAAGGCGCCAAAGGAGCAGGCCCATTGCTACACAAATAGGCGAAATTCCATTCGGTGACACTACAAGCCATTTGCAACCATGGAATGCGATTTCTGGATTGCTCGGTGGGGTATCCAAGTTCCGTTCATGATGCCCGGATATTTCAAAATTCTGTTATATACAAGAAAGCGGAAGAAACGACAGATCACATGTTTCCGTTTAATTCTGTGATCTTAGGCGATAAAGCTTATCGGATTAAACGGTGGTGCAACCCACCATATTTGGATAATGGAAACTTATCTGACCAGCAGAAAAATTTCAACAAGTGCCACAGCACTGCGAGGCAAATCGTTGAAAGAAGTTTCGCACTTTTATTTGGAAGGTGGAGGAGGTTAAAATATGTTGATATGAATAGCGTGGATGCAATTCCCGCTACAATGATGGTTTGTTGCACAACATTTGCTTATTATTCCCTGATGAGTTACGAGATATCTGCATAAGAGAAGGGGGCCATGCTGCCACTACCAATGAAACCAATAACAACCCAATTGGAAATGTAAATAATGCGACAGGGAGTGCTCTTCGAGATTTAATGGCGGCTGAACTACATAATTGAAACACATGTATTAAATTGTATACATTAAAAATTAATTTATTTTATTGCAGATATTCATTCATTTAAATAAAAACTAAAGCCGACTCTACACGATGCTATGAACACCCTCCAACGTTGGAGGCTTGATGCTAATACGTATCGTGTGGCCGATGCTCGAGCTACGAGCGTCCAATGTCAAACGTCCAACGTTCGTATTTGGACACGTTCGGGCTGCGATGGGTATCACTCCAACATTGGAAGCTAATACCCCGGCTTCGCCGGCCTCAGTTTAATCAAGTTCACTTCAATCGGCATAAGTGGCTTCACCGGCTGAAGTCGAGTTCAGTACTTGAAATTGTTGTTGCTTTTTCGCCAGAATTCAGAAATGCAAAAGCTCCCTGGAATGACATTCCACGATTCCAGTTGATTACTCTCTTTTGAGCGAGCTTTTACTTTCAAGCTTGATTTCAGGTTCTGTTGGGCGAAATCAGACTTTATTTTTCCTGACTTCGAAATGTGAAAATGTATGGGAAATCAAGCAAAAATGTAGCTCAGTAGACTAATCTTCTCGAACTTGCGCAGTTCGGCCGGTGAAGCCGGGATATAACATTCGAATCAAACGTTCACCGCATCGTGTAGAGCCGGCTTAAAACTAGTACAGTCATTTGGTTCTAAAAAAAGAGGTTACCTGGAAAGTTTTCCGTGAGTTTTGAAAATTTGTAAATTTATAGATTTCGATGTGCTCTTTCCGAATTTCAACTTTGCCACCTCGTACCTGTGCCACTCGCGCCGCCATGTTGGAAAAATGGCGCCTAAAAGCAGTTTTTTTGACACTATCAAAATAAGAAGTTTGCGTTTCACAGTGAATATATACTGGTCCAGGCCGCATTACTTTCTCATTGTTCTTACATATAGTAGGTATACAATATGACATATAGATGGTGCTAAAAAGAGATATTGTTAGGATGGAACATGCATTTATAAGCTTAAAGTAGAGATAGAATTGAGTTATTCAAGAAGAAAAGAAAATTTAAAGAAAACAAAGAAAATATATAAATAAAAAATTAAAAAAAAAATATATCTAATATTTTAAAGAGATGTTCATTTAAGGTACATAATGTATTATGTATTGTATAATGTTTATCACTATTATTCTCAATATTATATTTATTTATAAAGGTTCATCGAAATGTTACGCTTAAATGTCAGCACTGTGTAATGTTTACAAGTGACTTCTTTCCAACGACATAAGGATTTTTGTTTTAGTAGACGATAATACAATTTTAACCAAGGGCAGGTTTATATCGCGACATTACATTATTCAAACTTATTAAAAAAAAATGGGAGTCCTTTGAAAAATACTCATCGCAAAATTCGTGAGTGATTCACGAAATGCTAATATAAATTGGCCTCCAAGGTCATGTGAGCTAACCAGGCGCGGATTCAAGGGGGGGGGGTCACGGGGGTCATGACCCCCCCAAAAGCAGTGAGCGGCCAGACAATTGAGAGGCCCTGTGCAAAAATTCAGCGAGAGGCCCCAGAGAGAACAAAAAAAAATTTTCGCTTGCTCCGCTCGCTGATTGTCCTACGTAGAGGCCCGTCCCCGTGACAGAATTATGGCCCATATGCTGATTTGTGTGGCTCATACTCATTTGTGGGGCCCATTCGATGAAGTAAAAATGCAAATACTAATGAATTCAAATGATTTATATTGCCAAAACAATTTTTCGCTCGCGAGGCCCCAAACACGCGGGGCTCTGTGCACTTACACATATGCCAGCAGCGGCACTGCCCAGAAGCGCTCGCAGTTTAAAAAACAAAATTGACCCAACTCAAAAAACAAAAACAAAAAATAACCAAACGCGCAAAACCGACCAATTTTTTTGAAAATTAAAAAAACAACCTTAAAAAATGACCTTCAAGGTCAACAACAGATTGTTCTACTCTTTCTATATGTTTTGATTTGCAAACTCTGAAGTTAGCTGCACTCACAAGGAAGGGCGCGTCTTCCTCAAAAACCCATTAGGGCAGGGTTTTCGTAGGGCACGTTTGTTTTTAATCCACCAGAAAATTCGGTTAGTTTTGTTCGTTTTGTTGTTTTTTTAGGAGTAGACATTTTTTTCCGCCACTTTTAATTCCGTAACCCGCCCTAAAACAAAATTCTAGATCCGCGCCTGGAGCTAACACCATTAGATTGTTTGTTTGTGGGATATTTTGAATAGTCAAGTGTAGTCACACGACGACGACTGGAAGAAAAACCTTCAAGAAGCCCGAGCCCTAAGAGGACTGAGCGCCATTTAAGAAAGAGAATAAGATATGATATCGCTTTCCTGTACCTACCACTAGCTTTTAACAATATTTTTAACCCGACTAGAAATCATAGTTGGGCATGCCTAAAATAAAGTTCGGCCCGCGAGGGGTTTTTCTGGGGTTTGCCTAAGTTAGGCCACCCTAATAGATACCGCATGAGGCCCTAGTGCCAAAAGAAAGGGGCAAATTTAACTTAGTTTCCACTGGGGTTTGCCTAATGAGGGCCTAATGTTCTAATTTCTGGGGTTGCCTAAGTTAGGCCATACTAATAGATACCGCATGAGGCCCTTAATATCTAAAAAAAGGCGAAAATATCTACGTAATCGTAATATATGTTATTTGTGTTATTCAAGTTACTTATGTTATATCGAAAAGCAAATTGAACAAATCGAGAAAATTTAACAAATTTTAACAAATAAAATCGAAACAAATGTCATTTATTTAAAAAAGTTTTGTTTTTTTTTCGATTTAACATAACTAACACGAATTACACAATCATCAGTAAAGCGTCCAATCAGTAAAGCGTCCACGTTAGGCGGTCGTTAAGTACCTGTTTGGTACAAATTAGGCAATTTAGGTTCTACTTAGGTTTGCCTAACGTGGGCCAAACTGGGTAATCCTAATTAGGCCCAAAACGTTACATTTTATATTTGGCCCTAATGTGGATTCCACATGTGGCCCTAGTGTGGAAGTTAGGGAATCCCCATGCGGCCCAAACAAAATATTTCTAGTCGGGAATTTACAGAACTGTAGTACAAATTAATTAGCAAAATTTTGTCTACTAAAAAAATTGCTTCTCTTCTTTTATCCTTTTATTAACTTCCCAGTAGGAAGTTATTGTATTCGGTCCGAAAATCGAAATTTTCAATGTATTTACACGTTTCAAGGTCCCAAGAGCATTTTAAGCAAAAATTTGAGAAGAAATATGTGTGTGTGCGTACGTATGTTGTCATTTTTTCCTGCACGATTTCGCGCGAACCAAAAAAGATATCGACTTCGTTAAGGTGCCGTTCGAAGCGTGTTAAAGGACATATGATCTGAAAAGATTTTCATAAAAATTGGTCGAACCGTTTTTTTGTTTGAACGACGTTAAGTGATTTTTGTACCTGCCCAATATCGTGCGAACCAAATATGATACCGACTTCGTTGAGGTGCCGATCGAAGTGTATTAACGAAGATATGATCTGAAAAATTATAATAACATTCGGACAAGGCTTTTTTTGTGTTTAAATGAAGACACTTCGGCAAGTGTGCCAAGTAACTTAAATTAATTAGTTTTGCTACTGTCTAATATACTCGTTGGAGTGAAACCGTTCCAGGAAATTTTCAATCATTTGTCCATTTTCTGCCATACATCTGCCTACACACACTTCACGAATAGGTGATTTATCGTGACTAAGTATTTTGTAAGTTACGTCCGCATGAGTTGTTAAAGACTTAGCAGAGTGGTCATTATTTTGGTAGATCGTAACTCCAATAGCTGCAACTCAGGTCCTTAAATTTAACAATATCGTTGTTAAATAAGTTTTGGAATAACAACATATTCTTCATTTTTCATCCAAGTTTCAGTGTTAAAAGTAAAACATTAATTTTGTTTACAACTTCGTCATACTAATCTTGTAAATACGCACATATCATTTGACAATCTAGCGAAAGTATTGATAAACAAATGTGACAAATGTTAGGTATTATATATTATATATTGATTATTGTTTTTTTATTATTAAAATATCCATTGTTATCTAATATTCCACATTCATAATACTGGGAAGTTGAGCTTGTGGACCGAAAGGGTCAAAACAACATCCCAACTAGTTCAATTTAATAATTAGTTAATAACTTGTAACTCTAATAGTTTATAAACTTTGAAATTTACTACTCATGTTTGCAAAATAAGAAGCCCACTTACTGAGCTAATATGGTTGCTAAATAGTCCTCACCAGCGATAGACTGTAGGTATCCAGTTTTATACCATTAAATAAAGTATCAATTTTCTTTAGAAAAATATGAAATGATCTCCTCTTATAACAATAACAAGGTGCACAGACTACTAGTACTCTAAGCACGTAAGACCCAGGGCATTACAAACTTATTCCAAACTTTTAACCATATCTAGAAATCGTTGGACTTTATACCGTTTTTTTCATAAAACTTTTTATACAATATGACCTCAGCCATCAATCCCTAAAGCAATGTACACCAATTACTAAACGCCCTGTATACAGTTAAGTGCTATAACCTTACAAAAATTTCTAGCAGTGTTCATATCCGTATAACGCATTTCACCTTTCTGCCCCATTTTATAATCCTAAAACCTAAACCATGTACCCGGGGTATATCATCTTCGTGTACCTTCATTTTATGTGAGTGGGAGGTCGGATGGGCGTCCTCTGTATTTCTCTCACGACTCGCTTCTATTTTCCAATTCCAAGGAGGAACAACTATTCCACAAAAAAAAAAGAAAAATAAGGAAATTTGCCAAACTGAAACTTGAATGAATGCGCAATAAAAAATTTTCCTCTTTACGTAACATGCCGGCAGCATATTCCCTCCTATGCCATACACCACCACCCAAAAAAAGGAAAATTGAACCCGGAATTTTCAACTTTTTTTTTACTGTGGATTATCTACATTCTACTTAAATTGTAGAAAGGAAAAAACGGCAAAAAATAAGGAAAATTTTTTCTATGGCAAACGGGATAAGAATTTTTTAAGATACTTTGTAACAATTCCCGGCAACAACATAAGGACAATAAGGGAATAGCGATGGATTGAAAACGTGACTGTCAGTTTTTCTTTCTGGGTTAACTTTTTTATTATGATAACTCGAATATTTCCCAGAGTTGAGCGAAGAAAATCAATTGTTTGCGGTTTTTGTTAAAAGTTTTTGCGACACTTTTTTCTGATGCCGCTGTTGATAAGCACGCTGTAAAAATTTATGGGTTAAGTCGCGTATGGAAAAGAAGACGGAAAATTTTGGAAAACAATATCTACAGGCCACAGTTTGGTATTTATAGGGTCTAAAGACAGTGATAAAAATACAAAATATGTTAGTTGAGTCTGTATGAGCAGTTGAGGGTAAAGTCCGTTTAGAGTTACTTTTTTTCTTGTTCAATTGCAAAATTATAGTTTTTCTCTTAACCTTTTTTTATGAACAAATCTCTAGTAATTTCTTTTAGGTTTGCATTTATAAAAAAACTGTTTTATTGTAGTGTTGTTTTTCCTTAAAAGCAATGTTCTTCCATAGTATTTGTTGACTTCATTTGTTCTTTAGCATTTAAAAAGACAAACATTATTTATTAAACTTCGTCGGGATTTGCCCATTTAGCTTGAATAATTTGTTTTGACAATTTTATAGGACCTGCGGTAAAACGGAGTACAAATAATATAAACACTGAAACAGAACAACTCTCGGAAAGTATGCGCAACTGCATTGAAAACATAATGACATTCGTTAAATGAGTTCCGAATGAATGCTTCTTAATAGACAAAAGGAGTAGATGCTAGACGGGTGAAAAAGGATTGCAATACAAATTGCAGTGAGTATCAAGGCCAACAAAAGCGAAACAAAACACCTACATATTAATAAGATGTAAAACCTCGGTAGTCTACGGGTTAACGCACCCGATTACCATTTCAAAGGTGTGTGGTTCGATTCCACTGTGCACCATGGCCTTTGTTTTTACACTTCACGCGCCCAGATAATATTTGTTCTTTCTTGTCTCCTCTCTTTACATCAATTTTCGCCTTTTTTTTAATGAAAATCTATTTTTGTCATTTTGCCTCAATAAAGAATGAACGCAATTGGGTGGTGCTACACGGAGACTCGAGAAGTCGGCCGAAATCAGATTTGAGTCTCGTTATTTAATGCTACACGAGGCTGCCTTCGGCTTGGAATAATTCTTTATCCTACGTGAAAGCTTTGATTGTGTGTGTTTACTGCGGTCATTGTTTACATCTAAGAAGGGAGAAGAGAAAGAAATGTGCGTATGAGTTAGCTTTCACCCCGAAAATTTTTGGGTGAAAATTCTTTCGTTAAAGTTTCGTCATGTGCGTCCTTCTTTCTCTCCTCTCCTTCGTGCCTTTCCTATAAAACCGGTTTTTTCGTACGTCTTGAGTCTCCGTGTAGCACCCCACAATGTGCCTGTTGTGTTGATAGAGGTGGACTTGTGTTGACGATCATGAAGACAAGGTCTGGCATATGCTTGTTTTATGTTATCGAAGCCATAAGAGTAAAGGCCCAACTATGCACGGCATAAGCGCATATGTAAAAACATCAAAAAATATCGAAAGTCAGCATTATGTCAATCAAAACATATTACCGCCTATGCATAACATAAGCGACATAAAGTTGATGTAAAATCTGCGCTGTGAAAGTGAAAATTTATTTTGATTTATATATATGTACATATATATGTAGATATTTTTATTTCTCCATACATGAAAGAAAATCACTTGCTCTAAAATAAACAGCAATAAATATAACTTACTTTTCCTAATGTTGTCATGTCACGTTCGACCCAAGTCGCATTCATTATGTTTAACGAATGTTTAACCAAAGCTTTTATGTCGTGTTATGTCAACCGTAGCCACCTTCATAACAAGTTCTGGTTCCGAACTTGACATATGCACTTGGCATATACGCTTATGCCATGCATAGTTGGGCCCTAACGCAGAGTACTGTCATCAGTAAAGCTTTGAAGTAGGTTAGAGGCGACTGAGTTCAGGTCATTTATAAAAACTACCAAGAGACCGTTCGCACTGATTTCGTTTGGCTGCTTTTTCTAGCACTAAGCAAGTCTTTT
This sequence comes from Thereva nobilitata, assembly GCA_963855945.1. NCBI lineage: Eukaryota > Metazoa > Arthropoda > Insecta > Diptera > Therevidae > Thereva > Thereva nobilitata. The sequence goes on along the minus strand of OY979695.1, from coordinate 109,052,794 downwards.
CAGCCTTTTTTCAGCCTAAATTTCACTAGCAATTCCTCTTCTAATGAAGTCCATAGCTTCTTTCTTTTATATTTTTTTTTTTTGGGGTTTTCCCATTTTGAAGAATGTGAAGGTCAAATTGAAAGTCAAATTCGGAATATTAAAACGTCCAACTGACAATTCCAGCATCAGCAGTGACCTGCTGAATTCGATTTTTAGGGTTGGGCAATTTTGTCAAAACTACGACGTTTGAGATGTTTTTGTAAATTATCAGAATACATACAATTTTGGGCAAAATCACATAATTTCGGCTCAGTGCGAGCACACCAGAAACCCAGATGGTGAGGCGTTTAGATTCGACGCCATCCAATACATTGTTGAACGGCCAAACCTCTAACTAAAGTTCAACACCAATAGCTTGCAGTTTAGTCAACAAAGCAATTTGTCATATTCCGTGGAAACTTTTGGAAATATCGAAATATCAATTGGTCAGACTTACCAAATCGGTGTTTGGTTGAGGTGCTCTGTTAAACCCACAAAAAGTTTTTTTTGTCTGAAACCGTACTCGCCTCGGTATTCTAGGAAGTAAGGCGCCTGGCTACCATCCCAGAGGTCCCGGGTTCGAATCGCGGCAGCACCACGGGCCTTCGCCTTTCCCACTTTCCCAACCTACATATCTTTCCTTCTTTGTCCTTCCCTCTTTACATTCCTGATTCCTCCCGTCATAGCATTCCGCTAGCCCTTCCCCGCTCCACTAGCGCATGTCATCGGTTTGTTGATGGGATTCAACTCGTTTCAGGAGCCACAACACTCCAGCGAGTTGTTTCTCGATGCCCCGATGACAAAGTCGCGATAGTAATGGTTGGGAGTAGGTTTATTAAAAAATATCGCGGCTTGGTTGTGGCAGTTCCTTCCTTCACTTCTCTCTGCCCCTTCACTATCTTCCGACTAGAGCTTGCTGTTCGACATTGCACTCTATACGAAAAAAATAGATTGTCGACAAAGGGCTTTCCCTGAGCTTCTAATCTTTCACATAAAAACAAAAAATACTTAGTTGAATTCTTTATACATAGTCCATAAATTTTTTGCAGATTATTGTCTCCATTATTTTGAAGGGAATATAGCTTGTAAGCTTATAGCATTTTTGTAAAACGAAGCCATTGCTTGTTCGATCGCCAAAGTCCAGCTTCAATCACGAAAATATCGGACTTACTTTTCCTGTGGCCAAATAATTGCTACTCGAAGTAGGCAAGTGTCTCGTGCATAGTGTAGCTGTGGCGTCTTCTCTCTTGTGTTCCAAAGTCCGGGGTCACCAATTTAATAGCCCGATTGCACAATACAATATTAAGAAATAAAAGATTTTGATTTTGATAACTATATACAATAAACTATATATTTAAAAGTTGTGGGTATTTACATTGTCGGGGTTCTGTGCTATTACTCGCTTTATATAGGCTGGAGATATTCCCCAGCGTACAATTTAAGACAAATGCTTTATTCAACTAATTTTTCCATTGTTTAAATTACGGAAAACATAAAAGTATGATTAAAATAAGTAACTTGTGTTGAACACCCTGAGTGACAGATGGAGGTTAATTTCGCTTAATATCTCCGTGTAACATCACCAGCATACATTACCAATATCTTTAACATGCGTCTTTCAAATTATAAGTTCCTAGTATATTTTGCTCAATATTTACTTTCTTATCACTTCACATACTTGCCTCTTTCTCACGCTTTATGTGGTTGTCTAGAATTATGGGCTCTCCTATCTCTTAACACAGCATGCATAACTTTAATTGACTGTATACCATCCCCAGTATAAAAAAAAGATGGCCCCTCAACGGGCGAACAACGGCCGCTTGGCTTTTTAGGGGCATATGAGGACCGTAGAGTTTTTACCCATTTTTAACGAGAGCACATTTAGGGCCTACGACGGCCAAACTTTACCAAAAGATTTAAATGGCCGAATACTGAGCTGTACACACGGGCATACGACGGCCAATTTGAGCCAAAAAAAGAATCTGCACCAATGTATTGTTGAGTATGGTTTGTGGGATCATTTTCGTTATGTACAAGGGTGTGCGCGGGAGGAATATGGCAAACTACTGAAGCCTTATTTACACCTAAACACGGCGAACATGGTGTTTTTGATCATCTTTATGCGATTTATTACCTTTTTAAAAGTATTATCCCGAGTAAAAATAAAAACCGGCCTTATAAAGGGCGAACACCGGCCGCTTGGCTTTTTAAGGGGCATATGAAGGCCGTAGAGTTTTTAACCATTTTTAATGGGAGCACAAGATTTAAAAGGCCAAGTACTGAGCTGTAGAAACGGGCATTCGACGGGAAATTTGAGCCAAAAAAAGAATCTGCACCAAATGTATTGTTGAATGTGTTTTATGGGAACTTCATTATTTTCGATATGTACAATGGTTCTTTCGATTTATCCTACTTAAAGATATCGATGCGCAAGAGAAACGAGCTCGCCAGTCGTCGGTTTATTGTACGTGAAGTGTGTGGTGCGTGTTGATTTATATTTTAGTGGGAAATTTTGTTATTTAACGGCTTGAAAAAAAACACAACCGAAAAAAAATCAAACATTTAATTGCAGTGAAATATATTTTCTTGTAGGAGGGCGAATATCCACGTTGCTGCCACTGTACCACCGTCGCATACCCGTAATAGCAACCATACGGGCGCCGTACCACCGCCGTATGGCCGTTATTGGAACTGTAAAGCCGCTGTTTCACCGTCAATCGCCCCCTGTACGGCCGTACTGTCCTGCAACGAGCCTTCTGTTAACCGCCAGATGGCCGAGGACTATGTTTCAATCACAGTCGGCATTTGTCCGTTCTAAGGCCATCATTTATTTTTACTCGGGATAAGACAACCACAATATCAGTTACCAATCATTTCGATGATTAACAAAAAGTTAATCTAAAGGCCCGTCCTCACTACGCGGACTTAGAATCCACGCGCTTTTGGTCGTACGGCCAGCCAAAAGCGCGCGTGATCTTTTAATTTTCTGAGTCATGAGTGAGAAAAAATCAATTCTCATTTGAAACGACGTACGCGCTTTTGAAAAGCTCATAGTGTGTGGACGCACAATGTACCTTGTTAACCACAGCCTTTTGTCCGCGTTGTTTGGCCGCACGGCCTTTACCATGGAGAAAGTCGTAAAAAAGTCGTAAAAAAGTCATAAAACTCTATATGAAAAAAAAGGCAAAAGCGCGTACGACCCAAGACCGCGTAGTGTGGCCACACCATAAAAGTGGTTAGTCGCAACTATGGTTGGTGTCAGATGGCGTTAGGTACAAGTTATTTATCTGAACTTTTATGATGGAGGGAGTAATCTTTGTTATTCCCGATTTAATATGCGCACTCGATCAGTGCAAGGTCTTAGATAAGCTAAAGAACTATGTGACGGCCCTTCACGATCTGGTACTTAAGTTCGAGTAATAAACAAAGCAATTGCGCTAATGATCTGCAGTTTTACATGAGTTCTATTCGATTTAAGGCTTTTCGTCAAAATACTATCAAATGGCACACTGGCATAGTTTTGACTATATAGTTGTATTTGTGTAGATTTCTAACAGCAAATTTTTATTTGTCATTAACAGTGTGTAAATCAATTTTTTTCATCAATATTTTCTTTGTGTGTACACTATTATTAATCGTCTTTATATAGCCTACTGGCTTAAGCATACAATAACAAATAAGCCCTTATTATGAAATAACAAGTAAGCCCTTATTACTGCATGCATATTGCTGTAAACATTACAAACCCAAAATGTAAAGCTGACAATACATTTTGATTACATGGTGAATATTCTTCGTAAAAAAAATTTTTATGGTTTGGGAGGGGGCCTCCAATTATATTTTGCCACGGGTCCCCAGAAAGCTCCGTACCTCATGGAAACCGTTGAAACAGCAAGTGTCTCGTCAAAGCGTAGGTATATTAGTCCAGGAGGGATAGAAAAAAAGTTAAAATAAATCTACCCTGCGATTTTTCGACGCTATAATTAAGAGAAAAATCGCAGGAATTCAATTAATGTGTTTTGGAAAAAATCGGTCCAGGAGAACAGGTGGAAAAAAGCTAATAATGGTAGCGAAAACACGTTTTTCAACGTTTTAGATGCGAAAAAATTTAGTTTTTGGAAAACAAAAAATAGTACGTAATAGCGCTTAAAAAGACGAAAATTATGAGTTTTAGACAATTGAAATCGGTCAACAGGTTTTTTCAAAAAAAAGGAAAAACCGCGAAATATGGCATTTTTTGACATTTAATTTCAGGACTGTAATTATCGTAGAACCTTGTTTCAGGGCTGAAATTATGGCTTCTGTTAGTGCCTACCTACAATAAAAATTTCATGCAAAAATAATTATAACTTTTCGCGTAAATCTCAAAAATGTAAAAACGGCCGTTTCAGGAAAAAAGTTTGAACAAGGCCGACGGTGGTGCTAGAGTTATTTTGAAAAGCCCTATTTATTCTCGAAGAGTTACTCTACCAACCCATTTTCATGAAAAGTTTGTGAAGTTCGATTTAATACCTCATAAACGCTTTTGAAAACAGGCACTTTTCTTGATTTTCAGAAAAAACACCTTTGGGCGAAGGGGAAGTGCAATATGGTGTGGATTTCTATTCAGTAGATTTCGAGAAATCAAAATTTTTTCCTGTCAGGCATATATGAAAACGCTCGAAAATTTCCATCGCAGGAAGCTCGGCCGGCAGAAAGCTTGCCCACACCATATTTCACTTCCCCTTCGCCTAAAGGTGTTTTTTCTGAAAATCAAGAAAAGTGCCTATTTTCAAACACGTTTATGAGGTATTAAATCAAACCTCACAAACTTTTCATGAAAATGGATTGGTAGAGTAACTCTTCGAGAATAAATAGGGCTTTTCAAAATAACTCTAGCACCACCGTGGGCCGTGTTCAAACTTTTTTCCTGAAACGGCTGTTTTTACATTTTTGAGATTTACGCGAAAAGTTATAATTATTTTTGCATGAAATTCTTATTGTAGGTAGGCACTAACAGAAGCCACAATTTCAGCCCTGAAACAAGGTTCTACGATAATTATAGTCCCTGTAATTAAACGTCAAAAAATGCCATATTTCACGGTTTTTATTTTTTTTTTGCAAAAACCTGTTGACCGATTTCAATTGTTCAAAACTCATATTTTTGTCTTTTTAAGCGCTATTACGTACTATTTTTTGTTTTCCAAAAACAAAATTTTTTCGCACCTAAAACATTGAAAAACGTGTTTTCGCTACCATTATTAGCTTTTTTCCACCTGTTCTCCTGGACCAATTTTTTCCAAAACACATTCATTGAATTCCTACGATTTTTCTCTTAATTACACTGTAAACTCAAGTGTTTAGCTGCTAAACACTTAAAGCGTTTAAATCGTTGTAGACGAAATTTAAACACTTAGCGGCGTTTAATGAGTAAACATTTAAGTGTTTAATTAGCAAACGTTTGTAGCGTGTTTTTGGTTATGAAAAATACAAATTATGTTGATAGAACTATTAATCAATACTATATTAAAACATAATACTATCATTGCAAAAAGTGAAAAAAAAACCAAACAAAAACAAAAAAAAACAAAAATAATCCAATCCAAGTGCCGTTTTTCCAAGCGGTCCCCCGACTAAGTACAAACCACCTCCAATATTGCTTGACTTCCGTGATAGAACGAGATGCGCTTTACTGAATATGCTAAATGGTACCCTTGGCGGGAGTTAGCATAATTGCGGGAAGTATGGGTCGCTCATATTTTTTCGTCTTATCACTGCAAATCTCAGCTTTTGAAAGTGTTTTATTTCAAAACGCTTAAAACGTTTTATATTGTCGTCACCCATTTGATTAACATTGTAGACATTTTTTAAACGTTTTGAAATAAAACACTTCTAAAACCTCAGATTTGCCGTGATACTGATAATTTTAAATTCGTAATACTTAAGCATCTTTACGGTTTTATTTTCATATTAACAAAATAAGTGTCAAGGCGTAAAAAATTCAGGATAAACTAAGTTAAATTAATGAAAACAACAAATGAAATAAGAAAAGGCCAAAAAATGAAGAATATGTATATTCTAAAATAATTTTGGATGTAGTTTTGGTTACTTTTTTTACTTCTGTTTATTACTCAAATAACAACAATTGCATTTTTTTGGCCCTTTTGAAAAAAACAATTTAAAAGTTTTTTATCAGATCTCTTAGAGAATTTTGGGACCTTTAATTTAAAAAAAGAAAGAAAAGAAAAAAGAAAGACGTGAACTCGAGATATTTAACTTTTTGTATTTTGGCCAATTGTTAATTAACAAATACATATTTTGAGCTATAACTTGGACTGTATCACTTTGAAACCTATACTATTCATTTTTTAAGTTTTATAGAAAGTTATTTTCAAGCATTATAGTGTAAGTATTATTAATTGAGTGATTTTTTTTGTTTTTTTTCATAATAACTTCCCTGTTTCTTGAAATTCTAGTTTTTTTGTATGATAATAAAAATTACCCGATAAAATTGAATGATTTTATTTTTTTTATTTCTGAAAATAGTACCTCTAAAATGGATCACCCAGGATTTCATTAGAGACACTTCCCACCCCTAAATACTTTACCGTGTAAAAATAAAACGCTAGAGCGTTTAGTTCCCCATAAGTGTTTTATCATAACTAAGTGTTTACCTTCCCAAGTGTTTGATTGGCGAATAAGTGTTTTACTTTTAGACACTTGCGCTTAGGTTAGAATTTTTTGGTAAACACCTTACGCGTTTAATTTCTGTTAAATGCTTTAGGTGTTTAAGAATCAAACACTTTAGCGTTTAGATTTTGTGAATTTAACGCTTCTTCTGTTTTAAAAGTACATTAAATACTTTATCGTTTAGAAATAAAACACTAGAGCGTTTTATTTCTCAACACCTGCTAAACACTTGGATTTGCAGTGTATAGCGTCGAAAAATCGCAGAGTAGATTTATTTCAACTTTTAAATACTTTTCCGCTATCTCTCCTGGACTATACAGCATGCTCTTGATTTAGTGTCCAGGTTGCGCGCTACTGTTAGACTTTGTGTGAATACTCACAACATAGCTCTATTACTATAAACTAAAAAATGAACATTGCATGGATTAAAGGAACTGCTACTTAGTTTTTCCACAGCAAGAACAATCCTTAGGGGTGACATTGACTCCCAAAACTCAAATGGAACCACCACATGGACAATCTGATGAGCGTGATGCGCAGATCTCTGGTGACTTGTCCCATAGCCTGTGAATCAACATGGCGTCTACAGCCAAGTTCCATGTATTGGATATACCACTATTATAAGGCCCATGAGAGCATACGGAGACTTAGTGTAGTCGAACATATAACCAGGCTCAATAGCTTTCGTTAAATTGAACAATATTTAAAGAACGGCCTGCCATTTCTTTCACCTGTAGAGCTCGCAGATTGCATGCCCGCGAAGGTCTCTGACTTGGTGAACTCATACATATTTTTGAGTTTAAAAAAATATGTACATTTGGCACTACAATTTTTTTCATGCTTTGAAAGATTTGATTTTGTTTACCTTTATAAAATAAATTTGGATTCGATTAGATGCATGTTATCTTTTAAGGAAGACACCTGCAGAGAATTACGAAAGCCGCAAAGGAGATATCTAAAGATGATTATAGATATCTCATAGTCTCCCAACGGCATCCAATGTTGAAGAACCTCATTTGTGTCTATTCTCAAAATTTTAAAAAGGTGCAAGCTTTTTACTGTAGTAAGATATAATTTTTGATTTTTAAAATCCTTTTAAAATCCTAAAAAATCATAGAATTAAAATTTTAATTTTGGATAAAGATTATTTACAAAAAATGAAAGAAGGCAACTTGTTGCGGGTTTTCTTACGCACGGATAACATGCACTGAAGAATAAACACTTTTATGGGACCATAAAAATAAAAAGATTGTTTTTTATATCAATTATGTCATACTTTACCGTAAAAAAATAACAGGTTATATTATCATTGTCACGGCTAAATAGTAGTTATATGGCTTGAATAACCATTGCTAAATAATATTATCGCTTTTATTGAAATGTGATCCAATATTGATATAGATAATAGTAATTTATCGCAAAGAGTAGGTAATCAAGAGAAACAGAGTGTATATTACAGTATACACTCGAGCCTGTTCTTACGCTAAAAATTATATATCGGCTATAACGAATGGAAAGGTTATAAAACTCCTATACCTTATCAGTTTACAAAACCGATTGAACAACACTCCCAACCCATTGAACTACAACTACCCCATCAGGGCATCATCATCTAAAAAGCCTCCCAAATTGAGGATCCTATATACAAAAATAAATTTACAAAATGACTCGCCATAAAATGGAAATTTTCTTTAAGGTTTACTTGAATTGAATATAATCAAAATTTAAAATATTCCCCAACCCTAATACCAATCTAAACTTATCAAAATTTATCTTTAGTTTAACGTTATATCCAAAAAGCCAATTTCCCAAGGAACCGTTGAAAATTTTCATATAAATTGTTTTTCCTCAAAAAAGGCAACTGCTGGGCTTTTGAAAGCTTCACAGTAAAGTAAAATAGACTGCAGCAGTTCCTGAATAACGATGTGAACCCAAAGAATTGAACAATGGCAAACACCGAGATCTATTTTCAGATATACTTGAACAGCAGCTAAACAGCACAAAAGACCTTCCTTGCTCTCATAAACAACATTGTCGCGTCCCAGGGTTAGTGGAGGCGGTGCTGCTCGCAGTAAGGCAGTTGAGCAGTTTCACCTTATTGAAGGCTTTTATATAATGCTAACCTGGAAAATTTTTGCGCTCTTAGCTTTCCTATCACGATACCTTATGAATAATTATCGTTCGTGTAGCGCCAACATAAAATGGTAATTCTGGGATTATTTCACCCATTCCTTGCTGCCTCGCTGCTCGGCTCCAGTTGGATGGGGCCCGAGTATGCGGAGGAGATAGTCCTCGATGTAAATAGAAAGAAAACTAGAAAATTGCCTCTTGCTTCTGCTTCCTAAATACAATCTAGATTACGGGAAATTGCATGTCTCTACGTAATTGCGACTAGAAAATACGGACCAGCATCAGCAGCAGGGCCGTAGAGAAAAGTCAGGAGCCTGCCCCTCGTTTCGTTTAACAAACTCGCTACCATTTTACTCCTAGGACACGTAAACAGCATAACCATCTGCCCAAAATACATTCAAGCCCACTACCCACCCCTTGGCTTATGTTGCAGAGAGGTGGATGCTGTGGGCCGGCTGGGCACATCATTCTGACTTTGCCCTTCCACTACACTTCTTATGTTTCACGTAGAGAAAAGTATTTTCCGGAACAGATCCACCCCCATTCTAAGCGAAAATGTCCGTAAGTTATCTTCAGTTTGCCAGCAGCTTAGAATGGAAACAATTTCAAGGAGCTTATTTCAAGGAGGTATTTCGCCCTGCTCCTCGTAGTCCTTTTAGTCCTTGCGCTTTTTTCCCTACAATCCACTTTTTTTTCAGTTACCTAAGCTTTCACATCACTCGGTTGGTGCTTGCCTTTCATGTCATGACGATGCAGATACTTTTTGGGCGAAAACAAGGATGCGATCAGAATCCTTAATGAACGATTACTGCTTAGTACTCGCTGGGTAGGGCCAGCACTGGAAGGGAATTTTGTTAGTCACGATTCCGCAACTCTATGGCACCGCATATTGGAAATAAGGAATTTCGCTTTTGTGGGCCTATTGGTTTAGCGAGAATTACGTTAATTTACGACATCTTAACCAGAAGCCTGGCGAACTAGATGGGGCTCAATTCTGCGTAAAAAAAGAGATTTATTAGCATGCTAATTAGAAGGAGATTGAGGATTAGGCGCTTTTTTGTGAATACAGGATGAAGCGTGTAGTTGTGTGAGTTTTATGATATAATTAATTCGTTTAAAGCAAATTTTAAAGCTAAGCGACATTGTATTATTTAAGGCAGTAAAGTATTTTACTATGTGTTAATTGCTATTCATTCTGTTATCTCAAAATTCAGTATGCAGCTGTGATGACTTTATTTTCAGAGAATTTGGAGGGGTACTTCGAAAACACAAATCAAAGCGAGTTCGTCCTGCGGTTGTTAAGCGATAAAAATCCAAGAAAATATTGGTCAACAAGACCATGACCATGTGATTTTATTTAAAGAAAAAGGATTCCTCATTGAAATACACATTTTAGCATTGGTTTTCAGAGTCATACATCACCTAGTAGAGAAATATTTGTTTTTTAATTATAAAATTAAAAAAATTTAAAAAATTAGCTGAATCACAATGTACAAGAGTGAATTGCTTCGTCGTGAGTATGCCAATCTAAGAAAATTCTGTAAAAGGTAAAAGAAAGTCAAGTAATCAGTAGGTTGAAAAGTAACGTCTTTAATTTAACCGATAGCAGAAAATAAATTCTTTTTTTGGCCTCTTTGTAGGGTCGACATCCTTGGTCATCTCATATGTAGGTCCGTGGTTCGAATCCACTCCGCGGCATGGTCTTTGATCTTTCTGTTTTTTTCCACTTTCCTCTCTGCTGTGAAAGGGCAATTGATGTTATATGCAAAAAGTTCCAATCGAGAAAAACGGGATCAAAGTTTTAAAAATCATTCAAACCGACGCACGTATAGAAAATAAATGTCCAAAATGATAACTTAGTTAAAAGTCCAACCAGTCTGAATTTGTTTAACGATAAATATGAATATTTTACATCAAAAAATGCATCTATTTTAATATAACGGCATATCCGAACCTTGGCCTCCATCAGCTTCTTCCTCCAGCCATTTTTCTGCTCCGCAGCTTGCCTCCAGTTTCTTGTGTTGAGGAACTTTGCTGCATCAATCTTAACACCGTCTTCCCACCGTGACCGTGGTATGCCATCTAATGATTTGTAGAAAGTTTTGTAGACTCTTATTTTGGTTTTTCTGTCGATATCTCTCGATTTCTTTGCTGGCAACAGTGGAAAGTATGTTATATTTGCTTCGTTCCACTTATATCGTTTCAACGTTATCTTCGTTGACCTCAGATAATTAAATTGGTGCACTCGTTCGACGCTTTATTCGCCCCTTCGGTTGGTATTGTGGTTTCTCCTTCTTCTTTCCACCGTCGACTGAATTAGAATCTTGCTCTAGTCTGCATTTTTTTGCAGTCCTATATGTAAGGCATGAAGTGATTTCCGCCCAATGTCCCATTAAGGATTAAAGGAGCATAAGTAAAAAAAGTATGACAGTGATCTGCAAGACCATTGATGTTGTCGGCATATCCTAGTCCTAGATAGTCTAGGCTTGATAGTCCTAGATTAAATAACATGGGGGTGCCAACCCATCGCCCTGCTTTAAGGCTTGCTTGACTGGAAGTTCTCCTTGTATTCTAACTGTACACTTTGTATTTTCCATTGTCATTTGGTTTAACCTCACTATCTTCAAGGGGATGTTTAGGCTTAGCATTGACGCATTCATAATAGTTCGTGTGGTCGCGCATGAAATTCAAAGTTTCTTTTTGGTCAATCTAACGTTCTATCTCCGCCAAATCGTACCCGATATTTGGTCGATGATACACGACCCAAGGCATTGGCCAATACGAATTGCCAATTTCTCAATTCGTTGATCAAGGAAGGGTTTGTTTGGTCCCTATGAAGCGCCGGCCTGTGTCGGCTATGCATCCCTTACAGAACAGGTCATCGTGGAGAGGCCAGAGTAAGATAGGTACGCTTCCCACCCACCGCTCCTCTTGCTACTATCCCCTTCCCACTCCAAATTCCAAACATGCCACTTAAACGACAATGATAGGTGTTGCTATACACCGCAGTGATTAGACCAGTGCTGACATATGGCTCTTGGCAATCGTTCAAGCCAGCCTAGCAATACAGTCATTCCCAAGGCCCAGAGCCAGGATAATAATTATTAATCTGTTACCCAGATACACTTAAGAAGAGGGAAATTGTCATATGATAGTGATGTAGTTGCGAAGTTGGATTTTTTAATCCTAACCTCGAAAAACCAAAATGTATGAAATTTTGTTTTTTTTACTAAAAATGCAATAAATAACGGGAAAATAGTCAGATTTTGATAAAAATTGAAGAAAATATATGTAATTTGATGCTATAAATACATGGTTGAAATATCAAAAAAAACTTTAGATTTTTACGGCAACAATTGGCACTTTTCGAAAAATTTTAAAATTGCCGCCATTTTATGTCAAATCATCGTACGGTAAAATATTTTTTTTAAATTGTAGGATTTTTTATCTACTTTCTTGTGAGCATAATCAATACTACAAATTTAGAACTTTTAAAAAAGTCAAACATTTCAATTTTCAATTTTTTGCCAACTATGAAAAAAAAGCAAAAAATTGAAAAATTGAAATTTTTTACGTATTTATAGCATCAAATTACATATTTTCTCCAATTTTTATCAAAATCCGATTATTTTCCCGTTATTTATTGCATTTTTAGTAAAAGAAACAAAATTTCATACATTTTGGGTTTTCGAGGTTAGGATTCATTTTTAAAGTATTTATACCGAATCAGTTCGATAGTCTATTCATTTACGAGTATTTTTATTTTTCTACGACCAACAGAACTGGAGAAATTAAAAAAATAGTGTGGTAATATTACAAAAAAATTGGTAATATTACAAAAAAAATACTGGAAGTTTTATTCACAAGCAGTTTTGTAAATTTGCAATATACATTATTAGGAATATTCCTAATCTACTTTACGTTTTTTTACCAACTGTGATGTAAAAATACAATCAGTATTGTAGCTTTCAGTACATAGTTTTGTAAATTTCCAAAACTTTTGTGTATGCCCTATCCCTATACATAAAAATAGCATTTTGCTCACCATGTCTTGTTAAGGACCGATTCGCAAGGAAAGCTTCAAGCTTCAAACTACAAGCTTCAGCTGAGTTTTGCTTCATTTGAGCACTGCTGCTTTTTTTATGTATGTAGGGGAAGCCTTTTGTACTGTCGAAAATCTAATTTTTTCGTATAGAGTGCAATGTCGTGTTCAAGCGCTAGTCGATAGATAATGGAGGGAAAGAGAGAAGTGAAGGAAGGAACTGCCACAACCACCTACTCCCAACCATTTCTTTCGCGACTCTGGCATCGGTGTTATGCCTCCTGAAACGAACTGAATCCCATCGACCAACCGATGACATGCGCTGGAGGAGCGGGGCAGTGCTAGCGGAAGGCTATGAATGAGGGATCAAGAAAGAAGGTGGAAAGGCGAAAGACCGGGATTGGAACCCGGGACCTCTGGGATGGTAGCCAGGCGCCTTACTCCCTAGACTACCGATGCTTGAAGCTGTGAATGCGAATTGTTGTACATAAACCCTATTCTCCTAATTTTTGAAGCTTGAAGCTTGCAGCTTGAAGCTTTCATTGTGTATCGGCCCTAGAAATTTACGTGAGACAACGTCTATCAAAAATTTCTTGGCTGTTACAAGAAGATCTGGCCTTAACTTAAAAACAAGTGGGTATATATGCTTATTATTCCATTGTTACCTGTGAATTATATCCATGAGAGGAAAAATTTAAACCTCACATTCCAATAACCAATTTGTAATTTTACTGAAAATTTATGTTCTACAATTACGCCCCTTACTGTAAAATTACAGTATAAAGTGTACCTACAAAGTATAAAGATTTTTTTAGTACGTAACATTGACAAATATACTAAGAAATATTGTAATTTTCCTACATAAACGATTTAGAAAAATACACAACATTGTGTAAAATATACGTCACATTCATGTAATCAACATTTACGTCATGCAGTATTGGAGATTCTTAATTTGTTTATGGGAAGTTACAAAATTTATAGTAAAACTACAATAATTGTGTAAAGTAGTATTTCATACCTCGATTGGAATTTTACTCTACATTTGGACTGTGAATTTACATATTTTTTTTACAGTGTAGCCAAGCGGCCATCAAGGCTTTAGGCTGGGCCCGTATAACTTTCAAGCTAATCGAAAACGCCAGAAGGAATTCTCTTTCCTTGTTAAGAGGTACCGGGTCACCGGAGGCCGATGAATTGGCCAGACGGGAGACAGCTCTCGCGGGCACACTGTTGGAGAATGAACAGAAGGCGCTGTGGGTGCTAAAGAAGACATCTTGTACTTTCTTTCAGTAGCTGGCTCGTGAATGGAGGAGCCTATCATCATTTCTTCTGTTGGTCCTTAGAACACTTTTGGTAGAACGGTTATCTGCTTCACGCAACACTATTGGTTGATCTTCATCATTGATAGCGTCTTACCTTGAAGTAGGAATATATGTATATATAGCAATATATACCTACATAGGTATACTGGTTCTTCTATTATTTGTTTAATCCAAACTTTAAGAAAGCATCACTTTCCGCCCGCAAATAAGTAGGCACGTGCCTTTTTTGTCGAGGTCCTCTTAATCTTCGTATCTCAATGTTATCTTCAAAGGAATGATTTTCTTTTTAATTTCCATAATTAAATCCACATTCCGCACATTTTGCTTTGCAATCGTGTTTAATACCTTGTTAGTAGATAATCGCATTTCCATCTGAGGCATTCTATGTAGACATTGTTGATTGTTGAAATGTAGCTAATATCATATCGAGTAGTGGAATTATGTTGATTCAGCAGATCAAATTTGTTTCAAAATGGTTAATTTATTACTGCGTTAGATTCATATCACTACTACAGGTTCGTTTTGGAATCTCTCTTTATAGCTATGTGTTGTTGATTAGTGGTACTAAGTATTGATCGGTTTTAAACCTATTTCATAATTCAATAAAAATGCTTCTCGTTAAGAATTTTCTTGTTACTCACTCCACATTTTCTAAAACTATTTTGCTTGCTTTATTTACTATAAAACGATACACTTTTTAGTACTGATAATGAGTTTAAAGATCTCGTAAAATTATTTGCTTTTATCAGTCCTTTCATAACATTGGCATTATTAAACACAAGGTGGTCTCGCAATAATCTCTTTTCAAGTAACTCTGCTTAGTGGATCCATCTATTTTAATCGGCCCATAAAAATTGCAATAAAATTCGAAATATAATCTGTTAAATAAGTTGAAAACGATTAATTAAATATATTTTAATGCGTCATTCGTAATTCATTAGTGATAACATGGTTGAGACAGTAAAGTGATAATTATGTGGCAACGTTATATCGACTATGATTTCTGCAAAATATTTAATCGTCATACACAACACAACCAAGTTACACGTTTTTTATATGGTAATTTTGAGCTCATTAATCCCTACCTGTGCAATGTGCAGCAGTAAGCTTAGTTTGAGGGATAAAGCACGTTTAAGCTTATGAGGAGTTAGGAGGAGGTTGAAAAAGATGGCGATGAACACTACGTTTTGAACCTTTGTCGTTAAAAACCTTCCAGCTTAAGGTTTCTGTTATAGCCTAAAATGAATTTAGGATTCATATCGCAAATCTCCCTGGGAGCAGAGAAGTCGCGATGGAGGTGATTGAATCTCCTTCTCGCTATAACCTCACAGTCTCACAACAAGTGGTCCGCACTTTCGGAAGCTTCCCCGCAGAACCGACAGCTACAATCAATTAGCAGTCCTATTCTGTATGACGATTTGAATGAATCTTTTAGTTCGACGAGCGCTTTGGGTCCTTGTCCAGCTATGACGAAACAGTTGGTCGACCGAGGTCCTATCCCTAGAGTGTGTGCAACACTTGGTGACAGAGTCAGCTTAGAGTGGTCGGCCTTGACGGCTTAGTTTTTGATTGACGTTACAAAGGACCAAAAGTATTTTCTATTATTGAGTACAATGTTGGATACGTTGACTTCGGTCATCGAACAGGTGGAGGCCTCCTCATTTATTATACTTGAAGATGATGGCAGCAGAAGAGACAATTAATTTTTTGTAGACTGAAGGCAAGGGCTGCCGTGCAAAGGGCAATTGATCTATAAGCGTTTATATGAAAATAGCTTTGTAAGCATTTTTTGATATAAAATATTCATATTTATCGTTAAAAAAAATTCAGACTGTTGTAC
Organism: Thereva nobilitata; assembly: GCA_963855945.1. NCBI lineage: Eukaryota > Metazoa > Arthropoda > Insecta > Diptera > Therevidae > Thereva > Thereva nobilitata. Next base: position 109,036,767 of record OY979695.1, on the reverse strand, counting down.
TTTTTTAGTTAAACGTTATCATTTTGGATATTTATTTTTTGTACGTCGTCGGTTTGAATTATTTTTAAAACTTTGATTCTGTTTTTCTCGACTCGAACTTTTTGCCTGCACGGTAGAGAGAAAAGTGGAAAAAACAGAAGGACTAAAGATCATGACAGTTTATTGAGCATGAATCAATTCGTTCCACATAATTCTTTACACAACAAACTTTTATATGTATAATATAAGGCATATTGGTCCACTTGACATTCACACATGCATACCTAAACATTTTCCATGCAATTCTATTTTCGCTCAATCCCGCAAACTTCGCCTTGATCCCTCCCTTGGCCATCCAACTAACAATTGCTAGTTCGAATTGATCAATACACTGTTGCATCTGGAGCTCCGAAACCCCAAGAGAAATAGACGAACAACCTCTCCAACTACAACGAATGATAGTTTGGTGCGATTTTTGGACTAGCGGTGTAACCGAGCCATGCTTTTCTGAAAATTCTGCTGGTTTGACCGTTACAGTGAATGAATTGCATTACCGAACCATGTTGACTGCCTTTTCTTAGCAACGCAATACGGAAAAATATCGAAAAAGCGTGGCTGGACAAGGTGCGAAATCACGCTCCCAGATTTATTGGTTGTGGCGCCATTTGCTCTTCAACTGCCAGAGAAAAAAACAATTAGCTGGTTTATTCACGAGCGAAGAAAGTACAGACGGACTTATATTTTTAGAAGCATATATGCGCCCGGTGCTATTACGACACGCTCCCGCTACGGGTACAAAAATTGAAAAATTATGAGGTATTCGTAATCGACCGTTTCAAACGCGAGTTTTGTTTTGGTAAGCGGTCCTCCAACTAAGTGCTAATCACATCCAATGCTGCTTGACTTACGCAATCGAACATGAATCGGACTATTGAGTATGTTTTCTACGTCCTATACAATTTCTTAAAGCTCCAATTTTCTCTCCCTGTATGACCGGTCCATAGGACACACTCTTTGGTTGCGCGGTATTTTCTATAAATTTCATGTATTTCATACACGTACTACAGTACACTCGACGTTGTGCATTCCTGCTTCAGACTAAGAACGGGCGAGCTTTAATTTTACTCAAGTGACTCATTAAGCCACCGCAGGAAAGTAGCGTCTCGGGAGAAATTCTACCGCTTCTACCATAATGACTGTTCCACTGAAATACGATACTAGAACAACTCGAACTGTGGAACAACTTTCTACAGTCAGTATTACCGAACTCCTACAACACCCAAGAGTTTAAACGCAGGGTTCATCGTCATCTTTTGCAAAATCCCCTTGACTTCCCTAATCTATCCTATCCTTCGAGCTAAGCTTACTACTAGACATTGGACCTTGAACTGAAGGACATGACGGACTGGTAGTATAAAGGGTGACACTTGAGCTAAGACTTTCACATAAGAAAAGCACGACATGGCGCCACCTGCCACACAGCTTGTGAACAAAATACCTCTACTCAGTTCAAAAATGGCGAGAAATTTAAAGTGACATTAAAATGACATCTCTTGTTGAAAGACCCTTTACTTGAGAATAATTCCCATTAAAAAAATCCGAATTTGTATCACAGCACTGCAAACAAACTTAATTTAAAGCATGCAAAAAAATAAATTATTATCTCTGCCGCCGCAGTAATTTATTAAGGAAGTAACTTCGTAAAATGTTTTCATCAGTAACAAATTTTTAACTAATATAAAAGAAATCAAGTAATTTTAATTACGTCTATTAATTATTCCCTCCGTCCTTAAGAGGAATCGCAGTTTTCAGTCCAAATGAGCCAAAAGCCCTGACTTCCTGTCGTTAAGTTAATACCGAAAGCTCGAGGAGGAAACCTTAAGGCAAAAAATACTTTAGAAAAACGGCGACCTTTTTTCGAAAATCTCCCCTGCATCACGTTCATCCCCACATTAAGAAATTTGTGTGCAAAAGCTGTCTTAAGGAGGCCTAAAAGTTAAACCCGCGCCATTAACTATAATTAAAAAGTTTCGCCTCCTTTCTTTTCCTCGGTGTTCGCCTTGCGTTGATTTCCTCTGTATTTTTATATCAGAAGACCCGGCATAAAACCGCCACACTAGCGGCCGGCTCTGTGTGTGTAATTATATAGTGCGGGTTATACTAACGCCAGAATGTAGTCCTTGCAGCTCTTGTACCGCGCGCGGGCCGCGTCCATGAATACCAATGGCATCGGAATGGCCCAGAGTAATTTACTAATTGAGCTTAATTAGTTACAAGCGAGCCGGGGAGCACTTGAGAGCTGTTGACTTGGATCCGTGCTTTCTAAAAAGCTGGTAATTTATAGGATGATTCTGGAATGGCCGCCATATCTACTTGAACTTTTTATCCGAGATTTTCCCATTTCTCGATTAGGCTTATCTCTCGAGTGCTTCTGTTTTATTTGAAGTGCTGCGAGGGAGACCAATTACGCTCTACCTCAAACCGAATCGCTGTGTTCATGTGGATCATCTTGGATGTGGACCCTCGCGAAGCGCTGCTGTGTCCGACCATGGATGACTCTCGGATCTCTCCTCTATCGGGCTCGGATGCTGCAAGAGGAGCAATAAACTCATTTTCTAAGAAGCTGGAAGGCTGAAATCGAACGTAGAAAAAACAATCCGGCAGACGCACATTGTCCCTATAAAAGGCTGAACGGACCCTTTAATAAAATCTGAACGGTCCCCATTAGTACATGAAAGGCATAAATTTTAAAATGGGTCGTCAACATGTGTCTGAAGGTCAAGTCAGACACTTTTTCTTGCTGCTTGTAAGGCCAAAGAGTTGTGTGCGGAGTGATTCAGCTGATTTATAGCGTTACGTAACGGTATTTGATTTACGGCCATGTTAATAGTTTTACGATGTTATGGCTGGAAATGGTCAAGTTCAGTGCTGGACTTGATTTCTTTCCTTTGGTTAAATTTTATGCTGTTTAATGGCGATGAGGTTTTGTAGCTGGTCGAGAGTTTCAGAGTGGGATGAGTCGTTTTTTTTGTTGTTTTCTGTGAAAATATTGATGTTTTCTGGAACAGATGAAAAATGTAACAAGAAATGGTTTTTTTGTCTATTCACACGAGATTTTTTAATGAGATATTCACTTCAGTAGGTGAGATAAGCGTGTTTAAGAGTTGTAACGTAGCACTATATATTCACAGTTTAATAAGTTTAGCAGTTTGATTGCGCAATTCTGTGCGATAATGTGGTTTGTCGCCAGATGTAGGTATAATACACAAGTTTTGACAGTCATAAACAAATCAAAATGTATTAAATTGCTTGCGGTAAACATTCAAAAAACTTTCTATATCATGAGGAGGACATCATAATAAAATACAGCTTACAAACGCTACAGTTCGTTTTTCTGGGATAAAACTAACTTTGGGAATCATCTTTTATACTACAAGTGCGTCTGTACATTTCATGATGCAATGTCCGGTATTAAGTTGAGCTTGAATCACTTAGAGCAGTGGTTTCCAAACTTTATGATACTGTGGCCCCTGTTACAAAAAAAGCCTTGCTGCCCCCAATAAAATATGTAAATTTTCATACTACATACATATATAAGGTGCGCCATCTAGACCTTCGGTCTTTCAACATTGAATAACTCTGACATTTTTTAGCCGATTTTGACAAATGAGCAAGATTTATTTAGGATATTCTTTACCATTTATTTCAAAACAGTTTTTGAATACAATGTCGATTAAATGACCACCTCCGGTCGATACGCAAAAAGCAGGCGTTTTCGGGCATCCTGCATAACATTGACCTCCATTTCGGGCGTTATAACAGCTATTTTGGTTTGACTCTTATGTTAGCTTTGAGTTTCGTCAATGATCTTCGGCTTACTTGCACAAACTTTACTTTTTAAATAACCCCACAGAAAAAAGTTTGGTGCCGTTAAATCCGGAGAACGAGGAGGCCACTCCGAATACCCATTTTTCGACACAAGGTGTTTCGGGAACTTGCGCTGCAAGAACTTCATTGTAGCGGCTGCGGTATGACAAGGTTCGCCCTCTTGTTGGAACCATGCATTTTCGTACATACAAAGTGCGCCAAAATCCAACGATAGCTCTCGAGGGTTTCTCGGTCTTTGAAGAAAAATGGTCCGATGATGGTTTTTTGGGACACTCCGGTCCAAACAGTGACTTTCTCGTAATGCAGTGGTGTTTTGTGAATGAGTTGTGGGTTCTAGGTTCGCCAAATTGCAAAGTGCAAAACCGCGCCATTAAACTCATTGGCGATAGGACCATTTGCTCCTCCATCGACTCTTTAAGCCACCGTAGGAATGTAGCAGCCCTCAGCAAGTTTTACCGCTACTACTATAGCGACTGCTCCACTGAAATTAGAAACCTCATGCCTACACGGCAACTTTTTTCCCGCAACACAAGACTAGCCAACTCGGCTCACCCCCACACCCTTCAGCCCCCCTCTTCGCGCACATTACGTTTTAGAAGTTCGTTTATAAATAGAACAACTCGATTGTGGAATTGTCTTCCGCAGTCGATATTTCCGAACTCATATAACACCTCAGAGTTCAAACTCAAGGTCCACCGATATCTACTCACGCACTCTCCAGACCTCTAACCTATCCTTTCCTTCTCTATCCTTCACATCAAGCTTACTACTAGACATTGCACCATGACTTGAACGACATGACGGACTAGTAGTACAAAGGGTGATTCCTGAGCTTGACGTTTTCACATAAAAAAAAAAAAAAAAATTCGACTATTTTGTTTATTGAGTCCGCCAGAGAGTGTAAATTGAGCTTCGTCCGTCATCAAAATTTTGTCCCTAAAATCTGCCTGCGCATCGATCATTCTTGCGACGGTATTCCATATTGCAATCGAAGCGGCTTGTCCGTTGGCAAAATTCTTTGAGTAAGTTGCACTTTGTATGGGAAGAGATGAAGGCGCCGAATTTCTCCCATATTTTTTACGATAAGTACGCACAGTTTTCACAATTGAACGATTGTTTTCAATGTAAAGCGCTACAATTTCAACGCGTTCGTTCGGTGTGTATTGACTCATAGCTAAAATGGTACGTTTCAGAATCGTGTAAATTTGTCGAAATCGTCTAAAAAATGTCAGAGTTATTCAATGTTGAAATACCGATGGTCTATATGGCGATGAGATATATAATAAAAAAACACAATTAAATGGTTTGATATCAACCTACTCCAAGAACTCTCGAGTCATTTTTTATAATATTAAAAAAGTACATTACCTATTTAGAAAACTAAAAGACCCTGACCCACCAAAAATACGTTGTAATATAGTTTACAAAATACAGTGTAAAATGTGTGATGCCTGTTATATTGGTTAAACAAGACAACTTTTGAAAAATAGATTGTATCAACATAAATATGAACGTAAAATTATCAATATTAACAAAAAAGAAAAAAACAGCGTTGACCAGACACCATTTCGACGAGCAAAATCATATGTTTGACTTTGACAACACTAAAATCGTAGACTATGAGACCAATTGGCTCAAACGCAATATTAGTGAGATGATCCATATAAAATTAAATGATAACAGCATCAATTTTTGCACAGACACCTTGAAATTAAGTCCGTTGTACACGACATTGATACATGCCTACAACTATAGACGATCGTCATAATATGTAGATAACCCTTCAATAGTTAACCACCAGCCATATGATTACGTGGACGTTTTTTCCGATATATTTTTCGATTTTTTTAACGTGTTGTTCTTGTTATTATTATTTATTTTTTAAAATGAAGTGTTGTATAAAAATGAAAGTAATATTGTGCTGTAGACATTAAGATTAAGATTAAGATTTTTTAAAAAGTGTCCTGAGGTAATAATTTTTTGTTTTAATTTGATAATGGTTTCATGAGTTTTTCTAATTGTTAGCCCTGACGAAGAGAAAAATAAACGCGAAACGTCGGCATAAAAAAGGATTGTTTTATTTAATTACAATTAACTAATTTCTTTGGCCTATACCAGCAATAAACACCGACTAAAATACTCTACTATAACCAAGTACTCTACTCTACCACTTACTTTTTCATTAGGCGAGTTCACAGGATAGTTAGTACTCGCCCAGTATACCTACTCTACCGCTAATTCTACTAATGAAAACCCGGCATTATAGATAATAGCATAGGCCAGAAGGAGTTTGCGGGGGCTGACATTATATTTGAAATGGTTGTTGCCCGAGTTTGGGAATACTAACTGCGGAGCATAGTGCCTCAGTTTGTTGTTCTTTGCGTGTGTGACAAAGTAGGTTGAACTGTGCAGGGGCCGGATTCTGCAAATGTAAGCATGACTATGTGCACGAAAAATAAAAGCAAACTTCGCTTGCAACATCCGTCCTCTGAAGTGAGCCGAGGAGACTGTTCTTGCTCGTTGGTATTGCAGCCATTGTGATAATACCTATCGATAAAATTTTACCAGTTCCGGTCACTTCGTCCTCCCGTATTACTACGCCCGTTTCACTGCCCATTGGGCTTAGTAAGCCCTTGAAGTATTAACTACATCTTGATTTAATTTTTTCAGGATCTGTTAAAATCGGTATTTCCTTTGGCGTCTTTACATATGACACCCTCGGAGCAAAAGTGAGTTAAAATAACAAAGAGAGCGAAAACGGTTCTGTAATTTTTTAGCGCAAAACAGGAATATCTTCGTGTTCTTAGAGCAAAAATGGTGTATCAAAAAACCGAGGGCAAAAGCGGGTTAACTTTTTATACCGCTTTTGCTTTTAATGAAAACTTATACCGCTTTTGCGCAGAACTAAAATTTGAACTGCTTTTGTTCTCAGTTTTCATTAAAAATGCTTTTGCTTAAACTTTCCCAATAAAAGCCTAACCAAAGCGTCGACCTCAATTTTCCATAACTCGAAGATTTTTTACAGTCCCTTGCAATTAATAGAGGTTCCACTATAGTTTTTGCATTTTTACAATATTTTTTTTCATTTCTGAGGTTAATTTTTGCAACAATAAAACATTTTTGTTATATTTGAAATTTTCGTTTTTCATATTTTTCGAAATTATACATAGTACCTATAGTTGGTCTCTAGTTCTAGTTTGTCCACTTTCTGAAATTTTATCTTTATTTTTAGGGTAAATGTTCTACATTTTTTCCGTTCAGTTTTCTAAAAAAAATTACTATATTTCTTTAATTTTCAGTTTCAAAATTAGTGCCCTTTTCTTTTTAATATTAATAAGTTCGCATTTTTGACAATAATATCTGCAGTTTTTGACTTTGATGTTTGCAATTTTTGAAATGTAGTTAAAAATTCGGAATTTTTGACAAAACTGAACATTTTTTCTACTACTACTATTATGTAAAAAACGTAAATTGAAAAAATTCATAAAATGCAAACATTACAAAAATTGAAGGTAGTAATAATAGTACAGGTAAATGAAGCCGAAAAAGAGAAAAAGCGGGAATAATTAGATACAGGCTGAAAATTGGCAGAGAGTTTCCTTTCAGAGTTATTAATAAGAGGTTATAAAGTCTACCAATTTTCTACCCAGGGCAACCCACTTTTTAGGGGGTTGTAGCCCGCCCGTAAAATGGGTATTTTTGGGCTTTTCTGCAATTTTGTTAGTTAAAGGATTAAAATTGGCAGAGATCTCCTTTTAGGGTTCTCAATAAGAGGTATTAAAGTCTACCGATTTTCCACCCTGGGAAACCCCACTTTTGGTGTTTTGCTCCCAAAATGGATATTTTTCGATGTTTCTGCTGATTTTCTTTTTTTTTGGTTTTGGTCGAAAGTCATGGAGAAAAAGCTATGATGGAAATGTCAGACAAAATTGCAGGTTTTGATTGTGAATACTGCAATTGAAAAATTGTATGCAATGCAAGCAACTATTTTAGCACTACAAATCTGAGCTTTTAAAAGTGTTTTATTTCAAAACGCTTAAAACGTTTTATTTTAACGTCACCCATTTGATTAACATTGTCGACACTTTTAAAACACTTAAAAGCGTTTAAAAAATGTCTACAATGTAAATCAAATGGGTGACGTCAAAATAAAATGTTTTAAGCGTTTTGAAATAAAACACTTTCAAAAGCTCAGATTTGCAGTGAGGAGAGGATGTTTATCTACTTGTTATTTTAACTGCATTAACTCCAACACAAAATGATATTTATTTTTTGAGCCAAGAAGTGGTAAAGTCCAACCAAAATTTAGATGTATTCAATAATGTCGAATCCACTTATGAAGAACTACAAAAGGCCGGTGAAACTTGATTCTTATAAAAATAGTGGAAAGCATTCATTGAATGAACAAAGATATAATGCATTTAAACAGTCCCTTCGGAAAGAGAAAGCAATGTTTCACTCATTTAAGGCATACCAACAGGTACAATGTTGACTTGGGAATGAAAAAAAATCCAAGCGAATGGGGTTGGGAACTGGAAATGGATTTTACGAGACTATAAAAACTCAACAAGAACCAAAACTATATGTACCAACACATGTGTATCTTATATATTTATTTATTCAATAACTCAAGCAGATACAATTTCTCTAACAAAAGGCGTAAAAAAAGAGAAAATCTTCGTTTTCTCATAAGATTTAAGATTGAAAATGCATAAAAAAATATCATTAGGATAAAAAAATAACTGAAAAAAATCGAAAAATACCCATTTTGAGTCTAAAACCCCCTAAAAAGAGGACTTCCCTTATTAGTAGCCCTAACAGAAAGCTCTCTGCCAAATTTAGCCTGTACCTAATTTTAAATGGGAAAATGGCAAAAACATAAAATTTATCATAATTACAAACACTTCACACATATACAAAGAATTTATGTTACAAACGCGGAAAATCCAAAAAATTCAAAATTATGAATTGAGGTGCATTGTCTTGTCTAGTAAAGTGAAGAAAATGTTGTCTAAATATAGATTTCCAAGTAATAATGTAAGCAACTACGATATAAATAAAAACTGGGAGCAAAAGAGGTTTAAGTTTTCGTTAGAGGGCAAAAACGGTTTAGAAAGTTAACCCGCTTTTGCTCTAAGTATTTTTCCGTTGCGTTCTTGCTCTGAATAATAGTTGAACCATTTTTGCTCTGAAATATTTTTATTCCTCTTTTGCTGCAACATCAAATATAGGCCGCTTTTGCTCTGAGGGTGACATATGTCAGGCTTTGATTGAAATTTGCTACAGCATTCTCTTATGCGTTAATATGCACTTCTTGTTTTTCTTTTTTGAAAATCAGCTTGAACTTTGATAAGTTTCCTGTTCATGTAGTCTCTTTTCTTTTTTCTGCAAATATTACCAGCGGTTTTCCCTTTCAGCATAAGAAGCTCATACGTTGTTCTCGTAGGTCTCGCAAGGTACTGGATGGATGCCACTGTCTTCTCTCTTCTTATATATTTCTCCAGCTTTCATCGAACCACTCGTTTCTAGTGCGTCTGGATTCCCACTGCAGGATTTCTCCTGATATATTCTTTATACCGTTCCTGAGATTCCAACATTTTTCATTAATGCTCATTGCAATTGGGGGTGTTTCTTCTCTTTCTAGGACTCTGCTCATGGTTTTTTGAAATACTGCCTTTATTTCGTCTATTTTAAATCTTTTGGTATTACCCTTTGCTTGGCTTTGGCCCCTAGGGTATCGTCCTGAAATTCTTGTTCTGAATGTTGCTTTTACAAGGTGCTGATCTGATTCGATTGCCACAGGTAAATTTGTGGATGTCCTTATGTAAAAACATTGTGGAGCTTATGACCATTGATTTGGAGGTAGTGAAGGCAATGAGTCTACCGTCGTTGTCACTCGCAAAGTCATGGTAGGTAGGCTTACCAATCACGGCTAGAAATTGGTTCTCTTTTCCGATCTTGGCATTCCTGTCAGCAAATATGTATATACATACAGTGGTATGTACCTATGTGATAATAAAAAATAAGGAAGAGTTTTGGGAAATTTAATTTTGTTTCTATTTTATTTTCCAAGACGAGTTGGGATTATTTTCAAAAATTCCTGTTTCAAAAATGTCGGCCTACTAAAAGTATAGAGCCCTGGTTGCTGGACGCTTCCTGCTTAAAATACAACACAATATCAGCCTCAAAACATTTAACCAACAAAACCATTTAAAGCATACTATTTATTAATTACCGGCGGGTTTCGAAGTCGATGCCTTTTTGTAGACCGTTCATGTAAATTTACAATTTACAATGATTCAGGCGAAATATTTCTTTTCTAAAACTTTCGGTAATTAGAGACATTACAGCAGCGCTTCAAATACCTTTCCAGCAATATCTACCCTTTTAACTTATAATCACAAAAACTAAGTTACTTCATTTCGCCCGCCCTTAAGATATTCCATCAAAAGAAAATTCCAAATGAACAAAGTAAAAAAAAAGTTTATCAAACTTCCATAAAAATACTCCACCTGTCCACCGGAGTATATTTCATACGTGAAGTGGGAGACCCTTTTAGCCAACATTTTATGAAGTCTATTGGTCACGAAAAGATCAGGGGGCGAATACAAAAGCGAGGAGAGCACCAGGGGCGAAAATGGTCCGGAAGTCTTCTACCAACCCTCATTAATTTGAATTGCGTAGAACTGAAATGGTACTCGTACTGTATAGGGGTGAACTCTGCCCGAACCCTAATAGCACAACCAGCCACACTCACAATCAATGCGAAGAATGGAGGTCCTGCACAGAGCAAATCTGATTGCACATATTACAATGTAGGTTTATGGATTTCAAAATGGATGCTGGGGAAAATGTCCGCTGATGAAGGACATGCTGCAAAGTAACACGGCATTTGCCCCTAGTGCCCTACTTTTACGTGTGAGAAGTGTGGGGGAATTTAGATGATGCTGGAATCTGACAGTGAATATGATATTTTATGCAAAGCGGAGGACTACACTTGATCCTTTTTGTTGTGTAAAATGAGACTTTTAATAAAGTTTTATGAAGGTGCAATTGTAGTTGGGAAGAGAGATGCATTTATTTTACTAATTATAAATAATTTGATGAAAATGTGTTACTTTTGGCATGCAGAGTTTTCCTGTCACTGCTACTATGTGAGATTTTCAGCAAACCGTTCATTTATGCCTGGCGCTAAATAATATGACATCCGCCACAGTCAAAAATATTAAAATAAATTCCATGTTTCTCATGTAACTTATTTCAATGATAACGTCACCATCCTGTGTCGGAAAGAATAATTGTGATGGTGGAGAAACAGTCAGGCTTCCAATTTTTCATTGAATTTTTCAGCGATTTAATTTGTCAAAAGTGTTTTTTTGCAATTTGTGATATATAATATACTAGCTAAAAGCATGGCTTTGTGGGGACTTGCAAAGCTTGTAATATATTTTAATATATAAAAAAATAGAGACGTGTATAGAGCGTGCGAGCTGACATGACGCGAGCAACATGATGCGGACGTGGCGCTTGCGTAGCGTGATGATCCGCATATTGAGACGCAGTTTCGATGTATAGCTATAGCCTACTACTCAAATTGTTATTATTTAAAATGAGTTTAGAACCAGAAATTAATGCTGAAAACGAAATTTTACTTTATTAATTAGCGACTAAAAAATTAAAATCACCCAATAAGTATATTTTGTTGGAAAGGGAAAAACGTGGAAATTTAGAACTGCAGTTAAGATGAGTGATGCTGATTTTACCAATTATGTACTTCCGAATGAGTCGAAGCCAATATGGGATGATCGAACAAGCCTTTGGCTCAAATGGATGTAATGCCCAAAAACCGATCCCAACCAAGGAAAAACTTGGGGCAGAGCTACTACTGCCCAAATTCCATTTTGAAATTTTGTCTTCATATAGTTTGCATCATTTGTGTCATAAAGCTCTCTGTGCCCTTTCACCGCCTCAATTAACCTTTCTTCTGCCATAGGTAGGTATTTAAAAAGACAGTAAAAAGAAACAAACTGAAAAGATGCCAGAGAAAAAACAAGAAAATAATATTATGAGAACTTGCCCAGTAGGTACACTTGTAGTAGGGGAGCTGGCACTCGAAAAAATCGTGTCGTCCCAACCTTCTGCCGTTTGGTATATACCTAAGCTTTTCAAGTAATTTCAAGCATTTTTTATATTATGACATTTTTGCGGGAAGTGGACCCATCTCGAGTTAGGGGGTTTGGGGGTTAAAAAAAGGGGTTAAAATTGAAAAAAATTTCTGCCGCTGCGTATGCAGGTTCTTTTAGGGCTAAATAACCGGTTAATACTAGTGCCAGACATTTTTGACCATTTGCACCCTCCCCAAGCCACCCCCCGCTGAAGTTGCCATTTCACCCCCCACACCCCAGCAAGTCCGCGGTGACATTGTCCTTTGCAGGCGACAAAATAAATTTCGAAAAAATAATTTAATTTTTTTGTATTTTATTTAACAATGTCGGACACTGTGATTATCCTATTGGTGCTTTTCATTTACAACACAGCGAGACACAGTGTGTCATGCAGTGTGTCTCGCTGTGTTTAAATGAAAAGCACCCTATATTAATTTTTCATTATCATTAATTAGAATACAAGACCGTTTATAATAGAAAGCGCTAAAAGTCCAAAAAGCAAACGAAACTATAAAAATTGCGTTTTTCATGCACAGCGGGAATAGAAGAAACTGCTATTAGATTTTGGTTGGAAATGGGTAAGATTTGTACTATCGCCTTTTTTTGGTATGGGCTGAACATGCGATAGTTCTAGAGCCGAAGGCAAAGTGGTCCAAATATGACGTTCAATGTTTATTAGGTACTGTACGTAAATTTGTTCAGATACGAAAAAGGATTTTAAATCCTATATTTCATTACCAATCCCTAGTATAGGCCGTCAGAATTAATGTCGATTTTGGAGATATTTCGTGTCCATCAGATTTTTTTGGGTAGAATGATAGATCTAGGTATAAATAACAATAAAATCATAGTGCGTACGCACAGTTCGGGCTGGAAGACATTTTTAAATGCACTTTTATGCAAAAAAAAGTGCATATTTTGTATTTTTTTCGGATTTTTCGATAGTTTAATAATTAATATTGACTAGAATTTTTTTATTTTATTATCACATAAACTTTATTGTGCATATAGAATCGTTTCTGACCCTCCAGATGCAATTTAGCCCATGATTGCATCCTAAAATCGACATTAAATCATTAATTCTGACGGCCTAGTAGTTGATTTAAAGATTTAACGCATGCAAATATGTATAACTTAAAGAAATAATGTAACTAAGATAGCAACAAACAGAATAGAAATGGTGGTAGGAGGATTAAAATTATATAATTTACACTTGTCACCAAATGTGATCCGACCTGCATGATGATTATGGTACAAATTCAGTTGTAACAAGAGCATCATTTCAAATTTAACGTAAAACTAGAAAATTGCAATAATTCACGTAAGACCAGCAAGTCAAAGACTGCGTTTATGTACAAATATTACGTTAAGATGCTTACTTGAAGTAGTTTTCAAGTAGCAAAATGTGCATGTAAGCTCATCCTGACTTCAAGTATAATACTCGAGCTAAGTACCTAAATCACAAAAATTTGTTTCACTTGAAAAAACTCTGTAAACGCTACTTGAATACTTGAAATTTTGCATTGTTCTTTTTTACTTGGAGCAAGAAGAAGATAAGGACAATAATTATTATAATAAGTGTATGCTGTCGATACAAACTGTTTAAATTAATTTATATTATCTATAATATAGAACTAATTTATGTTATAATAGGAAAGGTTAAATGTCACTTCAAGTAAAATTCAAGACCTTTTGTTTCAAGTATAAGTGAACTTAAAACACAACTTGAGTTTCAAGTAAATTTCAATTCAGGAACTCAAGACATCATGTAAACGTAATGAAAGGCCAAAACATACCGTTTATTGCAGTAATGCTTAGTAAAGTGTCGAAGAAAATTAAAAATACGTGAAACTTAATATTATTATAGAAATATTTTTACAAGATTGCTAAAACGTTCCATTTTGACTTCATTGTCGCAGCTCAGAGTGAGGTTATATTCGAATGTGCACATAAATAAACTCAAGCCCAGACCGATCCACTAGACCGGTTCGGTTCCGCACATAAATGCGCTCAAAGCTCTTAGTTATAAGTCAGGACAAAGTTTTGGAGACGACTTTAAAGGGGCTGATAGACGATGAGAATATTCTTATGCAAATGTTCTCGCTAGAACCAATAATACAAAGGGCTTTCCCTGAGCTCTAGTCTTCCACATAAAAAAATATTCATTCTCATACACGTGTAAATAAGCACGAGAATACGTTCTTGTTCTCATGGAATTATTCTCAAGCGTTCTCATGAGAATCGTTTTCTCATACGTGTAAATAGGTAGTGTGAGAACATTCCAATTAAAAAGCGGGAGAATGCATTCTTTCCAACGTGTTGGAAAGAATGAATGTTCTCATACGATCTCATTTACGATATTCAAGTGCTTTGTTTTTGCTGTTAAGCCCAAGAAAAACATTTGCTAATTACCTGAAGCTAAATACCACAGTGTCACTGCCAATCTTTCGCTTGTTCCAATCGCCTGTCGCATTATCGTGTCCTGTTTTTTTATTTTTTTCTTTATACGGGCGTGGATAAAATCAAATACCGCGTACGACAGCAGCACAAAGTTTTTATAAAAAATCCTCCCCTTCTGTCTTCAGCCGGTCCATTAAACTTTCAAACACATTTCTGCTATTACGTTCTAATCTGATTTCCTTGGACCAAACGTTTCTAATTCTTTTCCGTTTCCTTTCAGCCTTCTGCGTCGACCAGCAACCCGTAACTCACACAAAATCCCAACATTAGTTTTCGTCTTTTAGGCCGGCCATATACCAAAGCTTCACATGCTTATTAGCGACATATTGCACTTTTTTATATGGAAGAAATCGTCACATGCCGCTTTGATACATTTATCTCCAAGCAAAAGTGACGAAAAACTACATATGAAGCTTTGGTATTGGTATACGGCCGGCCATAGCTATGGCGATGAAAATACAACTGAAAATAAAAACAGCAACTGGCGGTGCGAGAAAAAAAATTATTCTCAAGCCACAGCTTTTATTCTCATGGTGTAAACGCACATGAGAATTCATGAGAATAGTCCCATGAGAACGGCCACTATGAAAACGATGTTTATTCTCGCGGGAACAAATTCCATGCCTCGTATAAACACCGATGAGAATATTCTCATGAGAATAGCAAAATTTACGTTGAGAATATTCTCATCGTCTATCAGCACCTTTACGTATTTTTTTAGAATAAAAAAACTATCTTAGTAAAACTCGTAGATTATAAATAAATATTATAGTGTAGTATATATAGAACAAAATTATTCAAGTAGATTACAATGGTATATAAAAACCAGTTTTCTACAGCCATACGGTATTTTCATCTTAGAGGGTAGGTATATTCGTAAATCCCTTTTACTATTTATTACTAGCTCCCGATTCATATGTAGGTAAGGTAGTTACGAGTATCAAACTGTAAGTTAAACTTATAGTTTAGAAAAAACGAAACCAATCAATGTGACTAAAGCCCTGCAAACCAACAGTCGTTGTTTCTAAAAATCTAAGAAAAATCGTATTAGTAGATACCGGTCTTGGGTTATTACTTATATGATTTGCATAACTAAATAAGTAATTTATATGATTTGCATAACTAAATAAGTAGTTCTTTCTGTTTTCTGAAATCAAACACATAAAAATGGTCAATCACACATGCCCATATAAGAAAATATTATACAGTAGGTATAGGTATACATAAAACTGAATAAGTGAAAAACTTATGAAATAAAAAATAAACTTTCAAATATTTAATTGAATGCATTTTAAATCACAAAGTTATGTGTAATAAAATGATTTTTCACATTTTAACATTCATGTGTCATCCACAATTGTCAGCCAAAGGTACTTACTAAAACCCTTTACCTGAATATATTATCACAACTTCTAAAGCCCATTTACCGAAATTGGATTTTCCCAAGGAAAGTAGAAGACGTGGACAGGTTTCAAACTGAATTAAGCTTATTCATAGCCATTTCTTGACCAATTGTAAGTCATAACATCAACTTTCCCGATGACAGTCCAATGACCAACCGACGATTTATTGAATTACAGCGATGCGGTTGTAATCGGTTCATTTATGATATTTTGTAATAGGAATAAATCATAAGTATGTGTTTTGGATATATTTCAAATTGGATTCTGATAATATCCTTTTCGTTTTATCCTTCTAATTAGAAGTATTAATGCCATCTCTGAGAAAAGTCCTGCAATTATTTTGAACATGAAAAAGGACGTACTTTTTTTCTAATTCGCAAAAAAAATTATCCACCAACAAGAAAAACGAACAACGAAAGAAATGCAAAAAGCATTAAAAAATTTACTCCATCTCTTGTAAAATTTGTAAAAGAATGGAAAATCATCTTCTGTCTTACCAAAGAATACCCAGCGGTGTAATTTACGGAGAGGGCAAAAAAGGCGCAGAAATTGTTTTGTTTTATTTTTCTGTGTTATCTTCCAGTACATTCCAACAAGATAATTCAAAAGTAATTTCAGAACAAAATGAAGGTTTTTATTGTGTTTTAAATTTTGAATAATTCATTTCCAACTACGGAAAGAGCGAGCTCAGCATCAACAAATAAAAGGCACTCCCGAAAAGTATGGCCTTTAAAATCCAACACGACAAAGGCAACAACAACAGCACAACCATCAACCATCCAACAATGCTGAAAACGAACGAAACGAAACGGGAATAACAGGAAAGGACCCGAAATTTTGTTGTTTTTTAGGTCGTCCGGAAAAGGCGCACAAAAATAACTCACCGAAAGGCTCTTCTGCTCTTGTATTGTTTTATTTCAATAAAATTTCAAATTAGCCTCTATTTAAAATACAAAACATGCCAAAAAAGCTCGCGAGTTTGCCACTTGGCCCACACCCTGTTTCAGAACCCACCCTCGATGGAGCAGCGTTGTTGTTGTTGTTGGCCTGGCTGACCTTTCCGCCCACAGCAATCGGCTGTGTGGTACAAGGAATACAGAAAAGAAGGACACTTGAGTCCTTTTCGTTTTTTATTTTTATTTATTTTTTTTTGATATATATTTTGTTTCTGTTCGTTGCTTTACGCCCGAAAGGATCTTTCTTTCGGTTGAAACAATTCAAAGGAAATTTCTCTCCGAAATCGATGTCACAATTGAACAATGTTTATATCCCCACCCTCCAATCTAAATGCGAAGGAATTGCTTGATTTTGTGCTTATGGCTAGAATCCTTGTATGGAGGGATATTGTGAGTATTAGTGTAAATGTGTTAGACGACAAGTAATGACACGCAGCAATGTCTCCTAGATGAGATCCTTGAATCAATTTTATTATAGTAATTTGTCTTTTTCGGGTCCTCTCTAGCACAGCTGCTGTACGTTCCTATTATATAACGGTAACACCCTACCGTCACGCATTTTTACCGCGCTCATGCGATAATGCAGAACGTTATTTTATCTATGGGTTAAGCTTTTTTCTATCGTGGCTTGTTAACAGTAAAACCGCGCTTTTATTCCACTTTCATGGCCGTGTCTTACACGCGAATCTTACAGAGAATAGGAAAATGCTGCCATCGTCTTACACTTTTGCTTATATTCAATTATTCCTTGATTAAATCTTTGCGATGCGGGAGCTTTTCCTATTCCATAGCATGGCTCCAATTGGATCCGTCAAAAGGCTAAACGACTTCATGCATCGTGTCAAGATGTTTCCCAAACTTAATTGCTCCTTGCGGCGGCATCATCTCAGGTAAAAGTCTCTCATTTAAAAGCCATCATTGCCTTGAAGGTGGATAAAACGTCTTAACCTCTTGTCAGTCTACACAAACTCATCAAGATTTTATCCCGTTTCAGCTGGCATACGTCGTCCATAATGTCGTCTCGCTTCAACATCTTGCCATTTCTGTACGGTTGCCAGCAGCCATTCACCCACTTCCAAAAATAGTTTGTTGTCCCCACCCAAAAATGTTAACGTGAAAAAATACCTCAATCTATGCACACATGCACGCATAAACATACACAATCACAAGAAAAACTGAATTTTTACTAAAGCTTTTTGGGATAAAATCAACACAGGCGCAGCACAGTTTTTGCCCGCGATTAACCAGTCATCCAGCAAAGAGAGGAATCTGCCATGTTTTTTCTGGCTATTTGTCGGCCATATTTATTCAGGGCTGTCAACGTGATACAAACAAAAAAACCACGTAGAAACACCAGAAATCTTCGAATGGAAGACGAAATGTTTTTTTCTTCGGCGAGCGAGAGAGAGGAAGATTTGCTCCTGCTCTCTGCGCCTTCAGAAAACTGGTCTAGGGACGTCGATGCTATATTCCTCTGCGGAGAGCGAAGATGACATAAAAACTCTGTCTTCTGTGCCGTTTCTATTGTCAATTCCAGTTTGAACTTGCGACTTGTTGTTGTTGTTGCTGTAGATTTGTGTGGAACTTTTGCCGGTTTATTTTCCCTATTTTCCAATTCTATTTCCAGGGGATTTTGTGTATGCGATACTGCTTTCTGGCCGTACGGGAAATACTTTGTGCGGGGGTGAACGGTGGTGCCGGAGGGAGTTGGCCTTTGGAGTGGTTTACATAACAAAATTTTTCATCGACTGGAATACAGTAGCTCTTTCTGCCTCGTGTGGCTCTGCTCCATGTAGAATTTTGTTTACTATTCATTCTGATGCTGTTGATGATGGAAGTGGGATAAACTTCCTCCTTGCATGTAACTTTCTGATCCAAAACGATTTCATTTTTTTTTAGTTTTTTCTCAAAAAAAAACTGTTTTTGTAGCACTTTGTTGATTAAATACGAAAAGTTTTCGTTATTTTTCAACTCTTTCAACTGCGAGGGAAAAAATAAATTTGTTTTTTTGTGTACTCCATTATTTTTTATAAATATTTCGTTTTGTTCTTCTTAATTTTAAATAACTCGGAAGAAGTTCTGCATAATTTTAAGTTTAATGTACTCCGATGCTTTTAGCAAGACAGTTACGCTTTTGTGATGGAGAAATACGTAAGTATATAACGTCATCTTGTGTACCAACTTAAGACTCCTTTTAGTCCATGAAATATTTTAATGTCGGTATGAACTTTCTTCTTGGAGAACTTTAAGGCACTAAGGGCGCAGTTAACACCCCTTAAGCTAAAATTAAATTACAAAATTTAAATTAATTTGCAGGCATTTACCCTTCCAAAATTTATTTTTAGCTACGAATTATGTTTTTAGATATTTCTACAGAAATTAGTGATGTTGAAGGAAAACTCTTTACTTTTAAGCTTTCATACTACTGAAAGCTTTAAAGATTTGTTTTTTTTGAGAGAGAATTTTCTAAATGCCGTCGGCATTTTTAATTATTTTTAATTAATTTTAAAATGAAGTTTATTCATTTGTAGTTAATTTTTATCAATTTTCCAACACTGTAGTAGAGTGCCCTGCCCGTAGTTATTTAAATTTTATCCATTTTGTTTGGTTCAAGCAATTTGGAAAATTATTTTTGTATGTTGTTTGCTTAAGATGCGGTGAGTTATTACTATAGTTTCATAAGATATTATACATAGAAATTCACAAATAGGTATAGATACGTAAGATTTATATCGCTTATCAAATCCATTTTTTATAATTAGTCATATCTCTATTTTTTCATATTAATTTGTGATTCATTGGTAACATATGTTAAAAATACTAATTCAAATTTACTTGTTTTCTAAAATAGTAATTGTAAGGTGGAAAAAGTGAGATATGACATAGATAATGAAGTTATATGAATATATCTTCTATGATTAAAAATATGTTATTGGAAAGGTTCAAATTCATAGATTAGAATGAACTTCGGTGTTTTATACTCGTATAATGTTAAAAATTGATTTAGCACATGCAAGTTTTATAGAAATAGAATTAAACATGTTAAAAAGTATCATCAAGCTCTAAATACAATTGTATATATTTTTTAAAATTTTTGCGCTAGTCATAATTTAGTTCTTTGTGGACAAGACGATTCAAGTGGTAATGAGAGAAATTTCAAAATTATTTAAATTTTTCCCAAATTGCTAGTGTTAAATAAAATAAGAGACATTCGACTAGGCCACCTAATAATATTATAGATGTATGAAGACTTCTTCTAGCACTATATATGTAGGTATTTTTCTATTCATGTAATACATTAAGTCAAATTGTAAATAAAAGTAAATGATAAAATCTAATTATTTTCCATTCTTGTTTTTTAAATATGTTAACTATTATGTGAAATACAATATTGTTCAAATTACTGGAAAACTAGTTCGCAAAATTAGTACTTTTTTGGGGGCTATTTTGAGCATTGGAAAACTTTTAAATAGACTTTTTGTTACTTGTACGTGATAGTACAAATTTTGAAGTAAATTTTAAGCTCTAGAACGGTACTCGAGAAGAATCCGCAGACCAAGAGGGACATTTTTAGAAGAACGTCTTTTTTTATAAAAAGTGAAATTACAAGGAAAGTGTTCAATATTTTGCAGCAAAATACACTATTTTTTCAGCTAGCAAGAGGCAATATTTCCACCAAATTACAAATATTTAAGTTGCGTTAAACAAAAGTTATTAAGAAATTAAAAAAGCGTGATTTTTAACTGTTTTTTCCATTTTGCTCTATGTTTTGTGTCCTAACCTATAACTCAATATATATCAATCGAAAGATAATTTGAATACCTTCAACTTTATAATTTGATTTATTTCGATCCGAGCTCAAGTTTTTTTTGTTATACCCCAAAAACCTTTTTTTCACTTTCCGGAATTTTTTAGGTTAGGTTCGCCAGTCCAAATTAAAAAAAAACGCTATCTTTTTTAGATTTTTTTTCCTATATAGCCATATATTTCTTGTTTCCTGTTGGCAATTAACGCTAGAATTGCAAGGAGCTATTGTAGATTGATTGGACTTTAAAGCTCAGAACTGATACATATGATAATATTAGAAGCCAATTGATAATACTATTTCTTGATATTAAAGGGTCACAATAAATCCATATTTTCTAGTGTGGTGTGGCTCTAACCGACATTTCGTTGAAAATAAACATTAGATACATACAGTCAGCGTCAAAAGTGATGCAACACCTAAACATTTTAACTTTCGCATTGAATATCTTCGTCATGTAAAAACGGAGAATAGTGCTTAATATCTTAAAATAATGCTATATTTATCAAGAAAATATTTTATAAAAAAATTCATTACAACTATTAAAACAAAAAAAATTGTTAAATTTTAAACATAAAATTCCAAGTGTTACCTCACTTTTGACTGATAAATGTATGGATTTTTTACAAAATGAAGTACATTTTTTTTTGTTTTAATAGTTGTAATGAAATTTTTTATAAAATACGTTGTTGATAAAAAAAGAAAGCATTGTTTTAAGATATTAAACACAATCTTCCGATTTTACATGACGAAGATATTCAAGTTAAAAATTTTAGGTGTTGCGTCACTTTTGACGCTGACTGTATATCAATTCTTCTGACCATTAAAAATCTTGTTATGATTTTATTATAGTAACTGCGTGGCAATCTTAATTTTTGAAGAAGTACGATTCGAATGATTCATTATGACCAAAATTCACACCTTTAACTTTTTTAGATGGAGAGGTAGTTGTTGAATTGTTCGTGGACTTTCTTCTCCCTAATACAATTTTGTATTTTTTATGTAAAAAATCAACCTTGGAATCAGCTGTTGTATTACTAGTAGGTACGTCATGTTGTTCAGATCATGGAGCAATATCTAGGTCGTATTCCCAAATATAGCCCTACATATTTGCCAGTGCTAATGACGTCTTAAATCGCACTCGATTCTGTATTTTTTCAATCCCATTTGCTTACGATTTAAGGCGCCATTAGAACAGGCCAATATGGTGGATTCTATTTCTGAATTTCTGAACACTAGTTTGATTTGTAAGATAGATTAGGATAGGCTCGGGGTTTGGGTTCAAGTAGATGCCGATGAGCCTTACATTTTAGCTCAAGGATTTTGTAGAATTCGAGAGCAGCTGGCTGCATAAGATTATGACAAAGTCAAGTTATTCTATTCAAAAACGAGCTTCCAGCCCGTAGTGTGCCTGAAGACGACTGCAATGTGTGGGACTGAGCCGATCGGACCGGAAAAAATGTGCCCAAATTCTGTGAAATGCGCCTCATCGGTATAGATAAGTTTCCGAGAAAGCAAAGAATCTGTACCTTGATATTTCAATACATAATCAGCGAAGTTTCTGCGGTTAAAATGATCTATTTTCTCTTCAGGTGCTCTGCTAGCTGAATATGCATAGAAGTGAAAATCTTTGCTGAATATTCGCTTGAGCGAGTAATTATAATTATTGAAAACCTAGACATCGTTCAGCTAAACTTTCACGTATATTTTCATTCATATAAGGCCCTTTTGATTTGTCTAACGTTAGAAGTACTTTTAGTAGATTATTTCAGTAAACTATGTATGTTGACCGAAAAAATCGTATTTTTTTAATATAATCCATTTTGTCATAAGCTTCGATGATATTTATGAAGTATTCGACCGTATGCGCGGCCATAGTTCAAATTGGCAATTTTTTTGCTAAATACATGTCAAAAATAAACAGACAAAACAGTTATAATAGGTATTAAATGCGGACATCTAGGAGCCGGTATTGGAATATCTTTTTTTTATTTATTTGAAAGCCTCATATTGTTTAAATTTGTTTAAAAAAATATAAATCGACATGAACTTTTATATCCTGTCTTCAATTAAATCTTTTATTACGAGTGAAATTTTTTTATGAAAGAAAGAAATGAAAAACGGAAGGACCAATGTTTTGAAAGTAGAACATACCTGTAAACTAGCAATAATTCATTTCCGACCTCAGTGGCATTACTTGGTGGTATAATAAGTTTTAAGAATGTGACGAGATGTCTGTGTTGAGATATCTAGTTTTGGAGACATACATACATACATATGTATCTTATAGAAAATTGAGGAAGTAATAAAAAATGGGTGTTCGATACCGTCCTGTGGAATTTAAATATTTCCTATTAACTAAAGGAAATAATATTCAGATTTCTATAATTTTTCGAAAAATTGATTGAAACCAAACTGCATTTCCATTCTAAAAGGAATGCCGATTTTTTGAGCAGGTAGATTGATTTTTTTGAATATCGTTTTATGGTGAATTTTCCGCGTTTAAAGTCAAATTTAAACACTTTTAAAACTAACCTACTCCAAAGCAACTAATATTATAAAATAGTAGGTACTTATATACATTACAACTGAGCACCATAATTTTGCAGTGTAACATAGCACAAAGACAACTTAAAATTTGTTATGGAAGGGCGAATTTGGACTTTGGAGTTTCTCGTTCTTTTTTATCAGCCATCGTTTACGTTAGTAGATCTCATTTTGCGAGATTATAGAGACTCATCTTTCAAGATATAAATTGATCTAATTATTACTGATATCTGCTAGTAAACTTATGTCATAAGAGTTTTGAAGAGGAACGAATATGTTAAGAAGATTTCAGGAGGGGGTGAAGGAAAAAAGGAAATCAATGTTTGTCTTTAGAAATGAAAACTTCAAAGGCTTGTTTCTTAACAGTAGGTACTGTTCTTAGGTATTTGGAAAAGGAACTAATGACGTTATTCTAATGTTGCGTTGAAAGGAACGATTGTAATTTAATTTAAATGGATTAATTTCGTTAACAATAGCAACAGAAAATATCTAGCAGTGCTGCATTCAATTTTGCAGAAGTTCAATGAGAACAAAATTGCGTTATCCGCAAAAGCCGTCTGACTTTGCATATAAATCACCACATAAAGAGTTATTTTGAGACAGTTTCCTGGCCGTTTGTTTGTTAATTTGAAATACGCAGCCAACGTTATATTTTTTTCAACATTAGGTTAATTATAGCATACTTGTAAATAAAAAGTATAGAAGCTGTATTTTTTTGTGAATTGAATTTATTATACTCGAACAAGACAATTAAAAATTATTAAAAATGATTGAAATATAAAACTGATGATTCCGTTTGATATTTAAGTACGCGCATTAAATATTTCATTAAAAACGATATTTCTACTACAGGTTTCGCTTATTTAGAAATATATGAATAAACATTTTAATTACGCTTATTATGATAAATAACATAAAAAAGGACTCAAATAGAAAGATTTTAAAAATACTCTAAAGAAATTAGCAAAAATTCCGATGAAAGATGAATATATTTCAGAGATTCTCGAAGCACTCATCAATGATCAGTGGATCGTGGTGAATAAGTGAGTTCGCTTCCAGCCTGGGTTTATGTCTATCTGGCCAGAGGAATATCCGTAAGGAATAGTGATTCCAGATCACCCTTCGATCTTACACTCTAATTCAGGTAACAGTGGTCAGTCACCAGCGAGATAGTGGGCGACATGAAGCGTATGTTAATAGGCGCATGCCGTAACTAACTCGAATTGGAGGAAGTGCGATTATAACCTTCTCTTGCTGGCCACTGGATGCTGTCCTGACCTACCAAGCCAAGATGTTATGTTATCGTGCTCAGGGCTGCATGACAGTGGGTAATTTTGCACTGTCGTTAACGATCTCCTCTGGGCACCGGCCGCACTTATCCTAATATGGAGGCTCTGTCAGGATGGACCATCGTCTCCGTTCCATATTCATGGGACTTTTATGTTAAGTGTAAAATCTTTGGCCCAATTCAGCTGGAGTCAAAGCAAGAAGAGCAGGAGTGGAATTGGGGAGTTCCATGGAGCAAAAACTCTTTTCTAACAGACCCACTGATATATAATAATGGACTGCTCATCAGACATTATTTCCATACAAACTCATGGCACCAAAAAGTATAGAAAAGTATAGTCCTCTCGCTCATCCATAAGCCCCTTTTGTCACCGAACTAAAATTTTGTTAAATTTCGTGTTAAGAGTTCAGTGCATTCACTGGCAGAAATGAAATCAGATAGTGCCAAACTTGAAAAAATAAAATTTGACAATAAAAAACTGCACACTTTTCCATTTTTTTAAATATTTTTACTCTTGACCTTCAATAAACCCCAAAATACGATAACTTTTTTATATTTGCAGTAAAATAAGAACGGTAAATAAAATTCTGGAATGATTTTAAGCGAAATTTAAAATAAAACCGCCACAACGGTTGCACGATATTAAAGTTGCCATACCTGATTTCATTTTTTCCTTTGAACTAATGTCAGAATATTTACAAAAAATAGATTGGTATAGTGATTTTTTTATTTCTGTCTCGTTTCGCCACAAGACCCGGAATCACTGACATTTAGATGAAACAGGGGTAGAGAACTCGCATGGTTTAACACAAATATTTGTAATTAATGAAAAAAGGCATTTTAAAAGGGAAATAACATCAAAATTGCATTTGTAATTTTTTTTAACAAAAATTTATTTTGTTCCCATCGTCCAAAAACGAATATAAAAAATTTTAATTTACAAAAGTGTTTACATGTCAATGAGAAAAGGTTTCTCAACTATGGAACGAATTGGTGCCATGAAAATTTCCTGATGAGCAGTCCATTCTATATGTCAGTGAACAGACCGAAGACAGGATGGCCGTCAGGAACCCGGGAAGCCCCAGTTGGCCGGGATCACCATGACAGTGGTACGTTGTTTAACGAGCGCCTGTTCGAACAGTCAAGCCTAAGCGACAAGCCACTAGACAGACTGCTGAACCTGTTCAAGTGGTCTGCTCCACAAATATGTGGTATAGGGGTGTAGTCACTGCAAATCTCAGCTTTTGAAAGTGTTTTATTTCAAAACCCTTAAAACGCTTTTAAGTGTTTTAAAAGTGTCGACAATGTTAATCAAATGGGTGACGTCAAAATAAAACGTTTTAAGCGTTTTGAAATAAAACACTTTTGAAGGTCAGATTTGCAGTGGTACAATAAGCCAACCAGAAGAATTCAGTTAATAATATTTGGCATCAGCTTTTATGTTTTCATTGATGATTACAAAATTATTGTGATGAATATACTTTATAGGTATAGAGCAAATTTTTTTTACATGTAACGATTTAGTTGATGTTTAAAAAAAGTCCTGTTCCACTTGGAAATTCCATATTCTGGCGCTAAAATTAACGTAACTAGTATTTTGCAGGTGTCACAACACTCTAAACTCACGTATTTACTTTCTAAACACTTAAAGCGTTTAAACCGTTGTAGACGAATTTTAAACACTTAGCGGCGTTTAATGAGTAAACACTTGTTTATTTAGTAAACGTTTGTAGCGTCTTTTTGGTTATGAATAATAAAAATGTTGTGGATAGAACTATTAATCAATATTATATTAAAACATAATACTATCATTGCAAAAAGTGAAAAAAAACAAATAAAAACAAAAAAAAAACAAAAAAAAATCCAACCCAAGTGCCGTTTTCCAAGCGGTCCCCCGACTAAGTACAAACCACTTCCAATATTGCTTGACTTCCGTGATACAACGAGATGCGCTTTACTGAATATGTTAAATGGTACTCTTGGCGGGAGTTACCATAATTGCGTGAAGTTATGGGTCGCTCATATTTTTTCTTGTCTTATCACTGCAAATCTCAACTTTTGAAAGTGTTTTATTTCAAAACGCTTAAAACGTTTTATTTTCTCATTTGATTAACATTGTAGATATTTTTTCAACGCTTAAGTGTTTTAAAAGTGTCGAGGATGTTAATCAAATGGGTGACGTCAAAATAAAACGTTTTAAGCGTTTTGAAATAAAACACTTCTAAAACCTCAGATTTGCAGTGATACTGATAATTTTAAATTCGTAATATTTAAGGAGCTTTATGGCTTTATTTTCATATTAAAAAAATACCTGTCAACAAAGGCGTAAAAATTTCAGGATAAACTAAGTTAAATAAATGAAAACAACAAATGAAGTAAGAAAAGGCCAAAAAATGAAGAATAGGTATATTCTAAAATAATTTTGGATGTAATTTTGGTTCCTTTTTTTACTTCTGTTTATTACTCAAAGAACAACAATTGCATTCTTTTGGGCATTTTGAAAAAACAATTTAAAATTTTTTATTAAATCTCGTAGAGAATTTTTGGACCTTTAATTAAAAAAAAAATAAACTGCATTTTTGTTAACATGAGCTCGAGTTCTAAAACTTTTTGTATTTTGCCCAAAGGTTAATTAAATTAACAAATACATATTTTGAGCTATAATTTGGACTGTATCATGTTGAAACCTATTCATTTCATGTGATAAATTCAAAAAAAATTTAAGTTTATAGAAACGTGCATTATGCATTATAGTGTAAGTATGGTTAATTGAGTGATTTTTTTGGTTTTTTCATAAAGCTTAATGTCAAAATGCAATAACTTCCTTGTTTCTTAAAATGCTAGGTCTTTTGTATGATAAAAAAAAATGCCCGTCATTTTTTTATTTCTGAAAATAGTACCTCTAAATGGATCACCCAATATTTCATTTTTAGAGAGACACTTGCCACCCCTAAACTCTTTACCGTTTAAAAATAAAACGCTAGAGCGTTTAGTTTCCCGTAAGTGTTTTATCATAACTAAGTGTTTACCTTCCCAAGTGTTTCATTGGCGAATAAGTGTTTTACTTTTATACACTTGTGCTTAGGTTAGAATTTTTTGGTAAACACCTTACGCGTTTATTTTCTGTTAAATGCTTTAAGTGTTTAAGAATCAAACACTTTAGCGTTTAGATTGTGTGCATTAAACGCTTCTTCTGTTTTAAAAGTGAACATTAAATACTTGATCGTTTAGAAATAAAAGACTAGAGTGATTTATTTCTAAACACCTGCTAAACACTTGGATTTGCAGTGAATGAGTGATTTTGTTATCCTAATTAAAAATCCTCCCCTTTGGGACTATTTTGTATATATGTATAATAAATTATTTAACTCAATCTATTTACATTCCACTCCTTCTTCTATAAATCCATCCAATTTATGTGGATAGCCCCTAATTAGCTTCTGTCAGGGCAATCAGTTACCAATTATAAAATACAATTCCAACATAAAAATTATCTGCGAAATGCGCAGTATAGTACCTATACTCGTATGTTTGTATATATCTTCATATACGTAAAACTTCCCGGAAAATCTGATCAATTAACGCCTTGACAATTTTTCTCATAAATTCACAGATGATAATTATTATTCTGTTTTTGTTAATTTTCCAAGTATTTAATTGGCAACGAAAAGACCATGGCATCTGCTTTCAACGACTTCACATGAGAGCTTTGTCGTTATCAACAGCACGCAAAACAGAAGACATCATAAGCTTTTTTAGAAATTTGTTGATGGTTCATTTACACTTTGTATACTCGAACGTGAATGTAGCGTAATTGTTAGAAGAGGAATTAATAATTAAATTATGCAACAGTAATGGGGGTTTATGTCGACAATGAGTTTCTGATTTTTTTAATTGTTACACCTGTTGCATTTGGAAGTGTCAGCTTGCCTATGAATATTTTTGAAATGGGACTGTCACCTCAAATAGGGTTCTTTGATGCATCCAAAATATTTACGAGCCACTATGGTTTTGTTTTGGATATACGAGTAGAGCATACTGAAGGGGACTAACGAACAGACAAATCAATGACTAACTAATATTTGTGTATTTGAATCCAAAAGCATGGGAAGCCAAAATTAAATATCGCTACGTTGTGTTAAATTATAAGACAAAGGCGTGCGGGGACACGAATACAGTAATAGAAAGTAAAAGAATTGCAAGATAGCAAAGTTATTTGGAAAAACGAATGCACCAAGAGTATGGTAGAGCTACAGAAGCGGAAAATAATATTGTACTGAGGGAACCATACGAAAAAAGTAAAAAAGATACGATACGAAAAAAGTAAAAAAGCAGTAAAATTGAAGAACAGCAAATGGTGAAGTAGTCATGGGAGACAGAATTGTTTCCAAAGCGGACGGTTCATTCATTCTATCATTCATCCTTTAAGGGGGCGTCTTAGCGGGCCTACGACCTATTTTTTTTGGTCTATTATGCCAACCTCGCCGTGAAAACCCCTCCAGGGTAAGGTTACAGTCTGAAATTCATTTGGGCTTCATATTTTAAATATCCTCCCCGCTGTAGCCTCACAGTCGCACAACAAGTGCTTCGTAGTTTCGGGATCTGCCTCGCAGAACGTGCAGCTATAATTAACTACCAGCCCTATTCCACTAAGATGATAATTGAGCTCCTATCTTTTCAAATTTTAAAGTTTGCCGCTTTATCTTTGTCGATTTGAATAAATCTTTTAGCTTGACGAACGCCCTGGGACCTTCTCCCGCTTTCACGAAACTACTGCTCGACCCAGCTCCTGATGACCGATCTTACGTGGCAACTGCGGAAAAATCCACGAACAAATCCACATCAGCGTAACATTGTTGTTTCTACACTGCAAACCCAAGTGTGTGATATTAAAACGCATTTCACGTGTAAAATCATGTAGTCACTTTTTACGCGTTTAAAATGTGTTAGGCTGGTCGCACACTGCAGCAGATTCGGCCGTATTTTTTACGGCCGTATACGGCCGAATAATTAAACAAATCTGATCGGAGTAAACCTAGGGACGTCAACGGCCGAAAACAACGGCTGTAATGTGCGAATGAGAATAGCAAAATAATTGTTTGAAAAATTCGGCCGAATACGGCCGTAGAAAATTCGGCCGAATCTGCTGCAGTGTGCGACCAGCCTTAGGCTGGTCGCACACTGCAGCAGATTCGGCCGTATTTTTTACGGCCGTATACGGCCGAATAATTAAACAAATCTGATCGGAGTAAACCTAGGAACGTCAACGGCCGAAAACAACGGCTGTAATGTGCGAATGAGAATAGCAAAATAATTGTTTGAAAAATTCGGCCTAATACGGCCGTAGAAAATTCGGCCGAATCTGCTGCAGTGTGCGACCAGCCTTAGGCTGGTCGCACACTGCAGCCGATTCGGCCGAATTTTTTACGGCCGTAATCGGCCGAATTTTTCAAACAATTATTTTCCTATTCTCATTCGCACATTACACCGATTTTTCGGCCGTTGACGTCCGTAGGTTTTATCCGATCAGATTTGAAGTTGATAATGGAAGTGCGCTCCCATATAGATGTTTATTAATCTTCCTTTTATTTTATTTAGGATATATGACCATAGTGGAGGATATTGTGACCATTTAAAATGAAACAACTAGCATTTAAGATGGAAACTAACCCAACGTTCGGCCGAATTTAAAATTTGAAATTCGGTTGAACACGGCCGTACAAAATTCGGCCGTATACGGCCGTAAAATATTCGGCCGAATCGGGTGCAGTGTGCGACCAGCCTTACTTTTAATACGCGAAAAGTGTGTAAATTTAACACATAAAGCGCGTGTTTAGAACGCACCAAATATGTATTGCTTTGAAGCTTTTGAGTGAAGCTTTTTCAGCGTCGCTTTGCGGAGAGTAAACTTAGAAAAATCGTCACAGTAAACTTAAAATTATTGATGTAAGCTGCAACGACTTGTAAAGAGAGATCGTGGGGCTCTCTGGTCATTGAGTAGTTAAATAAAGAATTACAACTGTCTAACTTTCCTTTAATTTATCCTCTCATGTGTGTTAATTTAGTGAAGTGTGTGAAAGGACACATAATGTGTGATTTTCACACGTTTAAGACGTAAAACGATAAAACGTTACAATTTCTTTAGCGTGTAAAAAATATTATACGCCGAACGTGTGTGATTTTTACACGTATATGTCTTTTTATCCGCATTATTTTAACACGGTTTATTTTCACGCACACGCATTAAGTGTGTAAAATTTAACACATTTTAAACGCGTAAAAAGTGATTACATGATTTTACACGCAAAATGCGTTTTAAAATCACACACTTGGGTTTGCAGTATACTGAGGGATTTCAGAGATAGGAGATTCCACGACAGTCTTTGATGACACCTTGTGGGATTTAATGGCCAACATGGCAGCTGAGTGAGAAAATATCGATGTTAGAGCTATTTGGAGTTCTATTAATACCAGTCTGGGTACACACCAGGGGTGCCGTGGGTATTTCGCACCATGGGCCATATACGCCCAGTCTTACCTCATTCTCGAGTTTAAAACTGTCGGTATACCAAAAGGCAGTGCTTTCTCTAAAGGGGGGCCTTCCTGCCCTACCATTCTGGCTGATTTCCGATAATCGTCATGAACGGTTTGTAAAAGTGCAGAGTAAAAGGAATGGTATCGGACAATGAGGTGCCTTTGCGTCTTGGGTAGCTTAATCCCAGCACCCTTTTGTTTGGTATCGACCCACCATGCAATGAATAAATACGTGACCGTGGGCCTTATGGCCGCCATGTATAGCACAAATATTAACCTCGGTTTGAGGCGTCAGGTTTGCATACAAATTGAGGATAGATAATTGCCTTGGAAGTTACCCTCTCAATCTGGGGTTTACAGAAGAGCTTTTGATCCAGAATTATTCCAAGATATTTAGCCTTCTTTGACTAATCCATTTTTTCATACCATTTAGGAAAGTCCTTGCATAAAATATTATAGCATGTTACTAATAAACTTATTAAGTTGGCGTTTTACAAGGGCACTAAAGTTTAGACCATAATCCAAACCAAAACGACAGAATTCAATAAATTTTAATGTCAAAAAGGAAGAAGTGTAAAACCTTCGTAAGCAAGGAGGATAACTGCACCTTTGACTGCTAGGTAGAGTGTAACATGTCCGAATGGGTCTGGTAATACTCGTATTATGCAGCAAGTACTTGATTTGGAGTTCAGCTG
Source organism: Thereva nobilitata (assembly GCA_963855945.1). Lineage (NCBI taxonomy): Eukaryota > Metazoa > Arthropoda > Insecta > Diptera > Therevidae > Thereva > Thereva nobilitata. The sequence goes on along the minus strand of OY979695.1, from coordinate 109,005,047 downwards.
GTGCACTAATGTAGGACTAAGTGTTAGTCCCGACAAAACGGTTCTGGTACCAACTCGTACTGTCGCGATTGATAGAACTGATTTAACAGAATATACTAAATACTAAGGAAATTCCATTGGAAGCATTCTAAAGTTGTTGAAGTTATGGACTAAAGATCTCAACGTTAAAAGAAAGGCTCTCCTATTGCTACAACAATGGCTTCGACAGAGACAGAACTGGGTACTGCGATCTGCGGTAAGTTCCCCAAGTTTAGCGCCTACGACAGCTCATGAGTGCGACATGCATGCGCCTACGACAGCTCATGAGTAGTAGACCAACCAGAGGTGTATGTTATACTTGCATGCGCCTACGACAGCTCATGAGTGCGGGATCCCAATCTTCGAGATTTCCGGAAGCGTGCTTAGAAAGGGTTCACCAAGTGTGGTTAGTCTCCTTCTGCTTAGGGAGAAATAGTACGCTTTCTTCCTCGTCGGGATCTTTACAGCTTCTCCAAAAATGCTAGGTCTCAAAAACTAAGTGGGTCGCATGCGTTCCTATCAGACAGTGTCCGGTCAGCACTCCCACTATAACTGAGAGGTCTTGCCTCCCGAGGCTCAGTAGTGAAGTGGTCCGCCTGAGATCATAAGAGGGCCAGGTTATTTTAGCCAAGGTGCATTTATTAAGATTCCTCCAATGACTCTTTGCTAGTTTCATACGGTGTAGTGTTAAAAATTATAATAAAAAATTGACTCCTTAAGAATAAAATAACTCACAAGAAAAATAACATTGTAAATCGCGCAAAATGCTAAAAAAATGAAGAATATTCGGATTTTTCTCATGATTTGAACTTACCTGTCTTCTAAATGGAGTTTCTTTTTTTTGTAAATACTCTGCTTCTTAGTGGATATTGGGGGTAGCCCCCTGTCTAGAACAATTTTTTTCTTCAGTATAACAAAGGATTTTACTGAAAATCTGATGACGTTTACAAGTTTTTTTTTTATGTGAAAGTCTAGGTTTATCCTACCTATCCGTCATGTCGTTCACGTCATGGTGTAATGTCTAGTAGTAGTCTGGAGGATGTATGAGGAGGAGGCACTGGGTCTCGCGTTTGAGCTCTTAAATGTTGTACGAGATCATTTTTAAGCGGCTGAACCAGAGATGCAACCGTCGGAATTAGCGGGAGGCATCCTCGCCGGACTGTTATGCCTCCTGAAACAAGTGAATCCCGCTAACTAGCCAACAAAGGCTGTGACAGAGTCAGTACCATACTACCAGGTGAGCAAGCAGGTGCACCGTCCGCTAGGTGTAGACCAGACCCAACCCGAACTTTGTTGCCCTATTATTAAAAGATTAAGCTGGCGGCATGCCTTATTAAGCCCACCTCTGAGGACATATGAGTATTTTAAATCTTCAAAACGGCGATATCACATGAATGCCAATTCGTACGGAAAAATGTAAAATGTCTTTTTTGTAGATATTCGCATAACCTACAAACTTTATACAAATTATTTTATGATAGGACTCAGCGTTTAAGAAACATTGACAAAAAAACTGATTTTGTGACCTTTTGAATGATTTTTTTGCTCCCGACCAATCTTTGGAGAAATTCGACGCTGTTCCCATTTTCAGCTATTCTCGGTTTATGCCGCGTTTGAATGTCTATTTTGACTTTGTATAAAAAAAACTGTGTACACCCATCTTTTAGACCTCACTGCGACTCGATGTGATCTATTTAACCCTAACGGTACCAACTTATAGGAAAATTGTTGCATCAATGCAACAAATGGATTAAAAGGGTTAAAATGAATGTGTTCCTGTGTCCCTTGGGTTTACACGCTCATACCAAGAGTACTAGGACATTATTTTTGAAGTGGGACATTTGAAGCCCCAGTACAATTTACCGTCGTGTAAGGGACAAAAGTCTCGCGTAAGTCCTGCTTAACTCTAACCGTAGGGAGTGTGTTAATCAAATACCTCACAAAGCTATTGTAGCTGGAGGTTTCTAAAAAGAGTGTTCTATTAAGCCACGTTTTTAAAAATTCAACAATTCAGAACACATAACATTTCAAACTAAGCACACAGCTACAACTGTAAAATTTTTAAGAGATTTCTACAGGGGCTCGATATGCCTATGCGGGACCAAATGGTGCAATTTTAGTTACCAACCATAATAAGGCAGTTTTCAAGGCCCCAACGAATTGTATTTCAAAGCGGCGTTGATTGTTAGACTTCTCTAAAGAAATCCATCGCAATAAGGTATATGTTGTCATTTCATCGTAGATTCTCGGGTAATGTCGTGACTGATGCTGTTACTTCCCTGTGAATTGGAGGGATTGGGTCTGATAGAAGGTCGTACATAAAAATTGAAAAAGAGCTGGTGATAGAATCGAGTTCTGAAGCATATCTATGGGGTTATAGCATGGCGCCAACTAATATTACGTTCATGGAATGGGCAGAAAGGAAACTGAAATTTAGCCAACATGGCAGGGTGCAAATCTTTATAAAAAGTCTGATCTGATAGTAAAAAAGCATAGGCCATGTGTTCGAATATAAATAGTTACTTAATGTTGAGCTCATTACACTTTAAATAGTTTGTTTCATATAAGGCCCCGACTTGGGCACAAATGGATTATAAAGTTTTGTAATATCAGATTATCAAGTTTGAATCAGTGTGCCAAGTAATAAACTTTAGCAGGAGCTTAATTAAACATGATCCTACTAAGCATGAGGATTAGTACGCCAAGTCCACTAAACTAAAGATTTAGCCTTGGTTCAGTGGTGGATCTTAGCATTTTGTTCAGATGAAACTTAGCTCTTATACTTATTCTGCTCTAATTCAACACGCGACTTGGACTAAAAATTACTTTTACTGCCTTATAATATTTGCTATTTATCGATAAAATTTGTATTTTTTTATTCTTTTTAAATTAGTTTATTTTAAAGTAATAATGTGCTATCAAAAGCAACAACTAGTGATATGAACTTACTTGACTTTTATATTGGTGCTGTTCAATCACTTAACGCATCGAAATTGTGTTTCCTATAACTCGACTACCCTAAACGAGATATTAATTTTTACGAGCAATATACCTACTATCTAAATTTTCGCTCTATTATTATATTTCGTAATTAATTTTTACTTATCCACCATCTCTTAATTTTTATTTGCAGAACTGATCGCAATGAAATACATCAGGGCGGATTTAAAACTATCAAAAATTTAGTAAGTATTTTTAGAATTTATTATTATTACACAAAACCCGGAAGAAGTATATACATAGATACATATATTTAAAATTACCATCAGTTTTTCATTATTTTTCACCATCCACCACAAAATGCATAATTCTCAATACACCCTTACGAGAAACCGCCAAAATCCATTCTGACAGCTTAATGCAGGCTCAAAGTGCATTCCTTAAGATAAACGTAAATAAATTTCGAATACGACGCAATAAATAAGCGGATCAGGTGGCAATAATCTCATCCCAAGGAAAAAAATTAATAAAAAAAAATAAATGAGAAAAAAAATTGCGAGTTGTTTACCGTTCGACAAAAGCTCTGATATCGCTTAATTATTATTTCGTTTTTTGTTGTTGTTATTTTTGTGCTAATTAAAAATCTCTCAAGAAATCTCCTCCGTCTTTAGGCAATTTTCGTATTGGTTTTGATTATTTAATTTTTGCCTGAAATAAATTCTTATGCAACATTGCTGAAATGGAAGCAAATCGCTTATTAAAGTCCATAAACAAAAAGATTTAATTTTGTATGTGCATGAGTGTGTGTGTGTGCTTCTGTTAAATTTACCATCGTTATCCTTCCTTGCTCTTTCTTCCACTTGTACCAGACTTGACTTTTTTTTAAATGAATCCTCGAAAGCACCCATGGCCAAGACCACCCGAACAAGAAGGGACATTCTGGTATTCATATTCCTTAGGGATGCACTTATGATTTGCAGTAAAATAGGATGGATCCTCCCTTAGAGAAGCCCTTTGGCGACGAACGGGATCAAGCCCCGCTCAAGACTAGTACAAGACGATTTTAAGTGACAAGTAAAAATCAATAGAGCAAAAAAATCCTTTCTGTAGGCAGGAATATGGGTGAATATGTGACCCATGAAAAAGGAGCTGTATCCTTTTTACGTACAGGGGATGGTTACAAAGTAATCTTAGTATGCTTCAAGATAAGTATGAAAAGAACGACCACCAATGCAAACAAGTCAATCGTATGTGAAAAGGGATTATTTTAAAAAGGAATTTTTAAGTTTTTTTTTTTGTGCAAAATGAGGGAAGGTTTAGGTATAATTTGATTGCGATGGAAGAGATGCTTTGGTTAGTACGGTTGAACTAAATTGATTTCGAGAAGGAGAAAATTTACTTTGCATTTTACTACAATATTATTTATTAGAGGACATTTTAAGGCTTTTAAGTAATAATAAATTTTGTTGATGTTCATATTATGTTTTGCACAAAATATCGGGAAAAATATTATAGTGCTGCTTAAAAAAATTTAAGGAGTTGTTGTTCGAAGGACCGCATTGCTTCATAGAAAATTTTCGTAGTGATTTTACTCTATCGTTATTATTGAGACGAGGGTGGAATTTGCCCAAAATTCTTTTTAAATTTAAATTAATTCAATAACTAAAAACTTAATTGCACCTGTTTCTACCTTAAAAATGGCTGCTTAACATATGTTAGACCCCGCGCCATAAAATAAGGGAAATGAGCACGCATGTGGAATTGTAATTCCCAGTATGATTGATATTCTCAATATAATGAGTTTTTAAAGAAACAGAGTGATGTTGTTCGCTTGTAGGGACTAGAGATTCTCACTGCGCATCGAATTAGCGATTTTGAGTTTCCCTTATTTAATGGTGGGGTCTATTATTTTTTTTAAAATATGGTTTCATATCAGCCAAATTTTATATTGCAAAGATTCACCATGACAGTTTAATATTATTTAGAAGACATAAATTTGTCAAGTTGGTAGATCTGCCTGCTTTTTATTATACATTATTGGTGGTGTATCTTAGTTAATCATCAAGCAATCACATATGAAAACATTTTTTGTGGGAGGAATGCTGCCTTATAAAACTCCAACTATTGGTGTTAATTGAAGGGCTTATGCAGTAATCGATAAATTTACTCCATTAATCATGCCATCACTCAGGTATTTGATAAGATTACTCTTTGATTAGAAGTATTCATGCTTAAGTATACCTAGCTGTGAATACTTCTAACTTGATCCTTGACATTGTTGGTGTTTCACTTTATAATAACCGAATTTAAGCGATATTTATATATTAAATATTATAGAATAATAAAAAAATACGTATCACTCTACTCCAATAATTTGATTATTAAATATATTATGAATGAACTACATTTGGAAGTATATCGGTGTCGGTAATGCTGTAAAGTTAAACCTTAAAATTATTTGTTTAAACGTATGCTTGTCTTTTCCTGGTAATACTAGAACTTATTAAAAAAATTGGGTGAACATCTCATAATTCGAAAAATATTAAGGTCTTCACCCTCACCACAACCAATGGTTTTTAAAATCGTGATAACGTTGAAATATGTTAAATGTAATATTATAATTTATTTTAAAGTTTCTAGGAGTTTGGGTCACTACAAAATACACACTACAGTTTGGAAGTTCTTTTTTGATGAATAGAACAGCTCGACTGTGGTACGATATTCCATATATCCGAATTCGTATAGCATTTTAGAGTTCCAACATGTCATCTACTGGAACACTCTCCAGACCACTATGTTATTATGTGAGTATGGGGCAAGCCATATGGTGAATACCACGGCCAAGTTAGGTCTATATACCCCACTAACGAAAAAGGACCCTCAGCCCTTGGGACGAAGACAAGAAGGCCCCGACTAGAAATATTTTGTTTTGGGCCGCATGGAGTTTCCTTAAATCCCACACTAGGACCACATGTAGAATCCGCGTTGGGGCCAAATATAAAATGGAACGTATTGCCTAATTTGGGACCAATAAGGATTACCAAATCTTAGTAGGTACTCTCAAAAACGAATTAGTAACTATTCACTGTTTTCCAGTTTACCAGTCAACCAATGGGAAACAGCGAAATTTTGCTGGTTAAACCCGTGAAATTCACTTAGTATAAAAAGTTTACGCGAGTCCACACACAGTCCACCACATCCAATGCTGCTTGACCTCCGTTATCAAACGAGAGCCGGTCTATTGTAGTCTAGATTATGTAGGACTGGTGCTGCCAATTTGCTGGCGGGTCCAAAAACTTTGGGCAGAGCGGCGGCTGTCTCGGTCTGCTTCTTGGCTACCCGGGTTCCAGGTCACCGACCTGTGTTTGGTCTGTAGGGAAGGAGTACACAAAAGCGGGGCTCGGGTGTGCTCCGAGGACTCCCCAGTTCCACTTCGGACCTCCTGCCTTGGCCGTCTCCAGATTAATTGGTCCACAAAAGTCCCATGAGTATGGTAGGCAAAGTAAGGTCTATCCAGAATAAGGCATTATACAACTGGGTGCGCCTGGTGCCCAGAGGAGATCGTTAAATGACAGTGCAAAATCTACCCACTGGTATGCAGACCTCGACACGATAACTTTATATCCTGGCTTGGTAGGCCCGATCATATTAGTCCATCCGTTTCAGGACAGCTTGCAGTGGCCACCACGCGGAGGTTATGATCGCACTTCCACCAGTCTAAAATAGTTACCTACGGCACATGCGTATTTAAATACATATTTAAATACACTACATGCGTACCACCAGCGTAAAATCAAGCTTACTACACATTGCACCATGACCTGAATACGACATCACGGAACATAATAAACAATGTGGTTTTTAATGTCATCAGTTTCATTTCCATCTAAAAGCTTTATCTATGGCTAAGTACATATTTATGCCAAATTCCCTGCCTTTTTTATTTTATATATGTCCACTTTTTTGTGGTCTCTTAGAATTGCAAATTCGTCATCAGCGAATAGAAAGATTTTGATATCTCTTTTAAAAATAGTACTACACAATTCTTATAGACTTCTAGAACAGAGCAGAGTAGCTGAGGTTGCACCGCTTTGAAACTTTGTTTTAGAATAGAAAAGACCATGGCGCGGCGTCGTTTTGAAATCTATAACTACCATACGAGTGTTGGCAAGAAAAGTTTTGAGTCTACCTTTAAACCGGTGCCAGATATAGCATAAAAGATTTCATATTTCTTTAAAGACTATGCCGATATGCATGGCAAAGTGCAAATCTTTTGTTCAAACTTTGAACACATATTCAAAGTCCCGTGCCACACATAGCAATCAAGCAAATGTTCAAATCATTGAAGCTATATCGGGCGCCGAAGCAAGTATTTTTTCGGGCAAATGTTTTATTTTCAACGTAATCTCTTTTATAACTGAATTTTTCTTTCACAGCTATGCTCTAACTGCTTTAACCAAAATAGATGTTTACGTGTTTACCTCTTCGTTCGATGAAAATCTCTGTACTCCAAGCAAAATCTTAGGAAACATAAAAAAGTGCTTCCGCTCTTTCGAAATTTCTGCCTTCAAGTAGTGGTGCGTAGTATTCACTCCATTATTGCTTTAACTCTATCAAGATAGTCGATGCACACAATTCCATGATAATCCCCAAAAAAGGTCGCCAACAGGTTCCCCTCTGACTAAACCGTCATCGCCTTTTTCGGAATATGTGCGCCATTTTTCAGTCTACTGTTTTGACTGTTTTGGTGGCGGACCCGAATTTAATTTGTAGTTATTAATCCACGCAGAAAATCCAACTCATTTCGCTTAAACTACTCGGGGATTTGAACATGGTTATTCAAATGCAGTCAACCAACGCGCAAATAGCTTACGCATGTCTAATTCTTCTGATAAACGTATTCTTTTCATATATCCATAGCCTCTGCTATCTCTTTAATCTTGATTCGATGATCGCCCAGAACCATTTGGTAAAATTTTTCCATGTTATTAATGCCGGTCGCAGTTTCGTCCCGAACGGTCTTTATAGTCGATGCTGGTATGACCACGTTTAAATTCAGCTGCCCATTTTTCATGTGAGCTGTCTATAAGCAGCATCCAGCTTGATTTGAATTCAGAATAGTAAGAATTGCATTTGATATTCAATTTTTTCAATTTTATATAATAGATAGTGTAGTAAATGAATTGCATATTTTGTATTTTTTGCACATACATTGCGTCCCCATATTCAGCTGACTGACCACCACAACTTTTATTTATATACAATATACAATTTGTATAACAATTTTCAGCCTTAGTAAATTCATTTTAGTACCTCGGCACGTACGACATCTTTGATAGCGTACCAGAGACACCTGTTCTCAGTTTCGCTTGACTGACGGCAGTATGTTTGCGTACACAACCATTCTAATCCCCTATAAAAAAAACTAGGCTTAGTAAATTCAAACAGTTTTTTTGGCGCTGGCTCTTGGACTGTAAACACCGATATCGATTGGTACAAACGACTGTCAAACAACAATTGATCGTACAAAATGGCTGAAAGTTCTTTCAAAGTAAAAATTGTTGTAGCGTCAGAATAGTTTTGGCTCAAAACTTTTTAATAGATGGTCGTATCTATATTTGCTTGCCAGCATTGCTCTGGGATCTGTAGAATAGTGAACATCGCGTCGCTTTATTATGGTTTGGACAAATGGTTTTTCTAGCACTTTTGGTAATAATGCTTTCGGTCAAGACGTGTATCATACGCTTCTTCGAATTTTTTTATTCTCGGTGGTTACAGTGTCCCAACCAAAAGCGTTCTTATTTTTTTAGTTATTAAATTGCTGTAGAGGTTAATTCTCGTGTAAGTCCGCAATTTGTATTTGCAAATGCGCTGGGATTTAATTGTTTCCTAGCTCCTTTATTTAATAACCCTTCGTGATAGTTTTCGCAACTAAAATATCTTTCAATTACTAGCAATTGAGTCATTTTCTTTAGTCTGTCTGTTTTTTTCAAAAGTATAAACAACAAAAAATGCATTAAAAGAACATCCCCTTCTATAATGCCACAATATATCTCTGCAGGCGCAATAGTCATCATTTACACTAACTTAATTAAAACCCTCAGATCTGTTTAGATAAAAATATTTTGCCACCAAGTGTTTTCTAGCAGCAAGTATTTTTATATAAAAATCCAGCTTTAAGTAGGTAAATCGTGAAAAATAATTCAGATTCTCATCAGTACCACAAATGCCACATCTTCATATTCTTTTGACCTTCAAATCTCAAGTACATTCCCATTGATGGCTCCGTATGTCCAAGCAGCTCTTTCTTTTCTACTGAGATGGCTTCTCTGATTCTCTTAAGAATTATTTACATTTATGTTAAAATGCTCCTTTCATATCTTGAAGCATAATTCGAGAGCATTAATAATCATTTTTATTCCCCAATGACGAATATGTTTCTTCTTAATTAGTTCTCTGTTACTTACTTACTTACTTACTATATGGAAACTCTTGAGGCATTAACATATCTGTGTACTTCGTAAACTTTTCGCATTTTGTGACTAGTGTTAGTGGATATAGTTAAGTTATAGTTATTGAAGTTTTTCATAATTGTTGGATTTTTTTGTTTATGTTATTTGAGTGATTTTTTTGTTGGAAAATTAAGATTATCAAACGACATTTCTTTTCATTTTGTTGAATTTCCATAACTTAGACACTTTCCAAGTTTTTCCGTCGGTAAATGGAAATTTTCATAGAGCTTTTCATAGAAGCTTTTTAGATGTTATTTCACCGACGGTAAATTTATACACAGCACAATACTCTCTCACATTTCTATCATTTTGCACAGATCACGTCTTACCTCCAAATAATTAAGGTGCAATAATTTTCATTATGCAATAAGATTTTAATTTGTTCGTTAATCTAGCTGCAAAGTAATCACCTACCTCCTGGATTAGAAGCGTAACTCCAAATGTATTCATGAGAAACTACTATAAACAACTAAAGTCACATTTAGCTAGTCAAAGCTAGAGGTTGTGTTAATTTATGACAAATGTTACCTTCATCCAGGTGTACAAAAGCCAAAAATATTTAACGACCTTATGCCATGCCATCCGATTCACTACTCGTTACCGCAAATAATGAAAGTTCCCAGTACCAGATGGTAAATTGGATTTCGATACTTATAAATGGGGAATCAATTAGCAGTAGAAGCGGCAATTTCGCAGCATTGCATAAATCTGATAATTTGTTGTAGATGCTTTTATGTGTGTGTGCGAGTTTTGTATTTAATGGAAATAATTATTTTCTCGAAACAAAAAAAAAATGCACAAAATTGCAATTTTGTTGCTCAGTTGCGAGCTGAGCTGTCTTATCGATTCCTTTCCTATATAATGCATTACAATATTATTATATAGTGCTAATTTAGTCTACGGCATTGCGAATTGGAATTTTTATACTTTAATTTAGAAACAAAGAACTAATATCAACCAATATCTTGATAATGGCTGACCTGGAAGCGTTATCGTTGCGGTTTGATTAGATATGAACTTGAGCTAATGGAAGGAAAAAGTACATATATAACCACAAACGCATTTTGTATGCATTTAAATTTTTCTTGCATTTTAGTTAAGTTCGGTTTGTTATTTTCTTGTGTTCTCCTTCAATTGATGTGAATTAGTTCGATTTGTTGTGGAAAAAAATGAAAACTTCTGACTTATTGAAAATCTATGTTGGTTGCTAAGGTACAGTTCTTATTGTCGTATATGTACTAATGCTAAATTTTTCATTAAATTGCGAAAATCTTTCAATAAAATTATCTGTTCTTCGTGTTTCTATTATTAATTGATTAATATAGTTCTCTTTAAAAAAAACAACTTCGTGATATTCATTTTAGTAATGTACAACTGTAAATAAAAGTGCAAAGATAAATTTATACTAATCATAATTAAATCCTAAACTATTCCTACTGAGAGGTGAGTAGTGCATGAACATTGATGGCATCACAATTTTTAACCCAAGGTATCTCCTTTTTTAAAATATCAATGAACAATTTGACAAACATTAAAAATAAGGAGACTTTATTTTTTTGTAGCTCGTCCGTTCCAACAGTACGTTTATATCGGATGGTTGTTTTAATTTTGTTTTAATCGAAATAAAAAGAAGCCCTTAGGGCTTGGTACAATATTCACACGATTTGTGGCCAAGTTGTAAGCAGCCGGCAAATGATAACTCGAAGTCGAAATAAACGTTCTCCTGCCTTCACGGTAATCTTATACCCGCAACATCAGTTTATTCCAATAGACTCATTCCTTCTGTCTGTAACTACCCTCTTAGCACAGTCTACAGATTATGAATTTGTTTTTAGATAAAACAACTCGATTGCGGAACAATCTTTCGCAGCCAGTATTTCCGATATCATATACCATCCAAGTATAGTTTTTCGTAATCTATTTCAACACCCTCCTGAACCCTCATAACTCTAAACCTATTCTATACCTCGTACTAAGTTTATTACTGCACATTGTATCATGACGTGACATGACGGTCTGGTAGAGGGATTCCTGACCTAGGAACCACTGCAAATCTCAGCTTTTAAAAGCACATCTCTTAAGATCGTTACTTTTACCAAGGAACTGCGATGGAATGACCACATATTCCGCCAAATAAGTATTCCAATGCCTAGGATTTCCTAATAGATTCAAGTCCCTCGGTCAGTCAGCAGCCCGGTTTCAATATACAATCATCGGCCCGCTTCAATACATCTCGGTTATCAAAGCTGTTGCCTCGAAAATTGCCTTAGCGTGTCTCGACAAGGTATTAAACCGCAACATCAATCACATTGGCGATGGATTCTTTTGCTCCTCCATAGAACAATTGAGTCACTGTAGGAATACAAAATGTTAGGCCGCCTCCGCGGCAATGTTATGACCGCAAGAAAAAATAGATTAACCCGGTCCATTTTCAAAACAACTACAATATCCAACATTTTTCTACAGATCCTTTAACATCCTGCTGACTTGTCATAATCTCAAACATATTCTCTCCATCGCTTAACTTACTATTTGACATTGCACCATGACTTATCAAAGAAATGACGTAACTGGTACTACAAAAGGTGATTTCTGAAACTAGTACTGCCACATAAAAATAACATACGTAGTCAAACCAACTGAAATTATTTTACGTTCCCCGATGGACAATATTGGCTGGATTTACACGACCGAACACCGAACAGACAAAACTTAGCTATCATCGCTAATTCTCTTTTGAAGTCCGATGGAAAGTCGCATGAGAGTTTTCACGGGCGAAACTCCAACGAACGAACAAACGAACGAACTAGTAAAAGCAATTGGGTTTTTGTTGTTGCTTTTTGAAATTTTGTTTTGCTTTCTTGTTCTAGCAACAACAACAACGTAGGAACTGTCAAAAGTTTGTTCGGCTGTCCGCTGAAAATGTCTATTAAAATTGTCCGCTCTCCCCATCGTTCTCTCTCACCCTCTTCCCCATAAAGCCAGTTCGTTCGTTCCTTTTGTCCGTTCGATGTCTGTTCGGTGTCCGGTCGTGTAAACCGGCCCATTGGATAAATTGAAACAATTTCTTGTTTGGGAACAGATACCAAACAAATTAGTACTTTTCATACGATTACATAATAATAATGGTTTAAGAATGGGTCTCGGTGATCACACTTTTTGACAAAATTTGAGAGACCTGCATCGCAACGAAGCTTCTAGTTGGGCCAGAATATCTCAGCAGCTACTAGGCTAACCTGGTAAAAATACGGAGCATATCTTGATTTCTGATGCAACATATTTTTTTTTCAAAATTTACGTGACCTGCAGAAACTACTGGGTCAATCTGGTTCAAATTTAGCTCATAGCTTGGTTTCTATAACAACATATTTTGCAAAAATTTGGACGTCCTAGATTGCCATGAGGCTACTATTTAGACTGAAATATATATCCCAAAAAACTAAAGACCCAATTTGGTTCAAATTTGGTTCATATCACCGCTTTAAACCAAATTTGGATGACCTCTAACCTGACCAAGCTTTCATATGCGCCAAAAATTCGAATCGGAGAAACTACCGGAATCCGGTTTTGAAATCTTGCAACTATTCTCTCCACCGGTCGCATTTCAGAGTCGATGTTTGGCATCTCTAAGCTCTGGGCGTCCTGGTCTACGCCATCCTTGTAGTCTCCCTCGCTGTCTCACCCCATAGTCCCTACCGCAGTAAACTAATATAAACCGATATCGCCCCCAAAATTTTTTTTATTTCCCAAAAACTTTTTTTTATAGATTTTTGATAGTCAAGTGCACAACGACTAAATAAATCATGGTTTACAACTTTTTCAAATACAAATTATTTACCAAAATCGGACAATAAAAAGTCATAGCTAAGCTCATTTGTTCGTGTGAACGCGTGAATACGACTGATAAACTTTCTGTAGAGTTGCTTGCAATTTAAAAGAATGGTTTAGTCGTTTTCTACAATAGAATAAATAAAAAAATGATTTCTGCTCAAGGAGAATTTGTACTTTAATGAGAACATAGTGTTCGTTCCATTGCTTCAAATTAGCCTTTTCTATTACCTATCGTAAAGTGCATAGTCATGTATTTTCAAAAACTCTCGAATTTTTTCTAACCAGCACAAAAATTTCTTACCGTTACGGCTTTGCACTCTTCCGCACCCTATCACAAATTAAAATCTATGGTTTCGCCTTTAAATAAACTTTATTGGTTTTTTAAGAAACCGATCCTTGTTTAAATTTATTTCATGTCACCCTGTCTTGTTTCAACATTATACTAATAAAAAATGGCATGTGTGCTTCCTGGAGAACATCATAAATCGGTGAATTTTTTAAGAGCTTCTTGCAATTCTGGTTGTACATGAGAAGAAGTCGCCACTTGAATTTTATGTGCAACTAGAAAAAATTGAATTATGCAGGTTTTCCTCAACAAGTTAGTAATGCGACTACACATGCGATAGTGCAGGAAGCAGAATTTATTGTGGACTTTTAAACTACTGACGAATACTGCAACAAATTGATTGGATGATCGAAGTGCTGTTTTCATAAATGTTATAAAATAAAGAAATTTAGTTCAAGAGAGTAATGAACAATAGGATGAGCTACAACAACTGAACACAAGACTCAATCTCTTATTGGTGTTTCTGTGCATAGGAAAGCAAAAATTTACAATAAAATCAATGAATCTATGGAAGAAAGAATATTTATAAAGAAAATAGAAGAAAGGGTATTTATATGGAAAACAATTTCCAAATCTCAAAAATAAATCGATTATAGTCACCATACATACAAAGGACAGATTTTGAATTTTTATGTAATTAACAATAATCTTCGTAAACAATACTGACAGCATTCATTGATATCGTTAGCTGATGGTATTCGTTTGTTGGAAGATCCAGAATCAGCGAGAAAATTGAATGACCATGAAATATTGTGAAGGCGACTGGGGAGTCTGTGTTAAAGATGATGTAATACGAGACAAATAATAGACACATGAGCACGTACCACTCTTATATTCAGAGATATTTTGTTAGTTGATTTAAATAGCACTAAATAATATTTTGACCAAACGATCCAGTAACTAGATTGAGATGAAAAAAAGTGTAAAATTGTACGTGAGCATGTTTTGCAATCTTTAAACCAGTTAATAAATTGTTCTAGAGACATAAAAAAAGAATTTTTAAATTGAATAAATCTTTACAAAATAGAGCAGCTTTTTGGTAACATAAATATGCCATACTCAAATTATTGGATAAAGACTAAAATTTTAAATATTTTTTCATTTATAGTTTAACGATTGTATATAGTATACTAGGTGGGACCCGGTGCGCCTATGCTGCACCCATAAGCCAATAGTAGTAATCAGCTGATATGAATTTTAATATACAGTAGAAGAATTTGAAAAAAAGGCAATTTTTTGGTATTTTTGATTCCAAATAACAAAATGTGAAACTATTAGGGATCTGATATTTTGATCGAGCCAATAAACCCATCCATTGATTTGGCTTTTATCGAAATATGAATTTCTATACACAGATGAAGTGTCTCAAAGAACGACTACTTTTCTGTATTTTGGATTTGATATCCGTCGTTCGATGCGCACAAATAAAGAACACATGTACTTAATCATTAACGGATACACAATATTTTTTGTTTTTTTGTTTGGTGTATAAATGTATAATTGTTGGTATCTCGACTCGCGAACAGGCAACATACAATTGGCCGTGTGAAAAACATCGATTTTCTAAATTCAATCCAGCAATAGTCAACGATGGACTTTGTACTTTGTTGATGGTGATCACGAAGGCAAGCAAAGGGAACTTAAGCCGTTTAAACTCGAAAGGTATATCGTTGGAAATCATCGGTATACCTGGAAATAGGACGTCTTCCTCTTCGAATTTACCTTACCGTTGATGATTGTTGCTTCGATCAAATTCGGTGTTAAATTTTTGATGATAAGTCTTGTTCCGTTGCACAGCTTTGGCGCATTCAAATTTCGAATTAGCATCACAGGTGATCCAACTGTCAATGTCAATTACTACGTATACATGATGAGTTGAATAGTTTAGTTCAGGTAGAGATGAATTTTCGACAATCGACAAAAATCACAAACAAAACACAGAGATGCTGCTGTCAACGAAATTCAACTACTGAACTCCCGTCTATATGCATAATCTCAACTCAACGCAGGTAGCAGAGCTGAGTCGAGTTCAGTCGACCCTAATTCAACTCTAGTTAGAACTAGTCTATATGTAGTTGGACTCGGGTTCAATCTGAGTTCAACTCATCATGTATACGTACTAAATATATTTAGTCATATGCCTGATGACTCCAAAGAATTAAGAAACTCAATTGTATACTTGACTGCTTGCTCTTCGTCCATTACTGGGTCTGGGGATTTGTATTTCACAGTTTGCCGAGCAGTTTCATTTTAATTTGTTCATTAAGTTTGTTGACATCGTTATTTTTGGGCGGTGAGATTGCTCGTTCACACAGCCAATCTGGATTTTTGTAGTTCGTTGTTAAATTTACCTTGGAACACCTTGTCCACAACGGTTTAAATATTGGGCTGCATTTGACAAAAGTTTTGCGGACTCGATACCTCTTTTGTTCTGATATCGATTGGAATTTCGCCATTTTCAATGTCCAAAAGTTGTTTTGAAAATGTTTGAGCAAAGGATATTCTAGCAAATGGACACGCATATTCATTGTGAGCGTGATTTTTTCGACACAGTTCCATAGATATGATATTTTCAAGCATGCGTTAAGCTCATCTGCAGGCGTTGATCGAGGTATAACAGCCAAAGTTAAGAGCGCCTCCCATCGGCTGGTTTTTTGCTCAGAAATTTCGCGCAAAGTCCTGTCAAGTGCTTCGAGCGATTTGTTATGGGTCATGGTGCATTCGTCCCAAACTATAATTTTGCACGTTTTAAGGACTGCGACAATACCGAAGTTTTTGATGATGTTACATGTAGATGTTTATCTCGGTAGCTCGAACCTAATGGTAATAAGTTCAACCATGTTCCGCACAAAAATATTCATAATATAACGTGGCAGTCATCATACGGTGTAACAAATAATCAAATTACCACGTGCTTATTGAGGGAAGAGGGACCGCGAGTATAGTGAATGTTCGGGCGAATTTTTTTCCCATAGAATTTTATCTGTGAAACCAAGGAAAGCTGCTCTAGCGGTTGAAAGTGTACACAAACATTCCGTCGACATCGTCCGCCCAGACAGTTTCAGTTTGTACAGAAGCCGAAACGGAAAGCACGGCGGACAAAAGGCTGCGTCGTGTGGACCCACCATAAGAACAATGAAAGAAGCACGCTCTGCATGTGACCACTATCTAGCCTGGGTGCAATTTAGAACCCGGATAACGACCAAAACGCAAAGAGGGAGGTAACACAACCAAAATAAGACAAAAATAAACTAAATCTTGAAGAAAGAATAGATGCGTACCAGAATGCTGTCGTACAAAACTTGAGAGAAGGAGTCCACGAGGAAAACTTCCAAAAAAAAAATGAATATTGCCACACTAGTACAAAAATCGTGGTTTATCGATCAGTATATTAGGTTTAAAATCAGTAATGTCATATTTCAGGTATATCTTGTAAAATAAAGTATTTGATTTATATTTTGATATGTCTGTACTCTAAAACGTGGAGAAAGTACACTATTACAAAAATTTCACAAATATCTATCGTAAGCACTTTTCAACAATCAAAACCTGCAAAAATGCGCTGTTGTTGCCAGGTAAATTGTTTTATCGAATTGAAAGCAAATCCATCGAACAGCTTCCACTTGCGGTAATATAACCTCGTCCATATAAACAGGAAACTGTGAAAGATCTTCTCCAGCCAATCCCACAATCTCAAAATAACTTAATCAACGAAATTCAACATCTAAAATGAATATACAGCAAAAAGGATTCCCGTCTACTTGTCTGAAAGGAAACATCATAAGTCCTGAGACAAAAGTTTCCTTCCGTATAACTAACCAACACCATTAACCCAATTTTTGTTGTCGTTCCTGAACAAGAAAGAAAGCAAACGTTCAAAGCTTTCTCCTCATATTTTTTTTCGGTATCTTCAAATGTGCACAACACCATTTCGCCCGGGGAATACTCTCTATGCCATACCCGGCGAAAGGGTGGTCGTCTGGGTATTGATAGGAATTACTTATTCCCCCTCTATCAGACTGATTTCAATAAATTATTACCGAAGAGAAATAAACGAAAATAATTTATATTTATTCGATAGTCTCTCAATATGCGCCGCCATTTCTTCGTATGGAAATAATTCTCATTAGGGATGAAACCAGTCCAAATTGCTGCGATATTTTATTCATTAAATTGCATTTTGGCGAGGCATGCGCGTGTGCAATTCCATCCATTTTTAACCCTTTTTGTTGTGGTGAAAACGTTTCTGCCTCGGCGGTACCCTGGTCTTGTCTTCTGCACCCGCCTGCCATGTCCAATAAAATTTCAGAAAATATTGGCACACGAGAGCGGGACACCCGCTAATGCAAGGTGCAAACTGGCCACTGGCCGCATGAAGATAAACATTCTTCGTGTTCTTCGAGCTCTTCGATAAAAACCGGTCCAATGTTAGATATCAGAAAACCCGGCATTATTGATATTTGTGGGACTTGCCTGTGCATAATTTACATTGGGAATTTGTATAATTAGCATTTATGTGTATTTTTGCTACATCTTAGCGACGTCTTGTGTTTCTCCGTCATTTATTCTCACTTGGAGAAGTTACTGTGGGCAAGATGAAAGGAGCTTTCAGTGTAGGCTAAAATAGAATGTGTTAAAATTGTAATTTATTCTGATTCCGTCCATTGCGTATCTCTTAAGCCTAAATTATTTTATAATAGTAGAAAAAAACAAACGATTTTTAAATGGAAAATTTTTAGCGTTTGTCATAAATTCTGCAGTTGATGGTTAGTATTACTTATTCTAGTAGTTTGTTGGTTACTTACTTTAACAGTTATTTTTGGTATAAACTTTTCGAACATATCATTCATTGGACTCAATTCAAACGAGTTTTGTCCCATTCCTCACTTCTACTTTATTGATCTTTCCATAGATGTTATGGAACGTGCCCTTTGCCAATTCAGTTAAAGAGAAGACGTTGCTATGAATCCCATAAGTTGGCACGAAGCTTTAATACAATTCCTTTCAATGCGCGAAAACTCTTCTGTTTGCAATTTCTTAAGCTCCCATTTACTTGATAGTTTCACATCGTGTACAGACGTTTTCAAAATCAAAATTTATTTTTCAGCTCGACAGAATGATTCATCTTAAGAAAAAAAAGAAATTCACTTAAAATATAAGTAGATTGATGTGCCGTTGAACAAAAATGAGTCACTGGAAAGTAAATAGGTAAGGGCGGCAGCTCAGTTCAACGACCGGGGACAGTGACACAATTTCGGGATCGCACTCGGGAAAAACCTTAGCGCTTGAAGTGGCTTTTTATCCCATTCTGTCTTATGAAGATGTTGCACATATTTTGTATTTTAAGCTTTGAATCTTCTCCAAGAAAAGGTTTCTAAATGTACGGTGTCTGCATAGAAAATGTTCGGTTATCTCTATGGCTTGCTCTTCCCCTAAGAATAGAAGTAGGTGTTGTATGGAGTTTTCAATATGGCCGCATGTTCCAGCATCGTATGGTGTCCAATGACAATCGACACTATTCTGGCCATGTGCTGGCGCGACATGCTCCACGTCCTCTTTATCGTTCGGACATTCTGGGCAGAACAGTGAATCGTCCAATCTGAATTGATGAAGGTATGCCCCATAACCCCCATGCCCACCCAGGAACTCGTGCTGTATGCTGCTTCATCGAATGTTGTACGATATGCATACCATGCTCGAAGGGCACTTAGTCGATTCATAGAGTGTATTTCCCTTATACTGTCAGTTATGTCTATTGCCGCTGTCCACACTGGCGCATCGTGCAATAGGATCGAATTAACCACTCTCGTGATAATGAAGCCGCGGCAGGATTCCTCTATATTTGACCGTATCCTCGCGAGTGGTACGCTGATGGCGGAAGCTTTTTCGCCAAGGGCACCCAAAAGTTGGGCCTTATTCGGTCAATATCATTCTCCCAGATATCTAAGTGCTCATCTACTTTCAGCGGTGTGGTCTCCACCTTAATCCACTTGCTGATTAGCACAGACGGGGGACTAGGACGGAGCCTTGGGCACTCCGCAAGTTGTCCTATACTCCCTTTCTCCCTCGTCCAACTCGCAGTGCATTGTTCTCACTATAAGCAATTTTATCAGAATGCTTACTGGCTACTTCGTTGTATCCAGCTTTATCAACGCCTCGACAATGTTACTTGGAATGAATGAATATATTATATTCATAAATCCTAAAGTTTGAAAAGTCTAGCTTTATTCCTTCTACTCCAAAAAAATAGCTCAATATCATCCTATTTTCCTCTATTTTGAAGGTATCGCCGGACTTAAGCCACCTTCTATTCTTTGGATATATTAAGCAATTGAGCCTCATAATGAACAAGATAATTCGTTATTCATCCCATCTCTTATTATCCTTGGCTTAACACTAACTTAGGATACCGAACACATATTCAAAATCGTTTAATAAGGATTACAATCCTAGAAATTATTTAAGATATGAAAATTCCGCCTTCAGATGAAAATCCCCATTAAAGCCCATTATGTAATCGGTTAATCATTCCATTGTCCTTCCGAAATAAACACCCTACCACTTCGACACTATGCGTTTATCACAACACCAGATTAGCTCGCGCACATCATCCAGATTAGCTTGCATACTACAATCACTGTGTTCTTTTATAAATAGAGCAGCTGAGTTATGGAATAATTTCCTGCAGTCAGTATTTTCCTACTGCTACAACATGGACAGGGCAGGGCTCATTGCCATCTCATTCAGCACATAAATAAAAAAATTTTTTAAAAACATGCTTTTATTAGATACCAAAAAAGTTTTCAAATATGCGTGAATAAGGTGAACTAAAAAGTATAAAATAATTTTTTTTAATACATCTGTATATAACTACAAGTAAAAGCTTGGCGGTTCTTTATCATATTGTATCCAATTAATTTTTGTAGTAATTAATTAAATCCTAATATTTTCTCGCATTTTTGTTATAATATCTGAAACATTTGTAAACTGAGCGCCCATACCCATATCGAGGGGTTGTACATTAAAAGGTAATGCGCAATTTTGTGGTGGCCGCCATATTTTACTTAAAATGACGTCACATAGCTTACTGTATTCTTCTCATCATACTCTTTCATTTGATACCCATGTTGGGGGCTTGAAAAGAAGAGTGTAATCCGCCATTTTGTGGTGTCCGCCATATTGAATTTAAAATAACGTCACATATCTTACTATATTCTACTCGTCATACTCTTTCATTTGATACCCATGTCGGCGGGTTGTAAAGAAAACGTTAAACCGCCATTTTATGGTGGCCGTCATATTGGATGTACCATAAAGCATTGTCTTTAGCACCAACGGTTTGAGCCAAATTTGAGCATAACCGGATATCGGGAAGTGGCCGAAAAATCGATCGCAAGATTCCACACCCGGAAATATCCGCCATTTTATTCTGGCCGCCATATTAGATGTACCATAAAACTGAATATACCATATTGCATTGTCTTCAGAACCAAAGGTTTGTGCTAAATTTGAGCATCAAAGGATATCGGGAAGTGGCCGAAAAATTGATCGCAAGATTTTTCCCACACAGAGAACGAAGTTAATATAAAGCTTATAATAATACAACTCGTTTATCTTGGCGGGGCCCCTAAAATCGGCTTGTTATGGCTCGATACTCAATAGTGTGCAAAATTTCGCCCTTAATTCATCAGAAATAGCACCATTTGCACAAGCATTGGCTCATTGAGCCACCGAATGAATGTAGCCATTCTGGTCATTGAAATGGTCACTGGAAAAAACAATTTCTGGCCTCCACGGAAAACTTGCGAAACACCATACTACCGTACTCGGAAACTACCTTCGCAACCTGTAGTTTCCGACTAGCGCACATTTAAATCTCTGAATTCGAATATAAATAGATCAAATCGACTTTGGAACAACCTTCCACATCCAATATTTGCAACCTCCTACAACGTCCAGGAGTAAAAATACACAGTTCATCGCCACGTCTGGCAGCACCCACCAAACTCCATTTAACTTATCTAGCCTCTCCTCTCTTTCGGGCTACGTTTACATTTCATCATGAGTTGAAATATCAATAATATGACAGACCAGTACTTCAAAGGGGTTATTTTTTGATCTTAGGCTTGCACTCAAAAAATATACTATTGTTTTGGTTTTTGTGCGGGTCACCTTTGTGCCTTATTATGTCGATATTTGACCAGATCCTCACGAACACCATCTGCACCATCTGAATCATCATCAGAGATTGCTGGAGCATCCAAATTCTCAGTTACCTCTGTTACCTAATGAAAGTGCACCTCCCAACACTCCAGGATTGTTTGGCATCGGCTTACCCTATTTGTGGTGTAAACAGTGTCATACCGCGAACTTTTCAGTAGAAATCTTGCGCCAGTGCAGATAAAGTGGTTATATCCCTAAAAGTGTCAGAAGATCATCTAAGGTTTTTTTGGCAATCACGCGGACTAAAACCGAATTTGACGAACAGTCGTTTTTCACAAGTCGATCTCAGTTAGATTGTAAAGCTGGCCTCCCTGAAAAATATTTTAAAATCAAAATTTATTTAACTAGTACTCGACTCTTGACTTCTTTATCAATCTTCGTGCACTCCAAACGAATCCGACTACAAAATTCTTTGCTTCACTTTAGCACACTATAATCACTTTTTTTTATTTTATCGTTTTTTTATTTTTTAAATTAAGTGAGTGATGATTACTATTTTTCAATTATTAAACCACCTTCCATCTACATCTTGCTACCAAGGGCACCTGTGTTCTCAACACCATTTAAACTCGATGCAACATCGATTGGATTAAGCTGTAAAGAAATGCATTTTGTGATGCAAATGCAACTTAGACGATCGTGTTCCCAAGATATCAAAAGAAACACCGGAAATAGTTAGGCCTTGCTGTAGGCAGTGAAGCTTAGTTGCTGAAGATCGAAAGATAAATGCAGCTCCACTATTATCTCTCTGTGGATATTCAGAAGAGGTTGAGATGATGTTGACTCATTATCATCGATCCGTTCGCGTTTGGTCATCTACATTATAATCTTCTGTAGGAAGGGAAACTCCTAATCATAATATAAGAGCGTAATCTGATGCATACGAAGTACAAATTGCCTGAAAATTACACAATAATTAATTTTATATTATAACCGATCAATTACTGCGAGTATAAATGAGACTTTGTTTCTTAATGACGTAATGATGTTAAAATATCGGTTCTCTAAAACCATTAAACGTTAAAAAGCGACTGCTGTCATAGCTATGCGATATATTTTCCCGTTCGAAAAGTGATAAGACCAACATAATTTGCTGAGAGTTTACTATGTAAATAAAAGGACACGGTTAATATCATAATGATCTTGTGCAATTAAGGAGCTTACTCTGAAGATTACATTATATATTTCAATTATTCTATTTCTATAAAATCCCCAAGTGCGATTTCATAACGTGACTACTTTACAGTGTTTTATGCATTCTAAAGTGCAAAGACGTTTTAATCAGAAATATTAGAAAATATTTACCATCACAAGTTCTTCGTTGTTTGGCTATAAAATTTTATCGTTTAGCGATAATGTGATTACGTCTTCTATTTATTTTGCGATTTAGATCGTTTCTTGGTGTTCGGTTTCAACAAGATCATTTTGGTCATTTTAGACTAAAACTCTCCCGTGTTATTTTCAGTGCGAGCTACTTCCTTATGCAGATAGATGGTGATATAAATTTTAGTATTTTAGTTAAAATGAAGGGTGTTTTGCAGGAAGATAAACTACTATGAATTATTTTGTTAAAATAAATAAAAATTTCACATTTTTCCTTATGTTTTTTTTCTGAGTCTTGAAAATCGTGTGTGCTGCATGGTGTTATCCAGGTACATGTCTTTACATGCAACCACACCTTTCCTAATGTTTTGCGATAAATCATTCATTTTAATTTCGAGCACCTAATATTATGCAGTTTGCTCTGTAGATGTTGTGATAAAAATGTTAGATATGACAAGCAGAGACCAATTATCAATTTGGTCTGGACCAAAAATATTCAGATCAAATATTACATTTCGCTACTTTTTAAAGGTGTAAAGAAAAAATTCGTTTTATACTTAATAGTCCTTTGTACCAACAGTCACAGTCATATCATGTCAATAGTCGTGTCATGGGTAGCATCTAGTAGGAAGCTAGAACGAAAGAATAGCTTGGGCATTACTATGAGTGGTATCCTGAAAGAGGACATCAGGGCTGATGAACATTTTCTTTGCACTTTTCGATTATGATTTCCAGTTTCTATATTGTTACACGATCGATGAAAGAAATTTCGTGCGCGAAAACAAATGCTGTAGGTCAGTGGTGGCGAACCTTTTTATGGGCGCGTGCCAGAAAATTACAAATATTACTTATCGTGTTGCTGGCGTCCCACACAGTTTTTAATTTTGGGGTTACAGAATTTTATTTAGACAATTTCAAAAATTAATATACAAAAATAATATATTACCAGAATCAAAAATGACAGAATCACCGTACCTATTAAATTGCAGAAAAATCAAAAATTTTTAAAATTAAAGAAAAATTTTATATAATGTTGGGATTTTCCATCAACGCCTATTTTCACAATCATAATACTACTAGATTAAAACAATTCTTGTGCTTACCGAAAAACAACTCAACAAGACTTTGAAGAAACTCAATTGAAACAATATTTCGGAAGGCCGTGGTTTTTTTTGCAAGATAATGAGCACGTACGACATATAGTCAGATTAGCTATTAACAAAAAGTACAAATCATTAGCACCAGTACAGGGGTTGCGCGCGGGTGCGTTTCTGCACAATATTGTTATAAATATGTAGCAATTCCGGTTTAAATGCGAAATATGAGCAGCTATGAAACCTTGACAGTAATGTAGTTTATGGATAACTATTAACGAAAAACCATTTCTTACACCTGGCGGGGGTGCAAAATGGTCCTTACACGCTGCTGATTATGTAAAATTTTCCAGAAAATTGCAAAATCTGAGCACCAATGAAATCGACAAAATTAATGAGCAATGTAACAGAGGATCTGAAGCAGCATAAAGTTGTACCTACATAGTAACAGCCACAAAATTCCTTGTTATCAGCATTTAACCAAACGGTCAATTCTTTCGCGAGCGATATTTATAAAAACATGCTAATGTTGATCAAAAAGGGAAGAACTGAAGTCAGTATTTATTGATGAGTGTGCTACCAATGAAAATTGTTTCGAGCGCCCTACACCTACACGTAGATTGAAAGTGCGTACATTTGCTGAAATGATCGCCAAAGAAAAGTAAGGTAGTGGAACGGAAATGTCATCGAGTTGAAATTGCAACGCGATTTATTTGGGCCGCTGTTAAATATTTCGTTAAGAAAAAACTCTCGGCATAGATAAAGTATGGACATATCTTTCAAAAAATTTGGTCGAGCCTTTTTTTTTGTTTAAACGACATTGTGATTTTTGTACCTGCACGATATATCGCACGCATCAAAAACGATATCGAATTCTTTGAGGTGCGATCGAAGCATATTAAAGAAAACATGCTCTGAAAAAATTTCATAACATTCGGTCGAGTCCTTTTTTTGTTTAAATGAAAAGACTTCGGCTAACAATCACAAGCACTAGTTTAGCATTAGTTTTTCTAACATCTAATAAACTCGTTGAAATGAAACCCGTTCTAAATAAATTTACCTGTTCTGGATACCACACAGCGATAGCTTCCCAACAAGACATCACTTGTCAAAATCCGAGCACTCTCGTGCAAAATCGTGCAAAAATTACGTTGCTTTTTATAAACATCACGAATTTTTCAAACCTTAGATCAGTACTTTTTGGACAGGGAATTGTTTTCCACCATCGACCATGCGCTCTAGTGTCGCGAAGGAAGTACGAAGGAAATGTTCTTTTGCTAACGTTCAGAAAAAACAAATTCTCTACAAAAATCCTGTAGATTTACCACTTCATAATATTCAACATTCATCATACTGGGAAGTTGATCCTGTGGACCCACATCCAACTAGTTTTTCGACTTAGTCTTAGACTGTTTCAAAGCAGCACAAAGTGCAAAGCAAGAGAGAAAGTGAGTCAGCGATACCATCTATCGATGTATTAGTCATTAAGGTTTTCGTATCACTACCTGGGGTCGGATTCCGCAAGGAAATTGCCTTTGTTTCGTCGTTCACTCAGTCGTGTTCACACTTGTGGAATCCGGCCCCTGGACTATAATGTAACACATAATTGAACACTTTGCAATGACTGGACTTCGTCCAAAACATGGCTTAATTTTAAAATTAATCTATATTAAATCCAATTTAGTAATAAATCGTTCACGTGCCAGCAAAATTATAAAATAGAAAGCACGGTACTACATTTTAGTTTAATGGCCTGCTGCGAGAGTATTGCGTTCGCTAAAACCATTGATACTCGTTAATATCCGATGTCACATATGCACTCAAAATAATAAAAAGCAATTTTTGGACTAAACTTGAACTTATGTTAACTTATTACTACTACCCTGAAAAAGCCAGCCATCTGCCTATATAAAACATAGAACAATTCTTCTCAATACATATTTCCGTACAACACTAGAACAACTTTTCAACCATATTGACTTAATTCTAAGAGTCAAGTAGTCTTCAAAATACAATAAATATTTGTTTAACGGAATCTCAAAAAAATCCTTCATAAATTGATTTAAAAGAAATCCTCTCGAATTACAAATATCTTGATTAATTAATTCCGTATCGCTAAGCGCGAACAAGAAAAAAACAACCTCCACTTGAGTATTTTCACCCTATAACAAACATCCCACTAATAGAGCGACCATAAATTAATTTTACTCCCTCACATAACTCAAGATTAAGATTCTGACGTGGCTCGGAGCCCGCGACCATTGAATAAATTCTGGTGAATTCTCTGTGGAGTATAAACATGAAGGAAATCATGATGGTGGCATGTTGATTATTGAAAACAGATTTCTATGCAAACATTCCTTCTTTTTATCATGTACAGATTGAGACGAGTATGTAGAAAAGGTACACGATTTTATTTTTAATTATGATTAATAATTGGGGGCTGCTTTTCGTGTCTTCCGTTACCTAAGACTGGTGAAAAATTCTAGCACAAGTTTAAATAATAAAAATAATGCTGATTGATAACTCAATGTTGAGGAAGGGGAGGATATTGTGTTAAAGTATTAGAAACAAGTACAACCATATTTTTTCATACATTAATACTTAAGAATGGAATTTAGAATCAAAAGTGAATCTGATATTTTTAGAACACATTCCCCAAAAATCAGAAGTAAGCTCCTCCTTCAAGTTAAGTCTCTGATGGGATAACGAACCGAATTCACAACTAATTTTCCTCAAGATTTCTGAATACTACAAGAACCACCAAGTTCGCCTCAGTACATACCAGAATCAATTTCCAATTTTCATGTGAAGTCTAATTGCCAAATTAATTCAAGACCTAAACTAAGTGAGGATACGGTGAATTGTCCCACTTAGATTGATTCCTTTCGCCAATGCAAGTGGCGGTTTAAAGAGAGCCTACCTAATGTCTCCAACCAATGTGGAGTTCTTTTCTGATACCAGTCATTTTCTTGGCCAGCGATCCCCTCTTCTTGCTGCGGTACTAGGTAGGCTACACATGGTCAAGGCTTCCCATCATTTTTTATGTTCCTCGACGAATCATCTCTCTGGAATGATATACAAATCCTGCATTAAGCCTCTTCTCGAATACAACTCTCTCATTTGTATCGGTGCTTCAAAAGGAAGGAAGAAGTATTAACAAAATTTTATCGCTATCATAGCGACTGCTCCATCGAAATAAACGATCTGCACGGCAATATTAAACCCGCAATACCAGATTATCCCACTCGGCTCATTCACCCCACCTGCAGCGCCTCTTTTCACACACTCTACAAACTAAGAGTTTGTTTCTAAATAGAACAAGACTATTGAACAATCTTTCGCAGTCAGTATTTCCGAACTCCTTCATCGCCCCTCCTTCAACACCCGTCAACGTCATAACCCTAAAACTATTCTATCCCCGTACTAAGTTACTAACAGGCATTGCATCATGACGTGACAAATGACAACGAATTGTTGGTAAAAATGGTGATTCCCGATCTCAGATCCGTCACTTTAAAAAAAACACAAGTGATGTATAACGTCAACGTAACGCGAATTTTGCCGTTCAGTCTAAAAAAAATTAGATAGAGTATTGTCGTAGGGTGAAAACACAAAGAAAGCAGGTTGCCTGCATTCCTATTGCCAGCGTCTAGCGGCGCCAATCAGCACAAAGAATGGATATCCATTCTTTGTGCTGATTGGCGTCGCTAGACGCTGGCAATAGGAATGCAGGCAACCTGCTTTCTTTGTGTTTTCACCCGTATTCGGTATTGCTAATTTACATTGTTATTTGGAATGCCAAAAATTTAATAATAAAAAGTTAGCAATGATTGCATTAATTTTGGATGAGGAAGACGAAAATTTAAGTGTAGCAACAAAAAAAAAGAGTAGGTACAGCAGATAATTACAAAAAGAAAACAAGAAGGAGAATACCACACGCTGCAAGGAATTGGATGGCGATGAAATAAATTTTTATAAAAAATTGAGAATGTCGAAATATCAAATTTATATCCTTTTAAAAAAACGATATTTATTAACTTTAAAATAGTAAAGCGTTAAAAAATGTTGATAGATTTTGGATAGACGAACAAAACCGCATGGGTTACGATAATGGTTTAGCCGCTAGGGCGTTTTGAAATGTTTTTATTAGAGTGTTTTTGTAACGCTATAACCAATTTTCATGAATAAGATATCAGTGTAAGCAGAATTCTTCAACATATCTTAGAAAGCTTGGGGAGACATTATTCATAGGAAATATACAATTTTTCGTGCGTCTATCCAAAACCTGTCAACATTTTTTAACCCTTCACTATTTAAAAGTTAATAAATATCGTAAAAAAAATTAATTTATGTATAAATTCTGTATATATTGTTTAAACAATACAAATAATTAATTGCGCACATTGAAATGTTTCTGATTTCAAATAATATTATATAAAAACAAACATTTGAAAAAAATCATCAAAATTGGAGTTGTCCCTGAGGAGAAGACTAAAATAAAAACCTTCATTGACTCGACTAAAATTAGTTTGAACAAAAACAGATAAATGCTTGAAAAATTCGAAATGCTGCCGTAACTACGTTCACATTCAACAGAATAAATCAGTCACGTCAAGGCAGGTCACGTCAAAATATAGTTTCAAACTAATCTTGATGTGCCTTTACGTTGACGGTCCGTGACGTTGCCTATATATGTGAACGCGTAGTGTTAAATTCATTGAAGAATATTTTGACGTGCCGTTGCCGTTCCTTGACGTGCCGTTGCCGTTCCTTGACGTGACGTTGACGTTCCGTATAGTGCGAATCGGCCTTTATTCGCTGTCTGAATCTGCGGTGCTATGAGAATTGCCTACACCTGACTATCATTTAGCTGATGCCGCCCGTGCAATATAGCCAGCATGCATGATAGGTTTAAATTCTTTTGAAAGACCCTACTTCTGCTCGCGCCTATATTTATAGCTTACGATCTCCCATTACCTATGGAAGTTTTATGATGCTTCTTGATCATCCTCATTTTCCAAATCCCCTCTATAGGCATCATGAGCTTGCTGATCACGGTTTATTCGAAGTTTCCTCCGAAGTGGCTGCTGCAGTCTTCACTATTTAGATATCCAACGGTAGCTAGCTCAACAGCTTTGTATCGAAATACCCACGCGTCCTATTTTTTGCACTCTGCCTAAGTACCTCTTTACTGTTTGCCTTAAGTTTGTGTCTTGGTTCGCCGCTGAGCCAGCAACTATGGCCTTCCTCCTTACATCTTTTAGGAGGGTTTCACTTTTAGGTTGACTGCTTCCGATAGGCTGGTAATTTTCCTGACAACTTCGCGCAGTCACACCGTTGATTTTTGATTTACGTGCCTAACTTCAATGATCCCGACATCTAAGTATCCTTTGTCACCAACATTGTTGGCCACGTTAGAAGACGGCAAGGAAGGAACCGTTTGAAGTTTGCCAGTCCAGGTGCGGACCTAAAACGGGTTGCGGACCGATGAATGCAATGTCAGAGGTCTCTTTAGGCTGGTCTCACACTGCAGCCGATTCGGCCGAAATTTTTAAATAATTATTTTGTTATTCTCATTCGAACATTACACCCGTTGTTTTCGGCCGTTGACGTCCGTAGGTTTCACCGAAATGGATACCGAAAAGTTGATAATGGAAGTGCGCTCCCATAGAAATATTTATTAGTCTTCGTTTTATTTTATTTGGGATATATTTAAGATGAAAACTAACCCTTAAAGTTCGGCCGAATTTAATGTTGAAATTCGGTTGAATACGGCCGTAAAAAATTCGGCTAAATACGGCCTTAAAAAACGGCCGAATCTGCTGCAGTGTGAGAGCAGCCTTTACCAGGGCATCCGTCTTTTCATTGCTTTTGGAGCCGCGGTGACTCGGCACCCCAAACAAGGGTAATTTCATTGAAAACTCCCAACTTACTCCCAACAGTCCCAAACCAATTTAGACTAGGTCCTAGACGCTATCGCCATGATTTCCTCTTGGGTATCTTGGGTGCCTAGGCTTATCGCTCTTCTGAATCTGGGGCATTCACTCTAGGTTTCGGCGCCCACACCTGCCTCTGTTTTGGAGCCATCCGTTAGGTTGCTGAAATTTTGCGATCTTAAAGGATATGCAGTCCGATATTCTTCCCGCTTCTGGAATCTCTTCTATGTGGAATGTCCTCGCTCAAGATCAACGCCCAGTTATCCATTCGCTTTCAGCCGGAGTCGCCTATGACCGATTTCTCTACCTCAACGTGGAGTACTACCAGATTCCAGATTGAGCAGAGTTTCCTACGCTGTCGACAAGGAAGTGCTTATGTCCCCGGTGATGGAAAGGCAGGCCATTCTTTGAATTTTGCTTAAATTAGTTACGAAAATTTTAAGCGCCGTTCTGTGGCTTTAAACAAAAACCCCGTAATTTACCATAAGCCATGGTGTATATCAGGGGTGGCCAACCTTTTTGGAAGCAAGGGTGCAATTAAAAATTTTCATGAAAGTTGCAGGCGCAGCAATATGCAATGCCATATTTGGACATAGGACATAGAAAGCGCTTTTAACAAAATCACCATCGAGGCTAAACAGGTGGCCCTGGTGGAATTCGGCGCTCACAATGGTTGTGGTCAGTGCATCCTCTTCATACTCGTACTAAAAACTAGATTCATCCACAGCAGCTTAGGCATCAGCAGAGTGGTAAAGACGGCGTGGTGTAGCACACTCCTCGTGCCGCTGCTATTTTCACCTATAGAAAAAAAAAACCCTGATTTCAGTCTACCTACAAATATAGGCGTGTGCTGAGCCTATTCCAATCAGCTAAGTATTGCAGGCTCAATATCGAAGAAAGGGGAAAGAACATAGAACTAGTAAGCAGACCTTCGGGAAGAGATGAGACTGGAAGGCACACATGGGTCGCTGGCTCTACATGATAGTGATTAGACCCCAACTCAACAACAAATCCAGACTAGGCCAAGTCCAAAGAGTGTAATCTCGCGGTCCCAGTTGGGAACAGAATGTATTCAGAATGGATTCAGAATTGATTCCAGTACATTGGAAGTGATTCCACTTTAGATTCAAAGAGATGTAGAGAACCGATTCTTTTTGCATTGGGATGTCATAGGACGGAACCAATTCATTCCTTTCTGCATTCCCTAGAATCGGTTCAGAAATGATTCCTTAGAATTGAATGGAATTTTTTTTGCGCTTAGCAACGAACTGGGAATACATTCGATTCCCTTCGGCATTCTCGAGAATCAGAAAAGGAATCAATTGGTTCCTTCGGGATGCATACTGAATCAACTCTTCTGGAATGGGTTCTTCTTTTCCCAACTGGGGTGTTATGGGACTTTGTGTGCAACCACCACGGAGGCGATGAATGTGATTCTCGATCTGTTGCCACTTAATCTATATATCAGCCAGAGGCAGCCTGCAAGGACTTGAGGTTACGAGCAGCGGGCTGCCGGGTGGAGAAAGGAGAAGACATATGGAAATATTGCCTGGAAGGTTTCAAAGTCCAGATCTCCACCAGAAAGGGATGAGAGATTTTCCAGCCTAACAAGGCTCCGAATCAGAGGCGGGTGTACGAATTGCTGTTTTTCCCCCTTGATAAGCTTCTGATACTTCCTGAAAGACAACCGAAGATTTTCTTTGCAGTTGTCTGGCTTTTTATAGGATCAAACACCGTGTATTTGGAAATCTTCTCTTACAGAACTTGCGAGAGATTTCGAAGCTCAAAGTGAGAGATATGATCCGATATCTGAATATGACAGGATCGATTTAAAGTCACTCCAAGCACCCTGAAATGCGCTTGGTTCCCTGTAATTTTTGGTATCGTGTTCTGCATCTCATTCAAATCAGTTCCCATTTTTAGATCCCTTTTTATCTCCCCAACTCCTCTTGATTCTTGTTGTTTATTCTATGCCTTGTGTCACTTTGGAAATAAAATAAAAAAATTATTTTAATTTATCGGGAATCGTGTCGTGGGCGCATAATAAATCGCTTACGAGCGCACTTGCCAACCCCGCCACCCCTGGTGTATATCCAGTACATGGCTTTTGCTGGATCCACAAGTTCCGCGGCAAGGCCACGGTGATCTGCATGTCCTGCTCAGCAAAGAATCCAAGTAATTCATTTTCAGCTTTGCACTTAAGTGTTGAACTTGACATGAATTTAGGTGCAGTTCAAATTTGTTATTGTGACGTATTTGTTAAAACACTCTAGATTGCATTTATGTACATAATAGCCGTGTTCCTTTTCTACTTTTAAGTACTCCGGAGTAAACAATTAAAGGATCGCAAAATTTGTCGATATGAGTAAAACCTATGAATTCTCTGTGAGAGCAGGAGTAGTTTCAAGTAAATACGAGTAAAAAAGAGCAGAAAAGGAACACGGCTATTATGTATGCATATGCATAATATTTCAAGGAATATTCCTATTCCACATACCAAACTATTTTTAAATTAAAACAGCTGTAGCTTCTTGTGTCAACACCATAAATAGTAACAGAAAATATTGATGTCATCCAAATCGCCTGGAAAAGTATAAATCTTCTTGAACTGTGTTATATATAAGCAGGGTCAAGGTCATCAGCATGCTTCTAACAAAAAACACAGCGAAAACCCCCAAAAAAATGTTACTTAACAACAAAAATAACAATTTGTTAACCGCCACTAGGCCACATGCCTCCCATATAAATCCCCAATTAACTAGACTAGATTTCCTCACACACCGCCGCGCCATAGAAGAAAAAACTCAGCTCTTATCACCCACATTGCCGTCCGAGTAAATATCGAGTAATTTATTTGTACATTATGAAATTTACAAATGTACGTAGGTAATTTACCTCATTAAGGCACATTTGCTTTCCCGTCACTCCTCCGGCAGTCATCGCCGAGCAAAGGAGCGCCGAGTGACTTGGATACTAGATAGCATATCTTTTCTTAACTTTTTCCTCTCGTCTTTTATTACGTATAGAATCTTTCTTCGCGAACGAAAATATTTTCACAGGAGAACAAAAATACTTTTTTGGAACCTTTCCAAGGCACGCGGTAGTGTTTTGTGTACCCAATTACAGTGCGGACAAAAAATAGTTTCTCTCTAAATCCGTCATACAGAAGCGAGCAGACCGATCCGGGGTGAACGGGACGAACAAAGTATTTTTTTATCGGGCTGGTTTTTTTTGCATCTTTTCTCGTTTTTCTTGACAAGCTTCCAAGAAGAAGAAATCGGCCATGCTGATCGCCTTTTTCCGGTAACGGTGATCTAGGATAAGTTTAAAAAACAATCCACACGGGTTTGGACTGAATTTCATGGTAGAAGGCGGACACAATGCAGGTTTTTCATCGACCGCATGCAAAAAAATTGAAAATATTTACCCTTCTCTAATCTGGTAGTTCGGAAAGGGTTAAATTTATTGCATCCAATAAAAGATTTCGTCGGGACTTGAGGTATGCTATTCAAGAATTTTTTACTTGTGGCAAAAGGATTTCTTTATTTTATAGGATTCAGTTTTTGACTGTTGTGTTATGGGCGCGAGTTGCTTTGCTTTATTATAGCCCTAATTTTTTTGCTTGGGAAGCCCTTGTAAATCATTTAAAATCTCAATAAAAAATTTTAAAGGACAAAAATCCTTTTTTTATGAGAATTATTGAAAATTTTGCTTTGTGGTAGGAATGTATTTTCGGTAAAGGGTTTAAAATTTATTAGTTTTGTTTTTTTGGGGACGCTGCTGTAAACGTGTAAACACTTACGTGAAATATTGAGTGCGTTTGTTTTGAGTCAATTTTTAAAGGATTTTGAAATAACATACGGCTGAGAAATGCTTCCAGATGAAAACCATGGTTCTTTTTGTTGTACAAGTGAACCAAATACACAGTAAAAAATTAATAAAGTTATAACTGACTGTTTTTACAATTCATTTTCATAATTAATTAAGTAATTCAACGGAAGTATATTTTGCAATTATTTGAGTTCGATTTATAGTTTTTTTTTTGGATTTTCAGTACATATAAGCAAGAATCTCTTGTTTTTAAAATATTCGAGCTGAAAAATTTAAAAATGTGTTTTACAAATATCGGAAGTATTAATACTTAGAAAAAAATTCGAAATTTTTTATTCAATAAGTTCTCAATTCAATTTCTGGATGTTTTTCATTTAAATTTTTCAAAATGGCGGTAGATTATTCATACCTTTTTTATAAATTTGCAAAATATCTCAATTTTTTCCATTCACCAAGTAATCTCTTCTTGGGAATGTGCCAATGTCATTCATTAATTCTTTCTTATTTCATACTTTTTTTAAAACAGATTTATATTTTTGAATTCACATCAAACATTTTATTTTTTACTTGGCGTGTGCAGTTTATTTCTTATAAGTGTTTCTGGGGCCAGTTCACGCAATCCGACGTCGACTGAAAACGACACGGAGCGCGTTCAAAAACCTTAGAGCCGGTTTAGACGGTGCGCTCCAGCGCATGTGCCTCACGAGCTTTGTGGATAAAGGGAGAAGTGGGGTGGTACCTCTCTTCATTCCCACTCCTCCCTTCATCTCCAAACGTTCGTGAGACACATGCGCTGAAGCGCACCGTCTAAAACAGCTCTTACTATCATATGGTACACGGATGGCTCCTAGACAGGGATAGGTGCCTTTTTTACGAGGGAGTGGTGAGAATCTTTCTCAGTCGAGCAGTGGGGGATGTGTGCTCCACCGCCTGTAGGGCCCATGCCTAAAATAAGAGACATCGCTGAGGGACCTCATTCAGAACTCACCAGCCCTTTTTCCTTGACGGTTGAGTCCAGACCATTCATCTCATCTATCACCATCCGTCATCAGCGTGACTCTTAAAAGGGGTGCTCACGAGAGTCGGAACAGTGGGGCAGACCTATTAGTCCGAGAGCCGGCAGTATAAAAATGAAGGTATAAAATATCCTAACAATTTTTTGTGAGGGAGTAGTACTGCCACAGACCTAAAGAGAGCCACCGTTTATATAACCTAATTGAGGACCGTTTTTTCAAAACTCATCATTTGAAAAAACCTAATTTTTTAGGAGAAACATTTTTTGTTATACAAATTGAAAGAAAACTAAAAGTGTTTTTGTTTAAACATTTTATATTTATTCCACTAACGAGGAATATAGATACACAAAAAAAAATAACAAAAACCAGAAAACAAAGGCAGAAAACTAATAGAAAAAATGAGCTGTTTTTTCAAAACTCTTTAACAACCACTTTTCAGTGTTGAGCAAAACTCAACAATTACAATATAAATCATCTTTGTTATTAAAATCTAAAGGAACAGGATTGTTTTCTATATTTTCTTGATCATGTCCTTTAAGGACATCTTCGTAGAAAACAATTGCATCCTTAGGTATCTCAAAAAAATGAAGCAGTTTTTTTTATCTTCACATTTCTTCAGTGAAACCTTGTTCACTATGGGAAGGGAAGACGTTCTACTTCATACGATGAGAAAAGTCTTCTAAGTCCTCCTTTTCTGAATTCTGACATCAAAAAAGTAATAAATTCTCCAGAATACAGTGGATGTCGATATTTTTATATTTGGTCCAAATTTTTTATACGCCATCACCTGCCTCTAATATTTTAAAAGGTAACTTGGTTATAAGTACTTGCTTACTAATTTTCTGATAGTTATAAAATTAAAATTTTTTTTCGAATACTTGGGAAGTGCCTGGTATCTTTAAGATATTTCTGTATTATTCTGGTGATACTATAACTTCTCTTATGCGAACTTTCTTTCTACTCTTCCATGCACCCTATCAGCGGGCATAAAACTATGTCCTTTTATTGTAAAAAAATGTTTTATGTTATTAAAGCTTGAACTTTTTCAATAAATCTCACTGCAACATCAATGTGATTGAATGGCCCGCCAAGAGTCTAGACCTCAATCCCATCAAAACCTATGGAGCATCCTGGTGCAGGATGTTTATGCAGGTGGGAAGCAATTTAATACCCTTGCAGAGCTGCGCACCAAAATAATATTTTTATCGGTTTTTGCAAAACTTCATAATTACATGGATTTAAGAAGTTTTGCAAAAACTGACAATTTTTAAATGCTTATAGTATCTAAAATAATAAGTTTATTAAAAATATGATTACACCAAATGGAAGAGATCATTTAAAATAAGGCGATGGCATGTACTACTCATTTTCGTCAAAATTGGACTTATACAGTTTTGAAAAAACGGTCCTCAATTTCGCTCGCGTCATGGAATTTGACGTCACTTCCGGTTACGATTTTTGGTGTTGGTGACGTCATAAAATATCCTAATAAAATTTACATCAAATGAAGGTTGGAATGTGTACATTAAGATTACACTAGGGTGCCAGGCTTAAACCACCCGCAACCCTGTGGCACCCTCGATTAAAGTTTTTTTTACAAGCTTTTTTCTTTGTTGGGGACAAATCTTCCGATCCGTTTTTCAAGTACTTCCGATGTCCGGTGATGCTCAAATTTGGCACACACATTTGGTTCTGGAGGCAATACAATATAGTATATTCAATTTTATGGTACATCCAATATGGCGTCCACCATTAAATGGCGGATATTTCTGGGGGTGCAATCTTGCGATTGATTTTTCGGCCACTTCCCGTAATCCAGTGATGCTCAAATTTGGCACAAACCTTTGGTTCTGAAGACAATGCAATATAGTATATTCAATTATATGGTACATCCAATATGGCGGCCACAAATGGCGGATTACCTTTTTCTTTACAACCCCCCCCCAAACATGGGTATCAAATGAAAGAGTATTACGAGTAGAACACAGCAAGCTATGTGACGTCATTTTAAATCGAATATGGCGGCTAAGATAAACTGGCGGATTACCTTTTTCTTTACAAACACCCGCCATGGGCATCAAATGAAAGAGTCTGACGAGGAGAATACAGTAAGCTATGTGACGCCATTTTAAACCCAATATGGCGGCCACCACGAACAACCCCTCGATATTGGTATCAAATGATAAGTTGAATACAATTAGCTGTGTTAGTCAGATATGTGACGGCATTTTAAAGCCAATAAGGTGGCCACTATAAAATGGCGCATGAGACTAAAAATTAAAATAAAAACCAATAAAAAAAATTTTCAAAACAAGCTTTTATTAGATAAACTAAAAAATATTAAATAATAAAAAATTTTTAAATATGCGTTAATAAGATGAGCTAAAAAGTATAAAATACAATATTTTTTTTAATCCACCTGTATGTAACTACAAGTAAAAGCTTGGGACGCTCAGTTAACAAATGTTTCACATATTATAACAAAAATGCAAAAAATATTATGATTTAACTATTAAATACGAAAATTAATTAGGATACAATTTGATAAAACGCGCCCAATTATTTGATACTTCTTAGTTCATCCTTTTAACGCATGTTTAAAAACTTTTTTTATTATTTAATATTTTTTGTTTATCTAATAAAAGTTTTGCTTTTTAAAAAAAATGTTTTATTGTTTTTTTTGATTTTCTTAACTCATTGAATACATCAGTGACTTTTTTTTAAATTAACGTATAAGCCTTACAGTTATTAAAAAAAATAGGGTGCCTCTTGTTAGTTGCCCGCATCCTCCTGGCAGCTTCGGTTTTAATAACTATAAAGCCTACGACCATAGGGCTAAATCTATGAATTAGATAATTTATTTATAAATGTTTTTTTCTATATCTACGTAATTTATCATCTCTTTATCAATAAACCATTATCCATTATTACTCATGCCTCAAAAATTTGTTATGCTCCAAGATTTTAATCAGATTATAACAATTTATTAACTACAGATTGTTTTCATGTTTGCCTTATTAAGTTTACATCATAAACAACAACAGGAAAAGAAAATATTTTGGAATACACATAGGTTTACAAAAATATGATTTTATTATAATGTAATAACAAAACTCTTATATTAAAAATGCCGTCACATATCAGACTAACACAGCTAATTGTATTCAACTTATCATAACCCTTCATTTGAGGGGTTGTTCGTGGTGGCCGCCATATTGGATTTAAAATGACGTCACATAGCTTACTGTATTCTCCTCGTCAGACTTTTTCATTTGATGCCCATGGCGGGTGTAATCCGCCAGTTTATCTTAGCCGCCATATTCGATTTAAAATACCGTCACATAGCTTTCTGTGTTCTACTCGTAATACTCTTTCATTTGATACCCATGTTGGGGGGGGGGGGGGGGTTGTAAAGAAAAAGGCAATCCGCCATTTGTGGCCGCCATATTGGATGTACCATATAATTGAATATACTATATTACATTGTCTTCAGAACCAAAGGTTTGTGCCAAATTTGAGCATCACTGGATTACGGGAAGTGGCCGAAAAATCAATCGCAAAATTCCACCCCCAGAAATATCCGCCATTTAATGGTGGACGCCATATTGGATGTGCCATAAAATTGAATATACTATATTGTATTGTCTCCAAAACCAAAATTGTGTGCCAAATTTGAGCATCACCGGACATCGGGAAGTACTTGAAAACGGATCGTAAGATTTGTCCCAAACAAAGAAAAAAGCTTGTAAAAACAACTTTAATCGAGGGTGCCACAGGGTTGCGGGTGGTTTAAGCCTGACACCCTAGTGTAATCTTAATGTACACATTCCAACCTTCATTTTATGTAAATTTTATTAGGATATTTTATGACGTCACCAACACCAAAAATCGTAACCGGAAGTGACGTCAAAATTCCATGACGCGGGCGAAATTAGGTTATATAAAAGGTGGCTCCCTTTAGGTCTGTGGCAGTACTACTCCCTCACAAAAAATTGTTAGGATATTTTATACCTTCATTTTTATACTGCCGGCTCTTGGGCTATATCAGCGACCTTTCGTCTCTGCTTCCTTTGTGGGAAAGGTGGCTCCTACTCAATTCACTGGTTATGGGGCTGGACCAGCTATCTAGCTGATATCTCTCATAGCGTTTCTTTGCCTTTCTCTGGCTCTCTAGTAAATCATAGATTATATTGAATATTTTTTTTTGAATGTGAAATTTAAAAAGTCTTCGAGTGGCTTAGTTTTTAATGTTTTATTTTCATATTGATTGTAAATTGCAAAACCGTGTAAATTGCAATGCCCAACAACAGTCGGCCCAGAAAATCTCCACGTAAATTCCGGGTAACTTTTCACCGGTTTTTACCTGGAAGATTTTGCTCGTCCATTTTTTCGGGGACGAAAATCTTAAACGGATTTTACACGGAGAGTTTTACACTCAAAGTTTTTAGCCTACTCTTACGCTAAGTTAGAATTATAGGGGTTTTACAAATGGAACTTTGCCCTGCCGACTTTTACCCTCAGGCGCTCTTATGTATTCATGCAGTAATGATACGACATCTATGCACGCTGTCGAAAATTAAACACAGAAAGCGCGAAACCATGAAAAATTCGAAATACTTGTCGAGTAATTTTTGACGTTGCATACGTTATGTTATAGAGAATCGCGGTTTATAAAACACGACTTTTTAGCAGAGGGGTGCAACTGCACTCACCTGCACTGCCCTGACTACGCCCTTCAGCGCCTTTTCTATGTTTCCGTACACGTCCACCGACCTCATCATCTGGTCCAGGATGTTCTCTGGTGTTAGCTGCATCTGGGCCGCTGTTTCCAGCACAGCCCTGTGCTCCGCAAACCTCTATTGGCATGCATTTGTGAATGCTTAAGAAGGCCCTATGCTAACAAGCTGATCTTTAATCTATCCGACAGGGAAACGGCAATCAGACCAATTAACTCCCGTAGAACTTAGTCCAAATTAGCGCCCTGCTGTCAATAGAGTAATCCTTATGTGTTTGCCGGGGTCATCGGGAATTTGCGTTGCGGGCAATGACTGGTCTGGAACCTGCTATTGGGCATCCATCAGTTCGATCGGAATCGACTGAAATACACCGAACTTTGGTGGTCCACACCTTGATTGGTGAACTACAAACGGTTTATTCTTGCGCCGTCTTGCAATACTACCACAAAATTATTGGGACACAGCAGAAAGGATGTCAGGACACTAGTTAACTCGGTCACCGGACGATAAAAATTACTACACGCCCTAAATTGCTACTACCTGATGGGATGAGAACCCCACCAAAAGACTATGCGTCGAGTAGAACAAATGGTTTGGGTCTGTAGTTTCCATTTTTCCTCTATGGTATTCATAAAATTGATATTTGCATTTTCACTTTACCTATGGCCTAGGGAAATTAGCAAAAAAGCACGCTCGAAAGGAGACAAAATTCCAAAATGGCTGAAAAATGGACCACAGCTGCCTTGGGACTTTTTAAGAAAACAATTTTGGAATCACAAAAAAACATGGCCGCCGGAAATATCGCGTTTTTTGGGTATTTTCCTTTATCTCGGTTTCTATAGGTCCTAGAACCCCGTGCGATGGCACAAAATGTTGACAATCAAATTCTCTACAACTTTAGTTTCACTTTTCGGCTCTATTATAAAGTCTGGTTGGTTAAGCAACTTCGAAATTGAGTTGCAGGCGATAGGTACCTATACGATAATTTTTGGATTGTATTTCATGCAATCTGCATATAGTCCAATCAATCTACAAAAATCCATCTAATAATTGCCATCAGGAAACAAAAAATATGGTTATATAGGAAAAAAAATTCTAAAAAAGATAGCGTTTTTTGTTTTTGAATTTGGCATGGCGAACCTAACCTAAAAATTCTGGAAAGTGAAAAAAACGCTTTTTTGCAAATAACAAAAAACCTTGAGCTCGGATCCATAAAAATCAAATTATAAAGTTGTAGGTATTCCAATTATCTTTCGATTGATATATACAAAGTTATAGGTTAGAGCACAAAACATGGAGATAACTGCAAAAAACTTTTAAAATTCACGTTTTTTTAATTTGTTAATAACTTTTGTTTAACGCAACTTAGATATCTGTTATTTGGCAAAAATATTGCTTCTTGCTAGCTTAAAAAACGGTTTTATTTTTGTTGCGAAATATTGAACACTTTCCGTGAAATTTCACTTTTCGTAAAAAAAAGCGTTCTTCTAAAAACGCTCCTCTTGGTCTGCGGATTCTTCTAGAGTACCCTTCTAGAGCTTAAAATTTTCTTCAATACTTGTACTATCACGTAGAAGTAACAAAAAGTTATTAAAAGGTTTTCCAGTACTTAAAATGACCCCCAAAAACATATTAATAATGAAAATACGGAATAGAAAAATGCAATAAATTCAAAATCATCGAATTTGCATTTCTGGCTTTTTACTGTAGATATGTGCAATATTTTTCAGATCATTTTAAAATAAAAACGAATTTTTTAGTTTTGCTAAATTGTACATTTTTATTTTTTTACTTTTTGGTCTTCTTCCGTTTTTTGGTAGTCGCCATATTAGGTTTAAAATGACGTCACACGGCTTAATGTATTCTACTCGTCATACTCTTTCATTTGATACCCATATCGAGGGTGTTGTAAAGAAAAAGGTAGTCCGCCATTTTGTGTCGGCCGCCATTTTGAATTTGGAATAACGCCACACAGCTTATAGTGTTCCACTTGTCATATCCTTTCATTTGATACCCATTTTAAGTATGTTAGAAAGAAAAAGTTAATCCGCCATTTTGTAATGGCCGCCATTTTGAATTTGGGATGACGCCATAAGGCTAATTGTATTCTATTTGTCATACCCTTTCATTTGATACCCATGTCGGGGCTCCGGGAGCACAATAGCAAAATTCGGCCGCCATCTTGGAACCGCCATCTTGATTATTTCACAAAATGGTCAGATTGCATTGTCACGCCAGCTTTACATATGGGCAAAATTTGAAGTTGATCGGTTATATGGAAGTGGGTCAAAATCAAGTTGCAAGATTTGTCTACATACATACATACACACATACATACATACATACAGGTGAAGCTAATATAAAGCGTATAAAAACAGACGTTCGATTGTAAAAACTAACTTTTTGAGTCTATTTTTTCATTATTAATATGTTTTTGGGGGTCATTTTAAGTACTGGAAAACCTTTTAATAACTTTTTGTTACTTCTACGTGATGGTACAAGTATTGAAGAAAATTTTAAGCTCTAGAAGGGTACTCTAGAAGAATCCGCAGACCAAGAGGAGCGTTTTTAGAAGAACGATTTTTTTTACAAAAAGTGAAATTTCACGGAAAGTGTTCAATATTTCGCAACAAAAATAAAACCGTTTTTTAAGCTAGCAAGAAGCAATATTTTTGCCAAATAACAGATATCTAAGTTGCGTTAAACAAAAGTTATTAACAAATTAAAAAAACGTGAATTTTAACAGTTTTTTGCAGTTATCTCCATGTTTTGTGCTCTAACCTATAACTTTGTATATATCAATCGAAAGATAATTTGAATACCTACAACTTTATAATTTGATTTTTTTGATCCGAGCTCAAGTTT
The DNA here is from genome assembly GCA_963855945.1 of Thereva nobilitata. Lineage (NCBI taxonomy): Eukaryota > Metazoa > Arthropoda > Insecta > Diptera > Therevidae > Thereva > Thereva nobilitata. The sequence goes on along the minus strand of OY979695.1, from coordinate 108,962,373 downwards.
TTTTGTTATTCGCAAAAAAGCGTTTTTTTCACTTTCCGGAATTTTTTAGGTTAGGTTCGCCATGCCAAACTCAAAAACAAAAAACGCTATCTTTTTTAGAATTTTTTTTCCTATATAACCATATTTTTTGTTTCCTGTTGGCAATTAACGCTAAATTTACAAGGAGCTATTGTAGATTGATTGGACTAATAGTACTACACAGTTTATCAAGAGGCAGGATATTCAATTATATTTTCCAACTGACATTTTTCCCTATGTGTTTGGATTTCAAAAAAAAATTTTATGTGTTTATATCGTGCTGAATACTTTTTTTGGTTACATGGTGTTTTACACTAAGTGACTAATCCGTTAGTGGGTGATTCCTAGATGCATTTGGAGAAAAAAATTGTTCTAGAGAACGGGGCTATCGGCCCTACCCGAGTAAAAATAAATGATGGCCTTAGAACGGGCAAATGCCGACTGTGATTGAAACATAGTCCTCGGCCATCTGGCGGTTAACAGAAGGCTCGTTGCAGGACAGTACGGCCGAACAGGGGGCGATTGACGGTGAAACAACGGCCTTACAGTTCCAATAACGGCCATACGACGGTGGTACCGCGGCCGTACGACGGTGGTACAGTGGCAGCAACGTGGATATTCGCCCTCCTATAAGAAAATATATTTCACTGCAATTAAATGTTTGATTTTTTTTCGGTTGTTTTCTTTTCAAGCTGTTAAATAACAAAATTTCCGACTAAAATATAAATCAACACGCACCACACACTTCACATACAAAACACAGACAACTGGCGAGCTCGTTTCTCTTGTGCATCGATATCTTTAAGTAGGATAAATCCAAAGGACCATTGTACATAACGAAAATGATGAAGTTCCCATAAAACAACAATACAATTGGTGCAGATTTTTTTTTTTGGCTCAAATTTCCCGTCGAATGCCCGTTTCTACAGCTCAGTACTTGGCCTTTTAAATTTTTTGGTCAAATTTGGCCGTCGTAAAGCCGTATGTGCTCCCATTAAAAATGGTTAAAAACTCTACGGCCATCATATGCCCCTTAAAAAGCCAAGCGGCCGGTGTTCGCCCTTTATAAGGCCGCTTTTTATTTTTACTCGGGTATGCACTGAGAAACAAGGTGTTTAAGAAAAGACGTTTGGACAATTTTTTAATTTACTTAAACTTTAATAACTCCTCAACTATTTATCGTAGAGCAATGTAATTAGGCTCATTTTTTAGAGAAATGTTCATTCTTTATTTCCATATCAATAGCATAAACTTCAGTCACTCCATTTAGATTATATTAGTTCAAAGTTACCAATATTGTTTTTTTTAACTAAAATTTCAACTAAAACCAACTTTTTCTCCAAAAGCACGTAGTTAACCCATAATTTTTTTTCCAAAATTAGAAAGCTTGGAATATTTCCTATGAATAATGTTTGAACAATTTTTATGATAGGGCCTTTACTTTTGAAGTTATAAGCAATTTTGATGTTATAATTGGCTCTATTTAGCCATAGTAGAACGTATATACGCCGAGACAGAATTTTTTCAATTTTAACCACTTTTTTACCCCCCAACCACCTTTTTCAAAAGGGTCCATTCTCCGGGCGAGCGAGTGTGCATACTAGTCCAATAAATAGGTACTTTTTCTTTGCGAAAAATATCGCACGCGATTTTTTTTACCAAATGACTTTATATATTTTTATAAGCTTAAATCCAAAATGGCATCATCCCCACCTTGCTAAACTTACAGTGAAGGAAAACGCGTTTAATTCTATATCTCAAAAACTATGCATTTTACGACAAAAATGTATATTTTGTACTTGGGGCTTTCACAAGCTACGTCAGGGTAGCCATCTCAAATGGCAACGACATTTAATTTGTAGTTTGACTTGTCATATGATGCATAACTGTCGTAAATTTCTGTTATGTCTGGCCGTGGTGCCATTTGACCCTGTGTAACAACAACCCTCCGTCGTTGACAAATTTTGTATGGTTCAAATCCGCCTGTTTAGTTGTAGTTGTAGTTTAGCCCTGTAGAAGCTCGATCCCGACTAGAATTTAGCTGAGGAAAACCCTTACCATATATCGGGACTTGATCAGGCAGTGGTAAGGCATGCCACACCAAGTTTTCCCAGTCGTGACCTAGTCGGGTCCTGATCAGGAAATCCTCATCTTATGAAAATGAGGTTTTCCTAGTCGGGACCTAGTCGGGTTCAGTCCAGATCAGGATATCCTCATCTTATGAAAAACAAAATACATGAGGTTTTCGTAGTCGGGAACAAGTCGGGTCCAGATCAGGAAATCGTAATCTTATGAAAAATAAAATCTAGTCGAAAATGGAAAAGTATTGAATGTTTTTGGAGATGGAACTTTGGAGAAAGAAGAAACGTAAATTCCATTTGTTTGTTAAAAATGACAAGTGACAATCAAGAGTTTTCCTTGCTCTGAAAAGGTGTGAAAATTTTGTGTCAAGCATTGGTTTTGTGTTTTTTTAATAAGGTCTGTTAAAAAATTGGGTGTTCAGTGTTTAATACAGTTTGTGGAAAACATTGGTGTTTTTTAATTAGTGGAAAATGCTGAAAATGTCAAGCCTTACAACTTAATCGGCAAAGAGTGCGTCGACATCCTGCATCTTTAAATGGAAAAAATAGCGAAAATTTAGGAAAATTAGGAAATTTCTGTTTTTTCGCTTGTTTCTGAAACCTTGAGTTTTTCGAGGCAGGTGGTTAGGACCAAAATTAAAGCCCGCGATATTCTCCATCAAAAAGGTAATAATACTTTTTCTCATAGGACTTGTAGTTTTGTCGCTATTTTGGTTAAAAGGGAGAAAATGTCAGTTTTTCGCGGTTTTTCGCGATTATCTCGGAAACCGTTGGTTTTTCGAGGCAGGTGGTAATAATCAAAATTAAAGCTCGCGATATTCTCCATCAAATGGCATTAAACTTTTTACGTAGCGCCATCGTTGCGGAAAACCAACAAAAAAATCAGCACCCTTAAAAGTATGCTTACATCAAAACTAATATGCAAACTCCATCAAAAATTGGAACCCAGACTAAATCACCGCACCGGATCTCGCATAAATGAAATATAGTTCTTATTATTACTATTGAAAACTTTTCCCGAAGCCTTCAAGCCGCCATAACATCCCATCCAAAGTCTTAAAAAACAAATAAACTCATCTTATATGAATAGGATTAATTTTTTTTAAATTATCTGCTTTTAACCCCAAAATTTCATATTAAAAGAGGGTAATTGATTCCAAATCAAGTAATCCTGGTCAGTTCCTGATCAGGTCCTGGTCAGGCATTCCTGATCAGGTCCTTATGCATCATCTGCATTACATGCCTTACACGGTCCTGATCAGGCACGCCTGATCGAGTCCTGATCATGTTCAGCAAAAATTGTTAGGATGTTGTTCCTTTCCTCATCCCATGATCATCGAAAAGAGTGAGACTGTAGGGGCTAAGTTCGTAACCCGAAAATTCTCGCAGCTCTTCATCTGAATGTTTCACGATGCACAGTGGTCGGAAACGCCAAAAAGTTGGCCAAAACTAGAATTAATTGAGATAATTCGTTGAAATTTGGTATCTGGGGGTTTTCGAGGTTGCTGATTACGAATTCCTTATCAGTTTAAAAAAAACAAAATGGCGGCTTCAAAATGGCGGCGGTCAATGTCAAAAAATCATTATTTTTTACTAAATATGGGTGTCTGGGGGTTTTCTAAGTTGCTGATTACGAATTCGTTATCAGTTTTTTAAAAAACAAAATGGCGGCTTCAAAATGGCAGCAGTCAATGTTAAAAACCATTATTTTTTACTAAAAAAATGGGTGTCTGCGGGTTTTCGAGGATGCTGATTACGAATTCGTTATCAGCTTTTTAAAAAACAAAATGGCGGTTTTGCGTGTTCGTTTCACTTATCTTCTTACTGTCTCGTGGCATAACGAAAAGTATATTGCCTTTGAGCCACTCCTCGAGCTTACAAAATAAAGTCTTCTCGGTCCTTTCCACCTGCCTCCATTTTTCCCTGAACTTTGTCATCAATAAACGTATGACTTGTTTCAAATCTTCGGACAAAACGTAGCGGTGTGAATAGTTTGTTGTGACTTTTGCTTCCAGAATGTCATATATTTTACTGACATTCGAGGTCAATTCCGTTTTAACAAGTTGGAAAATTTCTTTTCTCGACAAGGAAATTTCCTCGATATTCGCGGGATCTTTTAAATAAAATATTTAAATAATGAAAAAATAACCGTTAATTGTAAGTTATAACAATAATTGTAAATAATTTTCGAAAACCAGAGAAAGTTTGCTTCAAAGTTAAAAAAGCATGTTACCTATATAGAACTATTTTCCACAAAGGAGAAAATGTAAATATTTTACGTGCAACATGCGTTAAGTAACACGCATCCATGCATCAACGCAGAAAAATGGCTATAAAAGCCGAATGGGCACTTTTCGGCACCCAGTTTCTTTCTAATTTGTTTAATAGACATTTAATGAAAAATTTAAAATTGGATCCAGGGCGGTCATATGCGGTCATTTTTACTTTTGCCTTTTCGTATAAGTACTTTAGGGCAATAGAACAAGAAAAACATGACTGCCTATAGCGTTGAATAATTATCCCACATTTTATTAAAATTAATTGGAATGGAAAGACGTAATTAATACTTACCTTCAGGAGGAGATTCCATTTTAGAACATGAAAAAATATTAAAAATAACAGTTTTACACTCTTTTGAACTTCAGTAATTTTGCTTGAAGTTTTCAGCGCGCGAAGCGACGTGCTCGATGCTAACAAAAGGTCTGGTTTCTGGAGCCAAATATCGACTCCAGCTTCTTAATAACGGTAATTTTACATGCTAGGGGTACCACTGTAACAATTCCAAATGCTAAAAGTTCCGAAAAAAAACTTCAATTTTAGCGTTTTTGGCCAGCTTTTTGGCATTTCCAACCACTGTGCGATGGTCAAGTGTGGTTGGATTGATGACTGCAGCGCTGTCTTCTATCTGAATAGCTTGTTCATGATTGCAAAAGGCTGCACTCTTTATTTATTTGAATTTTACAGCTAGATAATCAGCTCCAACAATGCGCTGTGTACCTATCTCCTTGCATAAGTGGCAGTTGATCCTCTCACCTGCGACAACGCCTGTACTTAGTGACATTAGGTCTGTGGCCTTTGTGAAAGGAGGACTTGAGAGATCCACTCCGTAAAGTGCTCAATCTTTTGGCTCACATTATGCAATGCTATCATCCCTTATGTCCATCTTGTCACAACGTCTGCAGTTACTCCAGGGAATGAGTGAGACCACGACTTGTCTTCAGTGACTTCATTAGAGTTTGTTCAATGACCATATCAACCCGGGTGCGACACCCGAGTTTCTCATTAGTACAAATTTACCAATTGGCAGCTTTTTATAATAAGTTAGAGTTTCACTGCAAACCTCAGCTTTTGATAGTGTTTTATTTCAAAACGCTTAAAACGTTTTATTTTGACGTTACCCATTTGATTAACATTGTAGACATTTTTTAAACGCTTTTAATTGTTTCAAAAGTGTCGACAATGTTAATCAAATGGGTGACGTCAAAATAAAACGTTTTAAGCGTTTTGAAATAAAACACTTTCAAAAGCTGAGATTTGCAGTGTTTGGAAGGAAAAAGGGGGTTTTTACGGAGACAGGAAACACGCAAATTTTCAACTAGCGGTTGTATTGAGTCCGAACGGTTCGTCGGAGAAAACTAAATCAGTGAAATTTGTAGGAAATTTTATGTCCTTTGGTTTTGAATAAGGAGGTTATTTCTGTGGTGCTAAAGCAGAACTCAATATGTCAAAATAGGTATCTAATTGTAGATATTGAGTCAAGTAATATTGGATTGGCGGTAAGACTTACGGGGAGCGACAGCGAGGGAGACCCAACCTCCGCTGTAAGGATGGCGTAGACCACGACGCTCAGAGCATAGGGATGCCAAACTGGATGACATCGGCTCAGAATCGGGACCGGTGGAGAGCACAGTTGCGAGAGGACAGGACCGGATCCCGGTTGTAGAGCCATTAAAGAAGAGAATATTGGATTGTGCCATCGCAGTATTGTGAGCATATGGATATATTGGACTCTTTAGTTTTGATCTAAATTATTTTAGAGAAACAGTCTACAATTTTGGCTTTGGGGAACATTTTCGTTCATAAACCTTGTTGACAATATAAACGAAAAATTGTTTTTTTTGACATATCGGGTTCTGCCTTAGCTCCACAGATTTAAGAAAGGTTGTTAGTTTCCGAGTTTTAAGCAAAAAACCGCAAAAAAGGAGATTTGTTACCTTTTTTGCATTCTCAATGTTGCGTCAAGAGATTTTGTTAGAAAACCTTAGATTCGAAATTCAGCACCCCGAAAAACCGTATAGAATGGAAGATCTGTCAAACCTGATTATAAAAACTGATATTTCACTTTTACAAGAAATTTTAATTAGTTGAACTAAAATTGTTAGACTTATAAGTTTTCCAACACAGACATTTCCTTATAATTATATAAATATACATGAAAGGAAATAGAGAAGTTTCCATCAATAACCATAACCACAGAGAGCAAATGATTCCAATATGATTACATCGATATGGCATTCATGATTCATGTCCACTCCACGTGTACATAACCATGAAATCGAATCCATTTGGCCCGCCCTCGACATAACCAAGCTGATACCGAGCCGAAACTGTAGTATATAAATATTCCATTATGGAACTCGGAGTCGAAGTTCATCGTAAATGATCTCTGTCATAACATAACCCTGGGATGTGTACATCTCCCCGACTGGACGTGACAAGAAAATTCTGATAAAATACGATTCCATTGCACTTTGCTGATGGAAAACTGAATAACAAGAAAATCTACTCTATTCGCCATAAAATGGTTGTGCTTCATCTACAAATTGCACATAATTTGCACTGATGCAGCCCAACTGAAACAGAATAAATCCGAGCATTTCTTCCGACCGACAAACCAACAAATCTTTTGTCCAGCACGTAAAAATCCAAATCTCCTGCTAAATGGCATTTCAGGTGGTACATGTGACATGTGCGGCCATGGAGCAAATCCCCCAGACTTATATGAATAATATTCGCTTTTTCATAAGCACACTACTCGTACTTAAGTTTAATTAACGCCTGCTATGCCGCATGATTGTCATTCTACTACTGAAAGGGGAGGGTTCAGAATGTTTCAGATTGTTCATGAGAAGCGCGTTAGTTACACATGAGGTAGTGAAAATATGCTAGAAGCCCGGAAAATACCATGAAAATGGCACTTTGTTGTTCTGTTATTAAACGCTTTACTGGGAAGAAGTTTTAGGCTTTTTGTGTATTATTAAGGTGTGTAAGCCCTGTCAAAGGGGTTAATTGTGCCACGTTATTGGCTCAGAAGATGCTTTTAATATGTGTGCCTATATGTTAGTAATATTGCGGAACGTAAAACCTTTAATGAAAGCCTTAAATATAAGCTAAAATGTTATGAATTAAAATTCAAGAGGACTTCATTTGCATGTGAATAGGAAAATATTTAATCATCCAGTAGCGGCGTTAGAACCTACTTGATAATTATTACAAAGGCAAATATATTTTAGGAAGGATGGGCGCACATTAAAAAGGTTAACTTAGCCATACATTTTCTAGTTTTGTATACCTATTTAACATCTGTTTCATCAATCTATAGTGAATTTAATGTAAAAGAAAGATTGCTTAGTTATCATAGTGTCAATGCCTGAAGTGCCAACAGTTCCTTTCAAGTAAATCCTTAGCCTTAAATGCTAATTGGTCTGAACAGTAATGTGAATAGCTTTTAAAGAGCACGCATTTCTCTCCTTCTTCTGCCATATATATACATACATATATCGATTTTCTGTTTAGTAAATTTTTTCTTCTAGCACTTCGTGTTTGAATTGGCTTATCTGTGAGAGTGGCTTTTCTTTTGTAAGTCTTTCGTATTTATTCTGATGCCCAAATGATTGCCTTCGGAGTTTGTCTAAACAAATTTTTGAGAGGCTTTATTTTGATGTCAAGCTTAGCGCGGCAAGGTCATTGTTTTGTCTGTCTCCTTAAACTTGATGTCTTTTCTATCATTGTGGTATAGTAACAGAGTAAAATGCTTTGAAATTGTCTTAATGTATGTATTCAATAAAACAACAGACTTTATGTTGACTATTTTCATATTATTCTTTCTATGAACTTTTGTCATACAAATTTTTTTTAAAGACCTGAGATGGCTTCCACGCTTATTGTGGTTATAGGCGATGGTAGAAAAATGTCTGTAAAGACAAATGACAAGCATTGACAGTTTGGGTGAAGTATAAAATCCCAGGGCTTTAGGTAGTATCGAATCCCGATCTAGTTCATGTAACTTAACGTCTAATAAAAACAAAAACTGAAATGCCGTTTTTCTTTCACGTAGGATGTCCGGATGCCAGAGTTGCTGTCGAAGTCAGTCTTTATGTCAATTTTTAATATATAGGTTTTTAAGCTCAAATTCGATTTTTTAAACACCAAATTAAATTTTTTTCAAACCATAACAAAAAAAGCACTTAATGAAGTGGTTCTCCCGATACAGCTATTGACAAAATGGTCATATCGACATAATAATTGTTGCAATTTTCCGGGGTAACAGATTCCACAGATTGTTACATTATATTTAGCAAATTCAAATTATTCTCTGGATCTGCAAACAAATTACGCGCATATAATTTAGTTTTTGAGAAAACTTTTTCAATTGGGTTTAACATAGGATAGTATGTTGGAATAAAAATTAAAGTAGTATGTCCCGATTCAGCAATTCGTTTCGTCCTGTGTTACTTATTACAAGAGTTTTAATATATTTAATTTAAACTTTAAAAAATTGAATTTGAATTTGAAAAAATTGAATTTGAACTTCAAAAAATTAATTTTGGGCTTAAAAAAATTGAATTTGTACTTTAATAAATTGACCTGATCTTTACAAAATTTAATTTGACTTCTAAAAGATTTCATTTTAAAAATTTGAATTTGAACTTGATAAAATTGAATTTGGTTTGAAAAAAATTTAATTTGGTGTTTAAAAAATCGAATTTGATCTTAAAAACCTATATAACCGAAGATTTCTTTACAATAATTGTTATATTACATGATTAGTAAAATAATAAGATCTCAGTTGTGTTGGTGGGCTGCCAAACGCCTTGTTTTTAGCCAGGGCCGTAGCCAGAAATTTGGTTCGGGGGGCAGTGGACGTAGTTAGAAATCTTCGTTTAGGGGGGGGGGGCGTTACATGGATAATTTCTATTATTGAAATAGAATTAATTAAAGTGAAAAATAGCTTTCCTATTGTCAAAACTAAAAAATTCAAAATTCAATTTTTGAGATTTCTTGGCTGCCATAATCTCGAGAACCTCATTCGGATCAACACCAAAGTCCCCATGGATTGACAGTACGGCGAGTGCACTGAGTCTCTCATTGCCCATTGAGTTTGGTATGTAAGTTTTGATTCTCTTCAGTGTCGAAAATCCCGTTGTGGCCGGAAGAGTCGTCAAAACTGTTAAAAGATTCTGATACTCGATCATTGAAGTATGGAGCAAGATGATCGAACTAATCTACTTTTTCATTTGCGGTAAATCCAAGGAGAAGTATCTGTAAGCTTGAAAGGATAGCATTAAGAAATTTGTCTGAAAATTCTGAATCAGCGTATCGACACAAGGAATAAAATAGCAGAACGAAAGTACGCTTCAACAGAGTCTGATTGACAATTAAAACGAGCTGTTTGCTTCAACGTGAGTCTCGGAACTTTAAGTTCCATATCGAATGGGTCTTTCCCGAGTTTTTCAGCTCCTCTAAAAATTTCGCCGAATGCATTTTTACGTTCTTCTTGAAGCGTATCCGCAATTTCGTGAACATGCTTTACTGCTGATGCCAAATCACATGATTTTTCTTACAGTGGAACTGACAAAGGAAGCGTGAAACTGAAAAGTCTGTCACAAACCAAGAGACTGGCGCTGAACTAGCTTTTCTGAACTGCTGCAAGTAAGCACACCGATGTTTTTGAGATGATCCAAGATTTTCCAGAAAGGTCCCCGCACTTTTCCTATGGAAAATGGCTTTCGGCTAATTTTCTTAAAATTTTGCAGGTTGATAGTTCTCAATGGGCCCAAGGCCCCATAACCCCGCGGCTAGACGGATGTAACAGATTTCTGAATGTAAAACAATTTATTCTTGTAGTCCAGCCAATAGGTACCCCAAACAACCACCGACCATCTAACTCCTCCTCTCCTACGTCCCCTCACAGCCGACTTCAGTAAAGACAAAATGCAGAGTACCTACTCACCTTTCAATTCATTCGTTCTTGATTTTTTGAAAAAACCAACAATACTTTGTTGGCCTTGAGCGCGCTTCATTCCGATTCGATTCGTTCGTAAACAATATATCAAAAATTGGGTTGGGGTTCGCGGGTTTTGGCGATTAAATGTTAGAAGTATATAGATTTTCGGGAATTCCGAATTTGAAAAGTTTGAATTTGGAGTTCTGAGCACATTGCAAAATTTAAAAATTAGGGAAACGGGAAAATTTCGAAATGCAAATTTCAATTCGAAATTGGAAATTCAAAATTTTCTGTACTCCTTGACATTCAAAATTCTAAAACTTCAAAATTTACAATATTGTGTCTCAGAGTTTACCGCTGACTACGGCCTTGTTTGTAGTTAGTAGTATTGAAGATCTCTCTTTTTAACGTCCTTAGTTTTGAGAAATCTTCATTCTACCACCGTCGAAAGTTGTTTTTGCTTTGCCGTACTAGGCGTTAACCTTATCTTCGATTGTCTTTATAAGGTCTATCCTACTGAACCTAGTCGAACTTCTTTGAGTCAATCCTTCTTGGGTTTTTGTACGGTTGAGGAGCTTCAACCTACAGGATTACTCTAAAGTGTACCCCCGGTAATCCAAAGAGGACACTTGATCTGATACTCTCCAGTTGTGAGAAGTTGGCATCTGCCTGTACTTCTCCGGGGTGCCATATAGACTAAAGCTAAGTAAAGGTCCTTCTTTCCTCCGAGCTCCAATCTTACTATAGTTAGGTCCATTGGACTGAAGTTAGGGCAAAGGTAGGCTTTAATGTGCCTTTTAACAAGATCTTGTATATCCTCGATCTGATCGGTAGTAATAGGTGTGGTACTGCTTTTCGTAAAACCCTTTAGGAGAATCTGAAGGTTACCTGTGCCTGTCGTGGAGTGTTGGAGGCTGATCTGCACGTTCCCAAGCATCTGCAGATGCTAACTAAGCGCAATCCTTGGCATCCTCCTCCCCAATCCCTCTACTAGTTACTCCAGGTTGGCAAACTCTTCCTCTTGCCTGGGGGTTTTAAATTCTTTGAGTTTAGCATAACTTAAGCGGCTTTCACTCCTCTCCAATATATCGAGGGACTCCTCGTTTATAAGGAGAAAAAATGAAATGCTTATCGAAAAAATGACGTGCTTTGATGATCACCCAGCCACCCGTTAGAACCGCAGGCTTATGAGCTTGGGGACACTGGATAAGCTTCCTTGTGTCCAAATTCACCTTATGAAACCAAATTCGGGCTCTTTAGGATATCCGCAGCTGGATTGAGAGGTTCTGCCCTTTCACTGATCTTAGCGACGCATTCGCCTAGAAAGTCCTTTGACTCCTGCTTTTTACGAGAGAGTGGTGACAATCTTACATCAATCTAGCAATAGGTAATGTGTGCGACCGCCTGTCTAAGGCTTCCATGCCTAAGAGAGGAGACACTGGTGGGGTTCCGAACCCAGGCGGTAGTGTCAGATTTCTACACTCACCAAGTCTTTTGCATCACGTATTAGTCCAGACCGGTACGAGCCGTAAAGGCGACGGTTCTGTGGGTCTCTCCTTAACTTTTATTCCCCCGCTTACGCCATTGCCTTACGGGGATCGATCAACTAACTATGGCCCTTCTATGCTTCTTTGGGCTTCGTATATTGCATAAGCCTCTGGTGGAACGCCTTCAGCGCCACTTCGACCATTCTCAACACTTCCTCCGACCTCATCAGTTGATCCAGGAGGTTCTCCCGCGTTTGCTGCTCCTCGGCGGCTGTGCTCCAGCGCGTTGCTGTGCTCCGCAAACTTCGGGCGTTTAAAAACGACATGCTCCACTTCATCGTTATCGTCCGGGCTTTTTGGTAGTGAATCGTCCAACCTAAAGCGGTGAATGTATGCCCTATAACCTCCATGTCCCCTTAGGGATTGCGTGAAGGAGGAACTCACTTCGCCATGTTTCCTCATAACCCTTTGGTATGAGTCTATGGGTCCATCAGCCTTTGGTAGACTCGTCCCACCTCCTCTGTCATGCTGCTCCCCTTGCATATTCCAAGTCGCGCAAGTTTCTACTATCAACTGCCAGAATGTCTATGGGGGTAATTCCTGCTATGACACATGCTGCTTCATAATCGCCCAAAGCCGCTGAACACACCCGCGCTGCATTCAAGAGGACACAACTAACCACGTTCCTCGCGAATGTTGCGGTGACGGCGGAAGCCAAATACTCCTGCGACTTGGAACGGATGACCTGCTCACCTTCTTTGACCGCTACGGGCTCTACCGTAGGATGTGATCCAAAACCGTCTCCGGTAGTTTGTCGTCCACCTCCATTCGGGTCTCGGTGCTACTGCGTCCCCCAAAAGCCCTCTCATCAATCAAGGTCTCTGACCACTTTGCTGCGATCCATCCTGGGAAGTTTTGGATTTTTGGCCCCCTCGCGCGATCTTCTCATTAGGAGAGGATTGGGGTTTTTTTCTGGATCTCCCGCGACTCACGAAGGTTGGTGTGATTTTGTGCCAAGTGTTTGTTGCATTCCCCAGCAAACGTCTGGAACTTTATTTTATCGGATTGGTCACACTCATGCACAATACAAGCCTTTTCATTCATAGCAATCTTGCCAAGGTTGAATACGGCTCTCTGGTACTGTTTCTGCCTGCGCATACCAGCCGACCTCCGCTTTCCTGCATTTGGTTTATTCGGCAATGCAAAACGAGTGTGCTATGTAGGCGCGCTCGCAGAATCAGTGGTCGTGCTAATTAGCGTCTTCTGGGCGGAGGCGAGTAGTTATTTCTCTGTCAAGGTTGTAGGTAGTGTTTGTGCAGGGATGTCGATTGCCTCAACGCTGGAAGCTTGCAACTTTTTATTTTTAGAAAACAGCTTTCCTGGTTTTTATATAAATCCCACGGGTAATGCGGAAGTGAGCCCACCCTGACAGAGCCGCTTACCAAGATAAGGTATTTATATATTCCGACCTTGCCACGCATTCTTTAAGCTCTAGGTTGCTGCTAAACACCTTGGATTAAAAGTGCAGAAGAAATATGGACGGGGAACGGGTAACACGATTCGCAGAAATTGGAAAAGAGGAGGCACCAGCGTGCCAATTCTTCGTACTGTTTTCGGATGAATATCCTTGTTCAGCTTCTGCGTCCGCTTGAGCTATCGGTCTCAATTATTTTTATCGCATACCCCGTTTCCCTTTTGTATTATCATCATGGCATGATTTTGTACTATACCTGCATCAGATATCCAACATCGTTTGAAGGACTTAGAGCTAATACTGACTCATTCAGTCTCTTCTTTAAAAGATAGATTTACTACACTGAAAAAAAACTTCCAACACAGTACTGGAACTATTATTCACTAGCAGTTTTGTAAATTTACAACACATATTATTGGGAATATTCCTAATAAATGCAAATTCTTCATGTAAAGTTACAAAATTTATAATAATATTACAAAACTTTATAATAATATTAAAATAAGTGTGTAATAAATCAGTATTTTATATCGCGATTTGTAATTTTACTGTACATTTGCACTGTGAATTTACATATTTTTTTACAGTGTACTCAAAGTACTTGGCGTAGGTCTTTTTGCCACAAAATCTAATATCAAAAATTTTATAATAATCATAAATTTGTGATATAATAAATATAAAAGAAAAGCTTTACAGATCGTTTTTACTAAGGTGTCATTAATTGGGCAATACAACTTCTACTCGATTCCTAACTGTTGACAAAAGGTATTGACAGCTCCATAGTATTGGGCGAAGAAGTATATCATTTACGGAAATCGTTATACACTCCAAAATAAACTAAAAATTCTATTTTGTTGAATAGACTTGGTTCTTGAGATGATGAGGATATTGAACATAATAAATAATATCTTTAATAAATTTCAACAGAGATGGGCCGTCACGTGATAGTACATAGATAGATATCAATAATAGTTATCAGTTCATTAAAAGTAATTTTGCCATTTTTTTTAAATACACCTTATATTTATTTTTTAAGTAGGTGTATTATACGAGTCGTTCAGAAGCCGAAGCGGTTAGGTCCGTTTTTTTTTAATTTTTGGATTTTTGTAAATTTAAAGAGAATAAAATTTATTTCATAAACTGCATTGGCTTCCGAGTGACTCATATGCTGATTACTTTTATTATCTCTAAAACTACACTTAAATAAATTGTTTCGCTTAAGCAAAAGAGCAATTTTAAGATGAAATATTACGGATTATAGGGGAAATTCATTGCAATTTATGCTCGAAAACTGATTAAATTTACCGACTTTAAATTACAGGAATCTCCTTACGTCTTCTTTTAATAACTGAACTAACATGCAATTATAACTTTATTAAAAACTTAAGGAATAGGCAAGAGTATATGTATATCTTTTCCAGGTGAAATTATAATTGGCATTTTCTAATGTTGTACGTCCCCACTATAAGCACCGGACAGAAGCTAGTTATTATTCCATCACGGTTCGTGCCACTAACCAATGTTCTCTTTAATGCATATAATTGCAACATTTATTAATTCACACTTAAGGGAAATAAAAGTAAACCTTTAAGAAAACCTTCATTTTAGTTCAATTGTCCAATTCAAATTCACAATGGCATTCCGGCAATTACGTCGGTGCCTTCAAGGCAAGGAGGCATGCATTTCTTGCAATTCAACCATATTTGAAGGCAAATTCCATTCATTCATATGCAGCATGCACGCGATGCATTTCGCTGGCTGCGCCTCATTCATACCAACTTAGCATATCTGGCATATAAGCCAGGGAAAGCAATTAGCCTGATTGATTTACGGCCACGTTCAAGTCCCGCCAGCATAGTACCCAGATACTTCTTGAAGAATTCTTTTTTTTTTGCCTAAGCAACAGAATGAAGAACGAAGCCCAAGAAAAAAAAATGCTTTTGATAAACTTAGCGTTAGCATTGGCCACATTACTGGCGGCTTTGTCTTCTCTTATCATGTGAGAGGTTGCACTCATATTTGGGATGTGAAGCAGGTCAAGTGGGGCAGAACCAGTGCTTTATCAATGTTTAGACTTTTTCATATAAATAACGTCCTTAGAAGTGGCTCCGAGGCAGTTTATTCGGATTTAAATATTTGAAAAACCTCAAACTTTTTTTCGATGTTTGACGAATGGAAATGTCTTTTTCATAGAGGAATATATTTGGATCAAGTTGACTTGAACGCCATTTATGGTATAAATAGGGCATGTTTAGGAGTACTTTATTTAAATATTGTTGAGTTATGATGCTTTCAAGATAAAAAATCGATTGGCTATTAGCGTTTAGTTTAGTGATTACATAGAGCTTACAGATTCACCTCTACCAATCCTACAATTTATGACATTTTATTGGAAAAGTGCAATACATGTTTGATTTTAACTTAGGTACATGCTATCATCGAATGGTATTCCTGGGGATCCCAGGAGCGATCAATACATGTCCACTGCAGCTTTAGGGACAATGCTAAACGTGCTTCCACTCCACGTTGAGGTAAAGAAAAATGCAGCCAGTGCCCTTAGACTAGCTAAAAAGTTTAAACTTTAAACCATGCCATCTATAAAGGCTATTTAAGTATGCTCAAAGAATTTCAACAGGAGCCGGTTTTATACAACTTCAGTTGCCAATTCAAGGTCTCGATCGATAAATGTTTTTTTTTTGGTTTTTAAATTTTTTGAACTTTTGAAATTTTTTAAATTGCGGTAGCGAATCGAGAAAAGCACAACTATCATAGAGTGAATTACAATAAAATATTGTTAACAACAATTTTTAAACAAATTAGAAAAATTACCGAATTTTTATTTTTATTTTGACTTTAAAAAAAAAATTTAAAAAACCGTAATTTGATGATTGGATATTGTAAAATAAGTCTTGGAGCATACGTAAAAAAAATCAGGACTAACATGGAAGCTTTTTTTTGGCAATGCAACAAATTTAATTTTTTAAATTCACTTAATTGCAAAATACATTATGCAAAAACTATTTGACCAACAGTTATCGGGTTTTGGATATAAGTTAAACATACCTTAAGCTACCTAATTCCTACCTAGAATTACATTGAAAAATAATGGTATTTTCTTTTCTTGGCATAACTTTAAAGTGAAGAGACGGTTTTTCGCAGTTTTCGATTATTTTGCAATGCAAAAATTCAAATTTCAAAATACCAACTTACGCCAATAACTAACAAGACATGTCCAACAAACTTTTCGCCTAGAAACCTTCGTTAAGAGATATTATATCAAGATATGTCAAAAAACAGGGAATTTTTCGTGAATTTTGCAGGTTTTGGGCACCCATAAATTTTCCAGGGGTTTTCATGTTTGCGCACCCCCTAGATATTGTTAAGGGTGTCATTTTTGACCAACTCCACCAAAACGTCCGTTACATCACGCCAAAACCACTGGAAATGCTCCAGCGCCTGTACTGGGTACTGTGATTTTTGTGTGCCAGTTGACAATAATGGTATTTTACCATTACGTCAACCTAGAGAAAAAAATAGGATTGGTTTATGTGAAAAATACATGTTGTTCGGTAGTGTTCCTATGGACGGTAGACTTATTTTGATGTACTTCAATATTCTTCAAATATATAGTTCACTACTGACGATTTTGGTTCTATCGCGATATTATCTTGATGAATTACAAATGCCTCCGTCTCTAGATCCTCGTTCACAGTGCGGGTCGGATTCAATAAGTTTTGAAAATATTCTTTCCCCTTTATTTTATACGATCCGGATCTGTTAATAGGTTCCCATCTATGTCTTTGTAGATGTCCGATCTTGGCTGAAACTTATTGCTGATCTGGCGAGTTCCTTTGTACGCTTGTGTGATTCTCCCTTCGTTGAAGTCTTCCTGTATCTGTAGAATCCTGTTTAGTTATTCTCTCTTCTTCTTTCTGCAGAGCTTATCTGCGGTTCTCCTTTTTTTGCTGGAAGTCTTCCATCCTTGCTCTTGTTGGCCTTGCAATGTACTCCCGGTGGCTCTGGTTTCGTTCTTCTATTGCGGCTCTACAATCTTAATCAAACCACTCAATTCCAGTCTGTCGGTGGCCCAGCCTAGTGCCTCTTCTGCTACTCCCTTTACGCTGTTCTTAATTTGCTCCCATTTGTCGTTTATGTTGGGTTGTTCTTCTTCTATTTCTCTCTGGTTTTGTACGACAGCATTCTGATAGGCATTTCTTCTTTCTTCAAGTTTTAGCTTATCTAAGTCGTATTTTGGTTGTGTTTGCCTTCTGTGTGTTTTTATCGCTATACGGGATCTAAATTTTACTTTGACTAAATAGTGGTCCGAGCCACAGCGCGCCCTTCTCATTGTTCTTACATCGAGTATACAGGTGGCCTCTCTTCTCTCAATTAGGACGTGTTCAATTTGATTATTTGTTACCCTGTCTGGTGACTGCCACGTCATCTTATGAATATTTGTCCAAGCATCATTTTAATATCGTTTGACGGTATTAATCTGATGGCGTTTGTTAGCTCTCGGTAGAATTCCTCTTTTTCTTCATCCTTCTTGTCTTCTGTGGGCGCATGGATGTTTATAAGACTAATGTTATGTAGTCTTGTTTTCATGCGAACCGCACATATTCTATTGCTTAATGGCTTGAAGTCCAGAATCAGTGATTCCATTTTCTTTTCCACGATGAAGGCAACTCCGAACTCCCTTCTTCCATTCGATGAACCACTAGAGAGTATCGTGTGGGTTCTGAGATCCGTTATGCCACTCTTAGTCCACTTAGTTTCCTGTAGAGCGGCGATCGCTATCTCGTATTTTTTCAGCAATAATAAGAGCGAACGCAGAGCGCCTGTCCTGTTGAGCGTTCTGACGTTCCAAGTTCCAAAATCGAATTCCATATTCCGTTGCCTGGGTCGTTGCCGTTGAGTCCGTCCTGTCCGAGGCCTGCCTTGAGGATTCGTGGCAGGTGGGCTTTTACGGTGGAAGGTAGTCAGCCTGCCGCCCAACCTCCAACCTGGAGTACCAGTCCGGTATTTGTTTCGTTTTGTGGCGCGAAACACTCGGCTTTCACCCTCCTCCGTCTGTTACTCTTGTATAAACAAGAGTATCCAGGGGTCACCCAAGCAACTGGTTATTTCAAGTTGAAAAACATCAAATTAATCTTCTATATAACGCTGATTTATCACAAATTAACTTAATTATGATTTTTGATGTAAGAATATTATACGCGTTAAAACGTACGCAAAATTTAAGGGTTGCATGAAAGGGCCATGTTTTGAAAGACTGGCAAACTGGCACCCACAAACATTTGACAGTTCACCGAAAATAAACGGCGCCTGTGCAACGTATTTAAGATTTCGTCCGTGTAAAGTAAGTCTGTGAGTTAATTTTATTTGTTTCCTGACGTCTAAATGTACGAAACAATCAGCAACTTGATTAAATTAAACTATGATTTCATGGATGGATATATTAGGCCTTCCAATAACATAAATGTTTTGCAGTTAAAGGTTAAATTTCGTACTCATTTTCGAGGTTATATTCCTTGGGAGAATATGTTTTGAAATAGCTGGGGTATGGTGTTATGCAAAAGCCGGCTCTTTCATCACTGGCTCTTTCAATGCCCATGCGTTATGAAAAAGCCGAATTTCACACTTTTTATAAATGGTTACAAGTCTAAGAATGTTATTACTTTTGGGGAATGTGTTATCACATTTCGTAACATAAAGAAATAAACAACAACGTATGATACAAGTCTTATTTTTCATTCATTTCCTTTTTTATTTTTTGTCCTTTTCTTTCAAAACTGGCTCTTTCATGCCTGTCTTCCCCTTACATATTTTCCCGAAACCTGATTGAATTTTATTACCTATTCCCGAAATTTCAACATAGCCTTGCATGAATGCATCTCTCTAAATGTACACAAAAATCTTGCTTTTTCCAAGATTTAAAAACCTCGGTGCATCGGTGCCATGAATCAATGTGCAGCATCTAGTAGGTAATATTTGGATCGTTTTATGAAAGCAAAAACATTTTGTTAAAGTGAATGTGCGGTTACTCTAAAACAAATATTTTTTACAATACAACGGGCTTCATATGTGTGATGTTCATGACACTCTTAGAAAATTAACTACCATTGTTGCGCAGTAAGTATTATATTTGATAATCAGTTTGATGATAAACATATCAAACAAATCGATATACATTAATAACCTGCAAAAGGTATCTTGTGGCAAAGCAGGACGACGTTGTTATAAACAATACCTAACAACCCCAATCAAATTCATTAAATCACCAACTATATACATATGACGCATGCGCCATGACACTGTACATCCTCTATCGGAAGAGAGTTCAGTCATAATTCATTATAAACATCAATTTTAATGGTATTTTTCACACCACATCCTCAATATAAACGTCAGAGGAATTTCGAAAAACAAAAAACCACTCATCAACAGAATTTTGAATTACGAGTTATCAAAGCCATGAATTTCATTATCATCCAATCTGCGTCTTCCAAATGCCATCGGGGACCTCCAAGCCACTGATAACGATTTCCTTTAACTGTGCGCACGCACCACCAAAACAAGTATGGCTCCAGTACGTTCATTTTTTGTCTTTTTTTGGTAGAACGGCGCAAGTACACCAATCGCAGCTGCATAAAAAATTTGGTGACCGATACGCCATGACCTACGATTCTTAATCACTGCGCATGCGCTTCTGCTATCTGTGGGTGGGGTCCCAAACAGATTTATTATCAATTCGGAACAAAACCGACATGGCGTCCGATCATGTGGAGATTTTATTGCGTTTTTATATAAATTTAATCGGTTGAATGTCTTAATTTAGATATAATTAAGAAGAATAATTGTGGTTATAAAATGGGGAAGTTTTCAGAATTCGCGTCGCTTTTATGGCATAATATAGTAAAAATGATGCTTTGATGGCGTGATTTTTACTATAAAACATTTTATGACCAGAAAGATGTAAATAAATTAAATGCCATTTTATTATGGATTAGAGCCGTGAAAATTTAGATATACCGATTTAATAATTCTATTTCCATTTTTTTTTGATTTCATATGACACAGCTGCTCTCTACCGTAATTCCTGGTTGAGTGAGAGTCAAGGGCATTCACACCTGAATGAGTTTACAGGGGCGGATCCAGCCCTCAAAAAGGTTGTGGTCACAGCCACCCGAAAATCGGCCAAGTGCGAGTCGGAGTATGAACTCGCTCATGATTGATATAGTGCATTCCTACAAAGGAGATGCTTACAAAATATTTGACGCCCTGACCAAGATTTTGTATAGTGTATAGTTCCCCGTGGGCAAAGCCGTGGGCAAACACTAGTAGGTAAATTAATTAACCTGTAAAATGTTAGTTTGTTCCCTCACAAAAATTACAAAAGTAAATGTGCGTTTGTTTGCACATCACAATGTCACAGTTCGACTCTAAACTACTGAACCGAATTAGATGAAATTTTTACAACATAAAAGGATATCAAATTTAATTAAAACTACCCCTAGATCAAAGTTGAATTAAAAAAAAGATTGACATTTTCTTTGCATTTCTTTTTGCTCCCTTTAAAATTGGGGCTTTAAAAAATTGTATAGGACGAAGAAAACGGTCAATTATCTTGGCAACCATAAAGGGTATCAATAGCATACTCAGTAGGCCGGTTCACGTTCGATTGCGTAGGTCAAGCAGCATTGGACGTCGTTAGTCCTTAGTTGGGGGACTGCTTGGTAAAACAACACCCACGTTTGGAATCGTCGATGCCGATACGGATGCATTTATAAATGTTCATTCCTGTAGCGGGAGCATGTATACGCGTGTGGCATTCGCGTTTGTTCGCTATGCATCCTAGGTGCGGCGCGTGCAGGCTTTTAAGAAAATTAACCAACTAAATTATTTTTACTCGGGTTTGAATGGACTAGGATTATCAATACTTTCGCTGAATTGTCAAAGTATAGGTGCGAACGTACAAGATTTAGATGACGAAGTTGTGAAAAGAAATGAATGCATTACTTTTATCAGAATCTTGGATGAAAAATGAAGAATATGATGAGGACCCCGCTAATGTTTTAACATCTCATACAGATATTCAAAAGCGCTATCGCTTAGTCGCCATAAATCACCATGAAATGTGTGTAGGCAGATATATGGCAGAAAAAGGACAGATGAATTTGATGCTAGTTATTTATGTATCGCCGCATAAAACTTTACGCGAAATAATGGAATTCATACATGACAATCTCCAGGGGAATGTGGGGATGATGAGAGGTACCACCCCACTGCTCCCTTCATTAACAAAGTTGGTGAGGAACGTTCTTGGGGGCGAAGCGTCTAAACAGACCCAATATTGACAAAAGTACCACGAAATATGGAACCTCACTTGACAGGCGCGGATCTAGAATTTTATTTTTGGGGGGGGGTCACGGAATTAGAAGTGGCGAAAAAAAATTTCTACTCCTAAGGGCCTATTTAGACGGGTCGCTCCCAGGAGCATTCCTCACGAACTTTGTGGATGAAGGAGGTAGTGGGGCAGTGCCGCGGCTGGCATATATGCAACTGCACAGGGCCCGTGATTTTGGGGCCCGCTAGCGAGGCGAGCGAAAAATTATTTTGGAATAAAAATCATTTGAATTCGTTATTTGCATTTTTACTTCATTGAGAATCAGCCACAAATTAGTACGGGCCACAGAAATGCGCGAGTGAAGCGAGCAAAATTTTTTTTAGACTCTACCCAAGTTGTCTGGCCGCGGCACTGTAGTCGGGTTGATGAGAGGTACCACCCCACCTCTCCCTTATCCACAAAGTTCGTGAGGAACGTTCCTGGGAGCGAAGCGTCTAAACAGGCTTTTTTAGGGACAAACACAAAATTAACAAAACGAACAAAACTAACCGAATTTTCTCGTGGATTAAAAACAAACGTAGTCCGCTCAAATTAGTCAAAAAATCGCCGTTTTTAGGAAATTTTTCCCACAACTATGAGATCGGTGCCAAGTGAAGTCTCTATTTTGTGGAGAACCTATGCATTTTGGTGAAAATATCAAAGTTGGAGAGCATAAAATTACCTACAAATTTTACTTTTACAATTTTTCCCAACTCCGCATATTTTCGCGATAGAGACCGTTTTGCGCCATTTTTAGATTTTGAGCCAAAATTATGCATTTGTATGAAAAATTAAATGAGATCAAAGTAGTAGTTGTAGTTTTTCAACGGCCTTTCTTTGGACGCTTTGATTATCAACATAGTCTGAAAAAAGGCGCAAAACGAGCTCTACCGACGAAACAATGCCGAATTCGAAAAACAGTGAAGGCAAAATTTGCAGGAAATTTTATGCCTTAAAAAGTAAATAAAGGGCATCTCTAGTATCAATAAGAAAGAGTTCCTGATGCCAAAACAGAACTTGGGTTCAAAAACTAGCAATCAAAGCTCAACCAGGATTTACAGAACCACATAAACTACGATCTCCTTTTAATTTCAATAAAATATTAAAGCCAAATGTTGTTTTTTTCTGGGACAGATAATTAGAAAAAGTATATTTAAAATTGTTAAAAATGGTATCTGCCGGATGTCTATTTATCATGTGATATGAAAAGAAAAAACAAAGTTGAGGCACTGTACCAACCCGAACAAGGGCCATTACTGGGTACCTTCGTTTTAGCAATGGCCCATTATAGGAAAACATTCCTGGCCCATTGAAACATTTTCTCTCGTTGATAACTTCGGCCGGTTATCAATAACCAGGCATCAGCCAATACTTAAAAATTTTAATTAAATATAAATAATTAATTTTTTAATGGTTTAATTTTTAAAAAAAATTATTTTTCTTATTTAAAACATTACTTTATATTTTTATTATTTTTTAATCATTTATTTTATAGGTTTCTGTAGATCTTAAAGTGTAGCGGACAAAGACCGTTTAAAGACTAACTGTTTATAACGTAGGCCTGGGCAAACTTGGTTTTCGAAACCAACGTAGTTTTATACCTGAGCATACACTGCTGTAGGCAGTGTAGAGTCTATGTACTTGTACAGTAACATTTTATTACCGTAGATTATCGTCGTTTCATAACTAAAAAGTTTGTCCATACATTCTCAATTTGAAAAGAAACGTTAGTTTACTAAAATTTTGTTACATAAAAAATTAAGTCTTAAACGAAAACTTTTTTTTATATATCAGCAAGGTTATCGGTCCCCCCTTACTTCGCCAAGACTTACCCATCAATGGTCAGTGTCTCATGGGCGTTCATTGTAGGCCAGTAATGGGCCGATTGCTGGCTTTGTTGTCAGTGTCGGCATGCTCTGTTCGGGAACCCATCATATCGCTCAGGTCATCACGCAATGTCTAGTAGTAGCTTTAGTTTGGAGGATAAAAGAAGCTACGATAAGCAGAACACAATGATTGTTACGTTTAAGCTGTACGATGTTATACATAGTACCCAGCACAGTTGAGGTGTTTCTAGTCTTGGCATTACACTCCTCCACCTAGAGTTTGTTATAAAAAGGCCGTACATGGTGATATTTCTCTTTATCATACACAGTGGCTTCTGTGGTGTCCTCCGCCCTTCCTATCCTCTATAAGTGATAATTTAGGGTGAAGTGTCGGGTAATCAAACCAAAAAGTGTCCTGGCATCATTTCTACTGCGCCCTAACAATTCTCTGGGCGCGTTAGGGGAACAGGAAGCAACCACTTAGATTTGGCCATTCCATTCGCGAACCTCCAGCGTTCAGTATGTTTCATCAAAGTACGATCAGCTACGGCCCTCTGGACCGATGAATGCAGATTTGGTCCTAGTGGGGCTAATTCATCAGTTTTCTCGTTGTACTCGATGTTTTTGTTGTGACCCACTGAAATGTAATTTTGCACCTTCTATTCAAGGAAGCGAGCTTCTTTTGATAGGTTTTGACCTGCTCGGACCACATACAGGCTCGCCACATCACCTTGGTGGGCCTGGGGCTAAAATATGTTTGGAGGCCCTTTAAGGATTTTAAAATTCCAAAAAATCTTCGACTAAAAAAAATGTAACGAACGAATAAGTTCATTCAGGGCACTAAACAAAGATACCGAACGGTCGGTTTTTAAAGCGGGGTTTCCATTTAGCTGACTACCAGCGCTGGTTGTATCTTCCGCTGGCTCCCCGAACATTACCACCTAGTGGCTCAACCAACTCGAGAATAATCAGATATTCCAAATTCCGGATGGCTGCCAGCTACAACCCACCAACAGTA
Organism: Thereva nobilitata; assembly: GCA_963855945.1. NCBI lineage: Eukaryota > Metazoa > Arthropoda > Insecta > Diptera > Therevidae > Thereva > Thereva nobilitata. The sequence continues at coordinate 108,937,856 of OY979695.1, read as the reverse complement.
CAACCAGCGCTGAAAGCCAGCTATGTGGAAACCCCGCTTTATTCGCGGGTGAACCGAAAGTTACATAGTGCAACCTAGAATGGAAGAGGTCTTATGTAGACAGGCCCTTGTGCATAGCTCTGGGGCTCAGTACTCATCTTTATTTTGGCAGAATCAATCCAGAAGCTATCCCAGAGGGATAAATTCGAAGCACTACTAAGGGAAGTGAATTCGGAGCGCTGTTAATATGCTCCGATTGGATCTTTAAGGAATTGCATGGAACGAAGAAAACGGCAAACAGAGACTGGTTCTCGTTCGATGCGTAGATCAAGCAGCGCATATTTAATGCGGTTGGTACTTAGTGGGGGGACCGCTTGGTAAAACCGCTGTCGACACTCGCGTTTAGAAGGACGAAAAGGCAATTGCACAAGGTGAACAAAAATATAAAGCTTTTCGACACTGCATTTGTTTCTCATATCCACATAAATTGGATAGTTAGAATTTTTTTTCTACTTTTATGACCGCTTCAAAAACGCTTCCAAAAAAAGTAGCAGTAAAAGGAGTGCTCGCCATTGCGATAATGCAATGTTAAAGAAGATATAGAACTGCGATGGGAAGGGGAACGCCCCAAGCTTTTTAAGAGCGTTCTAGCTTCATTTTCCCTGGGTAAGTTTTTTCTTGTTCTTAATACTCAATTCGAGCTTAGTGGTTGTAAAGAGACTACTTAACCTTTAAGTACCGACGTGCTATATTAGTTACATAAGTACCTACCGACGTGAGGTCTGCTAGACCACCATAGCTTTACTAACGAAAACTTTTATATTTTTTGATATTCTTCTAAAAAAAAACTGACCGAGATGTCACGCGTCGACAAGACCACTCTCCACGAGCGCTGCCGAGCGACTGTCCGCGGGGTAGGGAGAGACGCGGGGGGGGGGGGTACGTCTTCGCTTACACCACTGACATATAGATATGGACTGCTAATTGACAACTTTCAATGGGCATATTCACACAGTGCACATTCATGGCGCCTAAAACCGGTTTTATAGATGAGAGAGGGAAAGGAGCGGAAGAACTTAACGAAACATTTTTCACGCAAAAGCAAACGCGTGAAAACTGGCACACATATAAAAAGTTACTTCTATCTCTTGCATTCTTTAGCTCTGTTTTTCTCTAACAAGTAAATTTCATCTGCAATACATTTAAAGGTTCCATTCAAATTTACTACACTCATTTACGCCCCGTCTGAGTTGCTAGGAGTTTAATAAAACCGGTTTTACTCACCACAATTATGGCAGCGTGTGAATATGCCCAATGGCACCATTTTTCTCCAGAAGAAGAAGACCTTTTCTATGTAAACAACAATTTTTTTTCGAATTTAAAGGAAAATAAGTAATAAGATGTATGTTATAATTGATAGAAATAATTTTCCATCATTATTTTTTATTTAGTAGCAGTTTTTTCGTTAAATAAATGTATTTTTTTCAAATATGTGAGGGTTCTTTCCCTCTGTTTAACGAACTTTTAAAAATAACGAAAGTAGAGAAAGAAGTAAAAACTCTATAGCTGTCTAGTTTTTTCTAATTATGTTTATATCGCTGACATGCACTGAACTGTTTTTTATTTTAAAACCGATTAAAGTTCATAGGATTTTGAAGGGGGGACGAGACAACGATAGTTTTTGGTGCCACTTTTTTGTATGGGATTTTGCTTATTTAGCAGTCCATATCTATATGCCAGTGGCTTACACATGTAACTAGACTTTTCGAACTCTGAAGGTCTTTGTCAGACCACACGTCGGTACGGTTAAGGGCAAGCCGAATATCCCAATCTAATCTTTGATAAAGGTCTTGAATCTGGTTTTCGTCAATTATGGATTTGTTTTCGTCTTTTTATTGTGATACCTATTGGTGTTGCAACTGGTGAACGCAGTTTCAGTAAATTAAAAATGATATAAAATTATCTAAGATCACGTATGGATCAGTCACTTTTAAATCATTGCACGATATTATCAATAGAACGAGAGCTTGCTGGCAATAGAATATGACGATGTCATCGACGACTTTGCGGAAATTAAAGCAAGAAAAATAGTGTTTACTATTTAAAAATTATGAGTAGAAGAATCCTTATCCATAGGTTTCAGGCTCTAGATTAGTGCTTGCTTGACAATTAGATCGCAGAGATATAGCGGTTTTGACTTTTTGCCTTTCAAGATAATTTCCGGCCCCAAGGCGATTAGTACTCAGAGATATGGGGTTTTCACTTTTTGGGTTTCAATCTATTCTCGGGGCCCCCTCTGGCCTGGGGCCCGGGGAAATTCGTCCCAGTTGCCCCTATGTGACGAGCAAGCTTTAAACAGCAGACTGGTAAAATTGGGCAGGGGGTATATTTTTGGATGTCTAATGAGGAAGAGGCATCGCCAGCGCTTACACCCGACTCCGATTTGCAGCCATCGTGATAGTTCTTGTCAAGCTCCAGTTTTCCAATTGTTCTTTGATGACGATCTGGAAATCGAAATCTCTTTTAAAGTTGGACTTCGCTGTTTTGTAGTCAAATGCCACATGTCCTCTCCCTTCTATCCACTTAACAGGCACACTTAACAGGTGGCAAAAGAGCGACAATAATTACATTCATTGACTCCGTGGGGCTATAGACAGAGGCCCCGTAACTCGCTGGCATGCCATTCTTTAGGCTTTGCTTAGCCTACATTTTTTATATACTTTGGTAGAGCCGTATGTTAGCCCTGGTCTAATCACTGTTGTGAAAAGCCACTACAGCATATGTGACTATATTACCACCAGACCAACGCACTTGCTGACCGTAAGTCCTACCGCGAGCGCATGGTGCCTCGTATCACATCTGTAATATACTTCGTAATTACGTTTTTGGAGGATAGGATACCATTGGATGGTTGTGATGTTAGAAGTATACTTAGGGTGTCGTTTAGTTACTGCGCAACTAGACCTCTGTATAAAGTGCGAAAATACTAGAGTACCTAATCATTTTTAAATAATTAAGGTCCTCCGCACACGAGTCGACTAATTTGCAATCCCCCAGCAACTGTTTAGTGAGCTTGTCAAACTGGTTGTGAGCGTGATTATTGTGAAACCAGTTTGAAACTGGAATCAGTCGACTCGTGTGCGGAGGGCCTAATACCTTTTTGGTTGCCGTGGTCGTCATTGTTTAATCCTGTATCCTAGGTTTGTTTTTGTTTCCATAATAGCGGATTTTACGAGTTAGGACATTAGCATTGCGCCAACCTTACTTAGAAGAATATATTAGTCTTTAGTTTCTTTCAGGACAATTACCGGTGGCCACCGCTGGTAGATTATGATAACACTTCCTTCAGTACATGTATGTATATAATATCCTCATAATCCGCTGATGTTTGGGTTTGGCCACCTATAGTCGTGTTAGGTCAAATATAATTATAATTGTATTCGTCATCTTTGGCGATTTTCTTTTATATTTAATTATTTGCTTCAATAATCCAACGAAGTCACCAGATTTTTTAAAACTAATTTATCAATACTATTATCTTCTATCTTTTAGAATTTAACGTGGATGATTGAAGTTCCTATATTATTTAATCTAAGCAATCTAACGAGATTAAACCCAATATATAAATTTTTATAGATTAAAAAAGCAGGGGCAGCTTGATATCACATGAAATTGAGTTCATTGTGCCCCTTTTGTAGTTAAGTGCTGTTTCACATGACCCCCAAAAATTGCCGTGGGCTTTTAGTCTATAATAGTTTTAAACACATTATCTAACATTATTTAATTTATATTTAAATACTAATCTATAATTGTATTTTTATTTGCAGTTTCGAATTATAACGATCACAAAAATGAAGTTTTACATCGATCCTGGATGACGACCAACTCAACAATCAAGTAAGTAATTCCCCATATTCGAATTGACAATAATTTATTCATTTTACCAAACGTTCTGTCCTTTCTATTAAATCAAAAACAATATACAATCTACAATCAAAAAATGTCTGTAACTATGAAAAATATCGCAGAAGTTCCATCGCTGCAGTAATATCCTTCATACTTTCAATCATATCTACTGCAGTCAACAATTTAACAAATGACCAACCTCTTCTCCCTTACAACAAGATGCCAGCCATAAACATCCCTTTTCCATTTGGCATAATATCAAAACCGAAGCAAGCAATTTACCGCAGCATACCCATCCGCTTTGCCTCCGCGGAAAAAGAATCGAAATCATGGCAAAGATATGAAATCTGAAGGCATAATATTCCAATAATTTAGAACAAAGGCAGGATCTTAAAAATTTACTACACACACTCATCGTCGTCGGAAACAAAGTCCTTTACATCCGGTAGGGCACGACTGATTTGTCCTTTGTTCCTGGCAACCTTTGGGGCACAGACGATGGAGCATGGACTGACTACAAGTATGGCCATTAGGCGGGTATGCTACCACGGCTGGAGTGGGGCTGCGGAATATGCCCTGTTCAGCGGAGCCGGCTCCTACGTCGCTGGGCTTCAATCAGTCTTTAAGTATTCAAAAAGGGTTTACATTGTTCGGGGCACAACAAAATGTTGATTGGTTCCATAACGAAAATTGTGACATTAGCATTTTTAAGGCTTTTACATTTCTGCGCTCATGGAGAAACGAACCAACTCGCCATGGCAGACAGGAAGCTTCGATATCGGAGTATACTTAGATATCCCACATACCTACAGCTACAAAGGGCTGTGTGGGAGGCTGGGCGGCTGAGGAATGTATTCGCCCCCCACAAGTAACTAAAAAGGGGTTGAATGCTCCTTTGAGCTTGTGAACTAAAGGTATGAAGAAAATAATTGAGAACAATGACTGCTCTCTCTTGAAGAACATGTTTTCCAAGAAATTGACTTAATTTTTCGGTCCTCCCAAGTTAATTTCAGATAAGATGAAAAAGGGGTTAGTGAATTTCGTAGAAAACTTCTTTCATCGACGCCTTAATGGTGAAATTACGCAGGATAACTTAATATTAAGATTCCAGAGCCAAGACAAGAGAACATCTTAAGAAATTGCCTCATCCTTTTCTGATTAGCATTGGCGCGTGAAAGAACAGCAAAACAAAAAACAAAATAAAAAAAAACAGAAGGCTAAATCAGAAAATTTCACAATGCCTTGGGGAAATTTTCGTGGATTTCATTAATATTGAAATTTTTTAGTTTTTCTCCTTTTCCTTGCTTTACATGAAAATTGTGAAAAAGTTTGCATATTAGCTGAAGGGCAGATGCGAACTATTTTGATAAAAAATAATTTGAATTTCTTGAGTGAGCCGAGGAAAATGTGGAAAAGTTATAACGTTTCCTTTTCCCTTTTTTTCTTAAGAACGGTAATCGCTAAAGTTTTTATTTGATAGAAAAATGGAGACTGTAATATTATAGTAAGAAACCCTTGCTGACCATGTATGCAAAAACTGAAAAAAAATGTAGAAGCTCGAAAATAATCTTGCTCTCGATAGGACGCACAGCTAGTCCAACTAATTATAATTTCGCTGATCGTTCAACTGTTCTCAAGATGAGTAATTTTAAATGTGTGTATTCACCCTTATTTTTTTCTATAAGTCAATAAAAGCAATAAGAACTGTTTGATGCTTTTTTACGACAGCTAGAATCCTATGGCCCTTGATACAACTATATTAAAAAGATTGTGAAAATTTTACCAATGAATAAAAGAAAACAGTGGAAGGGCGACTAATGTGTTATTTACAAATAAAAGCAATCTTCCGACATACTATCCCCTCTCCGACTTCCCCGTCTAAATTTCGAATTCTATTTTCTGTTGTTTACATCTTGGGTCCAAAATATGCGCATAACTACTTGTGATAAAGAAAAAGATTTTTTTTTGTTCTGGTATGAGACGATGTCCTTGACATGAGTATTTCCACAATTCCTACTACTGATCATATATTAACAAAAGCTTTCCTTCCATCAGTTATTATTTTGAAGGCTTTGTGCAGTAAAAATAAATAAAATAAATGGTAATTTTAAATTTTTCATAATTTTTAAGTATGCACCTACGTTTTTAATGTTGTTTTGCTGTCAAAAGGTGTCACTATAGTCCGGCGAAATTAGCAAAAAAACGCAGGAAAGACAAAATTCCAAAATTGCTAAAAAGTGGTTCACAGCTTCCTTGGGACTTTTTAAGAAAACACTCAAAAACTGATTTTTTCGAAAAAAAAATGTTTTATCATTCAATACGAAACGCTATCGCCTACAAAAAGCCCTCTTGCCATTTTTTCGGAAACCTAACCATTTCGAAGTTACTCGAAATGTCTTAGCCTACCCGCATGTTTTCAGAATCAAAATTTTGATTTTGATTTTCTCAAAATGTGCAATTTTAAAAAATATCAAATAGTTTATAATAGGTACTATAAAATTCTTCTGTAAGTACAAAATTGGGTCAGTAATAGGAGCCATATCGAAAAAAATAATTTTTAAAAACTATACTAGTGGAGTGCCTGGGGGTTTTGGCCTCAGACTTTTGTTACGGTGAATGAATTTACATGGTCAAGGTGGGATTTTGTTTTTTATACTATAAATTGCAAAGTTTACCAAAACTTTTTTTGTGCTTTTACTGTGGGAGTGAGTGCCATTCCTTCTCGGGTGTGAAAATTTTTTCATTGAAAATAAGTCCGGGAATAGATAGACTGGCTAATTCTAAGCAACTTTTGTTCTATAAAGTTTTTTCTGAAAGTCAATATTCGCGTTTTCAGGCGGTTTTTCGCGAATAACTCAAAAAGGAAGTATTTTAGCTAAAAAATTATTATTATTAAAAATGTAGCTTATAAAAAAACAAAAAAAAATGGTGGGTTTACGGTGTCTGTAGACCCAATACAAAAATAGTATTAGTTTGTTGAAAGTTGTTTCTTATTTGTCAAACGCCAAAATTGAAAGTTTCAACTTGAAATAAACAAAAAACGATGCATTTTTCGGGAAAAACTCATAAAACCTTTTTTAAAGTGCTTGAAAAAACCTTTATTCTTGTTTTTTTTTATAAAACCCTACCATTAAAACTAAGCGAGATATGACCAAAATAAAGTTGGTCCCTATTTTTTCGGCGACAAAAAAATGTGAAAATCACCCCCTAATTACCACCCCCATTGAAAATAATCGGTACCACTTCATAATTCACTTTATTAATGTACTTGTAATATGCTCTAGAAGTTTGACCGTTTTACAGTGCTTATATTGAAAAAAATTGAGCTTGAAGTGAAGAGATAATTTTTGCAATTTTGCAAAATATTGCTTTTTCTTCAAAATAACTCAAAAACTATTAATGATGCGCAAAATTTTGTAGAATACACAATCGTAGGTTTTGCTTTTCTGAAAATTTTGGTTGTTTTTTTTTTTGGATAAAAATTGAGTAAGATATTGCCGTTTACAGTTTGCATATGTTCGTAAATAGTAACTTGTTCAAGCCCTTTCAGCTCAAACCCTTTCAAAAATAAGGGGTGAAAGAAAGTTTAACTCATATAAATTAAACTTTCTTTCACCCCTCACTCTTGAGAAAACCTACAAAATGCTATTTGGAAGGACTTGATAGCTTAAAAACTAAGCGAGTTATGGGTTAAAAACCAATCACATATTTTTGCAGATATGAGAACACGTATATTGGAGCATTGATGAATACACATTATACCCACAGTTTAGACATACTTCAGACATACTTACAAGTAGGGAATCCAATCCCGCGAACGCGGGATCCCGCAAATGCGGGATCCCGCACCATTTTTGCGAGATCAGAAATGCGGGACTAGACATGCGGGATCCGCGTGATCTGCGGGATTTGATCAGTAGAATGACTTGTTAAAAGAACCGGGACTAAAAGAAATACTAACAATATTGCAAAGTATTAACAATTTATGTGCTGTGCGTGTATATGAACGTGATCAATGTCACTACGACTACGACAGGGTATTCTCCACGTGAATTGAGCGTACGGGGATTACCTTTGCGGCTAATGGTATTGTATTTAGGGCAATTCTGAACTACGCTGGAATTGATTAGGCTGGAATTTTCTTACATCGGTAGCATAAACTCTGTTGGCGCCGTATTTGGTTTTTCGAGCCGATATCGATTTCTGTCGATAAATAAAAATTGGCATTTGGCAACACGGTATCGACAACCTTATCGTGTCTATACGAGTGGATCAAGTCGTTTGACGTTTATTAAGGCCCAAATTCATCGACCTGGATATATTCTCGGTTATTTCTTATCCCGTACAAATCTACGGATATTTTTTGCTATTCACGGAAAGCAAATATACCAATTTAAAATTTTTACAGAATTACAAATTCATTCATATTGATTCAATATTTGAGCCGTTTTCTTTGAAAGTGGTGTAAGTCCACTTTATATGATATAGAGATATTTAAGGGTTTGCATTTGAATGGATTGAAAAATATTGGTATATGTTAATACGCTCATTTTACGTTTTTTAAATATTAAATTGATTTAATTTTATAATGTGATCGCTTTTAAAGTATTAGTTAAAAGAAACTTATACACTACTTTCAAAGTCAACAAAATAGGAAAATCATACATTGATGAAATATTAAATATGGGATTTCGATTGAATCAAAACAAATTTTTCTTATGAAATTTTTATTAAATATGTTAAAAAAACAAAGTAAAAAGGTTTTATTCTAGTATTTCTTCAGGTAATGCCATTTATATAATATTCATTACAACTTTATATTAATATGTTCCATTTTCCATTTTTTCATTATGAGAAAGTAGCCAAGATATATTTGAGGAATATAAGGTAATAGATCCATTAAATCGTTGAATTTTTGGAATGCAATGGATGGATATAAAGGTGGTAGTATTATAATATTCAAATTTTCGTGGTTTTCCAAGTGTGGGGGACAAAATCTAATGTTTTAAACTCCCCATTTTCATCAAATGAAGTTTTATTCAGCATTGTATATGGTTTGTTTTTTAAAAACCTTATCCAACATATCTTCAGCCAAGTTACCGCTTCACCATAACTACTTTTTCCGTCTTTTTAGAACTAACTACTAAACTAGTAGTTTCGTCGAAACAAAATCATATCGTTTCATTTCATGTAAAATAAACTTTCTACGTTTTCGGCATTGTTGTGTGATGATATAATAATTTGTAGGAATAAACAGTAATTTTTGTTCTTATGGACGTCTCGATAGTTCCAAAATCGGCATATTTTGAAAGTTAAGAAGTAATTATATTTGTAATTTCATTAACTAGCTAAATTTATATTGACAAAATGATGAAAATTTTGAATGATTTTTTTGGGAGCTGTTTATACATAAAAGCTAGCAGATAGCATTGAATGTTATCATTAACTAACGTTTTGTCAAAAATGGACTTACACCACTTTCAAAGAAAACGGCTTGATACTTTATTTCATTTTTTTAATTTTCACTCACAGCTTTATTCAATTTTGAGATTTCGAAACTTCAAAACTTAGAAATCAACTTAGGTATCAACTTTATCCAAGCCCCGAAAATCGCGGTCGGTGAATACGAAATATCCACGATATTTATATGCGGGCCTAAAATTCCCAATTTAGACATACAAAAAGTTTCTATTTTAATTATATATAAGTAGTTTTTTCTACCAAATACGGCCCCTGTAACGAAGAGTAAATTCGAAATTACAATTTATGCTACTATGTAAGAAAATTCCAGCGAAATCAATTCCAGCATAGTGGAATTGGCCTGAATATTTTGTTTGACTGACTAAAGTATAGTTTTTTTGACATACAACACACTCTTATTTCATATAATACTTCATAAATTCGTGAACATAACTACTTAGAACAAAATCTATGATTTTTTTTGCAGTCCCGCAAATCCCGCGGATCCGCGGGATTGATGACCTCGATCCCGCGGACTTGCGGGATTAAGATTTTGATGCGGGATTGGATTCCCTACTTACAAGTATTTACCCACGTCACACACAATGATCTTGCAACCGTTGAAGAGATTTTACAAGCTGGTCAGTATTGTATTGTCATGTTGTACGGACTTCCGAAGAACACTCAATTGAATATATTGAAAGAGGTGGAAGACTTGCCATTTTGAATTTATAAGTTCTGAACATAAATTCGTTATTTGCTTCCTTAAAAAGCCCCAGATACTGATTTTCATGGAAATCGGAACACAATTGGCAAATTTGGGTGGCCATTTTGAATTTCGGTCATTTAAATCAAGATCACAACTTTTTAATAGGTAGACTTTTTTATATATATTATTAGCTAAACTTCCATTTTGAATTTTTAAATTTCATTCACCGTAACTGAAGTCCGAGGTTTTCATGTTTTTAACGCTCCAGGAACTCCACTATACCGTTTCAAGTTCAATGGGAATTAAAACTTTTAAATGAAAATAAATAAATACTTTGATCTTTATTCGTTTAATATTGAGATTTTTTAATTAGTTGACTATTAGCGATACTTAACCAACACATTCTATTTTCTGCCATTATTAAAAGTGTTTTCATTAAAAAATGTCATTATTTATTTATCAATAATAACGAAGATTGGAGAACGCTTGCAAAAACATTAGGCTGCTGGTGTTGCAGATTAAATTTGACACAAACAGTATTTCGTCTACAATAGTTAGAAAGTATAATTCGAGAAAAAGTACTAAAAAAGTACCAAATTTTGCCAATTTTAACATCAAAACTGCTTATAACTTTAAAAGTAAAGGCCGTAGCATAAAAATTGTCCAGACATTATTCATAGGAAATACATACTCCAAGCTTTCTTATTTTGGAAAAAAAATATAGGTTAACTACGTACTTTTTCGAGAAAAATGTGGTTTTAGTTGACATTTTATTTAAAAAAACCAAAAATTTGGTTTTGACGACTCATAACTCTGGAAGTTGGTAGGGTGGAATCGTTAGTTTTATAATTTTTAATTCTGCGTACACTGGTACCTTATTTATAGAAATAGGTGATACGGTTACAAAAATACCGGGTTATTACGTAAAACTCTACCAAAAAAATTCAAAATGCCCTAGCGGCTAAACCGTTACGATTCCTCCCACCCATACGATTTTTGGTCCGTCTAAACAAAACCTATCAACAGCCGACCGGCCTTTGTATATTGTCCTAACACTCCATGTTGAGAATTCGATATCGGGGTTCCTTAAATCATAAGTCTTTGGATGTTGCTGAGATCTCTGTCGTAAATTCTGTTCCAAGGCTGACTTTTCGATTTCATAACAGGAATTGTTTTCAAAGGAGAGCTTGGCAGCCTCTCGTCCAACCCCCTAACATAAGTAACGTTCCCTTAATATTTAGGTTCTAGGTCCCTTGGGTCATGGGCGATGGTCGTCTAGTATGCAGATTTAGCTAGGGAGTGATATATATGTACATTTCATCGTTGCAATAAACCCTCCTTTTTGCACCAGGCTTGGGAATGGTAGGATGTCTAGGCGGAGTTGACGTTTATCAATTTCCACATCAGATTCAAATCAGTTTCAATATCTGGATTTTTTGTTATTTCCTCACACTTTCCACTTTATCTGATGGCTGCTGCTCTTTCTATGTCTTGTCCCTAATTTGTATACGCTCATCCTCCCAACAACTGATCTTTTACAAAAGTTATTGAAAAAAGCTACAACATATCCATTTCTTGATCTTGAAATACTAAAACTGAATATAAAGTATGAACACTTAAACTATGATGAGGCAATCAAATGCAAAATAAATAATATCCTCAAACTATATTTTTAAAATTTAAAATATGTTACCAAAATATTAAAATATATTTTAACTTGAAAAATTCAAAACTTGACTATAGAATAAAGCTTATAAAGAAAAACTTGTTTATGCAAACAATATCGTATCCAGTAATTTTGTCAATTTCTTCATTTTTCGGAAACATTTTTCTAGCATTCCAATATCTAAATAATTTTTTCTGATATGTACTATGCCACACCAGTGGTCAAAAATATCCAAAATGTATTCATAAAACAAACAAACAAATTTCAGATGGTTTAGTCTAGACTTTCCAATAATAGCGACAGAAATTAAATAAAATTAAATTTAAGTAAAAATTCATGAATTTTTTCGAAAAATATTTTCAATAACATTGTATAAGGAAAATAAATGTTTGGTTACAATGTGTTTTCATATGGAAATCTTATATTATTAATAAAAATTTATAAAATAATGATGAAAAAATTAGCATACAAATAAGTTGTTACAATAAAGTTAACATGTTATAAATATCATCAAAACGTTATAGGAAATAGATAAAAATGAAATAAATATAAAAGCAGTGAATTTAAATTCAAGAATAACACAAAACGAATTCACACATAAAAAAATAAACACATAACAAAACTGAATCATAGAAAATAAAGATATCAAAAAATAAATAAAAATAATTGAATGAATGTAAAATTTTAATAAATTACTTTCGGAAACTAGACAAAATCTAAAAAAACACAATCACTAAATTTCGAGATTCTCTCTCATTGACTCAAAATGTCAATATTAATAAACAAAAGCAAAAGAAGATTCGGAGGATTTGGAATTTAATTTTTGGAAAATAAAACAGAAATGGAATAACTTCGGTGAAGATTTTGTTCACCAAGGCAACTCTCGGGATTGAAAAGAATTCCAAAATATTCAACTCGAATGAAGTTAAATGCTTGGGCAGCAATTTTGATTGATGGTCCACGAGCTACGAAGAATTATAAATTAATAAAATTCAGGAAAATTAACAGAAATTAATTTTAAATACAAACTGATAGCAACTGTAAAGATTCCTGCTGTTTTCAGATAAATTTTTATTAATCCGACATTTATATTTTGGAGTGAGCAATAAAAATTGAATTTTTTGTATCTTTTACTATACGCCGTGTAATTTATAGTTCTTCTACTGCAAATAAAAGTCATCACCAAAAAATGATGTTTTGTCGTTAAAAGAGCTTATTTCTTTAAATGTAAATAAGAAAGTTGTCAACTGGCCTGTACAATGCGGACGAAACTCGGATTTTGTTGACTAATTTAAAAAAATCTTTCTAGGGATCGATGTATAAAAATCCGAAAGGCGAAAAATGTTGCTTATGGACATAGAACATAATAGTCTGTAATAAAGCACGTTATGTATTTTTATAGCAAAGGAAGCGACTATGCTGATAGGCAGTGTGACTGTTGCGGACTCATTTGCACTAAGTATATAACACAGAGAAGTCACCTAGAACAAAAACGGCATATATCTTCTTCTTCCCTTATTGCTGGGTCCCATAGTGCCAAAATCTACTTAGAAGTAGAAGACCTAAAAAATTTCAATTTTCAATTGCTAACTATAAAAAAAGGCAAAAAATTTAAAAATTTAAATTTTTTAGTTTTTTCAAAGTCGTAAAATGGGTATTTTATATAAAGTAACGAAGTATTGCGTATGCTCACAAGAAAGTACATAAAAAAACCTACAATTTAAAAAAAATGTTTACCATAAGATGATTTGCCATAGAATGGCGGCAATTTTAATATTTTTCGAAAAGTGCCAATTGCTGCCGTAAAAATCGAAAGTTTTTTTTAAAATTTTAACCACGTGTTTATAGCATCAAAATACATATTTTCTCCAATTTTTATCAAAATCCGACTATTTTCCGGTTATTTATTGCATTTCTAGTAAAATAAAACAAAATTTCATACATTTTGGTTTTTTGAGGTTAGGATTCGTTTTCAAAGTATTTATACCGAATTAGTTCGATAGTCTATTCATTCACGAGCATTCGACAATTTTTTTATTTTTCTACGACCAACAGAACTGGAGAAATTATAAAAATAGTGTAGCAATGCACTCTAAATGCATCAAAAATGGACATTTATGCAATATTCTCGTGCAGCACAGGCCGATTTTGCAGAATTTTTTTTTCGCTCTATCTTAACATATGTAAAGAAAAAAAACAAAAAAATCCAACTTCCCAACTACATCATAACTTCGCTTTTTTTTGTTTAATTTCCCTCTACTAGGACTGAAATTCATGCTATGAATGCGGATGACGTTTATTTTCAAACAGGGCGGCGTCACTTACCACACAGCTCGTGAAACAATGGCTCTATTGCCTGAAAATTTTAAAGTGACACTTCTTGTTGAATGACCTTGTATGACATCGTTACTACTAGCTTCCCTATTTACTATGGTGCAGTTAATTTTGTACCCTACTTCTTATAGAAACGTCTAACACTAATATTATTTCTGAAGTCTCGTTTTTTCTGCTTTATCGTTATCGCTTTATCGCTTATCTGTTCAAGCAATGGATTTTTAATTATTTCTTTCAATGCTTCTCTTACATTGATCACCAAACGATAGCTTTCTTCTTTCGTTGTTTTGTGTTCTAAATACATTTTTGTTTGTTTCTGTATTTTTTTAATTTATCACATCATTCACATCAGATTCAAATCAGTCCAAAGATTTTTTATTTCCTCCAATTTTCCTGTTAATATTCTTCTTTCATATTCTACTTTTCAATGTCTTGCCAGTTTGTTTCGATTTTAACTTCATCCTCCCAGCAACTAGGTAGTGATCGATGTTCATATTGGCTCCTCCCCATCCATTTTACTACTACGATGCCTAAGATTAACTAGAACATGGTGAATTTATTTATGGAGCCTACTATATCTGGTGATGACCATGCAATCGTTTGTATATTCTCATTACTAATGCAGTCAACAATCTTACGATACATAACCTTTCGATACATAGAGTATTATTCCCGATAAATTGAAAGAGTATATCTATACACATGACAATTAATGACCGATCTGAAACAGAAAACATGCATTATGCCCCAGTTACACGAATGACATTCTTGTCATTTTTTCTGTCATAATTTGTCATTATCATCATACGCGGTCATAATTTGTGTCATTATTTCTGTCATAAAAAATAAACAACAACAATGCCATTAATTATGACCAGAGATTATGACAATTGTCATTTTTTGTCATTCGTGTAACTGGGGCATTATGGTGAGTTTACACGAATGACACACTTGTCATTTTTTCGGTCATAATTTGTCATTATCGTTTACACGGTCATAATTTGTGTCATTATTTCTGTCATAAAAAATGACAAAAACGATAATGACAAATTATGACAAGTTATGACAAGTCGTCATAAAAGAACTTGGTCATTCTTTTATGACAGATTGTCATAATTCAAATCCTGTTGTGTTCTGTTTTTGGCAATAATTTCAATAATAATCAAAAATAATGCCATGAAATACACTTTTTTCGATATTTATTTACGAAGGTGGTTGATTTATACCAAATTAAACCAAATTTCATGATAACGGATAATCCTAAAGGGTTAAAACCCCCCTAAATCGACTGAAAGAAAAATTTATAAAAAATTGTTTTTCCAACATTATGCTTCAAATTCGATTGAATGCTTATTGTCAGGTACAAATAAATTGTTTTCAACCCTTAAGGAGTTAAAACTACCCCTACAATTTTAAAAATCAACTTTAGACAAAATAAATTTGCATGTAATTTTTTTTTGCTTTTTGCGTTTTCGAGTGATAATACTTATTATATAGTATCACTCGAAAAAAAATTATTATTTTCAGCCCTTGGGCGTAAAACTACTCCCAGAATAAAGTTGAATTTGAAAAAGATTGAAATTTTGTTTTGCATTTAAATTTTATTTTTGATGAAATATTGTTACAAAATTTGGGAAATTTATGAAACACCCTTTTTAAGGGGGTTAAACAACCCCTAAATCGAAACAGAATAAAACATTGAAAAAAATCATTTTCTTAGATACCAATAAAATTTAAAACAAAAAAAATTCAATCTTTTTTCAAACTCAACTTTAAGCTAGGAATAGTTTCACCTCCTTAAGGTTGAAAATAATTTATTTTTGGCTGATAGTAGGTACCCATTAAACCGCAAAAGTTAAAAAAAATTTAAATTAAAGTTGAATTTTAAAATTGTAGGGGTAGTTTTAATTTTAACTCCTTAAAGATTGAAAACAATTTATTTGTACCTGACAATACGCATATAATCGAATTTGAAAGGGTGGTTTTAACCCTTTAAGATTATCCCCTATCATAAAATTTGCCTTGATTGTATAAATCAACCACCTTCGCAAATAAATATTGAAAATAGTGAATTTCATTGGATTATTTTTAATTATTATTGAAATTATCGCGAAAAACACCTTAAAAAGGGGTGTTTTTTACATTTCTAAGGGTGACGCCCATATTTTTAGTCGGCAGGACCCCGATTTTCGTGATCAGCGCCCCAAAAAGCATATAGGGAACGATTTTCATAACAGAGATATGTTTCGGCACCATAACGCGCGTTTTGAATGGACTACGTAAAGTAATTAAGCATCTGCAAATGCTCAACACACTAGGCACCAATTCTTTTCGAAACAAACAGGATCATACAGTAATAAAACAATTGCGAATGCTGGAGACAAAAGAAGCCGCCTTAAAAGAGATTCAAATTCAAAACACATACCCTGGTTACATGACGCTCGAAATTGATTTGAAACATATTTAAATACATTTCGATCTTATGTAAACACACATCGATTTGAAATAGGTTTGACTCGATCTGATACAAAAAATTTCCTTGATCGAATTGAAATTGAATCAAGAATGTGCATGTAACCACAAATTGAAATTAGATCGAATTTAATTTTGACGTTTTTAGGTTACTTAGTTTTATTTTTGCTGGGAAAAGTATTTTGTGTTGTGAAAAGTGCTTTTAATCATGACTAAACGAAATATATGGACAAATGAAGAACAACATGCTTGCTTCTATTAACATTCAAAATCTCTTGGGCTTCCTCTTAGGAATATTTTGTAAGGCAATAGTAAGCATGGCTTCCATGCTTTTAAAAAGTTTTAAACTATTAATTTCCAACTTTTTGGATAAATTAAAATAAATTGGATAAAGTCTCCTTCTTCTTATTTTCACATGCTGATTATGTATTTTCAAAATTAACATTAAATTATTGAAATAAGCGGAAAAAGCTTGCAAAATTAAATAATTTTCTTCACTGTACTTCATTATTCCAACTTGGCATTTGTCATCTGTCAGTTTCAATCCTATTTGGATTTACTTGCAAATCAGTAACTCAATGGAGAAGAACCGAAAACACAGATCGTATTTCAAACCACTTTCAAGTCTAGCTTTCGATCGCCTCATGTAACCACGATAATCGGCATTTATATGTATAAGAAATTGTATACCGAAAGCTATGGGCTCGTCAGTGAAAAATAAACAGAACATATTCTTATGTAAATCCCAGTTCTTGACTCGAATCAAACCGCCCAGTGGAAATTCGCGAGATACCTAACAATTCAAATTTCAGACCTTCTTTAACAGCAACCACAACAAAAAAAGCGGCTCTGTCATAACTTCAACTCTTGTCATTATTTATGACCACTTGCCGACATTTGATGACGAAGCTCCATACATGTCATTATTTGTCATTATTTCACACGTGTAAACTGCGATGTCATTAATTATGACCAGAGATTATGACAATTGTCATTCGTGTAACCGGGGCAAAAATAAAGGGAAAACCGTGCGCTATTTCGGGGAATCTTAATATTACCCCGCAACACTGAAACAGATTTTGGCTATTCTTGTTACTTTTGATTGTGGCTTTTCTGGACTAAACTGTACCTACACGATCTATAGATGGATGTCGGGAAAATGTTATCGCTACAAACTCATAACTGAATTTAATCAACTGTTATATAATCAGAAACCTTTCCAAAATTGCCAAATACGCCTTAAAAATGCAAATACATGTTCAGACACAAGCAAAAAGTTTCGACGAAACTATTTCTTCTCTGTTGAAAGAAAATCCTTTCAAAACGGCAAATATGAAATTGATAAGCCTCCATTCTTGCGAATTCCTTCCAATTTGTCTGCTGGGATTGTGTGACAATGATATGTACGCCACACGTATACGGTAGTCTTCCGTCATGTTACCTGCGACGTACACGAGTGGTATGAATGCATCATAAGACCACCTTGGGAACGACACGTTTATTTTGTTACCATCACCAAAAGTAACACAATTTTCGTGGAGTTTTTTCCTCATTCAACCTTTTTGAAATTTCTTTCGTTACCTTAATTTTTTGGCTCACACATTACCCATCGTTACGTTCTCCTGGCTCGGGGTATACGAGGGTTTAAAGAAGCATTTTTCATATATATGAGGCAGCTCGGAGGGTTGGAAAAGTAAATTCCGTTCCCAGGCTCTCCTGCTCATGTATGTATCTCAATTTCCATATATATGGCTAGTACAGCAACTGAATTTCATATAAGGTTCGGTCCAACCCCAATCTATTTTCCTAAATAAATAAAATATACGTGACTTTAGCTCCAAGCATGGGCATAGTGCAGAAAATATGGTAGATGGATGGATGTAACTATGTTTAGGTAGCAAATATGCTCTACGGCTGCTGTAGAGAGTGCCTGGCGTGCTGAACACTTCCAGCATGGCATTTGCCCCTTTTGTTTGTGTTGTGCCGAGTTGCCAAGAGTGCTCCAGCGTAGTATGTTGTCCCTGAGAGTTATCTTTTGAAGGAGGCACAAGAAAAAATTACCAAGCAGTAGGAAGCGCTCGGGATATATCCACTAGCGTGGATGGTGCACATACACCCCAAGACGTTGCTTGTAATTTATGTTGTTTTATTTGTTTTGCTGGTTTCGTCCTCTTTTCGTATACATTATGTGCTTACCTTAAATTGGACGAGGTTAATAACATTCTCAACGAAGGAGCAAATTATTGACTTCCGTCTGGATGATGCTGGGGCCCTTCCTGTTAATATCTATTGACGTATGTCTTAACAAGTAATTACGTGGAGTGAGCTATAGGGGGACGAATGCTGTCATGTTTCTCCTCAAAAACTTACCATCAATATCCACATACTGCCAGAACAGTCTTCTTGCCATATATACATGGCAATATTCTTCATGAATTTTAAAAGACCCTTTGGATCTTCCTGCATTATTTATACCAGAATTTCTTTTCAGGTATAGCGAGTTTTCTATCCACTTACGGGCTAACCTATGCATGCAGGCAATCATAATATGTACAAGAATCAATAGCGGCGCATATGTTATTTTTCCTGCGAAATATGTAAATATGATTTGCAATATTGAATTCAATAATGCAGGCGGCGTTTGCCTCTAGTTCGTCAGGCGGCTGAATCGGTTGACATGAAAGCAAAAGCATAAGTCTCATATGGTATACTTGTGCTAGCTGAAAGGTGGTAGTAGGTGGATTCCATTTGATATTACCTCAAACAGATGTGAATAAATGACTAAAGAGACGTGTTCTATAAGCAAAATGAGAACCAAAAGAAACTTTTCTTATATTGCAGCTATACACACACTTGTGCTGAATGCATTGACTACCTATGTTCGGTTTTCGTGTTCGAGGGAAGAATATTTAATGAATATACAGAAAAAGTTTATCAGTTTTCTGGTAGGATTAGTGAAGGAACTCGTTTAAACAAATTAGTTACAGTTTCTTAGTATTGGGTACATGGTTAGTACAGGTTTAGGTTGTTCATATGAAGGAGATAAACATGTCCAGGGTTGGGGACTTTCATCTAGGAATATCTCACGTTGATGAATTTTGAAACTGTTTTGCTAAATTGAAGGAGAATTCAGGTTAATGTAAAATAATCTGCTGATATCGTGTTGGCATCTGTTTATTGCTATATTTCTAAACATTATTGATGGATAGTGACCTAGGTAGGTTATAAATTTTCTTTATGGCATTACAACAGGTTGGTAGATAAGGATCGATGACGAGGACAGAATTGTGTTTAAAATGGCAACGTTTTGTGATCACACTTAAAAGATGCAAATTCCTCCTTCAGTTGTCGGCCCGGACTATATTCTACAAGTCCTGGCCTTGAATACAACTCGTATATCTGTCCGAGAACAAAGGTGCAAAAACGCGCTTCCAAACTTATTGGCAATGGCGCGATTTGCTGTTTAATTGGCTCATTAAACCAGCGCAGGAATGTAGCAGCTCTTGCAAAATTTTCCATCACAAGACTAGCCCGCTTGCCTCACTAGCACACTCTACGGGCCTTATTTTCGTGCATCCTCCGGTCTATATTCGTTTATACCGAACTCATACAACACCCAAGAGTTCAAACGCACAGTGTATCGCCATCATTTGGCCAACCCAGGAGTGAGTCTCCAATATATATATTTTCTTCACCAAACTTGTGGGAACTTCAATAGATGGTTCTTAGGGGTGGCCAACCCAAGGCCCGCGGGCCGCATGCAGCCCTTCGCAGGAAATTTTGCGGCCCGCGAGATTCAACACGATTTAACAAAATATTTTGTACTAGAAGGTTTCAACACACGAAAAAGAAAAAAATGTAGCTATGTAGCTCTCTTTAAGGTTGCTATTGAAACAGTTCCAGAAAATCTGCAAATGGAACTATTAATTGATTTACAAGGCTATAATAAATTAAAAACCATTTTCAGGCTTCAGATTTAAAAATTGGTTTTTATAACAAAACATGTTACAAAAGAACAGTTTTGTAATTTCCTAAATGGAGTAAAAATTGGAGATGTAAGAAATTGCATAGGACGAAGAAAACGAGTAATTACCTTGGTGACCATAAAGTGTGCCATTAGCATACTCAATAGAACGGTTCTAGTTCGATTACTTAGGTCAAGCAGCATTGGACGTGGTTAGTACTTAGTGGGGAGACCGCTTGGTAAAACGACACTCGAATAAATTCATATCTCCAGGGGCGGGCATACCTCTATAGCGGAAGCATTTTTAGATTTTCGTGCCTGTAGCACGCTCCCCTTGTTCGCTATGCGTGCTTGTTGCGGGTGTGCATATGCTATTAAAAAAATATAAATAGCTAAATTATTTTTACTCGGGTTGGTTCAGCTTACATCTGCGAATGGCTCTTTTCGAAAACAAAGTTTACAAAAAATAAATATCACTCCATCTTCCGTGACGAAACCCGGCAATACCAGCTATGAAAAAGTTCTAAAAATGTACTAAATAAAACCAATTTTAACTTATAATTATTGCTTATAATTGCCGTAACATAGAAATTGTCTGGGCATTATTCATAGGAAACATTGCAAGATTTCTAATTTTGGAAAAAAAATTATAGGTTAACTACGTATTTTTTGGAGAAAAAGGTAGTCGAAGTTTTAAATGTAAAAAAAATCAAAATTTTGACTTTGGCAAAGGTGCGACGTAGGTGGGCGTATTCTGCGTACACTGGTACATTATTCATGGAAATAGTTTACAGGGTTACAAAAATACCCTAATGTAACCCTCTATCAAAAAAATTTCAAAGGGTCCTACCTTTACGATTTCCCCCAACCCCCATACAATTTATTGGTTGTCTGACCAAAACCTATCAACAGCGGCCGCTTTGTAAACTGAGTATATGCACCCTGTATATCACCCCGGCCCGCGCGATCATAATGCATTTTCAAAGTGGCCCGCGATACCATTTGGGTTGGACACCCATTTTCTGGACCGATAAATTGTCAGAGTCCTGCCTGGCCAAAATATCCATATTCTCTATTCTTCTGAAGCCGCGATGAAGATTTAAATAGAAGTAGCTTGATTGAGAATATTCATCTCACCAAGGTTATGTTGGGGCAATCCTATACTCATTTAGATTTAGTACAAAGAGACCTTATGACTCTGATTTTCGATTGTCTCTCAAAGAAGATCAAATTCCGATTGGTCAAATATGGTGCATGCCAGTATAGCTTATAGCTGTGCTTTAAAGAGAGTAGCTAGTGTGCATAAGCTGTTTGATTTCCCCCCGATCCCGAAAACCGCAGACCCATTTTTCTTGGGCTGTGAAGCGTGTTTGTAAAATTTCTGAATTTTTGCATCGGCCTTAACGCAATTTATTTTGGATTTCTATACTTCGAAACGAAGTGGTACTACGTTGCGCTGAGTCTCCAGCGCTGCAATCAGCAAAGTATGGTTTAGCTAGAATATTCTGTACAACCCACTTCTAATATGCTCCAATTCTGGTCGCCACTTCGCTTATGGCGCCACTCTTAATTGAATCCTATGCCTATGATAATGTAAGATCAGTACCCAAAAAGGTCACATCGAATTAAACGCCTACATAACGATGTACTGTCTTATTTCTAAAAAAATCTGTACCAATCTTCCTTCCGTCTCTTCACCTTATCCATCTCCCATAGCAACCACATATTCCAAATAGGCAAACAAACATCCTTAAAAATTCAAATTCCTCCTTCAGCCAACCGTCCAGTCTCTACAATTAGTAAATCCAGCCATCTTGAATAAAATTGGGCGTTTTATCGTGGCTGTCATTTGTGATGGTACCATGGTATAGCAATAGATGACAATTGGCTAAATGAGTTTAAACTTTCGGGACGTCCAATGGAAGTAACTTCCAACGAAATGTTTGAAAACATCGATGACATATGGTTTTGAGTGATCGATGAATCAAAGTGCACAAGTTCAGGCCATTCGCATATCACATGGCACAGTGTTTTCAATTTTTCAATGGTGTGAAAAGAATTTCAGAGGTTTTACAATTGAGAATACGCAATCATGTGGTCTATTTGAAAATGGTTTGACGCTTTTTCGTCGCAGTCCGGACGATATATATAGCTGTAGACGAAAGTTGGATACACTACTACACTCCATAAGCAAAGGAACCATGGAAACAGTGGGGTTCTAAAGGCGATCCGAAGATGCGAAGATGCAGGCGGAATCATCTATATCGATTACTTGGCAAAAAGACAAATGATCAATGGAGAATATTATGCGGCATTATTGAACCGGTTAAGCGAAGAAATCAAGAAAAAGCGTCATTGAGAAGCGAAATGACCGTTCTAATTATTACAAAATCCACCGTATTCACCAGATTTGGTACTCTGTGACGTTTTTTATTTCAATCTTAAAGATTCACGTTGATCGAGAATTTTATCGCGAAAACGGATGCCTATTTCTTGCTTCTTCGTTTCAGGCCGTTTGAAAATTTGGAGAGCTATTGGGTACATCACATGGACCTTAAGCGAGAAATACGTTGAAAATAGAAAAAATAAGGCCTAAGATCTTATTGAACGAACATCGTATTTTCGCAATTAGGCCTTTTATTTGCAGGCCAAGAATCAAAAAATTAAAAATTGTTATAGGCAATAAGTTGATGCCGTCCTCAATAGTCTAGGAGTTAAGGCGCCCAACTATCGTCCCCATTCCATTTCACATGGTCCTTCATCATTTCATTTGACGACCCTTCTTTTTTACACGACTGCAGCAAAAAAAGAGCGTAATGTGTTTAGGTTTCATGTGTGTATGTAAGTTGCTTTGTACCACCATAACTTCTAAACGCCTGAACGGATTTGAATGGCTGGGGTTAATTTTTTAAAAACAATATGGCGGCCGTCAGACGCAATTTTCGTCACACTCAATTTTTTTTCTGATTGGGTCAATATGGGTATCAAACTAAATGTGAAATTGAGACGATTTCAAATATGTATAACACTTAATAGATATGCGTTAAATAAATGCGTATTTTATGCTTAAATAAAATTAAATTACTCGAACGGTTTTTTATTACCCCATCACCATGAATGAACATTTAAGAGTTACATATACAAACTCTTTGTAACACATACACTGTAAACTCAAGTGTTTAGTTGCTAAACACTTAAAGCGTTTAAATCGTTGTAGACGAAATTTAAACACTTAGCGGCGTTTAATGAGTAAACATTTAAGTGTTTAATTAGTAAACGTTTGCAGCGTGTTTTTGATTATGAATAATACAAATTATGTTGATAGAACTATTAATCAATATTAAATTAAAACATAATACTATCATTGCAAAAAGTGAAAAAAAAAACAAATCCAACCCAAGTGCCGTTTTTCCAAGCGGTCGCCCCGACTAAGTACAAACCACTTCTAATATTGCTTGACTTCCGTGATAGAACGAGATGCGCTTTACTGAATATGCTAAATGGTACCCTTGGCGGGAATTAGCATAATTGCGTGAAGTATAGGTCGCTCATATTTTTTCTCGTCTTATCACTGCAAATCTCAGCTTTTGAAAGTGTTTTATTTCAAAACGCTTAAAACGTTTTAAACATTTTTTAAACGCCTAAGTGTTTTAAAAGTGTCGAGAATGTTAATCAAATGGGTGACGTCAAAATAAAACGTTTTATATGGGGTTCACACTGACGCCCAAAACATGTTTTATGAACCAGTCGTTTTGAAAAGCTCAAAAGTGTTCACACTGACTCGACATGTTTTAAAATGTTTTCTAGTGTCAGTTTTGATAGCTTCAAATATTCGGAAGTATTTTTTACCCTGAAATAGAAATCGAATTTATATTAAAAATTTTATTTCTAGTTTTCAATGAAAAACTTGTAAACAATATAAATCACTTCAAATATTAAAACTTCAACTATCAAAAATTCAAAAATGACGTGCTGACTAGAGCTGAGCGAGTATTCAGAATTGTCAGCAAGTGTTTTATACGTGTTTTATTTTAAAACGCGTCAAAACCTACTTGTTTATAAAAGCTCGGTCCTCATAAAATATAGGGGTAAAACACATTTTTTACCCTGTTTTGCAAAACATGTTTTGGGGCCCGTTTTCTAAAACATGTTTTGGGGCCCAGTGTGAACCCTATATTAAGCGTTTTGAAATAAAACACTTCTAAAACCTCAGATTTGCAGTGATACTGACAATTTTAAATTCGTAATATTTAAGCAGCTTTATGGTTTTATTTTCATATTAGCAAAATACCTGTCAACAAAGGCGTAAAAATTTCAGGGAAACTAAGTTAAATAAATGAAAACAACAAATGAAGTAAGAAAGGGCCAACAAATGAAGAATAGTTATATTCTAAAATAATTTTGGATGCAATTTTGGTTACTGTTTTTTACTTCTGTTTATTACTCAAATAACAACAATTGCATTTTTTGGCAATTTTGAAAAAACAATTTAAAATATTTTATCAGGTAGAGAATTTTGGGACCTTTAATTTAAAAAAAAGAAAGTTCATTTTTGTTAACGTGAAATCGAGATATTTAACTATTTGTATTTTAGCCAATTGTTAATTAACAAATACATATTTTGAGCTATAATTTGGACTGTATCACTTTGATAAGTTGAAAAAAAATTTTAAGTTTTATAGAAACTTATTTTCAAGCATTATAGGGTAAGTATTATTAATTGAGTGTTTTTTTTTGTTTTTTTCATAAAGCTTAGATGCAAAATGCAATAACTTCTTTGTTTCTTGAAATTCTAGTTCTTTTGTATGATAATAAAAAAAAAACCCGATAAAATTAAATCATTTTATTTTTTTATTTTTGAAAATAGTAGGTACCTCTAAAATGGATCACCCAGGATTTCATTAGAGGCACTTCCCACCGCTAAACACTGTACCGTGTAAAAATAAAACGCTAGAGCGTTTTGTTCCCCATAAGTGTTTTATCATAACTAAGTGTTTACCTTCCCAAGTGTTTAATTGGCGAATAAGTGTTTTACTTTTAGACACTTGCGCTTAGGTTAGAATTTTTCGGTAAACACCTTACGCGTTTAATTTCTGTTAAATGCTTTAAGTGTTTAAGAATCAAACACTTAGCGTTTAGATTTTGTGCATTTAACGCTTCTTCTGTTTCAAAAGTAAACATTAAATACTTTATCGTTTAGAAATAAAACACTAGAGCGTTTTATTTCTAAACACCTGCTAAACACTTGGATTTGCAGTGTAATCTTTGTATGTTTGTATGTTTCTTTGTTCCACCATAACTTGTAAAAGCCTGAACGGATTTAGATGGCTGAGGTTGGGGTACCGTTAGAATCGTTTAATGCGTCTGAGTAGCATAGGCAAGATTCATTTTTGAAATTACAATATGGTGGCCGTCAGACGCAATTTAAGTCACACTCGACTTTTTTCCTTCTGATTGGGCTAGATAGAGCTGTTCTAGATCTAGGCTCTAAAATTTTTGCAAAGGGGCAGGCTTATTTTCGCTCATATCTCTATATACTAATTGATCCATGTACCACTTTTGCCTAATCTGTCGTCGTCAAACTTCGATAACTTTACTTTTGCATTAAAACTGTATCTCAATAGTTGTAAGTCCTATAATAATGAGAAGTAAAATAAAATCACTTAATAAAAACTACATTGGTTTACGAATTATAATCACTAAAATATCATCAAATAAAAAACAAAATAATTAAAAACAAAAAATGACAAAAAATGTACTAAAAAGTCAAAAACAAGTTTTAAGTACTAATGTAAGACATAAACTAGATAGTATAGTCAATGTGTGTAATAAATATATAGTTACATCTTCACCTGAAAACAGTTTGCCATTTTCCTAAAAATCTACCTCATCATTTTTTCCCTCTGTTGCAAACACCTCAAAGACACAAGTTCCCACAACTTGTGCTTATCTCAGCAAATATTCGTTATCGCACCGCAACTTGTTCCCACAGACTAAAGAAACCAGACACCTAATAAAAAGAATCAAATCATTCACGTTGCCCGTTAGATCTTACGTTAATTATTTTTAAAGTTTAGTTTTCATTAAAAACTCGGTCGTAACGGCTCGATACAAGTACCTAAATTTTGTTTGACTAAATTTAATTAATTAATCAATAAAAAATCCTTCTTTTGTTTCAAGTGTTTGTTTTGTTCTGATAATTTATTGTTTTTTATTTTATTCCGCGTTCGAAAAGATTTCACTATATAAAATAATGTCTAACTGCTGTAGAAAATATTAACTTTAAATATCCATTTTGTTTCTAAATGCATCCTGCCTGATCCTGGCCACAACCGTACAACTGCAAATGCAAATTTCGCTTGGTTTTCTCGCTTCCGCCTCCCCACAGCAGCGGCAGTGTGTTGGTTATATTGTATTTTAAATCCATTCGCATATTTGCCAGTTGTCTAGAGCTCTGTTTTGATCGACACGATTCTGGCGACGTTCTTCCTCGACATCATCAAGAGGTCACATGATCTTTGTTTGTTTCAGTATGTCCAAGTCTTTTTAGCCTTGGCCCAAGATGCCAGCTTGCTGTTGAAAGAAAATGAATGGTGATATCTCTCTTCGTAACTCTCCACTGGCGTGTCTAATGTGGCCAATCCATCTGTCTTCTTGTTGCCCTTTATGTTTGAAACCTGGGTTGAAATTTAGTTTCGTTATCATATAGGCAGATGGTTCTTCTACTCTCTAAAAACGAATCAGTCAGTGAAAATTCACTAGTTGAACCATTGCCTAGTCAACCAATGAGAAAACAATGAAATTTCACTGGCTTTTTTCTAACGCGAGTGTTGTTTTCCCAAGCGGGCCCCCATCAAATCAGTGAAATACTGCTTGCGCTCCATGATCAAAAGAGGGCCGTTATATTGAGTATGCTAAATGAAACCCTTTACAGTGAAGGTAATTGCCTAGAATATGAATCACATATATTTTTTCACTGGTTGAACCAGTGAAATTATAATTCACTGGTTTTTTTATGTGGAAGACTAGATCTCAGGGAAAGCCATTTGTACCTACTGTCGACAATCTATTTTTTTCCGTATAGAGTGCAATGTCGAGCAGCAAGCTCTAGTCGATAGATAGTGAAGGGGAAGAGGGGAGGAACTGCCACAACCATCTAGCCCCAACCATTTCTATCGCGACTCTGGCATCGGGTCAACGAGAAACAACTCGCTGGAGTGTTATGCCTCCTGAAACGAGTTGAACCCCATCAACCAACCGATGACATGCCCGGGCAGTGCTAGCGGAAGGCTATTACAGGAGCAATGAGGAATGTAAAGAGGGAAGAAGAAAGAAGGTGGGAAAGGCGAAGGACCGTGAGGCTTTGCCAGGATTCGAACCCGGGACCTCTGGGATGGTAGCCAGGCGCCTTACTCCCTAGACTACCGAGGCCCCCAACTCACTGGTTGAACCAGTGAAATAATTCACTGGTTGAAGCACTGAAATTTTTACTAATTCATTTTTAAAGAGAACTTTTTACTGGTTCAATCAGTAAACAGACGCGAATGCCTTGGTTTTCCAGTGAAATTATTGTTTAGTGGATGAACCAGTAAAATTTTCACTGATTCTTTTTTAGAGTACCTACCTTTCGCAGTATACCTACTGCTGTGTCCATACGTTTTCTCCACCTAGATTTTCAATGTAAATGTCGACTTGTGTGTAATGCATTTCTCATGATTTTTTCAAGCTGTCAAAATTGATTTAATTTTATGTAGTTATCTTCAACCTAAACGGTAATGCAAAGCACAGCCTTTCAAAAAAATTCAACTTGACATCAAACTTAATTTTGATTCGATCGAAAATATATTTGTTGTTGATCAAGGCAACAGGAGGTATTATGTTAGGCGTAATATTAGCTTTATCTAAAATTGTTAAGGGATTTCACCTTCTCGATTTGTACCTCGAAAACCTCTCATTCTGATATTTCGATTTAAAAAATGATTTGAACATTATTTATTTCTATATTGCAGAAAACTGAAAAACAAATATACAAAAACTTACTTAACCGGAAAAGGTAAAAAATTAATTTGGCTAAATATGCTGTTGTGTGGTACCTATATCCAGTTTCGAAGTTGTCCACAGCTAAGGCTAATTTTGGTGACAAATCAATTATTTCATTGCTAAAATCTTCAAGAATAATTGTAATGTATAAAACAAATATTCGCCATACCTTTTAAATTTCATAACGAATCTAGATTCATTCCACGAAAACAGGAATTTTCGTTCAAAAGAGACATATCAATCTTACTTTGCTCAAAATCCCTGAAAGAAAAAGTACGAGTTATTAAAAATCTCCCATTCCATTTCTTGAATCAACAAAAGTCCTTCCTCTGCAGTATACTTCAGAAAAAATTTGCTTAATTGAATAAATTTCCGTAACACCTTAATCCCTTCATTGGTAATATTTCCGCAACTTATACATTTCCTCGCACAGAACGATTATAGTTTTTCATGATTTTCACCTGAGTCCTTTCTTATACCCCCACCTTCTTGGCAGAATCTAGCAAGGCAGAGGCCATGTCTTATGGCAGCATTGTTTTTTTCGTCCATGGCTGCTATGAAAGGTTATTCCTAAGGGAAACTATTGACTACAAACAAAAAAGGGAAACGTATACCTATTTGCCTTGCCGCATTCGCATGTTGCTGCAGACAAACACCAATAAAAACAGGAGATTCAAGGATATCATGTCGGAGGCATTGCAGGGAGAGGGAAAAGTAATGGACTCTATTGAGCCATAAGGAGTTGAATGGCCATCATTTTGCCTACCTGCTGCTGCAATATAGGCGGGGAAAAGTATATTTTTGTTCGAGTCCAAGATCTTTTGAAGATAAGATTTTTGTTTGTTCTGAAAAAAAAGTTCGTTGATAAGAATGTTGAATTGACAACATATTTTCATATGTAAATGTTGTTGGCGTTAAGTTAAAATTGGTATTGAACATAAATTTAATTCATTCAAACTTGCTTAATTGGAATACACCCCTTTAAATATCTTTGATTAATTAATTACATAGAAAGTAACAGCTGATTTTCTCCTTACTATCCATTCTAAAGCAAGTTAGCACTTCAATAGAAAACTTGATAACAATTATTATACGCAGAGTATTTCGTGCAACTATGCTACTGCTGAAAGATGTGATAGGGGGATACCAGAAGCTTAAAAAATTCCTTAAAAGAAGGGGAACATTTACCCATTTTCGAGATATTTAGGGTTGAATGTAGATAGCGTTGCTGATTGTACTATTCTCCATTATAGGATATTTCTTGCCCTACTTCCCCCTTTATTTTCATGCTTTAAATTAAAGTGAGTAAATTTCTTTACAAAATAAGTTTAAAGAATGGCAATCCTATCAGCGCTTTAAATTGTGACCTGAAAATCCTACCGATAGGACTCAATACTATCTTTTAACAAATGCAATTATATATGTAATTTAAGCTCTCTTATATTATATTTATTAATATATCGGCATTCTTATCAGAAAATATAAAATTTTTTTGAATAAATTTGTTTGCAGTTGTTTTACTTCAGGTTGTTCGAAAGATTTTCGCCACTATTACCGTCCAAAATCCAGATTTTTTAATGACAAAATCACAAATCAATCAATTTCATCTTTAACATTTTGAGTGAAAACGTAAATCGAAAAAGTTATCTGAAGTAACATTTCATTCTATGCGATAATACATCTCACATAATTCAGTCACTCTCCGGTCAGTGTTGGGCCTTCTTCCAAACAATTTCAGGGTTTTCAATCTTCTTCTTAAATGGCGCTATAGTCCTTATAGGATTCGCGCTTCTTGAGGTCTCTTGTTCCAGTAGCCTATATGTTTAGCCTGGTTTTCTCAATTTGTTATACGAAGTTTTCGTATTTATTCTAGAACCACATTCATCCATCTATTTCTTGGTCGTCCTACTATTATTTTATTGTTGGTCTACCTTGAAAAACTGGCCTAACATTCTTCCTTTCGAGTTTCATACATTATGTCCTATGTGTCACTATATTTATTTCATCATACATTTCTTTAATCTTTCTATTGCGTGATTCGTTTTGGTTAACCATTACAGGCCTAAATATTCTTTTTCAAAAGTTTTGAGATGATAGTATGTTTGCTTGTTATTATACAATTTCACTCTGTTTTCTTGGTTCTTTAAAGTTGGGACTAGTTCAAAATAGATTTTATTTGAGGCTACGATCCTCCTATGGATGTTGTCATTCATCTTATTCTCTGCGATAAGAATTGGTTCTAAGTATATAAAGTTATCTATAATTTCCATGATATGTTCGTCAAGATTTAAGGGGAGTTTATACATCCCGAACACAAAGTGAATAATAAAGAGGGCTTATGCAAAATACAAGCGCAAAGTTATTTCGAAATCTAGAAACTGTTTACAACTGTCAAACGTAAAATTTTTAACACAGTCGCAGAGGAAGTAATTTAATGAGTTGCAAAGCCTTTTAGTTAGTTATATTAAATTAAGGTGTAGAAAAACACAAATTTATTAGATTACATTTTTACATTTCGTTTTTGAAATAACGAATACTAACGGATTTTTCAAACTTTCGAAAACAAGGTAAATAAGCAAAAACTTCTAACAACCAAAGGAACCCGTAAAAGTGTTATCTCGTAGAATTAGATTAGTAAAATTTATCGAAATAAAAAGCTTTTTTCAGACAACGCAATCATAAAATAGAATAGAGCTCTACTTTGTGTTTGCAGTTTTCAGTTACCACTTTGATGAGGAAGAAAGAGAACCATACTATTTCGTCATCATCATTTGGCTCTACAGCTCGGAGTGAGCTTTGGCCTGATTCGTTAGCTTCTTCCAGTCGTTCTTGGCCAATGCTACTTCTCTGCATCTTCTTACGACTAGGATCCTCAGACCTTTGGCGCAGTCACACCATCTGATCCTTGGTCTTCCCTAGGGTTTTTAACAGTAACAGTAAAACAGCTGTTTTTTGGCTAAAATCGAAAAACAGCAGACAGCTGTTTTTATTTTAACTGTTTTTACTGTTTTTGAAATTAGGTTCAAACAATTTGGCGTAAAATAAAAATAAAAGAAATTTGTAACTAACACTTACATATATAAATTGTTTTGGTTTTTTACAAAGTGCCCTTTTACACAGTCGGACACCTGACAGACAAAACGAACGAAGAGGGTCATGGGGAGGGTGGACAATTTTAATGGACACTTTTGAACAAACATTTTGACGATTCCTGCGTTGTTGCTGCTCTTGTAGAAGCAGCCAAAGGAATATGAAGACGACAACGCCGTATGAAAGTAATATGAAATTGTATATTAGTAACCAACACTAATGCAGAGTTTTTTAAATATAGAATGATCTTTTAATATAGGTACATTGTCCAGAGTGGCTCTTATACAAGGTGAATGTACCATAATTTTTTGCAAATGCCATTCCATCTATGATTGTGCCAAGGAGATCAAGACGAAAACAGCAATTCGCAAATTTAAGCCGTTGAATATGTCATTGGACTGTTCTGCTGTCAAGGCAATGTAGCCCGTAAAATTAGCTGTCACTAATCTTAGTCATGAGGCCCATCGTTGGTGATCGCAGAAAAATTTTTACAATTCATGTTCAAGAAGTTTTCTGACATTAACACCAACATTACTAATAAGCTCATGCAAAATTTAAAAATTCGTGTAGATGGCCGAATGTACGAGGATGTCATGAAATTATTGCGATGCGTCAAGGATCCCACAGCCACTCCATCAAAAACCACACTAATTTTTGCAGGCAAGAGTGGACGATGTAGTTCAACAGTGGCCGAATCCTGAAGTAAAAATGTATAATAAAATGATATTATATAAAAAAAACTATTAATTACTTGTAAAATTTGAGAAAATTCGAAAAACAGTAAAAACAGCTGTCATCAGCTGTTTTTTGAAAATTAAAAACATTAACAGCTGTTTTTGAAAAACCCTACTTCCGCTATTTCTTGGTCTTATAGGAGCCGCTAATATTTGTTTCGGCGCTCGTCCTGTGGCATCCTAGCTACATGTCCCATCTTATACGTTGTGCTTTAATAAATTTAGTTATGGTTTCGCCTTTCATAAGATCATTCAGCTCTCTGTTAGATGTGTAAACGTATTGTCCATTTTCATTTCTTATGGGTTCATATATTTTTCTCATTATCTTTCTTTCGTTTGTTTCGTCCTTTTTGTTAGCGTCCACGTGGCCTGATGAGACTCTCTGAGTTTGCAATTTCTTGATATTAGTCTTGATTTAAAAAGCTTGGAAAGCGCATAGAAACATCTATTAGCAGGTTTTATTCTTTTATTCTTTTCATTATACTGTCGTACCAGGCCCGCCAGGGGGGGGGGGGCAACAGGGACGACTTGTCCCGGGGCCCAAGTCAGAGGGGGCCCCGAACATAGATCGAAACCCAAAAAGTAAAAACCGCCTGCGCTCTGAACGTCAAGCGGGCAGAAACCTAGAGTAGCATGTAGCTCTCTACAATAAAATTAATGAACTTTTTCTTAACACAGATTTTAAAAATTCTTTAGTAATACATTTTATGAGATTTCAATCTCCTTAAAGGGACCCAATTATATTTTTGACCCAGGCCCCGCAAGGTTATGTGGCGGTGCTGTCTCGTGCATATCGTTTTCATTAGAT
Source organism: Thereva nobilitata (assembly GCA_963855945.1). Lineage (NCBI taxonomy): Eukaryota > Metazoa > Arthropoda > Insecta > Diptera > Therevidae > Thereva > Thereva nobilitata. Next base: position 108,904,694 of record OY979695.1, on the reverse strand, counting down.
ATTTATTGTGCTCTCTAGGTATTTGCACGTATTTATGCCTTCAAAGTTACATTCTGCTATAATTATGTTTTGAGGTGATCTTCTCGCTTCTACCGTACGTCTATAATTTCTGACTACTATTGCAACATACATTTGGTATGATTTTACGAATAACATTCCGGCTGGTATATACATCTTTTATTACGTGGTACCATCAAGTTGGTTATTACCATGGACAATACATCTCCTTGTTTCACACCGGTTCGTATGGGGAATGACCTTGATATCTTAAGGTCCATTCGCACTATACGGAACGTCAACGTCACGTCAAAATATTCTTCAATCAGTTTTACACTACGCGTTCATATATAGGCAACGTCCAGGAACCGTCAACGTAACGGAACGTCAAGATTAGTTTTTGAAACTATATTTTGACGTGACGTGCCTTGACCTGACTGATCTATTCTGTAGAATGTGAACGTAGGTAACGGAAGTATTTCGATTTTTTCAAGTATTTTCTTTTTTTGATTAAACTAATTTATTATGGAAGATGAAAATTTGATTGAAAAGGTTCGGCGATATTTGGAGCTGCATTATCTGTCGCAGAAACGGTATAGTGACCATACTCATAAAGAAAAAAATTGGTCAAATATTTACACATTCTCAAATTTTTATAGAAATTTATTGCATCGTCATTGAATTCCTTTTATAGCGTGTGGTTTCTCCTTCTTGTTTTCTTCTTTTGTACCCATTTTTTCTTTGTTGTTGCCAAATTTAAATTTTCTTCCTCATCCAAAATTAATGCGATCATTGCAAACTCTTTATTATTAAATTTTGGCATTCCAAATAACAATTTAAATTAGCAATACCGAATAAGACAATACTTTATCTAATTTTTATTAAACTGAACCGTCACGTAACGTTAACGTTTAAGTGCGAATCGGCAGCAAAATTGATGTGCGTTGCCGGTACGTGACGTGACGTTGACGTTTCGTAAAGTGCGAATCGGCCTTTATTCTGGACTATTACTTTGTTTTGCGTCTCTTTTATTGTGATAATGATGAGTCTGATTACTTTTGCTGATAGTCCTAATTCCCTCAGCACTCCCCCTATTGACACCGTCAAATACTTGTATAAAATCAATTAGTAGAATATGTAAATCCATGTTATATTCAGCACATTTTCCATGTTTTGTCGTAAGATACCTACTCTAAACCACATTAGTATTCACCACACGATAGAATAGGGTTGCCTCTGTCAAAGTGGCCGCAAATAAGGGTTGCCAGCCCTAAAAAAATTTAAAAAAAAGTAAAATATATTTCCAAATACTTGCTGGTAACCTCTATTTGCGGCCACTTTGGCAGAGGCAACCCTATTCTATCGTGTAAAGAAAAGAGGATACGTTATGAACATATATATTTAACAGAGCTTACACCTGACTTAAACATACTTGCGGCCATATTTTTATAGGCAACCCGGCATAAATATACTTCTCTACTTAAAACTATCAATAAAAATTGCATTTCGAGTAAAAAACAGATGAATGCAGAAATTGCAGCCGGATCTTGTACTATAAACCCTAGAATACTATCATTAATCTTCGTTATATCCAATTTTCAATATTGAAATACATTAAAAAAACGAAGGGCCAAAAATAATTCGATTTTATTCCAGTTTTTGTAGAACTGCCCAATATATTTTTGTAAATTAAAATTAAAATTACGTATCAAACTTAGAATTAATTAATCGATAGAGGAACAGACAAACCATAAGTCTCTGTTATCAGTGCTTTATGTTTACCGAGTAACAGACATTTTCGAATTTTACAAACGTTATTAACAAAACTCAAAAAGATTGTGAAATAATAAAAATTTTCAAAGCAAAAACTTAATCCTAAAAGCAATTAACCAAGGATGTACTCATCGCAAACTAAAGAAGAATTCAGTTTAAACAGAAAATATTATTTGAATGTCATATTTGTTTGATAGTGCAGAAAAGTTAATTTAATGATGGAAAATGATATTCCTACATTTTTTAATTTTTTTTATTATAAGGTAGCTTTATTCTTTTGAAAGGACTTATGTATTTGTCTTTTTTAAATCAAAAAAGTGGTATTTTTATTTTAAAACTAGCCTAAGTCTATTTATTGCAGCAAAAACGAATTACATATTTCTAAAGTAATAATTTTTATCTTAATTGAACTTGTAAATAACAAAAATCGCGAATCTTAAAGTATCTCGATTGAATTTGGGCCACTTTTAAAATAAACGGCTCATATAATGTTTGATAATAGGACGATACTGCCAAGCCCCACATGATGAAGTCACAGCTGACAAATAATCGAATGCCAGACGCATGAAAAATTGAAAGTTGTACAACTACGCTTTTCTTCCGTCATTGGGCCTGTTGGCTTTGAAAAGCATGTACTCCAATTCAATTGACAACGCAACATGGAATCGACGCATGTAACGCGTTCTATGAGCTGGCACCATTAGTCGGCTGGGTAGCGGGATTCACTTGTTTCAGGAAGCATAACACTCCGATGAGTCTGTATCGCGGTAACGCCGACAGGTTCATCTCTGCCCCAGGCGGCTGATATTGAGGAAACCGGCTTTGCGTTACAAACATTTTTTGTTTGGATTTTAGTTACATCCGTGGGCTTCGTGCAAACTTGCAAACACATATTAGGCCTAACGAATACCAAAGCTGCATGTGCAGCTTTTCGTCATTTACGCAGCTTTTTGTCATTTATGCAGCTTCGGTATAGGGCCGGCCTTAATCTATCCTGCCGCCTATCTCTTCTTTTGAACCAAGGGTACCTACTACTAGACAATGCACCATGGCGATTACGACATGACGGACTCGTAGTACAATGTGCAAAGGGTGACTCTTAAGCTTAGACTTTCTCATAAAAAAGCCGGATAGAATATACAAATCCTATATTCGGCCTTTGTTTGGGTGAAGCTTCGGAAACTACCTTACCCATGGTACAAATACTACAAGGTATGCTCTTACGGAGAGCTTCGCCATATTTTCTTGTTGTGACATCACTGGTAGTCAGCTTTTTTGCTGTTTATGTTTTGACCATATGAAATCCATGAGTGAATTTTTAGTTTTTGGGAAAATTTAAATATTTCGGAAGAAATAGTTGAAGAATCAATGAATTCCATTTGTCAGGACATTTCCAATGTCCAATTCGAGGAATTGCAGGAAGATGCGCTGGAAAATTTAGCTGGATATATTATTAATTACTTAAGTAAGTTAAATACGCTTAGGGATAGCTCAAATTTTTGGTCGTAGGTAAACGAATTATCCAAATTGGTTTGGTAAAGCCATCTATGATAAAAATACAACAATTGGAGAATATTTTCCAAAAAATTAATGGCGATAGTATATTAATAAAACAAAATTTGTTAAAATACATTCTTAAAACTGCAGAAAATATTGCAATTCCTGTAAAATGCAAGGAATTATTTTCCGAAGCCGCATTTATTTTAGAACAAAAATTTAAATATTTTTGCAAATAAACAAAACCGTTGTAGAACCAAATTAAAAAATATTGTCACTTAATACCACAAACTTGACATTTTATTATAAACACCATTATATGTGTTGAATGCATTGAACAATTAAAATTATTGGCAGCATATAATCTTACCCGGTCTACCATGGAAAATTGCAATGAAATCGGTGCAGTAGTTTTCACGTCAAAATTCACAATTTATTTCCTTATAAAATTACAAAAATCGGCTACCAGTTAAGTCGCATCATAAAAGTTCTCCGTAAAGGTGCGCTTACACGGGCAATTTTTTGAGAAATAATCGCTGGACAACAGTAATGGAGCAATTACAGCAATTTACGGCAACGGCAACAAGCATCAATTTGTAAAAATGTTTTGCAATAACAGAATTGAGCTATATGGATCAACTCCAAGAAACTAGGCAATACTTTCATACACGAGCAATTTAATTGAATTACTATCGCTCGCTATAGACTAAGACGTTTTTCTTGCAGCGGCGGCTTGTAGCGCTTTATGAGTCAAAAGCAAAAAAAAGAAGAAAGGGAATAGACGTTTTTGCGTCCGACCTTTTATAGCAAGGCGGAAGCAATCTTCATTGTGTTATGAATTAGATGATATTTTATTCAAAAACTTGACTCGAATGTCCCGAAGTGATTTGAAATTCTATTATTCTATTAATTACGAAATAGAAGACCAATATGAGAGAACCAATTTCTGCATCGACGAAACTTGCCTTAACTCTTCGATTTCTGGCTACTGGGATTCTTATAAAAGTTTAATGTATCTGTTTAGAATTTCCGAGAGTTATATTCCATTGTTTCTACGGTATGCAGAGCTATTGCAGAAGCTCTTCGTGAATTTATAAACGTTCACTTAATAATAATGTTGTTTAAAATAAGGGTTCATGGAGAAAACAGCTTTTGTCAGTACAGAAATAGACCCATAAACATAAAATGAAAAAATCGCAAGATCTGCAACTTGTGAACATTCTAGGATCACCGTAAAAAATAGTGAAATTTAACGTTAAATAAGCGATCAGTAATCGGTAATCAACCCCGTGCAGTCACAATTCACAACAGACGTAGTCAAACCGCAGAATAAATAAGTGCAAGCGAGATAGAAAGAAAAAATTGACATAAATTTCAATACCCACTGGATATGCGGCAATTTGTGTCGACATCATTGAGCAATATGGAATATATGGAGCAATTAGAAACAATATTGCCGAAACAATTGCCGCATTTTATTGAAATTGGTCCAATGTCCTAAAATAATTGCTCCAGATTGCACCATTAGTGTTGCCCGGCGATTATTGCTCAATGCCCGTGTAAGCGCACCTTAAGAGCATACCTTCAAGTATTTGTACCATGTACCTTACCATGGCAAGGTCAAGTACCAAAAATGCTCTTAAACTCATCGGTGATGGCGCGATTCTCGCCAGCTTCGATCGAATACCTACAGTAAGAATACACTAGCGCTGACTAAAGTTTTATTTTATTAATGTACTAGCTGGGACACGGCGCGCCTATCCTGCTCCCATAAGCCAATAGCAGCAATCAGCTGATATGAATTATAATATACAGTAGGAGGGTTTGAAAAAGGCAATTTTTTGATATTTTTGATTTCAAATAACAAAATTTGAAACTATTAGGGATCTGACATTTTGATCGAGACAATAAAAACCTTCCATTAACATGGCATTTTTCGAGATATGAATTTTCATACACAGATAAAGTGTCTCAATGGCTTATTTTCTGTATTCAATTTCTGTACCTTCCAAATTCAACTCTTCTTAACCATTAACCAAAAACCAACTATTCCTATAAAAGTTGGAGTCATTAGATTCAAAATACATTTATTTGAAGTATGACCAAAATTGCCTGTGTATTCTGTTAAAACCACGAACGTTAAAAGATTTAAAATTAATGCGAATAGCAGCATCCAGCACTCGAAATTCGAGGGCCATTTTCTATAGCTTTTTTTAATTTAAATCTAGAAGTCGGCAATAACAAAAATTTTCGAGAACAATAAAACTAAATTGAAAAATGAAACAAATATTTTATAGTTGGAAAAAGCAATGCCAAAAAACCAACTTTTATTACTCTTAATGTCACATATTGCAAAATTGCGTTCATATGTTCGAATTAAATATAACAGATGCCATACGTTTTAAAAGGGAAATTAATTGTACAATTATTTTCTAATGTTTAGCGTTCTTTTGTATAAATAAAATTGCAATTCTGCACTTCTTTGAGCTCAGTGCTACACGGTCAAACAGTTTTCAATATTGTCGGACAGTTTAAACTCTGTAAAATGGTGCAACAAAATAAGTGTTTGCCGTTTAATTATATGATCTTCAAAATAAATTCTTCCTAACCAATCACGAAAAACCAAGTATTCCTATAAACGTCCGAGACATTAGATTCAAAATGCATTTATTTGAAGTGTGACCAAAATTACCTATATGTGTTTTGTTAAAACCACGAACGTTAAAACATTTAAAATAAATCTGCAATTGCTTGGCCCCTGGGTTCTCATCTGCAATGTCACTGACTCAGGTTTTATTTGTTTACCCAGATGCCAGCCTCTTCCCGTATTGCAGAATCCTAGACTTATACCTAAAAACTCAGAGGTGATGGGTTTCTTTCCTTCTTATCCATTATACATAAATCATCCCACATTTCCGTTTCTCCTTACCATCTTTCCAAAAAAAAACGTTTTTGATCAATTCTGAACCAATTGCTTAGAGAGCTTCAGGATACACTATATTCAATGTTTTCCATTTGTAGCTAGAATGTCAAGATTTTCCGACTCTTGAACACCCTAACCGGGAAATGACCCTTATTTGGCAAAATTCTTCCGCCATATTGACCCCACAATTTTGAATAAGTTTTAATTATAAATTCGTTATTTACTTTTACCTTAAAAACTCCCATATACCGATTTTAATTGGAATCGGAATTCAATACGCAAACTCGTCGGCCATATTGGTACGGCCATTTTGAATTTAAATTTTGATCATCAAGTCGTTATTTGCTACCTTAAAAAACCTCAGATACAGATTTTCATTGGAATCGGAACACAATTTGCAAATTCGTCGGCCATTTTGAATTTATAAGTTTTGACCACAAATTCGTTATTTGCGACCTTAAAAACCCCTAAATACCCACTTTCTTTATAATCGGAATAAAATTGGCAAATTCAACCATATTTCTGCGGCAATTTTGAATTTCGGTCATATTTCGGCGGCCATTTTGAATTTCGAAAGTCGGGCTTCAAGGTGCATCATAGGAGACCTCCACGGACCTTCATGCAAAAATTCAAAGCTCTGCGATGATTTTCAACGAAGCTCTCCATGACAGCGCCATCTAGGAGTGGCTTTAGAAAGTAATAAAATAACCTATGTTCTAAGTTTTTTTATATACTTATATTGATTCCGTTAATAGAAGAAATCACTTCGTCAATAGAAAAAATCAGTTTTTAATTAGAAAAAATCGTTTTGACATTAATTACTTAATGACATACCTACTTAGATGAAAAATTTCAAGTCTGTAGAAGTTATAGTTGAAAAACTGTTATTTTATATCTTTTACGGCCCCGAAACCCCCCTTAGGAGTAGATTTTTGCAAAACCCTTTCTTAGTGGATCTCTACTAAACAAAAGAAACATGCATGCCAAATTTCAAGTCTGTAGGTATAATAGTTCCGGAGATATGGTGATGACGAAGTGAGTGAGTGTTTTTCTCCTATTTATATTACATATATAGATGATTCAACTGATTTAATCATTGTATAATTTGGAGTACAAACTTGTAATTTTATGAAATAAGCGACATAAAAAATTAATAAAGAGTAAAAATAATTTAGTTAGAGAGACGCAAAATTTGTGCAAGAAATCTGGTTTTTGTAAGACTTCCTTTAAATTCTTCAACATTAGTTGAGTTCTCCTTTCCAATTTTGTTCTTGTACATTAACTTTGCTTGAAATCCTCTTAAATATTACAATAATTTCTGTCAGCGATTATTTTAATCTGAAACTTTAAATATTTTTAAGCAATTTTTTATATTTTTTACCATAAGCTTTAGAAATTTTAAGTTGCATTTATTAAATTTTGGATACGCGTTTATGGACTTGAAAATCATTCTCACCTTTTTATATATACATATAGAAACATTGTTGCAAAGTTGACAAAAATAATGTAATATTAAATATGCGATGATATTGTATAATTTTCTTATTTTCCATCGTAATGTATTCTAAATGCTGCTTGAGCTACCCTTCCATTTTCGTAATTACTAACAGTCAGCAAATCCAGTGAATACAAGAAAGCAGCTTGACCGAAAATCGTCCATTCAGTCTTGATTTATGCAAGAATTCCATTATCAAAAAGTGAATGGAAATTTGCAATCTTTGAAGATATTCAAAAACTAACACGCAGATGAAGTTTTCTCATAAAAATTTGTTGTTATTATTAGAAGAAGGCGAAAGACAAGAGAAACAGAGACCGGAATTATTATATAAAATTAGCCAAAGGGTTTACTGAAATGAATGAGGGAACTTCTGTCATTTTAATACACATCAACAGCACAAGGCCAGCAGCATTTACCATACATATGTATACACGACCACATACATATAAAATTGTACAAGATATACAGAAATTGCAGTGCTATCCACTCTCAAACTCCATGCATTTTCGTAAACTACTTAAGACCTCAAACTATCATCTTAGCAAAAACTGGAACTGAAACTGGAGCGGGATATCATATTATCTTTCTGTGTGTACCCTTGAGGTTGCTATCTAGAGTCGGGCACGTTTTCGTTCCATTTTCCATGCCATGCCAGCTAATGCCGCCTTAACCACAGCAAAGATAAAAACATGCCAACGCCCCAAAAGATCGATCACTCAAAATGCTTGCTCAAATGCAAAAACCTTTGAACGTATCCCAATTAAAGTTCAGGGCACTTGGGACCTGGGGAGCTCCTCGGGGCAATCTCATCAAAGTCAATGAAGAAAGCACTTAAGAACATAAGGCCAAAAGGTTTAAGCAAATTCTCATGAACAGTCACTTTGCTCTCCTGTAAAGTTATCTGCAGAGGAAGTTTCTGGCTATAGATTTAACTTCGTCTTTTTTTTTGCTCCATCAAACCCCCGCCACTACCCGCTACCAACCAAACCCCCTTCCAATTCACTGGTGCACTGGTTGAGAAAAAGAATTTGCTTCAAGTTAAATAGGGCGTACAAAACCAACTAAAATGCTTTTTTTTCTTAAAAAATAAAAATAAGAAAGGACGAGTATGGAGTTTAACGAAGGTGGTTTTGGCTTGGATCATAAGTCCTTTTGGTAATGTAAATAATTCTCCTTTTTATCAGAAAATACCCAGATGATATCCTTTTTAAGATAACGAAACTCTGTAGCACGGACAAAATTTTACCCATTTTTCGTAATTGGAATTTTTTTCTGCTTTTGCCCTTCTCGCCTGTCCCTTAAAAAACATGAGAGCACCCATGTCCTTTTTCGTGTCTTCCATATGAATTCAATTCCCAACCAACAAGGAAAAAGTTTCACATCCCGACAAAAAAAAAGATAGAGGAAAAAGGGCAAAAAAGGTGGAAAAATATTGCACCAAAAAAAAAACAACAAAATACACAAAATACAAAGTTGAAAAAAGCTTTAGATGAGGGATACCCAGTCGGTCTCCTTGAAAAAAACATGCCATTATTTTTGCAGGACCAAGGAACTGTGTGTTTTTTCCCTACAAAAACATGTTCTGTCCTTGTCCTTGTTCGGTCATTTTAGGGCGGTTTGTATCTCTTCGATGGGAGCACAGGAGTCATGGTTCCATTTTCGGTGCGCAGAAATTTATAACGACTCCTTGAGGGGAGGGGGAGGCTAGAGGGGGTTGGAATTGTGTGCCTATACTATTGGGAATTTTATCCTTGCGACTCTGGAAGTATATCCTGGAAAATTTTTGCAGATATTATGGTCGATTGAGACGGAAACTGGAAACTGACAGGAATTTTTGGTGCAATTAAGAAATTTCCAACATAATTTGTTGCTGTATTCAAGTTCGAAAATAATCTTCGATATTTATTGGCGTATTAACGACTTTTATTTTTTTTTCTTGTTCATTTTCGAAAAAAATAATTCCGAAATCGAAGTTCTCTAATTAGATATTGATGTCATGGCTTTAGAAGGAGAAAGAGCGACAAAAAAAAGTTTAAGTTATATTTGATTCCAATTAGATAATCACCTTGACATCTTGCCAAGCAGAACTGGTTGCTATTTACTTATATTTCCGTCAGATGTCTCTTCGAATCTACAATATCTGTATTAAGATTGTGTGCGTGTGGTTTTAGTATCCAAAAATTTTATCCGAAACTTTTACTTTTACACTTGCGTGTCATCCAAGGCGGAGCTAATATACCAACACCACTATATAATTCAAATGTACTAACACTCCTTCAAACGTTCCAACAAATACATTTAAGCCAGCTTAACCACTACCAAAAAAATATTTTCTTCCTTGTTTAAAAACCATTTAACCGCTTTCCACACATCCATAGATTTTGTATATATGCCACTGTGACCGTGAATACTGAAAAGAAAATTTTTATCCACTTTTTCTTTTCTCCGCAATACCGTTCGTGTCCACTTTTATCAGTAGAATTATCAACGGAAATGGACCTCCGTGGCTGTCATTTTTTTCTTAGTTTTTGTTTGCTTTAAAGCAATTTTCGAGTTTTTTTTCATTCCTTCCATTCTTTATGGATAAAACACTTTCCTGAAAAAGAGAAAACAGTCTATTATCCCTTAGAACTGATATTTATCCAATATCAGTTAAGGAAAGCTTCCAAACAAACCAGTTTTTTTCCTTTCCTCCTGTTTGCATAAAAATTTGATTTTTGCGGTTATTTGTGTGCAAATTGTGATGATGCTAAACAACAACAACACCGAAAAATTCTTCATATTTATTTTATCCAAATCTTGTCTCATTCTACGAAGAAAAGTTTAATTAAAAGTGATGTGATAACATGGGTTCTTTGCTAGATTGAAAAGCCGTGCTAAAAATGCAAATAACGAATCTCTATGGTGAATCCACAACCGAATCTTGTTCGATGCCGACGGGATTTCATCATTCTTCAATATTTTTCATAGACCACCCAAAAAAATGTTTTCGTTGTTTCTCCTTAATCAAAACGAAGAAAAAAAAATATTTACAACAGAATTAAAGTAGATTAAAATTATTTTTGCTGACTGCTGGGAAAAAAAGAACAAAATTGAGACTTCGGCCTCTATTCAAGTTCTCCTTATTTTTCTACGAATTTTAAATGAAGCTTAATTGAAATTAAGATAATGCATTTTTGATGAGCAACCATTTATTTTTTCCTTGTATGCCCGCGATAAGAGCTTGAGAAGTTCAGAGGTTCGAAGATTAGAGATTAGGGAAACACTTCATTATTTTAATTGGTCCCAGCTATGCTGATTATAGTAGAAGTAGAGAGAGGCCTGCTCTGATTCTGATAGAGAAACTTGCACCACAAAAACATTGGGGCATGGTTAAATGTGGCATTTCTGATTTTTTAAGTAAACAATTTCTCCATCGTTTGGAGTTCACCGCCTTTTTTGGAGATTAAGAGGTGTACGCACTTGAGTTAAGGTCTGGTTAATTCTTAATTTATTTGTTTTTTTTTGCCCGACCGGTTTTTGAGGAGGGCGGATGATTTGCTACATTAAAAATGATTATTTATGCCTTTTGTGCTAGTTCCGCTACGAAATAATCGATTTTTATGAAAATTTCGTAGTTTCATGTATTAGATAACAAAGGGAATAAACTTTATGTTTTGATATGAGAAAGACTCCGCGAGAATGATTTTGGTGAGCATTATCTTGGTCTAGGTAAGATTGTTTAGGGCGTAATATTCTCAGTTAGAACGTTTGTTTCACATTCATCTTCTTATGGCGCTACATTCCTTGATTCCTCCTGAGGACCTCTTGAAATCACTTCTACGTCTTGCTAGATCCCTCCAGTTTGTATAGAAGTTTTCGTACTATCGCATAATCCATCCCCTTTTTTCTTAGTCGTCCTAAGCTTCTCTTTTCCTGATGCTTTACCATTGAAAATCTAGTTACATCTACTATTCTTCTTCAGAAGTTCGTACAAAATGTCTGAGATATCGTAGTCTGACCATAGTTTTATGTGTATCTAACTATATTAATTCAAGCCATTCGTTCATTTTTATTAACCCTTACAAGCGCAAATATTCTTCTACGGATTGTCCCTTCCAAAGTTTTAAGTTGATAGTCCGCTAGCTTTTTTTATGTGAAAAAATCAGGCTTAGGAATTGTTCTTTGTACTACGAGTATGCCATGTCGTTCAATTCATGGTGTAATGCGAAGTCGGAAAAACTCACTGCGGGTTCGGAAATACTCAGGCCGGCCGACTGTAGGTGGTATTCGCAGATTGTAGCCAAGACAGTTGGCTGGAAAAGAAACTTCCACTTTTTGAAGAATCCCAGGCATGATATGCTTGTTTGCCGATTTGCAATAATGTGATTATTACATCACAGAACTTCAGTTAAAGTTACGCCTAGAATGTCAAGAGTTGGGTCAGCTGTTCGATTCACACGGTTAACTGGGACAGAAGTAAGGTCGGTGCAGGTTTTCTTAGCGATAAGACAGTATTTGGTTTTGGATGCATTGGATTCGACACGATTCTTGCAACCCCAATCAAGAACGAAATTCGATGGCCCTGTTGATAGAGTTGGATATTAAGTTAACGATCTAAGTGACAAGGTCTGGTACGTGCTTGTCTTATTGACTCTTGGAAAACATCGAGATGTTGTGGAGATTAGATTCGACGTCATTCAATAAAACCTTTATTGAACGGCCAGAAAGAAAGCTCTTAATCCGATTTCTACTGAGTCAATACCAATAGTCTGAAGTTTAGTCAACATACTCTGCCAAAAGAGTTAGAGATATCTAGAGCTAGAAGGCCAGAGCAGACTCTTAATTCAACTTTCCTGAAATTTCTACAATTTTTGAAAAGGTTTCTTCTTCGTCTTACACTTTGCGTCCAATTATGACGATGTCATGCATCTAGTATTTGAATGTTTTGTGTGAAGATGCTATTTGCTCCATTGGCCTCACTGATTTCCTAATCATTGTTTCCAAAGTAATATTAAAAAGTATTGGCCCCATTACCTACATCTCCTTGTCGCAGGCCTGGTTCTGGTTCCTAAGGGAATTTTATTGAATTAACACTATACTAGCGTTATATCCTCTGTAAATAAGTCTCTAAAGTACTTCTCCTGCATCTCAAGTATGTCATCGAAACAACTAGCTATAGGTCGTATAAATTAATAAAAAATTCTAGTTGTGAGAACCAAATTTTTAGTGAAATATGACATCAAATTAGAGTTTGTGTCCCGGGAATTCCCGGGACTTCAGCTTGTCTCGATGTCGGGAAACATAGCTCGAGACATTCGAGATATCGAGACGGGTAGTCACATTTCTCTATGAAGTATGTCGCCCGCGATTCGTATACGTAGAGGTCCTTCGAAGGTCCATTGTAGTTAACTAAACGATTTCACAGTAGTCAACTTCCCTGTCCCCATCAAACAAAATATATCACGTGTGTAGTAGCCCTATTTCTAACTCTGCGTATGACGTTTGTTTTCGATACCTGTATGTATTTTAAAAGAAAAGTATCGTGGCTTGAAGCATGATTCGAAATGGATGGACCAAGTTCAAAGCTCTGGAAATATTACAAAAAAAATAAAGATTCCTCTGTTGCGCAATGCAAAGGATCAAATACATATACAACTGGGATTTTGAGACATTTACAGCGCATTCATAAGATACATTTTGATGAACCAGTAACAGTACTATCACCAACTGAAGCGGAAATATCTGAGGCGGCAAAGAAAATCAAAGTTGACACTCAAAAAAAATTAAATTTTACAATCCAGCCGTGAAAATGTTTGGGTAAAATTGTTGCCACGCTTGCAGCCAAGGATGGACTAACTATAAGAGCCATTACCAACAGTGATTTCATGCGGGAATCTTTAGCCGCAAAAGGGTAGAAGAAATCTAGAGAACAAAACACAGTCATGAATTTAATTTTGGAATTTTTCAACCAAAAAAAAAGAAAATGACACGAGAGCTGAAACCCTACTTTATGATGTTAAAAACAGAGGGAACTCTATGTTGAGCAAGATCGAGGGTTTCTTGAAGCTAAAAAATTCTATCAAAAAACCGCTCATTGATTTGGAATTATGCAGCAAGTAGAAAGAGGAAAACATTGAGCAGACAGGATGCCAGTTTTTTTAACAGGAGAGGCGATAGTTGACATACTGCTAAAAAATTTGCCGAGTATGAACGACTCTTTGTGTCAGACACTATTTAACACTCTTGAACTCAAGATCGCAGATTGTCGAAACAGACATCTTATATCACTTATTAATTATTTAAACAGTTCCAAACATAACAAAGTGACTACTTTATTTGATTTTTCAATTTCGTTTACGAACCTTACCAAGAGTTATAATGTTGAATTTTTTTGCTTAATAATTATCCAGGAAAAATGATTTTGGTTAATTACAAAATTTATGCTCCAAATTATGATTTTCTTTAAATTCATCTAAAATGTCTCGAATGTCTCGAAATTCCCGGGATATTTAGCTCGGACCCGAGACTTTAAAAACCTCCAGACTTCACAAACTCTACATCAAATATATGTATTTTTTATAGTTGCACTTACTAAAAAAATCTTTATGCTAACTAAAAAATAGAATAAAGCCCTACACAGACTGGCACGCTAATCGGGATTATGACGTCAGAATGACGTATACCGATATAAAAGCTATGAAAGTAAACTGGATTTATAATCCTCAATATACAACTCGATTTGCCTGGATTTGTTTACCATTTACTGCCATCAGCGCCGTTAGTGGTGAGTTACTTTACCAAAATTAAATGTCATCTCTCAGCTAAAAACGTAAACAAAAATATTTATTATGTGAACACTTCAACGGAAACAAGGAAAAAACACACAATTATTTAATTTAAAAGAAATGGAGAATTTAGGGAGTCTACCAAGGTCCGCAATAAAAACAAAGTTTATAGTGACAGCTGACAATTAATCTGGATCAAAAAGCCGGATGTGTCACTATGATATTAATCCGGATTCCGAAAGCCAAGTATGACGTCATAATCCGGATTAAGTGTGCCAGTCTGTCTAGAGCTTAAGAGTAACTAGATCTTCAACTTTGTTTGTTTAGTTGTCTAGATTAAATAATTCAGTAGCCAATGTGGTGTCAGTAGTAGGTACTAGAACCCCTTGACTCTGTAATGATTTTTTCTACCGTTGTAATTTTATAATAAGTTAAGGCTTGCCACACAACAAAAATAATTTATTAATTTTTTTTTGGTTCAATAACTAAGTTTTTTTTAGTTACATAAATATAGTGTCACTTACTATTATTTTAAGTAAATCAAACTAAACAAAATGTTGTGTCAACTATTTTGTGCCAAATAATTTTTTTTAGTAGCACATACTATTTAGTTTTTTCAGTGTAGTACCATCTTCCCTTTTTAGTAGTGTTTAAGTGGGTTTGTACCCCTTATTTATCATATTTATTGTAGTTTTGGCTAATTGCACCTTCTTCTGAAGACTTCTGCTTCTAATTTTGGTGAGGTATTGGGCCTAAAAATACCGCAGTTAGCCAGTTACTCGTTGGCCTATTGTACTACACCCACTGCCATGCAGCCATCGACACGATAACTTTACATCTTGGCTTGGTAGCTCCGATCCCTTTCAGAACAGCTTCCGACCACCACAAATAAGTTATGATCGCACTTTCACCAATCCACCGTATCTCCCTGTTGGCTGACCACCTTCTTCTGAAGAATGCTCGTTTGTTCTTCCCTTACTAGTTTTTCGTGTACCTACCTTCGGGCCGTTGCATATTTTTCATGATTTCGTTTTGTCCGTTTCTTAAATCCGTTTGGTCTTGTCTGATTTTTTATTTAAATACTTCTCTAACATTGGTCATCAAACCATTACCTTCTACTTTCTATCATTACCTTCTACTTTCGTTTTGTGAAAATACTGCATTCTGAGTTCTTTCTGCATTATTTTCTTTTATCGAGCTCCATATCATACATATTTAAATCAGTTTCCATTTCCTGAGATCTTGTTATTAGGTACCTCTATTTACCAGTTCGATATTCCTTCATACTCTTGCTTTGTGTCTTTCTGTGTGCCACTTCACTTTATTGTTATTGTTTATTTTAGGTCTTGGCGCTTGTTTTTTCCTCCTCAGCTTCCAAGCAACTAGATGTGAAACAGTGTCCACAATCGCCCCATCAGTTACTTCCCAGCGGGAAATGGAGGGCTCCAATAGCCCTGTTTGAGCACTCCTTAAAAAGCTTACAGTGCTCCCGTAACCCCGGGTCTCCAATGGAAATAAAGTATTGCATGCAATTTCAAATTGCAATGAAATTGCTCGTCGAGATACCCATATTGCAATTGCATGCAATATTTCAGAGATAATATGGGCATCTCGACGAGCAATTTCATTGCAATTCGAAATTGCATGCAATACTTTATTTCCAGTGGAGACTCGGGGTTACGCTCCAGTTCCATATACTTTTTAACATTGCATGTCATTGCAGAGGAGCATACGTTTTTATGCTCCTTCAAAGGCGTTCTAGGAGCATTATAAAAAAGCTTTTTAATAAAGAATTTTCATGGACGCCTGTGGATATGTGATCCGGGTATCGAAAAGCTTTTATTTTGTTTATCTTTTGCTATTGTGCCTTTTCCTTTCCAAGCGCGAGTGTAGTTTTATCAAAGCGGTCCCCCAACTAAATTCTAACCACTTTAAAAAGCTGCTTGTCCTTCGTATCGAACGAGAGCCGGTCCATTGAGTATGCCAATGCCACCCTTTATGGTCATCAAGATAATCGCTCATTTTCTTCGTTCTATAAAATTTATGAAAGCTCCGGTAATGCTCCCTCGGGAGCATATTTAACAGCGCTCAAAGTAAGCTCCTCTGAATAGCGCTCCCAATTTTTCCCACTGGGTTCCTACATCCAGCATACTACTACCATGCCTAGTAAAAACTAGTGCATGGGCAATTTGTTTATGATGTCTATAACCTGTTGACGTTCCATGATGTCTTTGTGTTTATTGTTATAACCAGGTGCTAGATTTTGTTAACCTTGAGATGGCGAATTTAGCCATTCTGTTCCCGCGTTAGTGCAAGTGGTAATTAGTATTGTAAGAGCCATTCTCTTATTTTTGTGGTTTTCATTATATTATGAAACCTGGCGATCGGATCACTCATCTATGGGTGAAGTCTGTGATGTCATTTCTTCAAGGTCTAAGCGTACTTACGCCAAAGCTCTTTCTGGGGTCAAGAGCTCTCGCTGTTTAAAAAACAAAATTGAACCAACTAAAAAAACAAAAACTTTTTTGCAAATTTAAAAAAACGACCCTTTTTTATCTGATATTGTAAGCTCAGGTGGTGTCACCCTTTGAGCCTTATCATGGTTGGCGAATTGAAAAAATGGCAGCGCCGTTTATCGTTCTCATTTTTCGTACCAAAATTGGCGAATGCAGCGACATGACAGTTTCGACAAAACCTTATCATGGTTGTCGCTTGAAAGTTTTTAGACATTTCTGATAATTAAGAAATTTATAAAATTACATTACTTATTCAATCTATTTAAAAAATATTTATTGGCTGGTTTAGAACACAAGTGATCCAAGTAGCATTTTGCTAATGACTGAAACGGGTTTTTATGAGTTTCTTCATTGCGTCTAATAGATGTGTTAGAAGATATTTGCTATATGATAGAAATAAACATAATTTAGACCAGTGATTCCCAAAGTGGGCGCTACCGCCCCCTTGTGGGCGTTGCAGCGATCCAGGGGGGCGGTGATAGCCACAGGTGCATTTGGGCGCAATAAATAACTTTGAGGGGGAAAAGTAACAAGAGAAGATTTAGAAAAATTGATTTATGTATTCCGCTCATAACGCTTAATTTTTCTTTTAACAACGTACTGGGTTTTGGCTCGGTTCCCGCATGCTCCCTTACTTGCATTGAGATATGTGCAATCACGCACTGCTACTGTTCATGTGGTGTCACTGAATTGCGGTTCCAAAACACGTGCGATTGTTCGATCGCAAGGCCAAAGCCTGTAACGGTAGCGGCAGTACTACCAGCAGATTTTGAAGCACGCTATGGCCCATTTTACACGATGCAACACGAAACGAAGCAGTTTCCTGCAATCGCTGGTGGCATTCTCGTTGGCGACTGACGTGACTACCGGGGACCCGTGTGGAGTGCAACTGTCGATACTTATAAACGTATCGAGGAAAATATCACTTCACCCGCAGCCTTGCGACAATTAGAAGGCAACGTTTGTTGATCTAGTCACCAAGAGTGTCTTAAATTAATAATGAGACTACCAATTTAATGCCGAAGTAATATTTGTCACGACACTCGACATCGAGAATAAGGTTTCTGATTTGCACCTTTCTTTACTATAGGTGCTATTCTCGTTGGGTAGTGGCGCGGTGAAATGAAACTATGGACACCTACAAACGTATCGAGAAAAATGTCACTTCACACGCCACGTTGCGAAAATTATATTACGCCAGCAGTCTTTTAGATTGACAATGTGAATACCAATTTAAGGTCGAAGTGACATCGATCATGTCACTCGACACCGAGATAAGGCTATATATTTTACGAAAAAGATAGAAACATTAATAAATATATCTTTCTGTTTAGTAATATTAAAATTTAAAAAAAAAAATTTCTAGGGGGCGCTGAGTAATATTTTTTCTGGAAAGGGGGCGGTAGGCCAAATAAGTTTGGGAACCACTGATTTAGACTTTCTTAGATATTTATGTAACAGATCCAGTGTTGATAAAGCTATTGATGTTATGTATTGTGAATATCTGTCACATCTGCACTAAAAAATCACAATTTCTGTTGAAATACAGAAATGTAAAAAAAAAGAGTTGTTCAAAAAAGTACCAGGTACATAACACTTGGGTTACTTTTGCACAAACTTACTTCATACCCAAGAGGCCCAAAAAGTGACATAACTCAGTTTTGCTAAAAATGCTACTTGGATCACTTCTGCTCTTACCTAGCCTGCATGTATAAATTATATATAATAAAAAAAACATATTTTCTCAAACTAGATTTTTGTTAACGTTGTCACGTACCAAAACCGAGCGTCTGAAATAGTCACTTGATAGTCGTGAAAAACGCAACTTTGTCTCTTTAAACGCCAACTGTGATACGCCTGTAAGCGTTTTTCCCGACAAATGTCAGTTTTTTTGAAAACTATGATTCCGTTTTACAGTCGCCGCGCCATTTTTCACTTCAAGCGCCAACCATGATCAGGCCCTTTGTACTACCAGTCCGTCGTGTCATGTCGCACACGTCATGGTGCAATGTCTAGTAGTAAGCTTAGCTCGAAGGAGAGAGAGATAGCATAGATTAGAGGGAGTCAGGTGGGTGTTGGAGGAGATGGCGGTGAACCTTGCGTTTAAACTCTTTGGTGTTGTGTTGTAAGACCTTAAAAATATGACCTTCAAGATCAACAACAGATTGATCTATAATCTTTCTATATGTTTTGATTTGCAAACTCTGAAATTAGCTGCACTCACAAGAAAGGGCGCGTCTTCATCAAAAACACATTAGGGCACGTTTGCTTTTAAGGGCTCTTTCTGGTTACAATTTTCAAAAAAAAAATTTTAAACATTTTTTTTCATACAAAGAATAGAGATATCGTTTTGAAAATTTGTAGGTATGTTTATTGACGTTCAAATATTACAAGATATTAGTAATATTCGATTTTTAAAAAAAAATTTTTAAAAAAAAAACATGGGAAAAGTGCTGAAAAACGAAGAATATTGGGATTTTGTCATACTTTAAACCTACATATCTTCTAAACGGAGTCACTCAAGTCACTTTTCGATCTTTATATCAAATAAAAGAATACACATTTACCTAAAAGATGGGCCTAATTACGTTGCTCTACGATAATTCGTCTGGGAGTAATTCAAGTTTAAGTAAATTTTAAAAAAATACATTTTTTTTCGTAAACACCCTGTATTTTAGTGGGTAGTGGGTATAGCCCCCTCTCTAGAACAATTTTTTTCTCCAAATACATCCAGGAATCACCCCTGAAAATATTAGCCACGTAGTCCAACAAAGGATTTATTGAACGTCTGATGACCTATACAAGTCGCAAATGAGTATTTTAAATCTTTAAAACGGCGATATCTCATTAATGGCAATTCGTACGGGAAAATGTATAATATATTTTTTTGTAGACAATTGCATAGTCTACAAACTTTGTAAACACTATTTTATGATAATACTTACCGTTTAAGAGATATTAGTCAAAAACGGAATTTTTTTTAGGGGCTCGTTTTTTAGGGGGTTCCCCAAACCCGGCGAGTGATAACTTTTCATGAGGTTAAAGTACGCTATTCAATGAACAAATTAAAAAAAAAATATCAGTGTCAGGATTTTTTTTGAACTAAATATCTCAATTAACTGGCCTATTAGGTTGTGTTGTCAAAACGACAAAAATTAACTAAGTATTCTTTTAAACAACTTCATACTCTTTGGTAACGCACACTTTATGGTAGCGCACACAAAATCGGAATTCAAAGTTTTGGGAGCACACCATAATAGAAAAACTTTAATTCATGCATACGTAAAATTTTAACTTACTATGCTTGGAGTAGGCGCCCGAGTTACATGTCAATACCACCAGATGGAGTGCGATTAGCTTTGGCCAATTATGGACAAAAAAGTGTTCATCAGACTCCAAAGTTTTCTTGAAAGTTAATTTAAAATTCAGGATAGTAAGCTTGTGCATGATGCGTTATGTAGGTACTCGGAAACATATCTTAGTCCAATCAATCTACGGATTCACAATGTTAATTTCCAGACAATTGAAGGCAAGAAAAAAAAATGAGCGTGTAGAACAATTAATTTTAAGAAAGATAGCGTTGTTTTTTTCCGGAATTTCATTGGCGAACCTAACCTAAAAAATATAGTTTAAAAAAATTAAAAAATACGCTTTTATTTTAAAATGAACTAAAAAGTAAAAAATAATTTTGAATGTAAAGTTTTTATTGCTCTAGCCAGTACATATATCGAAACTACATACCTTTCGAAATGTAAAAAAGCGTCCCGCCATTTTGAATTTTGAATGACGCCACATAGATAATTGTATTCTACTTGTCATACCCTTTCATTTGATACCCATGTCGGGGGTCAGCGAGCACAATTGCAAAATTCGGCCGCCATCTTGGAACCGCCATCTTGATTTTTTTACAAAATGGTCAGAATGCATTGTCACGTGAACTATACATATGCGCAAAATTTCAAGTTGATCGGTTATATAGAAGTGGGTCAAAATCAAGTTGCAAGATTTGTTTACATACAACATACAGCATACAACATACAGGTCAACCTAATATAAAGCGTATAAAAATTCGCGAAAGTCAAAAAATCGTGTTTTCGCTAATAAAATAAAAGGTTGAGCTCGAATCCGAAAAAGTTAAATTAGAAAGTTGTAGGTATTAAAATTATCTTTCGATTGATGTATTATGACAAATTGATTAGTGCCTTATAAATGGAGAAAAACGCAAAATAGCGTTAAAAATCGCCTTTTTTCATTTATTTTTTTACTTTTTATTAAATCATCCTAGAAACTTTTTACTTGGTAAAAATATTGCTTTGGGCTATCTGAAAATACATGTTTTTTTTCGGCTCGAAATTTTTAAAACTATTCGTGAAATTTCGATTTTTGTAAAAAAAGCGTTTTCGTAAAATCGTTCGCGTACAGCTCCCCGACATCGTAGAGCATTTTTACGAAGCTCTATTTCTTCGCTAAAGCCTCGGCCACGATACGAGCGGCTTTTTGCGCTTTTACTCGGCAGCGCATCAAACGCACGGTGACCAAACCAAATTTTTCTCTGCATTACTAATAAGCCATTACCTCTTTGGTATTTAAGAAAACACTAAATAAAGAGGTACTTCTAAATCTACTTCGCAGATTAAGTACTTGCGACTTTCCCTATTGGGTTGTTCATCAAATACACACAATTTCTTGCGTGCGAGCTTTTGTTCAAGTAGCCCTTATGTGAGTGCGAGCTTTTGTTGGCCTAGGCATAGAAGCAATCATACAAAATTTACGGGCGTACGAAAGAATGTTTTCGTCCGGCTGTTTTCATCCTCGACTATAATGGGTCTAATCTAATGAGCCCTGTCACACGTAAAAAAACTCTAAATAAAATTCCTGAATGAGTTCGCAGGATAAATATGATGCTCGCTAATTTCCTTTGATTTTTAAAAAAATAAGGTAATGTCTAGTCTTAGCTTATTGCTCTCAATAACAGCCGAATAAATACTAAAGCAAATTTTTATTAGATTTTGGCTAAACTAAAAATTAAACCGTATGATTTTTAAGCGACTGTCAGACACAGTCATGAAATCCAATTTTACCTGCCAGTAGGTAATTTTTGTAACCTGTAGAGTTTAAATCTTTACATTATTATATTAATTTTTTTCATTCGGCTCACACTCTATGTGCAGTATTGGCCAATACTAAAGCACCCCTCATCAATATTTCATATTTTCCAGATATTAGTGGTTTTTTAGCGGGTCTTCGACTTAATAATCCAGCTTCTACGGGTCTTCGTCGGATTGTTCTCTGACTTATTCCAAAGCCGAAATCTTTAGGAAGTTGTGCTGAGGATATGTCAGGATTTAAAGATGGTCCCTTTTAGCAAAGAGTCCTCCCTATTATATGTTTTGTTCGATCTTCCGCCAGAATGAAAAGGTGAAACCCGTCCCGTTGCCTCGTACTTTGTTATCATTCACGATATTACTGACCGTTAATCATTTAGAGCCTAAAGTTTAGGCAGTCGCTATGGCAAATTTCCATTGAATTGAGGGGGGTGCTTTAGTTTTGTCCACTGGTACAATATTTTATCATTTCATTGTATAGTTTGAATTGAAAGACTGGAGTATTTATGTTATAATTTTTGAATTTTTTTATATTTTAGATATATAAATAAATATTTAAATATAAATTTTGAAATATTGGATAGTTGTTTTTATTAAGTTTTTATCAAAATAATGAAAAATTTATGAAATATTTAAGGGGGTGCTTTAGTATTGGCCAATACTGTAAATGGTTCGGGATTTCAACACACTCAATCATCAACCGCTAATGATTGATATAATTTTCTTTATGCACTCGATATATTCGTCTAGTCTAGAAGATCATCGTAGAACAGTGTCTTAGCAAGTATGACGTAAAAAATTCAACATTGACTCCCTGTCTATACAGGGCATTCAATTTTCGCTTTTACCAAAAAATTATCTCAGATGTAATAAGAAATAATTGAGAAATTGAATAAAGGTAGTAAGGTAGTAAGTTCATATAAAGTGGTAATTTTGTAGCACCAAGGAGTTTTGGACATTTATAATTTCAAACTGTAGCCCTGTGAAAGGGTAATGAAATCGTTCCTAGGTTGCGCTAGGATTTTTAGTTTTACAAATTTAAATACAATATTTCGCACAAAAGACGAATATCTATCTGGACATGCTAATGAAACTTTTGGTTTTGTCTATGCCATTGATCACATTCAAAAGAGAACCTATTGCTTTACCTGATGTGAAAGTCTTTCGAAGAAACATATTCGGCTATTGATCCTCTCTAAAGGCATTAGAGACACACAAGAGAATCTTACCTGAATATAAATAGAGCATCAAAATCAATCGATAACTCTTCACAGAAGAACGAAATATACAAAGACGTTTCAAAGCAATCAGACAACAAAAGGTATTAGAAAAATTAACGCATTCATCAAATAATATGCAAAGCAGTAATGCATATCTATGTTAATGTTAGAATCATGTGGAGAGTAACAAAAGATGAGCAAGAATAGGCCACGATCATAAGTGATTTAAAATAAAAGGTTTCTACTTAGTTACGCATTTGAGAATAATTTATGCGAAATTTACTTATGAATTCAAACATGAAACAGGCTTAAAAGCTTATGGCTAGGACTCGCATGTTTTATGCATGTAACTTTGGATAAAACTTGTGAGACATTTAAAAATTTTATTTATAACGATAGTTATTCAGAAGGTGGTTTGCTTTATTTATATTTAATTTGTTAAGGCCTTTACCATGAATATCGATGACATCAAATAATATACATGTGTTTATGAGAAGAATTAAAATAAAAATGAATAATTTATTATTTCTACTTTTGACAACGAAAAGTATTTTGAGCGTACAATTGCCAAAAGAACTGTAACGTTCACTACACAACAACTGGAACTGTCCAAAGCCCAAATAAAAAAAAGTTTGCGTAACAGTGGGATAATGAGTAGAGTTGCCATTAAAATAGTGAATGTCCTGCTCTGATCTGGCTTAGAAGGAGAACGTTTATCAGAGAGTTTATGAGCCCCGCTCAAGTCCGGTCTTCTTCAACTGCAGACCCTTTGGCCTTCGTTCGGAAAGCTGATAGTCTGTTCCGTTAGTGTGGTAAGTACACAATAGGCCTAATTTGGTCGCAGTGTTTACCATATGGGTTGCTGGGGCGTACACTTTTTCAGTCCGCTGATTGGAAAAATGTGTTTCTTGAACAAAAATGTCAACTCTGCTGCTATCCGGATCCCCAAGATCATACAGGCAGAAATGCATTTGTTCATTCTCCGTTCAACCAACCCTGTGAAGCTTAGACAGAACAGACTGCTTAATCGGGAATGCATGAACGCAATAAAAGCTGCTCTATTCTCTCCAAAACCATTCATCACAATATCAACAAAAGGCTTATGGGGTACCTAGAGTCTAACCAAATTTTAGATGACACTGCTTCAGAGCAAAAAGGTCTACCGGGGAACTTTTAGTGTACTGATAGAAATCCTCAATCAAAGTATGCACCGATTTGGTGAGTTTGGTTTGATATCTCCAAAGCTCTGTTAGCTCAACTGCAAGCTATTAGTATTGACTTAGTTCTGAAGAACTAGATCGAGAGTGTTTTTGGTAGTTCAATCAAGGTAGTATGGCGTCAAGTCTCAACCGCAACGCCTGTGTCCCGTAGGCTTAATTTGATCACCCGTTCTTTTTCTAATCTTCATAATGACCGACTCTCGATTCCTTCCAAACCACTTCACAGCTTCGCTGATGACGGTACTCTGCGTCATTATCCAATACGCCTTCGATAATGCAAGACAAACACGTGCCATTTACTGTTCTGACGACCGCGGACTTCTGTCTGACTCAGTTAATTGGGTCATTAAACCCATTCTCGAAATTGGATGTCGGTCGAAATCCCGAAAACCAAAATCCCGAAACCCGAAAGACCAAAAAGACAAAATACCGAAAGACACAATCCCGAAAGGTTAAAAGACCGAAAAGACAAATTACCGAAAAGTCAAAATACCAAAGTCAAAATACCAAAAGGTTGAAATACCAAAAAGAAAGACCAACAAATCCGAAAATATAACTTTCAAATATAATATTGAATAGTACAGAGAAGTGCTATAAAGGCAGGATACCACATAAAATCTGATAACAGGTAAATCTCAGTGGCCCTCTAGCTAAAAACAGGGACCACTATCAGGAAGAGAAGAGAATTTTTTATTTTCTGTTATTTTGCTTTATTTGTAGAGAATTTTTTTACAGATAGTCTAAGATACGTAGAAGAGCGACCTTCACCGATCGAGTGACCTAATGAAATTTTTTTTCATGATAAATAATATGCTAACAAAAGTGACGGTGATGGGTTGCCTAACGAAATATGTTCAAGGCTATATTTAATAGGCGTTTTTTCGCCATTTTCCGCCTTTTTCTCTATTTTGAGGAGAAACTATCCATTTTGGTAAAAATATCAAAAGAGCAAAGTTGTAGCGCATAAAATTTCCTACAAATTTTTTCTTCACTGTTTTTTCGAATTCCGCATAGTTTCGCCGTATTTTGTCTTTTCGGTTTTGTGACTTTCGGTATTTTGGGTTTCGGTATTTTGTCTTTCGGTATTGTGTCTCAACCCCCTCGAAATTAATGCCTTCAGGGCCTGGGATTTCTTAAGACGTCCAAGTTCCTTCTCTAGCCATTGGCTTGCGCTGTAATATACAAATCCTACATTTGGAATCTTCTCGAATTCAAATCCCTTATTTGGGCTGGGGCTTTAAAAACCACCTTGGCGTGGTTAGATAAATTGCAAGCCTATAGGAGAAGAGACGCCATTTGCTTCACGTTCGACCCTTTGAGCCGCAAAATTCAGCGATTGCTCCACAGGAATAAACGCTCTCCTGTCTCCAAGACAGTCTAACACCCGCAACATTAGATTGAACCACTGGGCGCATTCCCGGTACTTGCAGACTCCTTTTCGCGCTCTAGATAAACTAGGGATTTGTTCATAAATAGAACACTCCGACTGTGGGACAACCTCACCCAGTCGGTATTTCCGAACTCGCACAACATCCAAGAGCTTAATCGGTTCATCGCGATCTCTTTCAACATCTTTTTTTTTTTTTTTTTTTTTTTTTTTTTTTCGTGGGAGGTACTGGGTCCATAGGTACTGCGGCCATTCATTTGGCCTATTGTACTACACCCCTATACCTCATATTTTTAGGCCAGACCGCTTGAACAAGTTCAGCAGTCTGCCTAGTGGCTTGTCGCTTAGACTTGAATAATCGAGCAGGGACTCCTCGAATAAAGAAACCCTGCTCCTCGCTATTGCGGGGCATTCACAGAGGACGTGGAGAGCAGACTCATCCTCCTCCAGGCATAGCCTGCAGGTGGGGTCCTCCGCTTTCCCTATCCTCCATAAGTGGTAATTTAGGGCGCAGTGTCCGGTGATCAAGCCAACAAGTGTCCTGACATCGTTTCTACTGCGCCCTAACAATTCTTTGGCCGTGTTAGGAGACGGCCCAGGAAGGAACCGCTTAGAGTTGGCCAGTCCAGGCGCGGACCTCCAGCGTTCAGTATGTTTCATCAAAGTCCGATCGGCTAGGGCCCTTCGCAGCAAGCTGGTAGGTGCTCCGATAGCCGGCTCTGGACCGATGAATGCAGTGTCAGAGCCCTGTTTAGCTAGGGCATCCGCTTTTTCATTGCCTTTAAAGCCCCGGTGCCCCGGGACCCAGACAAGGGTAACTTGATTGAGAACGCCCAGCTCACCTAGAGCACGTTGGCAGTCCCAAACTAATTTAGACTTGGTTCTACGGGACCTTATCGCCCTAATTGCCGCTTGGCTATCAGAGAAGATAAAAATCCGTTTATTTTGGTAGGCCCTTCTTAAGTTCTCATGAGTGCATGCCAATATAGCGTACACCTCTGCTTGGAAGACAGTTGCTAGGGTGCCTAAGCTTATCGCTCTGCTGAATCTGGGGCTTTCACTCCAGATTCCGGCGCCCACACCTGTCTCTGTTTTGGAGCCATCCGTGTACCATACTAGTCCACCCGGCGATACCTTAGGAAAGGTCCAGGTTAGCCTGTCTTGTATGTGCACAGAGGGTTGCTTGAATTTTGAGATTTTGAAAGGCATGCAATCGGAGAGCATCCCCGCTTCCGAAATCCCTTCTATAATGTTGATAATTGTAGAATGTCCTCGCTCGAGACCAGCGCCCAGATAGCCATTCGCTTTCAGTCGCAGCGCCGCGTTTATCGCAGATTTCTCTACCTCAAGGTGGAGTGGTACCAGATTGAGGAGAGTCTCCAGTGCTGCCGTCGGGGAAGTGCGGATGGCTCCAGTGATGGAAAGGCAGGCCATTCTTTGAATTTTGCACAAATTGGTTATGAAACCCTTAAGCGCCGTTCTGTGCCACCATACTAAGGCTCCATAAGTTACCATGGGCCTGACGATGGTGGTGTATATCCAGTACATGGTTTTCGGCTGCAAACCCCATGTGGAGCCACAAGCTCTGCGGCAAGCCCACAGGGATCTGCGCGTTCTGCTCATCAGAGTATCCATGTGCTGGTTCCAGTTGAGCTTGGCATCTAGCGTCACTCCTAAATATTTGGCTTGTTGTGAAAAGCCTATAGTTCTACCTGCGAGTGTCGGTTCCGAAAGCCCCGGTAGTGATCGTTTCCTGGTAAAAGGAACCAGAATAGTTTTGTCGGGATTGACTTTTAGTCCTACGCTGTCGCACCAACTAGATACTAGATCTAGTGCCTGCTGCAGACGTCTTGACATGGCTCCTTCAGTTTCGTCCGTTACTACGATGACGACATCGTCTGCATAGCCTTGGGCGAAAAAGTTGTGGCCGTTGAGTAGTTCCAGGAGTTCATCTACAACAAGGCACCACAGAAGTGGGGATAAAACTCCTCCCTGCGGACAACCTTTTGCTATAGTGCCCTCCAGAGACCCCTCAACATGAGAAACCATTAGTTTGCGAGTTCTCAGCATAGAGTCGATCCAGTCGCAGAAAGTGCTACTTAGACTTCTTCTACTTAGAGCCCTAGCTATAGTATCAAAGGATGTATTGTCGAAGGCTCCTTCGATATCGAGGAAAGCCGCCAGCGCAACTCCTTTGTTTAGTGCTGCGCCTTCCAGCCTGAGCACCAGATTGTGCAGTGCTGTCTCAGTGGACTTGCCCGCCTGGTACGCATGCTGATAGGAGCTTAGTGGTTGGCGTTGAAGATAAGTTTCCCTTATCACCCTGTCGACAATTTTCTCCATTGTCTTCAAGGCAAAAGACGAGAGACTTATCGGCCTGAAGGCCTTAGCCGAGGTGTAATCCGAACGCCCTGGCTTGGGTATAAATGTAATGTTGACGTTCCTCCAGACAGATGGGATATAACCATGTGCGAAGGAAGCCCTGAATATTTTGCATAAAAAGGGAGTGACTAGGTCGCAGCCCTTCTGTAACATAATGGGATAGATCCGGTCTGCTCCAGGGGACTTGTATGGTTTAAACGATCCAATCGCCTCCCTAATTGCTTCGTGATTAAACACGGCGTTTGCTTCTGTCCAGGCAGCTTTGGTCACTTTAGAAAGTGGGCCTGTTAGTTGCCCAGAGGAAGCTGTATTCCCATTTGAATAAATGGTTGTGCCTGGGAAGTGTGCCTGGAGCAATGTTATCAAAGTTTCTTCCCTAGACTGTGTAAAAGAGCCATCGGTTCTCTTAATAGATCCGAGATCTCCCGATATGCCATTTAATAAAGCTTTGTGGATTTTTGCTGAGTCTCGAATGTCTTCGATACTCTCGCAGAAATTCTTCCAGCTGTTTCTTTTTGCTCTTCTGATCGCCCTGTTATAGGTGGTTAGCGAGCTTTTATAGCTCTCCCAGTTGCCGCTCTTTTTGGCTGCGTTGAATAGCTTCCTCGTAGCGGATCTCAACTTGGAGAGCTCATTATTCCACCATGGAGTTTTCCTGTTACGCGTCCTCATCAGAAGGGGGCAGTTATTGTTGTAAGCAGCAGTAACCGCCTCCGTAAGGAAGTCCGCGGATAGTTCCACATCCATCGTAGATTTGATTGAGTGCATGGAACCCTTCAGTACGCTACTGAGTTCGCCCCGAAAGTCTGCCCAGTTTGTATATCTGGGATTCCTATATGCACTCACTCTTTCCAAAGACTCACCCACCATAAAGTGAATGTGTTTGTGGTCTGAGCACGATGGCTCATCTGACACCCGCCAGTCACTCACGTAAGTAGCAACGTGTTGAGTGGCCAGCGTGATGTCTATAACTTCACGTCTCCTACCGTTGTCAAAGGTAGGATCCGTGCCGCGATTTAATATATCCAGGTTAGTAGTTAAGAGGTAGTCAAAAAGGTACTCGCCCCTCTTGTTCACTCCGCTACTGCCCCAGGCATCATGATGGGCGTTCGCATCACATCCTACGATGATCTGCAGACCGCTCCTGTTCGAGTGCCCCACGATATCCTTGAGTTCTTTGGATGGTGGTGGGTCCCTTGAGTCGTAGGGGAGATAAGCTGAGCATAAAATAATCATGCTCTTGCTACCCCCTCTGGTAATCTGTATCTTCACCACTGCCAGGTCTCTCGACGATTTATCTGTGAGAGGGAAGCAGTTGGTGTTTTTATTGTAAACTATACAGGTCCGAGGGTCTCCGTCCACATCACTGCATGCAATGCTGTAGCCGGATGCCCGCAGGCCCTGTATAGCACCGTTGTTAACCCATGGCTCTTGTACAAGAGCCACGTCTACAGCTTGGGTGGCAAGCACCCTGCAAAGGACTGCCGAGGCAGCCCTACTATGTTGCAGGTTGCACTGTACCACCCGCATCCTGTGGTTGTTCTTGCTGCTGTGAGCCAGCAGGAGCCTCCTTTTTTATGCCAATTTCTTTGACTTTTATTCGGCCGAAGCCGTAGAATAGGGACATGCCCTGCTCTTTTAGCTGCATGAGCGACCTCTCGTCAATGCTAAGGGCAAGAGTTTGACCGTTCTGGTCAACCTTCCTGCCCATCACTTGCCAGAAGGTCACCTCAATTGGCTGGTTTTGTATCGCCATCCTGCTAAGCACCTGTTCCGGTTCCCTAACATCGTTAGGAACCCAGAATGCGATCCTTTTAAATTTGGGAAGGTCCTTCTCCTCGAGTACTTTGAGATTGCACCCTTCCCAAACCTGCAGTCTGGCGACAGCTTTCGTCAGCCATTGGCTGGTAGCATCGTTGGCGCAGGTGATCTTAATAAGACCCCCTGCCGCCTTTACACCCAAAAACTGAGGTGAGCAATCGCCTTTAAGGCTTTTGTCCACCTCAGTCAAGATGGAGTCGCAAATAGAGGAGGATTGCTCCTCCGTCAGTTTGCCTTCGGGATAGTTTTCCAGGACCACTGCCATGGTGATCCCAGCCAACTTGTCCCGGTATGAAGGTTCCTGTTGTTCCCTCCTTTTTTTCTTCTGGGGTCCCTGCCCAGCCGGAGACTCCTCTGATCGCTGCCGTTTCGGCAGTGCATCAGTTGGGTCCGACATGCGACATTGCCCTCCAGAAGATGTGGGAGCTGGTGCTGCCAATTTGGTGGGTCCACAAACTTTTGGTAGTGCAGTGGTTGTCTGGGTCCGCTCCTTGGAGCCCCCCGGTACCACTGTCCTGCCTTCGGTTTGTTGGGAGGAAAGTTGCAAATGCGGGACTCTGGTGTGCTCCGTGGAGCTCCCTGATTCCCTTGCAGCCTTACTTGCCTTGGCCCTCTTCCTTTTGGCAGCGCCAGATTTCTTCCTGCTAGGCTGCACGGTCATACCGACAACCTTGGCAGTTATTTCTTCAACAACATTGCCGCCAGCTGCCTGGGGCATTGTTGTTGATGATTGAGAAGCCGAAGCTTCTGTGCTGGACGAGGTACCTCCTAGGAGTTCCCTCTCCAGCTCTGAGCTGATGTTTATAGCATCAGACCCACAACCTCCATCTTCGTCTTGTTTTTTAAAATTTTGGTCCATAAAAGTCCCACGAGTACGGCAGGAAAGGGAGGTCCATCCTGACAGAGCCTCCTTATCAGGATAAGGCTATATACAACTGGGTGCGCCCGGTACCCAGAGGAGATCGTTTGAGACAGTGAAACACTACCCACTGCCATGCAGCCCTCGACACGATGACATTTACATCTTGGCTTGGTAGGCTTTTAAGGGTGTGCTCCCTACTACCGTCGTTAGTTGGTTATCCAGGAGGCCCCACGAGGAGGTGACGGTTCGATTTTACCCCCTATTTCAACATCTTTCTGACCCCTAACAAGACAACCCCAAACCTATCCAAGCCTTCGAATTAAGCTAATTACCATACGATGGTAGCCCTAATAAGACATCCCGCCGGCTTTAACCGTTAATAATAGGGTACCAGAGTTCGGCTTAAGTCGAGCCTTTCTTCTTTCTTCCCCGACGAGGCTGTCTCCTGCTAACTCCGACCGTTGTGGCTCAGCGGCTGCTGACTTGAACGACATGACGGAATAGTGGTGATTCCTGAGCTTGACCATGCCACATAAAAAAAACCATGACGTAACCAACGTTCAATCATACTTTTGATCTTAATCTATTTTGCTCTTCCATACTCGTCAGTTTACAGTTAAGCCATCCAACTGCCGTATGATCATTTAGTTTGAATATTTTGCAGCGTTATGGTATTCTTGTTTCTAGAATTTGAGAGCACTTTTTTATTTATTAAGACCTTAACATAAGTCTAATGCATATCTATCTATAAATTCTCTCATCCATATACCTATGCAATGAATACATTTTTTCTATTTCCAAAAAATTCCAGTCAACCATCTTTTAAACTATAGGAAGTAACCTCTTTCATCCGCATATAAATATGTAGGTCGTATAGAATAAAATAAGCAGTTGTTGACCATGTTCAAACCAAAAGCCAAAACTAACTCCAAACTAACTTTTTCCCTTTTTCACAACGCCGGGCGCACATTGAGACGTAGGCGACACAAGCAGAGCAGCACAGTTTCTGTGTCTCATGCTTTTTAAGGGAGAACCGCGAATTACAACGCAGAGCAGGTGACACGAATACTGCGCCAGGCGCAGGCTTCACAACACTTGTGGATGGGGCACAGAAACTGTGCGCTACATGCCGCGTACGGACTTTTTTTAAAAAAAATGGAAAAAAAATTAATCGATTTTAATAAATTTTCAAATTTCTCATCCGAATTTGACTTAGAGCTTAATAAATTTAGATATTTCTCCATTTCAAAATTACTTTCGTCAAACTGTCTAACAAAACTGCTCCCCAATGTGCTTAGACGACTGTGTAAGGTCGTTCTTTCCTGTGCTGCTCTGCGCTTACTGCGTGACACAGCTCAATGTGCGCCTTAGCAGAAGGTTGGAACAGTGTCCAAGAATATTAGTGTTAATTATTGTTTTGAAATTAGACTCTATTGACAGAATTGCTTGAATTTCATTGCCTCATTTTTCTACTGTAATATTTTTTTATTCAATATTTTTAATTTCATATATTTTAGCATATTTTCATTAGTGCAATATTTCATATTAATTTCAATTGGTTAACGCTTTTTAAAAGTTTCGGACTATTATTTAATTAAACATATATTTTTAATATTCACTATTTACTAAATAAGGCATAAGCACTGAATCGAGCAACAGGTTTGTCAAAACAAAAATATTAAGATCAATTCTCTTTTAAAATTACAAACACTTGGAATATTTTCTGCTCCCAACTACAATCAAGAGAAATTACTTCAAAGAGAGAATTGAAAAGAGAAAATCGTGAATGAAGAGAAACCGCTCAACACAAATACAAATTTTACGGCTGTATTGAGGTAACACAACTACACGCACACGCTGCAACAAAAGTTTAAACTTTCACTTTTCTCAAATTCTTTAAATCATGCGTTTTTGGGCCAACTACTTTCGAAACAGCAATACTGATAAAGTTAACTGCTCTTAAGAATAGTAGAATTTCAAATATTCGCTTCTATTGAGACGTTTCACCATTTAACTAGTACAGTAGATATAACGCCCTATTTCCTCCAATCGTAACGTTTCGTACCCACTTATCATTATTCTGCGCTTATTCTCAAGCGGCACATGCGCATTACGTTGACGAGCACCATTTGCTTAGTCAAACTCTATTATCTCAAGGCGGCCACATTTGTAATCTCATTGGCAGTCTTCTACAAGCTAAGCAATGAAACGCGCTCATTGCGCAGAACGAGATTGTTCAAAGAAGCATGCACCTGCTGCTGTAGTAGTCACTACTGGTAGACTAGTCGCGATAATAAGGAGTTGTCTCAGACGAAATTGTAAGTTATTACTCGTGCATGGCAGGTAGATCATACCTATTTCACTCTACCCACATTCGTTATCTGTTCGCGCTCATAATTTATTTGTTGGATAGGTGTGGTCACTGTGATATATTGCCTTTAGGTGGGAGTCATATAATTTTGCCATTGGTTTAATTGCTTTAGTGTTATGTCATTGGCAATACTTGATTCGTATGAGAGTGAAATGGTATTTGAGGTGCAGTTCAGGTAAACGAAAAACTGGTTTTTGTAAATTCTTGTGAATTGTGAAATTTCGACTTTGTAAAAACTAGAAATAAAGTCTATGGAAAAATCCGAGGTTTGGTATGGTGAGTGAGATGTAGCGTTCCTTTCCACCTTATTTATTATAAAAATTATAATATAGGCCTTATCACAAATCTTAGATCTGTATTTTCAGAAATAGTTTCTGTTTCCATAAATTTACAATTTTAGAATTTACCACAAATTTGGATGAATAGTTTACTTACAATAATGAGTTTAATAAGTAATTGAACTAGATTAGATTTAATTAGGCATTTGGTTGGCCACTTTATTTGTGGTTGGTTGTCGGTTGGCGACCTTTTGATTTTTGCGCGGGAGATATATCTATTATTATGAAAACAAAACAGTTTTTGGAATACATTTTAAGATCACTAATAGAACATGTATTTTGGAAGGTACTTATAGATTAAAATTTAAAAAAAAACAATGCTTTTATTTAGTATTTTAGTATCTACTTGTGTTCTAAATGTGGAAGCAGTAATATAGTGCTACATGCTCCGATCCTCTACTATTAGGCTAGATTTCATATAAATGCAGCTGGTTTGATCCTGACGTTTGATATATGTTACTTAATTACACTTGCGTTTTGTATGCTTTTTTGCTTGGTTCGATAGTTGGTCAATACTTCTGAAAAGAAAGATTTAGATGCTTTTCTTCTAAAATTTACCTCTCTTAAGTTTTCCAATTTTGTGTTCAAAATAAATAGAACAAAAATACAATTGATCGTTTTAATTTAGTTTTTATAGTTTAAAATCGTATTCCATGAACCTAAAAAATTTATAAGAATAGAAAATAATGTAAAAAAATTTTAAAATATTTTTTAAGGTTCATTTAAAAATCCATTTACAAATCGATTACTGTCATTAAAAACAAAATAAATACTCAACAAATTCTAAAAACTGTAGATCATTTCCTTACTAATTTAGAATTGTCAAATCATGACTTGTAAACAAGCACACAAAGTAATATCCTCTTTCCAGAAAAGTATTTGGAGGGGACTAGTTAAATTTTTAACTATTTTAGCTGCTTCGTTCCATAATATGTAATCCATATCCAGTATTGATTCCGGCCCGTTACGCCTGTACTGTGTAATTGAATATACAATTGACTATGTAATTAAATAAGAAACTAATTCGTTAAAGGTATTTTATTGTTTTATATTGGTACATTGAAAAAGATAAATCCACACAGTGCTATTAAATTTAGGCTTGGATTTTTGAGATCGGAGAAGATTGGTCCAAAATATATATACAAAAAGTTTAATGTAGGTATTACAAATTGCTTGCTATTTGAAAGATTGTGTTTTTGAATATTACATATCTAGTATATATCCTCTATGATATTTTAAAATTGAACATTTTCATCATCATTTTGGACATTTTCTTCCGTAACTTCTGGAGCATCAGCATTCTCACAATTTATGCCCATACATTCTTTACAGAACATGGAGCAGCTAATTCCTAATTTTCTGCAGCCGCAATTTCCATCTTTAAGTATCCGCAAGCTATTTGCTGCAATAAAGTTTGCGGTGCAGAAGGTTTGATTGCGGTGACTACAATACAGTTTGTATACTTTAAATTCACCCTTTTGCAAATTAAATTCACCTTTTTACATTTAAAATTAACCTTTTTGCAAATCAAATTCAACCTTTTGCGAATCAAATTTACCCGTTTGAAAATTAAGTACTTCTATACATTTTATTTAAACATCAAATAATGTTAGTAAAGCAAAGAATCGGTCTAGTTCGACAAGACATAATATTACTGTTCATACTCTTGTTGGTCTGAAAAGAAAAGGCACACTCTACTTTTTCTACCACAACATTTTCCAATGCTGAAGCTGAGCACCATCGAGGAAGACTTTTCCAAAATCAAGTTTAGTGCACGAAATATGTTCGATCCTTTAAATCGTGAAAATTTGGTAGATGTAATTCATAACTCTTTTGAAACTGTTACGTCTACAAATTGTTATAATTATTTATGAATATACGTAGGTACATATAGTTAAGTTACCAGCTGATGATGGAGGAGAACCGTTATATAGCCTCGACAGACGGCAATCAAAATATGATGTAAATTCGTCATTTATGACGAACGCCTTTAGGGGGTGACACACGCTAAAATACGTCATTATAATTTGACACTTCTAACAAGTGGTAATGTAGGAAAAAATGACAGTGAACGAAAAATAAACAAAAATTCATTTCCTTTGTACGATGTTTCGGCTGGATGAATCGGCTTATATGGAAACAAGTAATATTTTTTATTAATTTTCAAGTAAAACTAAAATCAAAATCAGCTGATACCTTAAGACACTGGAAAAGCACGTAAATGCGAGCTTTTTACAATAATATGTCTGGCTCTATTTTAAGCTTTCGTAATCGATTTACCAAAATCTTCCTAATCGCTTTTCCTAATTAATGAGGTCCATATTCCTAATAAATGATGAATTTTCGTCATAAATGCGTGGATGTGTCGAGACTAATAGACTAGGTTATGTACATAATATATGTATATTGAATTATTATATTTGAATTGTTGAATTATTTGCATACTGTCATACATTTATTCATTATTATGTATTTATATTAATTATATTAATTTTTTTGATTCTTGACTAATTAAAATTATATTATTAATAATAATAATGTAGAATTTCAAACGGGTGAATTTGATTTGTAAAAGGGTGAATTTAATTAGCAAAAATGTGAATTTGATTTGCAAAAAGGTAAATTCTATTTGTAAAGAGGTGAATTTAATTTGCAAAAGGATTAATTTGGTTTGCAAAACTGTGAATTTAAAGTGAAAAAGCAGTACTCGGTTCTGCTTTGTCACTTAGCATTCCTTCTTTTCCATCACCTCTTTCAACACTATCATTAATAACCGTTTGAATACTTCTACTCTTAAGTACTCCCGTTGATTCACTCTTATCTTTATTGCAATTAAAGAAACACTTTTCCATAATAAACAACGTAGTTTCACCTGAAATTGGACTGTGATTCAAAATTCAACTGTTACAGAAAATACACTGACACAAATTCGTTAAAAGTAGGTAACTTTGATCGATTGTATCTCAGTCAATTTTTATCGAAAATTCCTCAATTGGACACCATTTTAAAGGAAATTAAGTGAGCTTTATTTTTTGTTGAGTACTGACTATAACTAAATCCGCTAACTTTTTTATACACCAAAAAAGTTAAAAAAAACCAAAAAATTGAAATTTTGGGGTTTTTTTAAAAGATTTTTTTGTTGACTTATTTCGGTGAAAAAAATTTGTTGTTTACTAGGGCCTAATATCTACAAAAGGGCCCATTTTCCGGGATAGCGAGTGTGCATACTTGTTCTTAACTGCATATCACCCTATGTAATACGAAATATCAGCTTTAAGGGGAGCTGCTACATTGGAATTTTTTTTGTCGACTTTTTTTTAACATAAAAATGTTCCTTTATACATAGGTGTATAATACGTACCTGAAATTTAAAAAAAAAATATGGTTTTTGAGTTATAGCTATATACAGTGAGCGTCAAAAGTGAGTCGACCTATAAAAATTTCCAAAATAACACCGAATTTTTTGTATTTTTTGGCGAATTGCAGACGTTTTGTTTTATTTTAACATATTTTTCAAAATACAAGTGAAAATTTTTTTTCTTCTTTAAACCCGTTTTTCTCAAAATGACTATTTTTTCCGCTTAGTCAAGATATTTCGAGTTATACTTAACCGATCTTGTCGTAGTTTGTCTTGTTTTGTTCCTAAATTATATTTCTACTAAACATACGAACATTTTTTAATTTTGTTATTCCCCCTCCCCTTGATGGAGATTAAAGGAGTCTGTTTTACCATTTTTTGAAAAATATGCTTCCAAATTTTTATTTTTTGACCAAATTGTTATATTTTGGTACCGCTTGTAGAAAATAATGTCTTCTTTAATATGCTTTTTTTGTTTTTTTTTCATACATCTGGAAACAAAGGTATCGTGACTAAGCTGAAAAAGCAACTTTTTTTTAAACGCCACCTAATGGAAAAAATATGTATTATTAAAAAATATAAATTATTATTTTTTTTTTGTATAATTAATTAATATCCAAAAAATGGCGCTAAACCTAAGGTGTCAAAAAAAATTGTCCACATGATTGCAAATGTTTTTTTTCACTTTTTTATTATCTTATTAAGATGGCATTCATCTACAGAGAAGCAGATCTGACTATTTTTTCAAGCTGTACACGCAAAAGAGTGTCCAAAAATGAGGCATTTTTGGGGCAATTTTTTCCTCTGCGTGCCATTTTCTTAATTTTCAATATTTTTCTTTGCTTTTAGATGAATGCCAATTAAAGTGTGTCTACTTTAATGTGAATTGTTTTTTTTATTCAGATCATCCTGGACTGCGGAATCGTCTGGACACCTTTTTTTGACACCTTAGGTTTAGCGCCATTTTTTGGATATTAATTATTGATACAAAAAAAAATAATAATTTTTTCATTAATATAGGTAATGACGTACAATTTCACTTAAAAAAAGTTTTTTGAAATACATTCAGTAGTTTTTGTAAAAAATAAATCTAAACTTTCATAAAAAAATTACAAATTTTGAGCGATTCCTCCCTTAAGAAAATGACGTAGGTCTGGCGGGTCTGGGCTCTTGGACTATAATAAAATTTTGTAGAAAATAAAAAAACGCTCGAATGCTCAGTAAATATCGCTTCAGTGCAAAAATGTAAGGATGCCCGCCCATCTGAAACGAAAAAAATTAACAATTATGAGTTAGAATTAATTTGTATATTTAATTTGCTTGCAATTCGTGAATTTTTTAATCGTTTTTTAGGTAATACTATTCGTTTTCATAGTATACGGGTTTATAGTATCAGCATAAGTAAAATTACGTAAGGGGTAAGGAAGCTAAACTTACGGTTATGGTTTAAATTCGCGCTGCGAGACCGGGTCGAAACCTTTTGGCAAGATCTTATGTATATATTAAATTTGTCTTTTATGGGTAATAGCTTTGTTATTATAATAATTTATAGTTTTTATTTTTATAATTATTTCTAAGATTTAATAATTTATTATTTATTTTATTTTTTATATGAAAGACTAACATTTAGCGGTAATGCCCCTTTTTACTGTCGACGGTTTTATCATTCATTGTAATATCGAACAACAAGCTCTAGTAGGAAATATAATAGGGAGAAACAAGGCCGAATTTAAGCATAGGCAACATAGGTGCTCACCTAGGGTTCCGCACCACAAACAACAATACTTTATGTAGCCCACGACATAAGACACCGACTCCGGAGAAGGGGCACCTAGATTATATCTATTTCTATTGAAAATGATCATAGAAATTGTTACTTCCAAATTTACAACTCGAGTTATTTCAAACTATGCAAGAAGTTTGGCAAGATGTCACGATTACGGCCACTTAGGGGCGCGAACTTCCCTTCAACTCAGTAATAATAATGTGGGAATGAATGTTTCAAATTTAAAAAAAACGCTGTGTTTTGACATACTCGTATAAAAGAATGCAACATCGAACAGCGAGTATTAGTTACTGAAGAAAAAAGCTAACGTCAACACGCAGTTTTACTACCGCGACAAATGCCGACTTCGGGACAGTGTTGGCAAAATATCAATCCGATTAGTGATTAAAAATTAACGATTAAAAAGTTAATCGCGATTAACGATTAAAGATTAATATCTCCAATCGTTAATCGCCGATTGACGATTAATTTAATCTAATCGTCAATCGCTAATCAAGATTTCGATTACTTTTTTCTCATCCGTAACAAAAAAACTTCAAAATTTCGGAATTTTAATCTTGTTAAAGGGAAGTTTTACCGTAATACTTCGAATGTTTTTACAAATCATTTGCTGATTTTTTTCATATAATTTAAATTACTTTTCATGATCACCATTTCCTCAAACAAGTCATCTGATGTTCTATGTGATCTAGGCGCATTCACCATAGCTGCAAATTAAAACATCCTCTCTACAGAACCCGTTGATGGCATATGTGTGTTATATTTTATGAATAGTTTTCAAGGGCGGGTAGCGGTGTACAAGACTTTATTTTCGACTAGTTTCACTGAAAAAGCCTTGAAACAATCAAATCAGACCTCTTTCGTGAACTAACAGTTTCAGCTTCACTCCCGGAATCTGAGGTAAAGTCAAAAAAGACTTCTGCTTTCTGTTTATTTTTTTCTGTATTACTTTCTTTGATTGTCGGTTTCAGGATCTTATTCAGATAAATCTGAACGTAAAGTTATTTTCAGCCATTTGTTTTGGATGTTAGGATCAACATGTCAACTATCGATTCTTGAATTTTGGGTAAACTAATGCTGCAATAGCAGCATTTTTTGCGGTTTCATTAGAGAAAGTGAGAAATTCCTCATATCGCTTCTCCTCCTTTTCTAGATTCAATGGATTCACACTAATTAAAACTAACACGGTTTGACTTAGTCATATATCAATCAAATTAATGATTGACGATTAACGATTAATTAAATTAATCGCGATTAGAATTAATACTTTAATCTCGATTAATTTTGTCGCGATTAACTTAATCGATTAATTAATTGATTGATGAAATTAATCGATTTATGCCAACACTGCTTCGGGAACAGGAGATGCTTACAGGCAATGACAGGCGGGAGTACAGGGAATTGCTACATATAAAAAACGGCAGACAAGGAAGACGCAATGATGTCTAGGTGAGAAAAATCAAGAGAGGAAGAACCATGCCACTGCATGGGATCGAAACAAGAACCTATTGTATGGCAGGCGTCCGTAACCCCCACCATTAACTGTAGATAGTTTTGAGCTTAATGCTATTTGTGTGTATGCTGTTACATGCTATATTATTTTCTGGTAGAAATACCTCAGACAGATTTTACAACTTTGTAATAATTTGACAATGCCAGACTTTCGCATAGAATTGGCTTTCACAAGGGTGCATCTGATGTCTCCATTAAATACTAATTATTCCATCACTTCAGAAAGCATTTGCAAATGGAATTAACAATGGACTTTCTACCCTAGTATGAATCTGGCCACTTGCTTTATCCATAGTGTAGCCACAGAGCATACAACCTAACACCAGCTTGTCATTAACTTCAACCAACGATTCGAGTTCATTAACCTGAATTGGAGTAGACACCAATGAATTGTATAGCAGGTTCCACTTTGTGTCACATAAGTAGATTGTTTACATCATTAAAGATGCCATCTCAGGATATCTTGGGTTTTTTTTGTGGCGGAACCTTCCAATTTAGTTCACTTGACCTTGCATTGTGATTACTTCGAGTACGAAAGATTAAGGGGGAAAGGATGTGATTCTGCTCCATTGGTCACATGGGTGTCATGGGTTGCCTTTCATGAATAATTCTCTGGACAAAGGAAATTACAATCGAAATGAAAATTGTTTCGGATGAAACTCAAAGGTCCTACGGGTGGGGTCCACATATGTGAGTAGGACCCCCGAAATGGTGAAAGCAAGGAATTTAAAGTAGATTAAGTATTTGATATGTCCACATGTATAACAGCATTTAATATACTAAACAAAAGTTTTATCCTGTCATTACTTTTAAGAGAAGCAGATATCACACCCTAAAGTCTCCTTTAGAGATAAATGAAAATTTGTTCGAAGAGCAAAAAGTAAAAATAGAAGAAGAAAAAAATTGAAAAATATTTTCTCACCCAGACTCCCTAAGGACTCTGTATAGTGGCAAAATTTTTTCGCTGGTGCATTTCGTATGCTGTAAGCAGAAGAAGCAAATGGAATACATTTCGCCCAAATTGAGAATATTTTGCCTCCCCTTTTAAAAGTTTTCAAACTTGGAACTTTCCTCGTTTACCTCTTTCACTTTCTCAATGATACCCAGCTTAATGCTTCTCCATATATATACAGCTGGATCCGTATGGGATTCACCAGGGAACACAAACCTATATGTATGTGCATATTTGTAGCTTTAGGAAAGCAAAATAAAAAAAAAATAGAAGAAAAATGTCCAAGGAACACACCACATGTTTGTTCCAACAAAATAAGTTCAAATAAGTTTGCAATATTGGCATGAAACATGGAGGATTTTGTTTTGTTGTTGTTTGTTTTGTATTGCCAGAATAAGTGTACGCTTCATTAGAGTGCAAATAAAAGGGGGAGCGGAATATACATATATAAGCACATAACCAGAAAGCGTATGTGATTCTATCTGGGCCATTAAAGATGTACAAATTAGTGCAATTCAGATGTCTGTTGCTCTATGTCTGTAGAAGGATCTATCTGTGTCTGAATCGTCCCTTAGGTGCGAGGAGATGTCCCTTTCCAGACGGATGCAATTTGGGTTAAAAAATTTCCTGGCTGAAATCTCTCACTAAATTAATCTCAGTCGGTGGTGGTTAAGGAGCGGGAGAATCATAAATTTAAATTGAAAAATTTTAACAAGATTTCTTCTCTGTGCAGGATGGCATTAGCCTCGACATGGTCGGGGATGTACATATATAGTAAAGTATACCTAGGTCGACCTGATAAAGGGGCATTTACTTATGCTTACGTCAACAAGTTTTCGGATAAATAATATCCGTTTAGGACATGGCCGTCTATTTCCTGGCATTTTGCGTGCCAACTTGGGGATATTTAGTCATCCCTTCTAAACACAACAGAAACATCACCAGGCATAGACAGGCTTCAATCAATGTTTGCAAAGTAGTTCATGCATACAGGACAGAGGTAGTTCCCTTCCGCTTCATAACAGCGTATATGCTTGAGAGTTTAACCGTTTATATATATATATGCATGTATCCTTGTATCCTTATGCTTGTGGTATATCCAGAAAATTGTATTCCAAAATGGAAAGGCTTCCCAACATTATTGCGGTACACAATAATATTCTTGGCTGAAAAAGGAAGGATATTCAATCGATTTTCTCCTATGATATCACCATTTGAAAATCGTTCGTTCTTGCAAATTCTCTCCTCTGCCACATTGCCGGATATATAGTATGGTACCGGCCTTCAGTCAGGATATTTGCATTTCGTTATTCAATTTGCATGCAAATCCCCTTTGCACTCTTAGTTTCCGACCCACACAAATGTTTGCTTATCGGTTAGATGCTGGATGTGGTGTGTATCCGCTTCAACTATGATACATGTGTTGTTCTATCCTTGCACTGTACAACAAATGCAGGACCAAAAATTCCTATTTCAAATACTTGCAAAATGTGTATATATCTATCTATCTATTCTATTCCCAAGGATTTTCTCGACCCTTTATATGTAGAGTTATCTAAATGCATAATTTGGTAGCATTTGGAGTGAATGAATGCTCTGCTTACTAACAAGACAGAAACAGAATGGAAACTTTTGCTGCGACCTTCTCTATTCTGTTAGAATGGGAATATTATATCCTTGCAAACTATTGGCAGTGTTACGTTTCTGCGGATGTATTTTAGTTGGTAGAATTTTCCAGGAATTTACAGGAAGAATGCGCAGCAAAAATTTATGATAACAAATGTGTTTGTCTAGGAATTTGATGCTGGTTTTATTAAATCTACGCCAGAACCAGGAGTCATCACATTTTTTCCTTCAACTCCTAACAGGATACACGTCGGATTTTTTTATTCTAAATTAGATTTCGTTATGGCAAATGGGTCCGTTGTAGTAGAATTACGAACAGGAAATTTTTATCTTAGTTAAAAATTTCATTTTCCATAAATTTCCACTGATAATAATACACAAAAAAATATTTTTACTTTTTGCAAATGATAAAATTATTCATAAAAAGGCACACAATAACATTTTGCTGCCATTGATAAATAATTTTTATCGATCGATTAACATTGTGCACGCACTAGTGAACCATAACGTTTTTGGGGTAATTATTACAGTGGAAAAATATGCGATCGATATCTTTTTTCATACTATACATACATGCCACAGAAACTGAAAGGGAGCAATTATCTATGGTTGACTGGGCGACTTAATAGTTATGTCGTCGTTTCGGTTTTGTTCATTGTTCTTTAGTAATATGGCAGCAAAATAAAATTATCATCATTTATTATGGGTGTATGTAGTTGAAATGAGAACGTGTTGTCTATAATGCATGAAATGACACCTTAAAGTAAAATTTTATGAAATTTAAGATTGTAGCTTCATTTTAAGTTGAGTTAAATTTCTTTTGTACACTTTAATTTACTGAAACTTTATGGTTCTGATTTGTTTTAGGAGATCTAAATTGAAGACATATGTTTCTCAGTCTTCACTTTTTACAGCTGAAGAAGGCGTTTTTAAACGAACAGTCAAAATAAAAAAAATTTATTAAAATATTTTTGTTAAGATTATGTCAAGGTCAGAAACTATTGGTTCCATTGAATAAATTTTTATTGACTTGGATTGTTTCTGTCTAACTTTTTGCTTTCAAAGTTATGTTGTACTAATCATATATAGCAGGGGTCGGCAACCTTTTTTGGCCGCGGGTCAAAATCAACCAAAATGTGAGTATTAAAAAGACGTCTGGGTCAGAGATATTTTCGTATTAAAAAACTCTTTTAGTAAATAATAAGATACATTTTATTAAGAAAATAATTACAAACATAGTTAAATGAACTTTATTTATAAACGTTCTATTCGATATCAATGGCTTCCCTGATGTTGAACTTGTGACGTTAATTTAGTCAGGTCTGGTTTATAGTTAGTCGTTTTAAAGCGAATACAAGCATCTGAATTTTCGGTAGTTAACCTGTTCCTGTTCTTGCTTAATATAAATTTCATTTGTGAAAATATTTGCTCACATTTATAATTTGAACCGAATGTGGACAAAATAGCAAACCCAATTTTTTTCAAAGATGAAAACTTCGTGGGAAGTGATGCCCAATATATTGATATCATGAGAAGATGGTTATCTTCTGCTTTTTCCAAATCTTGCCGCAATTTCTTGAATTTATCCGTCCATAACTTTGAACTTTTAAAATCAATCATTTCTAACCTAAAACTGTCAGTTTTTAGATATATAAAATACTGCAAATTAAAAACATTTTCTTCTATTTCCTCGGGCTTTATAAATGTAAACATTTCTCCATGCTTCTTAAAACTTTGAAAACGACTTTCATATTCACTTTTAATGACGAAAATCCAATTTTCAAACATATTTAGAGTGCTTTCATCGATATTTTCTTTTTCATGTTCCCTTTTTTAAAAAGGGAAAGAAATGAAA
Source organism: Thereva nobilitata (assembly GCA_963855945.1). Classification (NCBI taxonomy): domain Eukaryota; kingdom Metazoa; phylum Arthropoda; class Insecta; order Diptera; family Therevidae; genus Thereva; species Thereva nobilitata. The sequence goes on along the minus strand of OY979695.1, from coordinate 108,859,928 downwards.
TTTTTTAATTTTTATGTCAGTTTCAAATAATATCAATTTTGAAGTAAAACTCTTCCATTCCTAATACATTTTCAAAATTGTGTGGTTATTTCTGTTAAGAACAAAAGTCTTAAAAACCATTGTTTATCATGATCTCGATTTTAATCGATTTCGTGAAGAAATATTATTATATCATCAAAACACTCTACAAATCTATTAAGATCTTTTCCTCGACTTAACCATCGTATTTCAGAATGTAACAACAAATCTGCATATTTCGATTAAATTTCCTCCAAAAAAGCTTTAAAGCGCCTGTGTATTAATGCTGATCGCGCTATTATCATGTTTACGATCTTAACAACCTTTTCCATTACATCCTTAAGTTGTCGCGTAGACGCCTTTGCAAATAAATTTTCTTCATGTATGATACAATGAAACGATAAAAGTGAGCGGCCAAGATCATTTTTCATTAGTTTTACAAATCCAACATTTTTTCCTCTCATACTTGGACATATACTTGGAGCACCATCGGTTGTTATGGAAAACAATTTACTTTTTAAATCCAGTACTTGCCCATTTTTGAAATTTGTAAACTCTTGTACTTGACGAAAAATATCAGTGCCTTTGGTCGTGTCATTCATTGAAGCAAGAACGCATAGTTCTTCATTGACATTCGAGCTATTTATTGATGCAAATCTAATAATTATTGCAAGCCTACCAATACTATTTATATCGGTACTTTCGTCAACTGCAGTGCTAATTATGTCACAAGATAACAAATCATTTTTGACCTGTTCATCAATATTTTTGGCCATATCTTCAACGCGACGCTGTACTGTTCTATCTGACAATGGCATTTCTTTGCTTCTCTCAATTATTTGTTTTTTATTTGCGAGTCATTAAATAAAGTGTTCGGAACAATTTATGAATGCGTTTTTCAAAAACTCACCGTCTGTAAATGGTTTTCCGTTGGTACCAATGCTAAGAGCTGCAACAAAGCTGGCAGATGTAGCGTGATTGTTGCTAGTAACAAAACTCTTTAATAATTTATTTTGTTTTCCAAAATTTAATACACGTTTAGCAATGTATTCAGATTTTTCTTCATTTGCCATTTCACTCACATCTTTATGTTTTGAGGAAAAGTGTCGCTCAATATTGTAAGTCCTGGCGGTAATTATATCTGAACCTAAACTATATATCAATTTGTCACCATTTTCGATACACCCATAGTTTTTTGTCCACACATCTTGAAATAATCTCTTTTTTGCTTTTTGTTTGCTCATGGTAATTTTTTTTTAAATAACAATATTTATTTCACTAGGTAATAATTATTTAGCTGCGTAACTATTCTTGTGCTATAACTATAACTGACACACAACTGAAAGAAAGACACGCACACGCGGGTCCAATAATGGTGAAATTTGTTCGGACAATGATGCAGTAAGGGAAAGTGTATGTGAACGTCCGAACCTCTTATCGAAGTTGGCTGTGTGTCGAGTCTGTTTGAAATTTTGAAAAATATGCTAGAAACGTAATTTTCATGCTATGTAATTTTCATAATTTTTATATTGCGTTATGACTTATGACTGGTTTTAGAATACGGGTGTTATACTTTTTTCGGAACTAAAGTGGGTCACTTGAAATTATCAAGTGGGTCACTCTGTGACCCGCGGGTCATAGGTTGCCGACCCCTGATATATAGTATATGATGGCATGCTTGTTGTTAGAAACATTTCCCAAGCGTTATTAATTACAGATGATTTATGTACCTAAGTACACAAGTTCTGCTATGGGAATTTAGTCATCTGTAAACTAATTTTTTTTTATTATTATTATTATTTATTTGAACAACATGTATAAAGATAACAATCTTAAAAACGTACATTAACTAACATCGAATAATTGATACAAGAGGATAAACAAAGAATAAAAAATAAAATAAAAAGAAGAATCAATGTAAAAATAAAGAATAAAATATAAAAATTAGAAATTAAAAAATTAAAAATAAAAATTTAATACGCGATAGAAGAAAATAAAATAAAAGAGAAAATCATAACAATATAATAACAAAATAAAATTATAAAATACAAATAAGAAGATAAAAAAAAATTAAAATTATGCATTCATGTTTTAATTTGCTCGACGAGATATTAATTCGTAAAGACGCTTCTTGAAAATGCCCATTGAATCGATGCGTTGTATATCAACTGGTAGAGAGTTCCATAACAAAGCTGAGAAGACAAAGAAAGAACGTTGTCCAATTATAGTACGGAAACGCGGGATTATCAAATTATTGTTCCTAAGCGATTGTGAGAGCTGTACGAACTGATCAAGGTATGCAGGCTTGCGTTCGTGTAGTATATCATGTAATAGGCGCAAAAGCATATACTCACGATAGTTGCCTAGAGAGCCTAGTGGTCAAAACGTCGTAATTTATAAACAAAACGGACGCAATCATTAAAGGCTACCTCGAGCTTTCGAGTGCAGGAAGAATGGAGAGAGGGGAAAATGGAGAGGCCATGCATTAACAGAGGTAGAAGTAAGGCTTTAAGCAAATTCAATCGGACCGTCCTTTTAAGCAAACCACAGTGGTATCTAAGTTTTGACAGGAGCCATATGTTTTGCCAATAATGGAATTTATGTGGTCACAGCAGGCCATACTACTATTAAGAATGACTCCTAGATTTCTTACTTTATTGACGCGGTCGAGAGGTACACCATTTAAGGAGATTTCGGGGAGGTCAGGGTAAGGAATTGGAGAATGAGAGAACAGAATATAATGTGATTTCAATGGGTTTAGTTGCAGTAAGTTAGACGATGACCAGCAGGAGACACCGCGTAAATCAGCTGCAATCTTCTCCATACAGGTGTGGATTTGACTTATTGGCGCAGATATATATAGCTGTACATCATCCGCATACATATGTACCTTAGAGTGTTTTATTACTAAGGGAAGGTCATTAATAAAAACGCTGAATAAAAGTGGCCCAAGAATAGAGCCTTGGGGAACGCCATTGGTAAGTAGGCCAATGGTGGAGCTACACTCACCGAGTTTAACTATTTGAGAGCGATTTGTTAAAAAACTATGCAAACGTTTAAGAGCAGTCGGGGAGCAGTGGACTTGAGTGGAAAGTTTTTCTAAGAGCAGAGAGTGGTTGACACTATCTAACGCTTTTGAAAAGTCGAGCAGCAATAAACAACAAACGTGATGTTCGTCGAGAGAGCTGCGGATATCATTTGTAACTTTAAGGAGTGCAGTTTCGCAGCTATGAGGTTTTCGGAAACCAGATTGCCATATATTTATAAATCGAAGTCTTTCACAGAACTCAAGGAGTTGAATCGCTATTAGTTTTTCGAGAACCTTAGCCAGAAATGGAAGTATACTAATCGGCCGGAAATCCGAAGGAGTAGCCGGAGAGGGGCACTTAGGTATAGGTGTAACTAAAGCATGCTTCCAAGAAGTGGGAAATTTTGATGCCGTAAGGCAGGAATTGAATATGTGGGTTATAAGAGGCAACAAACGTGGTAATAGAATTTTCAGAAACCTGGGTGAAATATTATCACTGCCAGTGGCTATAGATTTGATAGAATTTAAGGCCATGGTAACTACAAGGAAATCAACGCAACGGAAGCAGAAGCCGTCAGATGAAGCTGTAATAGAGATATTTGAGGAATTAGCCTGCTCAGTCGCTTGGTTAGATATAAAATATTGGTTAAGGCTATCAGGACTAATGTTGTAGGCAGCGGCTTCATTTTTAGTGTGGACACCCAAACTGCGCAAGTTGTTCCATACAATTTTCAGTGAAAGGGACGGATCAAGTTTTCGGGCGTAAAAATTACGCTTGGCTTCCTTTATTTTAGTGACAACCAAATTCCGAAGGCGTTTAAAAGATTTTTTTGCCGTTGCACTTTTTACTTTTAAAAACCAATGGTAGGCAAACTCCCTTTCTATTATGAGCGATTTAATCTCTGCAGTAAACCAAGGTTTAGACTTAGCTGACAGAGTTTTACTCCTCAGGGGCACAAACTCATCGTACAAGTCCAGGAATAACCTATTAAACTCTGTGATTTTGTTGCAAAGATATTGGTCCAGGGTAGACAAAGGCATCGTTGGGCAAGACGTTCCTGGTCGATATTGGAGAAATCACGAAAGGTAAGCCTTTTCAAAAGGGGAGGGTCAACATTAAAGTTCTGGGACACGAATAGAATATCATGGTCCAGATAACTGGGCGGAGAGATTTGATTTTGGAAATTAATAGAGCTGCTATCGTTAGTAGAGAACAGGGCTAGCAGTGAGGGAGTCCTACAATTAAAATATGTAGGAAACTCATTAATAACAGCTAATCCGAGGGAATGCATAGTGTACCTAAATGAGCTTTGAAGTACAGACTGCTTTATTAAATTAACATTGAAGTCGCCTCCAACCAGAATGTTTTTATAAGTACTGGATAGGTGCTCGATGCTTTCGATGAGTTCTTTGGCGTTAGTGGGGTTAAAAATACCCGGCGGAGAGTACACACAGACCAGGAGGAGCTTGTCGGTAGCATTAGAAACTTCAACGCAAAGGAATTCAATTCCAGGCTGTTTGAGAATCCGACAATTTTAGAATTAAAATTATCACGTAGGTAAATGGCCACCCCCCGCCGACGCGTCCTTGCCGATCATTTCGGAATAACTTGTAACCGTCGTAATTTCATCGAAGAAAATATAGTATGAAATGTAATCTTCATTTGAGTTTTCTTTAAAAAAGCTAGACCAGGGGTTCTGTCCGCTGGTGGTCAATTTTCATCTCTGAAACTAGGTAAGTAGATACCTACTACTGAGACCAAAAATTTAACCTCTTCTTAATGGCAATAGATATTTTATCAATACATATTATAGATTCTAAAGGTCTCGGTGGTCTGGTGGTTATCCGAGTAAAAATAATATAGTTGGTTAATTTTCTTACTAGTTGTACAGTACAGATGGACTGGAAAATCGGGGTATGCTCCTATAATTCTTGGAAGGATGATTTTTAATAAATCGTTAATGGAGCATAAAAGAAGCTCAACTCTAAATTTGAGTAAAATTTCTAGTAGACGTTTTTTGGAAAACCCAAAAAGTTTTTGAAAAGCGTTTTTCTCTGAATCCACGCATTTTAGAGAAAAGTTTTTTAAACAAAAAATGTTGAGGACATTGTTACCTGCAATTTGTGTCATAGAAGTCATGCTGTACAACTTGAAATACAGAAGCTAGGTGGCGCCAAAGTTTCCAAAAAAGGGCTTTTTCGTTTTTTGTCCCAGAAAAAATGGTTTTTTTACAAAAGTGTAAATCAGTAAATTGTTCCTCTTAAAAATGTCTACAACATTTATTTAAACTTTTTTCCCTCCGACTTACCGCTGCGGCAATGAATATATTATTGTCATCGCATGTAAGTCTTTCAAGCTCCATCTAAGAAATAACTCTCATTGCTTCTGTGTATCGATCGCCCAGAAGCAAATTCGATACTCGTCGGGTTCTCTGTTGTCAGTATATCAAAGAATACCTACCTGTTGTAATTGCAGGTGATTTTAATTATATTAACTTTAAATCAGACACTGATTACTTTCGATTCTTTCCAGCTGGTTGTGGATTACAATTAATTTCATCATTGTCAGCCATTATGACAATTTAGAGCGTATACGGATTCTGGACTCGTGTCGCGTACAGGAATAAACGTTCATCGTTATTCTACAGAAAGTGTGCCATGAACGAGCGTAACTAGTGGTTCGTCTCTAGGCACAAGAACCTACTAGTTGTGAAAGACTTGAGTTCATCCGTTACAACCTCTTTGTGCTGTCGACGATTCTTTTATAGAATCCAGTGTTGAACAGCAGGAATAAAGTAATTGCAGCGCCAAAGGGCAATGTTACTGCATCAGGCCCTCATACTACCGCAACAGAACGCAGATTTCGGTAATCGAACAAAATATAGGTTCTCGCTTGATGTAGGTATACATTTCTGGGAAGACAAGTAAGAAGGAATTCTACCTAGATATGAAGAACTATTACGTTGGGAAAAATCGAACCTTAATGAAATGATAGTCGGACGCCTTTTTTTTTGAGTCAACGTTCTCTTGAACATAAAGCTATTTTACATACGAGTAATCAGAAGTATAATGCACAGGTTAGAAACACCATGAAATGCCATGCCGCAAAAATAGTGACAATTACGTGGAAATCTTGTTGGAATCCAAGGTTTGAGGACAAAGCACATGTTTTTGTTTCATCGATAGCGTATTTTGTTCGTTAATTACACAAGCTTGAAATCTGGACCGATCTCGGGTTTTATGGCTGTTGAAGAACAAAGATCAGAAGCCGAAACCCATGCCGCCATGAATTCGTTGTGCTGAAGGTCAAGCAATCTTCTACCTAATTGTTGCTACTGATGAATCATCGGTAAGATTTTCAGCCAGAATTCAAATCACAGTCCAAATTCACTTTAACACTTTCACAATTTCGTTCAACACTTTTGATGATTTAACTGTCATATTTGAAGAAACGCAACTCAATTCTTTTTATTTCAAGAAGAAGTTCTGACAGTTGTTTCAGAAGAAGAAGTTCTGACAGCTGCCGCTGCTATGATGATTCATATACTGCACATGCATACTAATCCATGTAAAGAATTGAAGCAACATTAAGAGTAGACCGAAAATTTCGGGACAACTTTGTGTTGAAGGCAACTTTCCTTTCAAGTCGTATTCCATTCTCAAGTTACAAGTGAACGAAAGAGAAAAAAAGGAGTTGCAAACTTCAAAGTGTTGAACATAAACTTGAACGTGTTCCAATTTTCAACAAGCTCAATTAAGAGCCAAACACTAATGTGATTACGATCTTCTTTTTAAATGGCGCTACAGTCCTTGTAGGACTCGAGCCTTTTGTTTGATTACGTCTAAGTTGCTTGAGGCTGGGCCACCTGTCGTCCTAATACAAAAGTGCGCGAATACGGTTTAGAAGTGCTACCTGATGCATCCTACGGTTCCGACAGTCCGTCAGACTTTGCCTTATTCCAAATTTGAAACAAGCTATAGGTACGTCGACGTCCCTTTCTGGACAAGTTTTCAGTGCCGATGCCCACGCTATTTGCCAGATGAATAGAGGCGGTGCATTAGATGAAATAGTAAAGCTTCTCAGACTGGTCTAGGCTAGGTCGATAGCTAAACTTCGTTAGGACTCTTTGTCATCGCTTTGAATTTCCCGATTGTGCACTGAAATGAAATATAGAGTGGTGCAGATTTTTCTAAAGTAAAGCCAGTAGTTCGTTTTGAAATCATTGAATTCGTCGCTAAGTCCTGTGGCCTCACTCAATAACTAGATCTATGGCTCTGTGCAATGTCTCTCTAGAAGAACGCCTAATTCGAAATAAATATAGGTTAAGAGGAGTCTGGACGGACTTGGAGAAGCAGGCGATGAATCTTGGGTTTGAACTATTTCATGTTGGAAATATTTACTGCTGAAAATTGGTCCACAATCGAATTTTTCTGTTCATAAACGAATGAAGTTAGATTGGCATGAATGTACAAAGAAGGGCTGTACGCTGTTCGAAGTGAGAATGATCTGAGCGCGATTAGTTTAAAAACAAACATTTACACTGTAAACTCAAGTGTTTAGCTGCTAAACACTTAAAGCGTTTAAATCGTTGTAGACGAAATTTAAACACTTAGCGGCGTTTAATGAGTAAACATTTAAGTGTTTAATTAGCAAACGTTTGTAGCGTGTTTTTGGTTACGAATAATACAAATTTTGTTGATAGAACTATTAATCAATACTATATTAAAACATAATACTATCATTGCAAAAAGTGAAAAAAAACAAAAAAAAACAAAAAAAAACAAAAAAAAAATCCAACCCAAGTGCCGTTTTTCCAAGCGGTCCCCCACTAAGTACAAACCACTTCCAATATTGCTTGACTTCCGCGATAGAACGAGATGCGCTTTACTGAATATGCTAAATGGTACCCTTGGCGGGAGTTAGCATAATTGCTGGAAGTATGGGTCGCTCATATTTTTTCGTCTTATCACTGCAAATCTCAGCTTTTGAAAGTGTTTTATTTCAAAACGCTTAAAACGTTTTATTTTGACGTCACCCATTTGATTAACATTGTAGACATTTTTTAAACGTTTTGAAATAAAACACTTCTAAAACCTCAGATTTGCAGTGATACTGATAATTTTAAATTCGTAATACTTAAGCATCTTTACGGTTTTATTTTCATATTAACAAAATAACTGTCAACAAAGGCGTAAAAAATTCAGGATAAACTAAGTTAAATAAATGAAAACAACAAATGAAGTAAGAAAAGGCCAAAAAATGAAGAATATGTATATTCTAAAATAAATTTGGATGTAATTTTGGTTACTTTTTTTACTTCTGTTTATTACTCAAATAACAACAATTGCATTCTTTCGGCCCTTTTGAAAAAACAATTTAAAAGTTTTTTATCAGATCTCGTAGAGAATTTTGGGACCTTTAATTTAAAAAAAGAAAGAAAAGAAAAAAGAAAGACGTGAACTCGAGATATTTAACATTTTGTATTTTGGCCAATTGTTAATTAGCAAATACATATTTTGAGCTATAATTTGAACTGTATCACTTTGAAACCTATACTATTCATTTTTTAAGTTTTATAGAAACTTATTTTCAAGAATTAGGTATAGTGTAAGTATTATTAATTGAGTGATTTTTTTTTTGTTTTTTTTCATAATAACTACCCTGTTTCTTGAAATTCTAGTTTTTTTTTATGATAATAAAAATTACCCGATAAAATTGAATGATTTTATTTTTTTTATTTCTGAAAATAGTACCTCTAAAATGGATCACCCAGGATTTCATTAGAGACACTTCCCACCCCTAAACACTTTACCGTGTAAAAATAAAACGCTAGAGCGTTTAGTTCCCCATAAGTGTTTTATCATAACTAAGTGTTTACCTTCCCAAGTATTTAATTGGCGAATAAGTGTTTTACTTTTAGACACTTGCGCTTAGGTTAAAATTTTTTGGTAAACACCTTACGCGTTTAATTTCTGTTAAATGCTTTAGGTGTTTAAGAATCAAACACTTTAGCGTTTAGATTTTGTGAATTTAACGCTTCTTCTGTTTTAAAAGTAAACATTAAATACTTTATCGTTTAGAAATAAAACACTAGAGCGTTTTATTTCTCAACACCTGCTAAACACTTGGATTTGCAGTGTAATTGCAGTGAAATATATTTTCTTATAGGAAGGCGAATATCCACGTTGCTGCCACAGTACCACCATCGTATACCCGTAATAGAAACCATACGACCGCCGTACCACCGTCGTATGGCCGTTATTGGAACTGTAAGGCCGTTGTATCACCGTCAGTCGTCCCCTGTACGGCCGTACTGTCCTGCAACGAGCCTTCTGTTAACCGCCAGATGGCCGAGGACTATGTTTCAATCACAGTCGGTATTTGCCCGTTCTAAGGCCATCATTTATTTTTACTCGGGTGACCTAAATCAAAACAACATTAAGCAGTTGAAGCACCATATCCAATTGACAAATGTTTCGACCTTTAATATTTTTAACTCTTTATATAAGTATAAAGATTTGAATTTAATCCATATTTGACATTATTTATCAAAAAGCATGCGTTTACTCACATTACTCGAATCGTTTCCTCCGCTTTAGTATTAAAACTTTGAAGAAGTAATCCTCCACATGTGAACAAAACTTAGTTCGCTGCAAGTACTCTCTCGTTCCCCGGCAAACATCATTTAACTCATTCATTTATCATCGCCCGAAATCTCAATAATCCCAGCTAAATGAGCTTAGATAACATCCAGCAAACGTCATTCAATTTATACCAGTCCCAAAAGCCACAGAGAGCGGATATCATTCACGTTCATCCCAGTCATGAGTTTTGCATATCAGCCATTTACTAACCGCCCCATCAGGAACCCAGGTACATTGCAGAACATGCCACTGTCGTAAATTGAGTCTTAAGTTTGGATTGCACATCCGTCTCCATGCACTGCAGTTTTAAGGGAGCAACGGGCGGCGGGTGTGCCTGCTCCCAGCTAAAGGGTTTAATTAATTTTTCGCATTTACATACACACACATTTCTAACTACAGTAATGAATTTATTCTCTTGTACAAAAATTAAATTATCCCTTAATTACAATTATGTTTTAATTAACATACAACTGTGCAACATTGTTGTGGTGTCTGGCAGTTTGGGAAGGCACCTTTTGAAATATTGAGGGCATTTCCTACGTTCCAGACGAAGTAACAAGCGCTGCCGTAGTTTAACCCTAGTTAATTGGCGTATTTTTTGCTCTAATTGAATAACTTAAAAGGCCCAGGCACCATTGGTGTGGTGTCTTCTGTTTGCATAGTGGAAATAATTTTCTATTTTGCAGATGAGACCGCCACCCTATCCCCAGTTTCCGGATAGCGGAAGGAGTGGTTTTTTGTATGATTAACATAGCAGCATTCTAGTGAAAATAGTTTGCATAGTAAGCGAAGTATGAAAGCAGCATTAATAACTTGAATAAAGCACTACTAACAGGCATGCCCCATGAAATATTGCCGCAGGTAGAATTTTTATTTTGTTAGTAACAATATCTCCAAATTAACTCTTATTTTGTCGTTTCCTTCGATCAAGCGTTGTCTGTTGTTGCTGTTTTCGTTGGACCTAACAAGCGTGGAGAATGACCAAAAGCAGCAGCAGAAGTATGTAATAGAGTAATTCTAAAAGTTAACAGAAGCATTCCTGCTTCCATTGGAATAAATTTGTAGTCTTAAAATATGCAAATTAGTTGGAGAAATTTTCGTTTAATGAATTTCTTTTAAACGATAACGAATCACTGACATTCATGTGTGGTATAAAAATATTTATGGGATAACCTGTGATAAAAAATATAAAACTTTCTGTCAACTTGGAATTTACAAAATTTGTTCTTTTGGAAGGAGCACGAATTTATTGACGCGTGGCGTTGAAAAATAATACCATTTTGTGAGTAAGAAGTTAGTTCTTCAGAATGGAATTTTTTCCAATCAAAAATAGAGCGAACATTGGATTTATGATGGAGTATGAGTAGGGTATGGGTGACTTGATTGATGCACCAAAGAAATTTTACGGCGATCAGTAGCTGACCACAGTCTACGCAATTTTTTTTAATGAATAAAGCAGTTTAAATACGCCAGACAGAAGCTAACAATTTATCAGCGCCCAGAAATACTGTCAACCTCAACCAATGAAAACATTTACACTAAAGTTCAAGAAATGTTAAACGAAAATCGGTGAACTTCTATAACATTGGCTTGATATTTGAAAATCTCTTATGGATCAATTCATGTAATTTTGACGAATCGCGGGATAGTTTTTAGTAAGTAAGATGGGCACTAATCGTGTTGAGTTGAAATCTTATATAATCCACCATACATCAAAACCCCATGTGAATATTTGTTATTAAAAAAGTGACAAATGACGTTAAAGGTTTAAGATTAGTGAGACTCATTAAATTACGATGCGTGCTGCAGTCTGTAGTTAAGACAGTTAGAATTAAGACATCTAAATTAAAATACTTGAATTAAAAGTTTTGAATTGAGAGTATGTAACTAATTTTTATTCTTGAATTTAAATTATGTACATAACTTTAATTTGTAAATTTTTATTCTTTAATAATAATAATGCACAATAATATTGATAGTCTGGTGCAAAGAAGGATATCTTCAATATTTTGCTCAATATTATTGCACATCATTATTGATAGTCTAGGGGCCACTTTACTAGGTATCAATAGTATTGAGACTGTCAATAATATTGTGCAATAATATTGAGCATAATATTGTCGGTTTCCTCCTTGCCGCAGACTATCAATATTATTTTGCAATAAATCTAATTCAAATTAAAGAAAAAAATTTATAATTCAAAAATAAAAATTAGTCACAAAAATTCAATTCAAAACTTTTAATTCAAGAATTTTAATTTAGATATCTTAATTCTTGCCATAATAATACGAGTTAAATTTTTTATCTATCGCACAACGAGTTTTACGCACGACATCTAATTATAATTGAGAAATAGTGCAATTCAAAGGGCCCATCTCCAGTTAAGGGTTTGGGGGTAAAAAAAGGGTTAAAATTGGAAAAAATTTCTGCCCCTGCTTATGCAGGTTCCTTTAGGGCTAAATAACTGTTAAATACTAGTGGCAGAAATTTTTGACCATTTGCACCCTCCCCAAACCACCCCTAGCTGAAGTTGCCATTTTACCCCCACACCCCACATGGTCAAAAATGTCTGCCACTAGTATTTTACGCTTATTTAGCCCTAAAAGAACCTACATACGCAGCGTGCATGAAATTAAAAGACAAAAGTCCATGACACGGTGTGGATTCGAACCACGGACTTCTGGGATGGTAGTCGGGCGCCTTACCCCCTGACTTCCGAGGCTGGCCGATCAAGAACACATACTCAGCAACAGTCGCAAAAGATCATAACTAAACAAAACACTCGAATTTTTCATATGTCCATTTTTGTCAGTAAAATGAAAACTAGTCGTATCTATTATAGTTGCATGAAAAACGAACAAAAAATTTCACCTGTATTCTGATTGTGTAACAAATGATATTTGTACCTATGTTTTCCATATAAATTATCTTTTCTTACTACATCTACTCAAATACGACTCTCTGATTCCACTAAACCAATTACAAAACTTAGGGGGTAAAATATTGGCAGCGGAAGGAAATTTTTGCTTTAATAAAATTACACAACATTGATACCCCCTGGAAACAGACTGATAATTTGAACGATCGCAAATCGCGTGAAAAATAACTATTTAGCGAAAATACAGTCGTCCCGATTTAATTTATGTTAATATCCAGATTATCCCGAAGATCTGCATAATTTACACCACATGTCTCGGCGAAATTAGCGCCGCACTTCAAAGCAAAGCCAATGTTACCCCTGCAACTGAGCAGTTTCAAGATGCAATTATTCTCCGCGAATGCACTTTAAACTCGTTCATAACAGTTAAAAATATAAGAAATGTAGAAAGGAAATCAACTGCAATTTAAATTTGTGCGAAAAAACCCACATTTCCCTTTAATAAAAAAATTCCTATATTTTGTGTCCCTTTTTTGTGTACATATAACCAAAACGCCCATTGGCGAACTGGTTGCCTGTCATAAGAAAGGTTCGCCGTCATATATTTTGGGTTATGTGATGTGCTGTGAACATTAATTGCAATTTATTTCCTTCGATCCATAAAAGAAAAACTTGTTTTCTAATCATCTCTCGAGAATGATGCAACAATCCCCTTACGACTTCCTTTCGCCAGCTCCATAACTTCATCGTTACGCTCTTACATATCTGCAACATGCCTTACCTACATGCCAAACTAAAATATTGCACTACTTACGAACATCTGTTGCAAATCTTACATATGAGTTCAAGATTACGACTTTGCTCTCCTCCATTTCTTTTGCGCCTTCCGTCTACACTTCGGCTGGGCTGAAGCGATTATGATAAAATCTCGAGGAAAATTGATTAAAGACTGACGATAGTGAAAATATGGCCTCTCTTAAAGTCAGTGGAGCACTTCCATTGCCGGCGTGCGTACGCATTAATTTCGAATTATTTATGGGAATTATTGGCTCGACATTCAGCTTCACCACCAAGCAATGACGTAGAGCTTTGCGTAAAGACTTATTCGAAGACGATAACAGGAATGACAAGCAAGACTTCGGGAGGGGCCGGCACGGGTGGTCTGGAGGGAGGAAGTTGGATAATTTATTTATTTGTTATTCGTACATACATAGGTTTGCTTGATTGATAAGGAATTTCCATAGAGACTACAGATTTGGAGAATTGTGTTGTTGTACCTTTTGTTTTGTATTCGAAGGAAGCACGGGCTGGGCGGTGGTGGCTCTTTGGTTTGGTGTGTGTTTGGTAAACGCAAAGATGGATTTGTGTTGCGGCGCAAACAAAAAAGCAAGGGAAATATATTGGCGGCTTTTAGTTTATCAAATTAAAGGGGTGAACTCTACTGAAGTGAGATCTATTAACTTTTGTTTATGCTGATAACATGTTGTGAAGCTAGGGGAAATTTGTTAATTATAATGAATTGGCCTAAAAGTATTTGAGAAACAACTGTCACATCAAGCCAAGTTCGGCGGAAATTCGACCAAATATTTAACATGGTTATTTAATCACGATTCGCGACAACATAAAAACTCTTAAAAATATAATCCTCTGCCCCAAAAGAAATTTTGTCACTATTTCGAAGAAAGTCCTCCTTCTTCTTCTCTTGTTAAAAACTAAAATGAACTTAGCCGAAACAGCATCAAACCTAAGAACTCTTTTTACCTTTATTCTACAATCATGGCCAAAATTTTTGAATACAGTTCAAGAGTACAGAATACAGTTCATAGCATATTTTATAATAGAAAAAAATATTAGACCAGTGCAAATAATTTTTGGAAACAAAAAAATTATTAACAGCAAGGCAAATATTGGAAAGTGAAGGAAATATAGCGCAGCCAGCCAGAAAAATATATTCAAGTCGGTCTGAGTTACGAGGGTGAAATAGGGGTAACTTTAAGGGGTGAAAATGGTTTTTCACGATTTTCAGCGAAACTAGACTGATAGTGGTTAATCATAAAGTTAATCATAAAAGTTGTAGTTAATAAAAAGATCTACAACTTTTGTACAAACCATTTTTTCACATAACCTCAAATTTCCGAGAAAAATCGAAAAAACTTGTGTTTCTGTTTTTGATTTTTATCTCCCTTAAAAAAATTTTTTTTTCATGAACTTTTATGGAAACTTACCTTTTTATGTCCCAAACACTCTGTAATTTTTTTGAATCAAAATATTTATTTTTACGTTTTATTTTGAATTTAAACCTAAAAAGAGACTTCATTTTCAACCGAAAATGCCCATGTTCTAAAAACTTTCTTTCAAAAAATCTAAGGGTTTTTTCTTTTATTGAAAGGTCTAGTTTCAGATGGTGTAGAAAAAATTAACATGCCTATGGACAAATTTGCCAGGAAACGCGAAAAACTTAAAAAACTGATTTCAAAAAGTTATTTTTCAATCATTGTTTTAAATTTTTCATTATTTATTAAATTTTACAATTGAAATCCTTGAATAATGTAAGATAAAAAATAATTAGTTTTCTTTGAATAGAAAAAAATTTACTTTGCTCAATTCAAATAAATTTCACTTTTGTTACACAAAGTTTATTTTTATACATATATTGATGACAAACATTTCATTAAAAAAATCTTTTTTGAAAAAAATGTTTTTAGAACATGGGCATTTTCGGTTGAAAATGAGGTCTCTTTTTAGGTTTAAATTCAAAATAAAACGTAAAAATAAATATTTTGATTCAAAAAAATTACAGAGTGTTTGGGACATAAAAAGGTAAGTTTCCATAAAAGTTTATGAAAAGAAAAATTTTTTTAAGGGAGATAAAAATCAAAAACAGAAACACAAGTTTTTTCGATTTTTCTCGGAAATTTGAGGTTATGTGAAAAAATGGTTTGCACAAAAGTTGTAGATCTTTTTATTACCTACAACTTTTATGTTTAACTTTTTTCGATAGGAGGTCTAGTTTCTCTGAAAATCGTGAAAAACCATTTTCACCCCTTAAAGTTAACCCTATTTCACCCTGGTAACTCAGATCGACTTGAATTTATTTTTCTGGTTGGCTGCGCTATATTTCCTTCATTTTCCAACATTTTTCATGCTGTTAATAATTTTTATCATTTTTACCTTTTTAAAAGGTATCTGCACTGGCCTATATCGGCACATTTCAAATTTAAGTACATAAAACACTACTGAATTGGTTTTTAGTATTTAGTTGGAAACCCTTTCCATTTAGGATTTAGCTGCCTGATTTAATCTATTTGTCATCGATAATACTAACTTCTGCGTAGCCTCTTCTCCGCATTCTTCTCAATTTACTTCCTTAATACTTCCAATCTTCTCACAAATTCATGATTGGATTTAGGCCCGGTCATTGTGGAGTAGTTTGGCAAATGGTCCGCGACGTTATGCAATAGTCATAATACTGCAAACCAAGGACCCTATCGGCAACTCCGAACATTACATGGTCAGCGATAACTTCCTATACCAATCTTCTACCACAATCAACCCAGCTCCAGCTCAACTAACTGTGTCTTATTCGTTTCTTTTAAGCTTGGATCTATGTTTCTAATGTCAGCTTTGCCGCTCTCTGTATCACTAATAGTGTACCTACTGGCAAGAACTCACCATTCCTCTATAGAGCCTAGGCCTTACGGGTGTTTAAATTGGGAGTATATGATCGGAATTAAAGTTAATGAGACCGCCTCTAGAGAGTACAGACGTTCTTCAAGGGAATCACTTTGTTGTAAATATATCCTTCTTTTTAAATGGCGCTATACTCTTTTGTAGGTTTCAGGCCTCTTGAAGTTTCTTCCAAGTCGTCTCTACGTCTTGCTAGTTTTCTACAGTTTCAGATCTTCTAGCACGTCATCCATCCACCTATTTCTTGGTCGTCCTACGATTTTTTTTCCTGTTTCATACCAGCTGAAAATTATACCAATTATAGTTTTCCATTAATACATTAGTGATCTGAGCGTCACTTACTCCAGTAGCGGTGAAACTTAAGATGACAGCAGGTAAAGTTGTTAAAAAAAACTTATGCTAAAAGTATTTGCATACCGTGCCAAAATTTATGGGATGGTTTTTGAGATCATTTTCATACCAAAAATAATCATCAGCTGTATTTATAGCGGGGGTAAGACCGTCAGTCAGCTTTATAAACATTCTGAGCGTTCATTGCATCTGAACGTTTCATATTCCATTTGACGAATTAACTGACGATCTTTCCACCTACAAACATTCAGCTGAAGGTGATTTGTATTTTTGTTAACAATAAAATTACTCTATGCTTCAACTTCAACCAGTATTATATTAATTTAATATAAGGTATAACACTTTATGCTGTGAATGGCATAGTTTTATATAGATTTTTCAAATCAATCAATGTAATTTAGGATTTTCCTCAGAAAAGTGCATTATTAACCATATTTTTTTCGTTGCGTTGCGTTTCTGATTCACCATTACCTTAAAAAGTTACATACAATGACCTAGGTGGTATATTTTTCTAAGTATTGTGAGTTTTAACAGAAACTACTATAAATACAATTTATTCGGAATAATATTTCACGCAAAAATGCAACGCTACCTCCCGGATTATTAAGTTGTCAGTTTAATTAAAAACGTAACGGTTTAGCCGCTAGGGCGTTTTGAAATTTTTGTGCTAGATATTTACATATCACCCTGTATTTTTGTAACCGTATAACCCATTTTCATGAATAAGGTACCAATGAACGCAGAATGGAAACAAATCTCCGGGCAAAGACAACATCGTAGCAGAGCTATTGAAACAAGGTGGGGAAAACGTAATATTAAGCCTGCATGAAATCGTAACACTAATATGGACCCAGAAACGCATACCATCGGAATGGAGCGAGGGCATTGTGTGCCCTATACATAAAAAAGGAGATCAGCTAAACTGCCGTAATTATAGAGGTATCACTCTATTGAACGTAGCATATAAAGTATGTATTATCAAATATTTTATACATTAAACTGCAGTCTTACGCAGATACAGCTTTGGGAAACTATCAAAGCGGTTTCCGCCCGACAATCACGAACTGTATCAGTTGTATAAAAATCCAAACGTCATAAAAACTATAAAAATTAACAGAATTCGACGGGCAGGACATGTTGAACGTAGTAATGATGACAGCATAACAAAAAATTTTAAGAACAAGAGACCAGACGAACACAGAGGCACAGGACGTCCAAAAAAGAGATATACAGATAGCGTAGAGGAGGATCTACGAACCCTAGGTATAAGAAATTGGAGACTCCAAGCCAGGGGCAGACAGCTCTGGAGGAGGATGTTGCAGGAAGCCAAGGCCAATAACAGGCTGTGGAGCTATTTATGATGATGATCATGAACGCAGAATTTCTCCGCCTATCTATAATGTTAAAAACGATCTTACCAACTTTTGAAGTAATGAGTCGTCAAAGTCAAAATTTGGTTTTTTTCACTAAAATTTCAACTTAAACTACCTTTTTCTCCAAAAAGACGTAGTTAACTAATTTTTTTTTCCAAAATTGGAAAGCTTGGACAATTTCCTATCAATAATGTCTATGCTACGGCCTTCACTTTTAAAGTTATAAGCAATTTTGATGTTAAAATTGGCCTTATTTGGTGCTTATTTCGTACTTTTCGACAAAGCTTAGGTGAAAAGGTACCAAGTTCCAATTGTGGAAAAGCCATGCAAAATCAGTATTTCCAAATTCGTACAACAACCAAAAGTTCAAACCAAACGCCTTTTAACCTATCATTTTCTTCATCTATTTCAAGCTATATTACTACTAGACATTGTACCGTAACTTGTACGACATTACAGATTCATAGTAAGCTTAGACTTGAACATAAAAAAGGATGATTACTTGCTGATCTGTGAGATCATTGTCATAAATCATCATGTCTGAAGACTTAGGCTACGTTCAGACGGTGAATTTTTGCCCGTATGCCGTATACGGGATTTTATCGAATATAACAGTGGCAATGATAATTACATTAACATGTTCCCACTATGCCCATGCGAGAAAATCCCGTATTCGTGAAATTTGTTTTCACGCTTATCGTACGAACTTGCCGCTAAGATTCGATAAATCTCGAATGTATTTTATCGAATACGTGATGAAGTAGTAGCCTTTAGTTTTATATTGCGTCGTTCACATGAATGAAATTTTCCACGAATCTCGAACTTTTTTGTTCTAAGTTGTTCTTCGAACTCGTGCATCGAATTTGAATTGCCAGTTAAATTTTGTCAAGATGGAAGGCTATTTTCCGATATCCACCGAATTATTTATTTCCCTCATTGAAGAAAGGCCTAATTTGTGGATATTTATAAAAATAAAGTTGCTACACAAAATCCGTGGATCCAAGATGACTACTAGTCCAGTCAAATAAGGCAAAAAAGGGGTCAACCTCGGAATGAGAGGAAATAAGCTGAAAATTTGTATGAACCTTTGTTTTGGAATTATGTGTCAAAAGTCTCATAAAATTTCGTGTCCGCGTCTTGAGATATTAGAGGTCAAAGGTCAGCGAAATCAGTTTTTCGGAAATATCTCGTAAATTATCGGCTTTACGTAAATTTTGGCTAAGTAAAGTTTGTTCATTAGATAAATCTGCATAAAAGTGTCCTATACCGAATTTACGTAGAACCAATAGTTTTCGAGATAAAGGGCTGAGAAGTCTTGGCATCGTGCTGCATTCGTTTCCACACCACCTCTGACGTAGAATGCAAGAGACGTTTTTTACATGGTGTTCTCGTAGGCCTAATCCAAGGGTTACAAGTTATGATAAAATTTCTTGATTATCTCTCTATCTCTTCTATTTCCACTTCTTCCATATTGTCATCTTCATCTACAATTATCTCAGAAGAAAATAACGAAATGTGGTCGGCGTTATAATCATTCAACTCAGATTCAATAGTTGTATCCTAGGACATCGAATTGAGACACGACTGGCCTCGACAAGAGCCATACGCTACGAAACATGGCAATCCTACTTTTCTGCATTCACTTGATGCATGTACCTTTGAACCTCCGAAACTTGAGTAGCCGGTCAGTTGGCTTTATGGACTTTTGAGAAATTATTTGTGACTCCAAAATAAAGAGAATCCCGGTCGAAAATCTCCAGTTGGCAGTTGTCAGAGGTACATGTATCAAGTGAATGCAAAAAAGTAAGATTGCCTTGTTCCGTAGCGCATGGCTCTTGTCGGGGCCCGTCGTGTTTCAATAGTATGTCCGAGGATACAACCGGTGAATATAAGTTCAACGATGATGACGCCGACCACATTTCATTATTTTCTTCTGAGATAATTGTAGATGAAGATGACAATATGGAAGAAGTGAAAATAGAAGAGATAGAGAGATAATCAAAAAATTTTATCAAAATTTTAATTAAAATTTTATTTTACCTCTGAGGTGTGCGGAAACGAATGCAGCACGATGTCAAGACTTCTCAGTCCTTTATCTCGAAAACTATTGGTTCTACGTAAATTCGGTATAGGACACTTTTATGCCGATTTATCTAATGAACAAACTTTACTTAACCAAAATTTGCGTAAAGCCGATAATTTACGAGATATTTCCGAAAAACTGATTTTGGTGGCCTTTGACCTCTAATATCTCAAGACGCGGACACGAGATTTTATGAGACTTTTGACACATAATTTAGAATGCCAAAACAAAGGTTCATACAAATTTTCAGCTTATTACCTCTCATTCCGAGGTGAAACCCTAATTTGACTGGACTATACTGGGCTAGCGTGGGTAAAACCAGATTTACGTGAAAAAATCGAATCGAACAGTCCCGTGTGAAGAGCCGTCCCGTATTCGATAAAACCGTAGTATTCGTGAAAAACTCGAATCGAATAGTCGCCGTCTGAACGTAGCCTAGTCTAACTAAAGTTAGAAAAGAATTTGAAAAATCGGATATAGACTGCAAGGAAAAAAATAATTTATTTTCCTTTTTATTAAGGAAAATAAATTATTTTTTTTCCATCCATAAAAACCTAATCAATTTTATTTTACATATATAGATATTATACATATAAATAATTTTAACTTTTACTTCAAATCCCAAATATATCATATCACTTTCTCATTGTTCTAATTTAGCTTAATGTAACTCATTATTTTAATACTAGCAAAAACCCGCGTGCGTTGCAACGCCTTTTAATAAAAAAACTAATGTGTGCACAGTCCGGGATAGGAAATAGGTATAATGAAAAAAATAACAAATTTGCAAAACATAATTTAGGGCACACAACTCGACTATAGAATAATCTCTCACAGTCAGTATTTCCGACCTCCTACAATATCCAAGAGTTCAAACGCAGGGTTAATCCGCACCTTCTTCAACAACCCCCCGAACCCCCATACCCCTTAACCTATTCCCCCCTTACTAAGGTCCCTGCTAGACATTGCGCCATGACGTGAAAACGACAACGGACTGGTAGTACAAAGGGTGATTCCTGAGCTTGGCACTGCCACATAAAACAAATAAAAAAATTTAAAGTTACTTATAAAAAATGTGTTAGAACTTTTTCAAAATGCGGTGTTGAGCGCCACCTATCGGAAAAATTGTGTGCTACATGCACAACAATCACATTCAGAACACGGGCCTCACCCTGTGCGGAACTTGCCCAATACCGTCCTCAACATTTTGTTCCCATTTGTTTATTGAGTTCGATATATTCTCTGTTTTAATTTTCATCAGACCTATCGATCATTTGCGGAGATGGCAAACCATAATCTTCACAGTATTTCCGCAAATTGAAAGAACAATATCTCGCCGTGACAGCATTTCATTCGCGTTCCTTCGATTATCGAGTCATGTTTTCGGTCTAACCCGATAGTCGGATAATAGTGAAAAGTATGCTAAACGCCTAAGAAGATTCTGAATCATCCCGTTAAAGTCCTAAAATCGGATTAACCGTTCCGAGCTTTAAGGTTTACAATTGGAATGATAAAAAAAGTTTGCGACTATCGCATCAAGTTTTCCGCCTGAATCAATAGTCGGAACCGAGTGAAGCCTAGAACATGCCCAAGAAAATACTGAATCTTCCCGTGAAAATCCCATCGCAATCGGATTAGCCGTTGTTGGTACGTAGGTAGCTAGGTTGTTATTATATACTGGCTGGAGCAATAAAAACTTTACATTCAAAATTATTTTTTACTTTTTAGTTTATTTTAAAATAAAAGTGTATTTTTTAGTTTTTTTAGACTATATTTTTTGTTTTCTACTTTTTAGTCTATTATATGTCTTCCACCACTTTGTAGTGACCGTCATATTATATTTAAAATGACGGCACACCGCTTACTGCACTATACTCGCTTTCATTTGATGCCCATACCGAAGAATAATCCGCCATTTTGTGCTGGCCACCATTTTGAATTTTGAATGACCCCACATAGCTTATTGTAATCTACTTGTCTTACCCTTTCATTTGATATCCATGTCGGGGGGTACGGGAACACAATTGCAAAATTCGGCCGCCATCTTGGAACCGCCATGTTGATTTTTTTCCAAAAATGGTTAAATTGCATTGTCACGCGAACTATACATATGTGCAAAATTTGAAGTTGATCGGTTATATGGAATTGGGTAAAAATCAAGTTGCAAGGTTCAAGTTTTCGGTCTAATCTGGTAGTCGAACACGGTAATCGGGCCCGATAATCGGAGCCGATAGTCGGATCCTAGTAAAAAATAGCCTAAAACATGCCCAAGAAAATACTGAATCTTCCAGTGAAAGTCCCATCGCAATCGGATAAGCCGTTTCCGAGATTAGCCCGGACAAACAGACAGACAGACATCCAGACATACAGACAGACAAAAATTTTAAAAATACTTGATTTCGTGTTAATATCGTGTAAATAACCATATGAACTTAGAAAATGACAATTATTTTGAAATCACAGACAGACACTCCAATTATATTTATATAGATTGGCTCATTAAGCACATAACAAGGTCAACCTGAATAGTTATTTTATCATTTAAACTTCGGTATGTATTGTACATATTTGCTTAAGCTTCAGAACTTCCATATGCAGAATCAAATCTTTCCTGGGTCAACAATTTAAACCTTCACCGAGGTTTAGAAAGTGAAAATTATGACCAACATCATTTTATTGTTGTTAAAGATATAAAAAAAACACAATTTTAAATTAAAATTCATCCCATGCTCGCCTTTGTTTGCTTACTCGCCATTTATATTCGTGAATTACTTGTTAACATCAACCAGAATCACCCATTTGGCATTTGATCAACTGTTGTTTGCTATTGTTTAGTAATAGCATTTTCAATAAAAATGTCATTTGGCAGCCAATATTCAAAGAAAAATTATCGATTTCGCCCATTACGAACAATAGGAAAATTTCCCGATGAGCCTTTTACGCCAAACTAACACGTAATTTAATTCAAAACTTGTCCTGTTAATATCCACAAATACCACATTGTGAATGTGACGTGATTCTACAAATGTCTGCTAAGTTTTAAGATCTTTGAAATTTCTTTACCATGGAATCGTAGGAGGTCGTAACGTCTTTTAAAGTAAAATTAACTTTTGTTGTTTATTAAGTGTTGCATAAAAAAAAGAACATTGTGAAAATTACCTAACCTCGTCCTTTCTAAATTAAAAAGAATCCTTTCACTAAACGATTTTCCTAATGACTCTCACTTTTTTGCGCTTACCCTTTTCTTGATGTGAAGGTCTTTGAAACCAAAAACTCATATGATCAATTGCACTTTCAACCTTGAATTATTCTTGTTGTTATATCTCTTCTCCACCATACTGTCGGATGTCCTTAAGTGCCGCCATTATCCTTGCGGATTTATTGCCGTGGTTACGATCTTAACCCTTTCTAGAGGCCATCATACACCATATTCCATTGGTCCTTAGTTCTGGGTAGCAAACAATATTTATCCGAGGTCGAACGCAGACGAGGAAGCAGAGGGCATAACGAAATATGAAGGACATTTAATAATTTACGTTCGTCAAGGGTTAGAAAATAATAAAAAAAAAGGGTTAAAGTTTGCATGTGAACCCGGAATTAGTGTCAGACGCACGAAACATGATGTGGAATTCCAGTCCAAAGTCGCTCAATGGATTAATGATTATCATTTGAGCTTTTTTTTGTGATATCTCAGCGCATAAATATTCATATGGATATTATATCTAGTGTGTAATTAATTCAGAATTAATCTTCTACCTGTGTTCCAGGTGGGGGGACACAGGTAGAACAGTACGCTGTGATATATGTTTGTTGCAACATATCGGGGCTGGCTGTGTGAACTTTGGTGGCCTTGTCGCATCGCTGTTCGTCTTCTAGTCACATACCAGACTAGGATTTAGTTGAAGGATTGCTGCTGGTTATAGACGACATTCATTTCAAGTGTTTGTTCTGTTCTGTTATCACTCTCGTTCCTGCTCCTGTGCCAGTAATGAACCTGCATTGAAAAAGACAAAGGAATTATTCTTGTCGCGTTTTGCTCTAATGGCAACCTCTCCGCATAGCGTGCACCTTTCGTGTGAATAAATATGAGAACGAAATCGTTTTCCTTGGGTCGCCGGCTCTTAAAAGAAGTTCCTTTGGGACGTTTTTCTTCTTCTGTATTTCTATTTATTTTTCTTTTCTTTTTCTGGAGCTTACTTGTGGCATCAGATGTAGTGTGTGCTGTTTATGGAGCACAGAAACCAGAAGGGAAAAAAACAACAACAAACAGAAAAAGAAGCATAATCATTACCAAGTTCGGATTTATGCAAAATACTTCTATACGCGCAAAAAACTGGAAAGAATAAATTTGTAAATTTTATGCAGTGGCTGCGTGTTTTTTTTCTTGCTGTTCTTGTATTTAAAATGATCCCATTGCTGGTTGGGTGGCATTTATTTCATAGATTTCCATTTTTGTTTCTACTTTGTAGAATTCTCTACACCATCGCATAATCATGAAAATAATTTGCACTTTTAAGTCCGTTATTTATTTTCTTGTTTTTCTTACCACTTTTTTTTAAATTAAATTAATTAATTAATAAAGAACTCCATTTTATTCAACAGCGCGTTTTTTTAATGGAAGATTTTCAACTTCACTTAATACCACGCGGGCGCTAAAATGTAGTCAAGTTGCAATTTAAATGCAGTTTTGCATGCTTTGATGCTGAAAATTATGTTCACGCATTCGAATATTGTAGGAATTTTGCGTTTATGCCTAGACTTAGTAAGTTGCAAAACTGGATTTTAAATGAACGGAAATAAAGCGGAAGAGACTGTGAAGCGTGTGTGTTAATAAGATATTCAAAATGGCATCGAGTATGGAATGGAATACTGTGTCAAAGTGTTGTAAGTTTGCTATGTAAACATTTTGAATTTCTTCAATTTGCAGATTAAAATGTGAGGCGAGACTGTGTATTTTTAGCAATAATCGACTTATTTTAATCAATTTGTTTTTTTCGCGATAGGTGGATTAATATCTCTTAAGTGGAATTTATGTCATTACATCAGCCCTATGAACATGAGTCGTATAACTTAGATTATATTATTGTAATTAATTAATAAGTTTATTTTATTTTATGTGCAATTTAAAGATAAATTTTAATTGGTGGTGAATCCAGTGAGTTAATTTAGAAGGGTGCAACTATAAAATTAGATGTTCAGAAAATATTTTAGCAATTAATTTTATTATTATAACAACATCTTTTGCAGGAAAGACGACTAACAGATTTTTACAGGACTAAGCTTTATCTTAATACCATTTGCGTCAAAAATGTAGTGCCCTTGTACGTTAGAATTCTTTTCCCACCGGGGTGGTCTAACCTCTTTAACACTTCCAAATAGTCGTTGACGCTCTGCAGAATAGGCATTTATGTGTGCCCTCCTCGTTTATTTATGCCCTCCATGCCAAACTTTAAGCTTAGGAAACCAGGAAAAATTCGCTTTGAGCAACAACCTCAGTTTCAGTTGAAAGACTTTTAGGATGCAGATCGTCAGCTTGCTTTTCGACCATAATGCTTAGTAGACTATCGACCATGGTGATATCCCCAAATTAAGACACTGATTGATACCTGAATTATCAGAGATATTAAAAATATCTAAAATTACTGTCCACGAGCGAGATTAAAAAAACTTAATTAACCTTTCTGCAGCTTATGTAAGATCGGCCATCAAGGATCAAGCTCACGTAAGATCGGCCATCAAGAATTGGGTCGACCAGCTTGTTCGTCATAGATAGACAAGGATCTAGTCGTGAGTCAAATCGACAAAGCTAAAGTCGACAAACTTTTAAATTTCAAGATCAGAGCTAACAAGAATAACAGAGTCCCTGACGGGTCACTCAATTATCATCTAAGTATAATAGGGCTGGTAATTGATTGTAGCTGTCTGTTGTGCGGGCTGAAACTGCGGAGAACTTGTCGTGCGACTGTGAGGCTGTACCGAGAAGGAGATTGAGTCTCCTACATCGCGACCTCCCTGCTATGGGAGATTTGGATATGAATCTCAAATAAATTTTAGGCTATATCAAAAGGCTTAACCTTAAAGGTTTGTAACAACAGAGTTGCCACAATAGACCAAATAAAATAGGTCGCAGTGCCCGTTAGGACGCCCATGACTGAATGAATGATATAAGATATTTAGTTTGATTTCGCTCGTGGCACGTTTTCCAACTGGTTGGAGTCCTTACCGGAAGGGAGATTGGACTGATTCACCACAATCTACTGATCGCTAAGTGTATACGGAGTATGTAGTTCTGTGTGGTGCGAAACCTGGTGCTGTGCGTCCCAGCACACTGTACTTGGAGGGATTGGAGAAGCTTTTTAGTGCCTTCCAAAAAGCTAGTCGATCTTGCAAGGCAATATATGTCATCAGTATATCGTGCCAACTGTTTCGATTTATTCAGCAGTCTAAGTTAAATTTGCGAATTATTCCTTCAAGGCAGAAAATTAAATAGTATAGGTGCCACCTCGTCGTCATCCTTTAGATCTATAGGAAAGATTCCGTCCACCTGTCAGGCCCGCCACAATGTGGAGGGGGGGGGGGGGGCAACTGGGATGAATTGCCCCGGGCCCCAGGTCAGAGGGGCCCCCGAAAATAGATTGGAAGCCAAAAAGTTAAAACCACTATATCTATGCGTTCTAAAGGTCAAACAGGCAGTAGTGGTAGCCTAAGACCTATTTCGTTCTGCACTATGCAACTTTAGGTCTATTCGGGAACCGATCGTTCATTCTGAAATTATGAATGAACTTATTCTTACCACGGATTTTAAAAAGTATTAAACATTTTTTTAGTAAAAGATTTTTTGGAATTTCAATCTAATGAAAGGGGTCCCAAGCATATTTTAGCCCCGGGCACCGCAAAGTTATGTGGCGGCCCCGACCTGTAGATACACCTTGCATTTTCCATCGCCACTTTCATTTAGTTCACTATTTTTAAGGAGTTGTGTAGTTCTAACATTTTTGCATAAATTTTTCGATGTCAGTGCTGTCGTATGGTTATTTAAAATTAACGAAGAGTTCATACACTGTTCTATTCAGATCATTATCGAAAATGTTTACTTACTGAAAACAATTGGTCTATTATACTTCTTCTTACCAATTATAAGGGTTCCATAGGTCTCTATTTAAGATTAGATTCTACGTAGGTATTCTGTGCTTAATGTGCCTGAATTTGTGACCATTCTTACTATATGTACTCTCTAAACATGAACCAGTGAAATTTTTACGGGTTCAACCAGTAAACAATAATTTCACTGGTTCAACCAGTGAATTTTAATTTCACTGGTTTAACCAGTAAAAAAATATATGTGACTCATATTCTAGGCAGGGCTCCATTTGGCATACTCAATAAACCGGCTCTCGTTTGTTTACGGCGGGCAAGCAGCATTTCGTTGCTTAGTTGGGGGCCCGCTTGGGAAAAAGACACACGCCATAGAAAAAAGGTTTTTTCTTTCACTGGTTCAATCAGTGAAATTTTACTGTTTCCTATTGGTTGACTAAGCAATGGTTCAACCAGTGAATTTTCACTACAAACCAGTGAATAGTTACTGTTTCGTTTTCAGAGAGTATTGGGCAGACAATGCTTTCCTGGAAATATCCGGGCATTTCTCTATGTACAACATTGAAGTTCGTATACAGCTGCAGACAATGGTTCGATTCCTTACTTGGTTATCTAGCTCATCTGCTGGTGCAACAAAAATTGGAAAAAATGGAACCCAAATTCTCGTATGAATTTGTAGAGTTCTACTCGGAATATGCATCCTATGAAGAGGTGTTACATTGAATTTTGAAACTCTATAAATTTTCCTTAGAAGATCGTCTTATATGAGACCTAAAAAAAGAACAAAAAATAGATTAGGTTCTTAAAACCGATAAAGAAAGGAATACAAACCACAATATTTTTAGTAATATTAACTTTGGTCCTTATCTCAGCTTAGTATAAATAAACATAAATTGTTTCCCCCACTTTAATTCTTTTCTTTATTTGCTTTGCATTCAGGGAATATAATTCAAGAGAAACGTTGGTCTGTCCGTAATTTTTTCAATGTCAATTGTCTCTCTCAGCGCATTCCTATTGTTTCACTCTTCTCGCTATTATCTTTCCAACCGGAGCATGTTGCTGTCCGACATTGCATTCGATGATGGATTCTTTTATCGTAATAAATAAAATTCGAGAAAATGGAAAATAGAATTTGTTTAATTAATATTGGTGGAGCCAAAGCTCCACAGCCTTCTCCAGTTTCTTATCGCTTATTGTCTTTTGTCTTCCTCGACGTCTTCTACATATCTTTTTTAGAGCGCCTCGCTCTCCATTTTTCTGTCGGTTCTCTCCTCAGCACTATCTTTGCCGGGTTCCGTTCCGTAGCTCGTTCAACATGACCAATCCATCGTAATCTGTTAATTTTAATCACTTTAACAATTCTTGGAATTTTACTGCTTTCATACAACTCTGAGTTATATCTTTTCCTCCAAATGTCATCCACCTCTCATCATCATCACTAGCAAAGCAACCTAAGCGAATCTAAGTCTCCTCAATTTTCGCATTACCAGAACCTCTGTCCCTTGCGACTTCTCTCCAATTTCGTGCTAGGGAGCATTTTGCCAAGTTCTTTTTTACCAGCGTGGTTACTACAGGATTGCCTTTAAAGATCCTTTGTGGCATTCTACTTTCGTTTAGGCAAAATAAATGTCCAAGCCACCATAGTCGGTTACGTTTTATATAGTATGTATAATATTCAATGACGTCTACTTCATTTTATAGGTGGTAGTTGATTTGCCCTTATCCACCATCCATTATCATAAGACCTACCCTAAATGGGAAGTCAAGTGAAGTTAGGTACCATGGCATATGAATGTATGAGAAAATGGAAGTGAAGTGGAAGTTTAATTTCGAAAAATTCCGAAAAGTCATTTAGAGAAGTAACCGTGCGGAAAGAACCGCACAAGAAGTAAACAAAAGTTAAGGAAGTAAGGCTTTTCACTTGCTACACTTCTTATGAACTTTTTATTTTGGTTTATATATCAATTTTGAAAGAAATTACGTCTACTTCACTTCTACTTCCCTTCTGCGTTACTTTTCGTTAAGGGTAGGCCTATAGGCTGCTACCTATCTGCAGGAATCCGCTTTTTGAGTCGTATACAATATTTCGCTGTCAACCATATTGTCGTTGGTTAGCATCCATCCTATTTAAATGAATTACTTTATTATTTCAAAGCTACTCGTACCTATTTATTTATTTTATTTTATTAATCACAAATAGCCTACGGCTAATACATATATACAAATATATTTTTTTTACATCAACAGCCAATATTATAACTATTATAGATTTTCCTTTTTATCACATTACATATATTTTTATCACAGTTTTTATCTATCACATTATATCCCATAAAAAGTCTCCATAATTTCATATTACACTGCTATCAAGCCACAAGCCTACCCTTTCCCTAAATGTTTTGACTGATCTTACTAGTTTTATTTCCTCTGGTATTTGGTTATATAATATAAGTCCCTTTTGAAATATTGATTTAGAGGCTTTACTGCTGCTTACCTTCACAAGATGAAATTTGTGTGCTTGTCTGGTTGAATAAGTGTGCACATCTACATTTTTTCTAACCAGACACTCTAAATATTCTGGCAGTAGTTTATTCTCTAATCTGTAGATAAATGTTAGTACATCCCTTTTAACTTCATTATCTATTGTAAGATATCCTAACTCTTTCAACATACCATTTACACTTTCAGTACGTCTTTTGTTTAGTACAGCTCTCATTCCTTTATTGAAGTTCTTTTGCAATTTTGTTATTTCCATTTTATTTGCCATTGTTAATATCGTGGAACAGTACTTTATGTGTGGCACTAAAATTAATTTGAATAACAACTCCTTTCCCTTTCTTGAAATGACTTTTCTTAATTTGTATAATAAATTAACTTTCTTTGCCATTTTTCCATTTATGTACTCAACATGATCTTTGAAACTTAAGGTGTTATCTATAATTACTCCAAGATATTTGTATCTTTGAACCCACTCCACTTTTGAACCCATAAGTAAAACTTTTTGTCCTCTTTCTGCCTCTTCCCTAAATCTTAACTTTCCAAATACCATACATTTTGTTTTCTGTACATTGACACACAATTGATTACTACAAAGCCACTCATATACCAGCGATAGTTCTTCATTGATTTTGGTAATTACATTCTGTATATTTTGTCCACATAGATAAATTAATGTATCATCTGCAAACATGTGTATTTTACATTGTTCAATCACCCCTGGGAGATCATTTATGTATAGTACAAATAGCAGAGGTCCCAATTTGCTTCCTTGTGGGACACCATGATTTACCTCCTTTTCACTAGACATATTGTCCTTAAATCGGACAGTCTGGTGCCGTCCACTTAGATAATCTTTGATCCATTCATACACTCCACCAGTTATATTATACACCTCCCGCAGTTTCTTTAATAACAATTCCCTATTTATCGTTTCAAAAGCTCTTCTGTAATCTAAAAATACTGCTACTACTCCATCTCCTCTATCCATTGCTCGTAGCCACTCTTCCACCACTAATTGGAGTGCTGATTCAGTACTGTGTTGTTCCCTAAATCCAGATTGATGATCCGTCAATAACTTATTTTCTTTAATATGATTTATTAATGTTTCATACACAATAGTTTCTGCTACCTTTTCTATTATTGGAAGAGTATTTATTGGTCTAAGATCACTACATTTTGCACTTCCCTTAATTTTACTGATAGGGACTATCACAGATAATTTTAATTCCTTTGGCATCATCCTTTGTGTAATTGATTGTTTTACAATATCAGTTACTCTATCACCAACCACCGGCCACAGTTTTTTAATCATTTCAGTACTGATCTTGTCCGAGCCGTTAGTATCCTTTAAATTTTTAACAATTCTTTCAATTACTTCTTTGTTTACTTCGTTAAATTCTTCTAAATAATTATTGCAGTTCCCCCTATCTATTTGATAATTAGGAATCAAATCAGGTATATTTCCAATTATGTCATCAACACTATTTACAAAAAATTGATTCAGCCTATTTGCAATGTCTTCTGTATTAATTACCATTTCATCCCCAAATATAACATATTTCAATTGTTTTGTTTCAATTTTATACAGTGTTTTCAAATGTTTCCAGAGTTTCTTTGGTTCATTACTCAGTCTTAAGAAACTATCCTCATAATATTTTTTTCTTTGCTTCCCTCCAACTATTTACAAAATTGTTTCTGTATTGCTTATACATATTCCACGCTTCCTCAACTCCTTGTCCTGTTTCTTTTATTATTAAAAACTTATTATAAGCTATATCACGTTGTACCATACAGTCTTTTATCTCTGCTGAAAACCATGGACATGGTCTGCTTCTTACCCACTGATCTGGTCTTCTACCCTGTTGTACACTTTGAGTCATACATTCCCTTAATTTGTTATATTTATTCCTAATATCTAGATTTACTGTATCATCATTATCATCCCTTAGTTTTCTGTCAAGTATTTTTGACACTTTGCTAAAATCCACTTTTCCTTTCATTAGGAACTTTCCTTTTCTATTTATATTAGTGGGTAATACCCCTTGTATACTTATTATATAATGATCCGATATCCTTGGTGTTTGTAAAACATCACACTCCATACTTCTATTATCAGTTACAACTAGATCAATCAAAGTTTCACTATCACTCGTAACCCTTGTTGCCTTTGACACAATTTGTTTCAAACCCATTACATTTAAGCATGTTTTCAGTCTTCTTGTATAATAATCCTCTTCTTTAAACCAATCGATATTAAAATCTCCTCCAGCAGTACAGTCTTTTTGACTAAGGTCTGACAATTCTTCCATTATTAGAGAGAATCTATCTAAGAATTCACCTTTACTACTACTTGGTGACCTGTAAATTCCTGCAAAAGTTCCTAAAAGATATGAGTCAATAAATACCTTTACAGCCAATATCCACCATTCCCTTTCTTTGACTTCTTTTTTAACTATTTCATACGACAGTTCTTCAGTAACATATATCACCACTCCTCCTGTGTGCCTAGAATTAGAGTCACATCTTATACTGGTGTATCCCTTAATTTCTATTAGAGCATCTTCATCCATATCTGTTACATGTGACTCAACAATTATTACCATACTTGGTTTAGTTTCTACCATAAGTAAGGCAATCATATCCCTTTTAGCAATTAAACCATTCACATTCCAAACTAGTACACACCCATTACCAATATTTTCTTTCTTCTTGGATTGCTATATACTCTCATACATAATTGTCCTTCGTTTTATATTTATTCTCCTTTGGTACACTGGACATTCGTTGCTGAGTACACTGTGATTCACATCTAGTTTTAAGTCTAATTTTCCATTTGCAGTTACACAATTCATGCATTTTATTTCCGATGTTCTACATTCTTTGGCCATATGTTCCCCTCCACATTTCATGCAAATTTTTCCTTTTTCACAATTTTCACTCCAGTGATCATAAGAATAACACTTCAAACATCTGGAGATTCCCAGATATTCATTTACAGTACATCTTTGCCACTTTATCTTCAATTTCTTCTCCACCATCATTCTCCTGAAAGTTTTTGGATCAGTCTCAATGACCACCACATATGCGCTCCTAGTTTTCTTGTTTATCTTCACTTCCATCTCTGAGTCGGTCATTACTATCTGTGGATTTTGATTTTTTATGGCTTGCAACAAATCCTCATCCTCCATTTCTTCTTCAACATCATATATTCTTAATCTCGGATTTTTCAATTTCGGGATTTTTGCTTCATATTCCTTTCCCATTTTCTTCACAACTTCAGCATTAATCTTCTGGATTTCTTCTTTGGTCTTGCATGTTATTGCAATTCCACCATTCCTTGTGATGTTTTCACCTACTCTTGTCGTTGTTCTGTTGTTTTTACTTATTGTCATATATTTGGTCTTACATATTTTGATTTCTCTTTAGACTTAGATTGTGTGTTTGAGTTGTTAGATTCACAAGGATCTCTTGGATGCTCCTCCCAACTAGTAGTATGTCGTCAGCATACCCAAGAATCTGATAACTCCTGTAAAATATGCTCCCTTTTTGTATTAATACCACCTTTTCGCATGGCTATCTCCAATGCTTTATTAAATAGTAGCGGTACTAATCCATCTCCTTGTCTAAGACCATTCTCTAACTTTATTTCGTCAGATGTGTCTTCGCCTACTCTGGCTTTGGTTTTACTCTTTTTTAGTGCTGCACACGACACGAGACTTGTCTCGAAATCGACTTTCGAGACGAGGCCTCCAGATTAAAAATCGATACGAGACCGAGACTACCATTCGAGATCTCGCGAGACATCTCGAGGTCTCGAAATCAAATTGTTATTTTGAAATTCCATAGCTACTGTAAGTAGAATGAATAAACTGCGGTGTTGTTTACAATCAATCTTTGACGAGCACAACATTCGGTACCAATACATGACTTGAGCAGGCTGCGGAGACTAGGCGAAGAGTACGCATTCCATAAGCATTTAAATGCAGAGTCCATTCCAAAACAGAAGAGGTATTTTACTGTCATTTCATTTCATTTCAACGCATTTAAAATGAAATACGTTGAAATGAAATGAAATGACTGTAAAATACCTCTTCTCTTTTGGAACGGACTCTACGTAAATGTAACTCTACCCAAATTAGAAATTAACTTTCGATTCATTGATCCCCTCTACACCGCCCTGGTGCCACTGCAAAAGGCAGATTTACGTGTCTACGTCTGGGAAGTGACTAGCATGGAAATATAAGGAATATTTGTATACAATTTCATTAATATGGCACATATTGATATTTCTCGAAATACATAAGACTGAGCAATTTATATTATTGACAGTGAAATTCGAGACTTTTCGAGACGAGACGAGATCGAGACGATACCTGTAAATACCCATTTTTTCGGGACCGAGACGAGACTGGGCAAAATCTCGCCTCGTCTCGTGTGCAGCACTGCTCTTTTCATATAGGCCGTGTTCCGTAATATCAACCAGTATACTAGCCAGCGAGAAAGGATAAATTAAAGCGTTTACGCTCTGATTAACAGCAGCATACATGAAAGTGTAACAACTTGAAACTCTTTCAGCTTCCAATCTCTAATATTTTTGTGAATACGAGTTACGTCACACCGGTTCACACAAGTAAGATATGGCATCAATTAACACTGTAAAAAATAACTTCCAACACAGTACTGGAAGTTTTATTCACAAGCAGTTCTGTAAATTTACAATGAATATTATTAGGAAAATTCCTAATTTACGTCAAATTTTTATGTAAATTTACAAAATTTATAGTAATATTACAAAACTTTTGTAGTTATATTACAATAAGTGTGTAGTAAATTAGTATTTCATATCACGATTTGTAATTTTACTGTACATTTGCACGGTGTATTTACATATTTTTTTTACAGTGAATGACGTCATTAGCACTGCCCTGTATTACTGGGTTTTATTTGAGGAGCGTCGGAACAAAAACCGATAAAGCACATTTTGCCATTATTTTTTTATGATGGGAATTGGTTGTTTTCGTACATATCTATAAGCATCGTTAATCGAACCTGTTCAGAAACGGTTGAATCCGCTTCAAAAATCCTCCCAAAATATAATGACCTGAACATAAACCGAAAAAATAGGACATTTCTTTTCAATTTCCCAAAAAAATTGCATGTGATATATCGGTTTTTGTTCCGACGCTCCTCATTTCGGAACACAGCCATAGTATTTTGCATAATCTTATTATTTTGTCTGGTATTTCTAGTTCATGCATTCCAGTCAGCAGTTCTTCTCTGTCTGTACTGTCGTAAGCAGCTTCAAAGTCAATAAAAAATATGTATAAAGATACATTGTTCCCAGCACTTTTTATCATTTGTCTAATTGTTAACATTTATCGGTTGTCCATCTGTTGCTTCTAAAACGGTATTGATTTTCCCTAAGAAGATGTTCTGTATGTGGTTTAATTCTATCTGCCACTAAGGATGGTCATATTTTGTATGCAAGAGAGTAATGGCTCTACAGTTTTTAAAATTTAGAAGGTTCCCTTTTTGTGTATAAGTGTTATTAGTCCATAGAACCAATCTTGGGTAATTCTTTCTTCAGTCCATATTTTTGTTACTAATGAATGCACTTTTCTATACAATGTAAAAAAAATATGTAAATTCACAGTGCAAATGTACAGTAAAATTACAAATCGCGATATGAAATACTAATTTACTACACAATTATTGTAATTTTACTATAAATTTTGTAATTTTGCTTAAAGAAATTGAGAATCTCCAATACAATTTTTCTAAATCGTTTATGTAGGAAAATTACAATATTTCTTAGTATTATTTATCAATGTTATGTACTGAACTTTGTATTTGTAATTTTACAGTAAGAGGCGTAGTTTTAGAACTTATATTTGCAGAAAAATTACTAATTGGTTAATATAAGGTTTAAATTTTTCCTCTGATGGATATAATTCACAGGCAACAATGGAATACTAAGCATATATACGGAATTGTTTTGAGTTAAGGCCAGACCTTTGACTTTGATCAGGGTCTCGACAGTTACATATTGTTACAATTTTGATAGACGTTGCCTCACGTACATGCTTAACAAGTTATGGTGAGCAATATGCTATTTTTTTTAGGGAGTGGGCATAAGCTAAGAATAAAATTTGGCGCTTGGAAATATTTAAGGCAGGGCGAAGCACATTGGGACAGGGGGGAATCTTCAGCTTTACGGTTTTCCCTGTTGCTCTCTCTGGTAAAAAGTTACAACAAGAATTTGGAAATTTACAAAACTATGAAGTAAAGCTCCAATACTGATTGTATTTTTACATCTCTCAAATAATTTATATTTACTACACAGTTGGTAAAAATGTGTAAAATAGATTAGGAATATTCCTAATAATATACATATATTGGAAATTTACAAAACTGCTTGTGAATAAAACTTCCAGTATTTTTTTTGTAAAATTACTACAGAAATTCTTTACAGTGTATATTTATAGACTTGAATATTATCTTCACCAGGTGTTTTGTTGCTCCTAATTTTCTTGATAGTTTCTTTTACTTTGTCTAAAGTAGGTATTCTGATTCCGAACTAGAAATTTTTTGCTGAACATGATCAGGACCCGATTAGGCATGCCTGATCAGGACCGTGTAAGGCATGTAATGCAGATGATGCATAAGGACCTGATCAGGAATGCCCGATCAGGACCTGATTAGGAACTGACCAGGATTACTTGATTTGGAATCGATTAGGCTCTTTTAATCTGAAATTATGGGATTAAAAGCAGATAATTTAAAAAAAATTAATATATTAATATAAGACGAGTTTATTTGTTTTTTTATGACTTTGGATGGGATGTTATGGCGGCTTAAGGCTTCGGGAAAAGTTTTCAATAGTAATAATAATAACTATATTTTATTTATGCGGAATCTGGTGAGGGGATTTAGTCTGGGTTCCAATTCTTGATGGAGTTTGCATATTAGTTTTGGTGTAAGCATACTTTTAAGGGTGCTGATTTTTTTGTTGATTTTCCGCAACGATAGCGCTACGTAAAAAAGTTTAATGTCATTTGATGGGAAATATCGCGATCTTTAATTTTGATTGTTACCACTTGCCTAGAAAAACCAACTGACATTTTCTCCCTTTTAACCAAAACAGCGCCGATACTACAAGTCCTATGAGAAAAAGTATTACCTTTTTGATGGAGAATATAGCGAGCTTTTATCTTGGTCCTAACCACCTGCCTCGAAAAACTCAAGGTTTCAGTAATAAGCGCAAAAAACTGAAATTTCCTAATTTTCCGAAATTTTCGCTATTTTCTCCATCTAAAGGTGCACGATGTCGACGCACTCTTTGCCGATTAAGTTGTACGCCTTGACATTTTCGATATTTTCCACTAATTAAAAAACACCAATTGTTTCCACACACTGTATTAAACACTGAACACCCAATTTTTTCACAGCCCTTATTAAAAAACACAAAATCCAATGTTTTTCACAAATTGTTCACACCTTTTCAGAACAAGGAAAACTCGAGATTGTCACTTGTCATTTTTAACAAACAAATGGAATTTACGTCTTCTTCTTTCTTGGTTTACAAAAGTTCCTTCTCCAAAAACTTTCAATGCTTTTCCATCTTCGACTAGAACTTATTTTTCTTAAGTTGAGGATTTCCTGATCTGGACCTGACTAGGTCCCGACTAGGAAAAACTGGTGTGGCATGCCTTACCACTGCCTGATCAGGGGGTCCATTCTGGTTCGGTGTAGTGAAAACGTGAAAAAAAAAGTTTTCACTTGACGTTTTACATACCTTTTTCAATTTTTCACTGCACTGAACCTGAAAAAGCGATTCTCGTTGCATTCGTGAAAAGTTAATGCTGAATCAAGGCTGACTTGATTTTTAAACTGTCAAGTGTCAGTTTATCAAATTAAATCTAATATTTTTTGATAAAAGTTTTCACGACTACTTTGCACATTTGCACGCATTTTTTAGACGTGTAAAGTTTTTGACAGTTATAACCATGTTCGCACGATTTAAAGAATCGCAAACAACGGTGCAAACGAACCAGAATTGACCCCCTCAGGACCCGATATATGTTAAGGGTTTTCCTCAGCTAAATTCTAGTCGGGATAGTAAGACAGGCCATATTAGTGTAATGTTCAGCTTCAATTTTGTTTTCCTTTACACATTTCTCGACGATAGGTATTTGCACAGACCAAAGGAGCATTTATTAGCCAGAGTAATACGTCTTCTGATTTCGGTCGATATATTATTGTCTATTGGTATAATCGTCCCTAGGTCTAAAAACACGTCTAATACTTCTATATTATAGGTGTCTGTAATGTTTTGTCTGCTAATACAGGCTGTTTTACTTTGTTTTGTTATCGTTTATTGCATCTTCGCAATAACAAAAGTCCTTTCATGCATATTCAAAAAATCATCGCTTAAAATCAAATTCTCTTCTTTGTTATAAGCAATATAGTATATGCAAAAACAATTTCTAATTATGTGATGAACAACGCCAATTTGTAAATCTTTGGTCCTTTAATCCTTAATAGTTCAATTAAATTTATCAGTTAAACTCTGTACAGAAATTTCAAGACAAACTTTGGTATGCAAAACAAGTAAAATAACAATTTCACAAACTGCAATCGAGACAGTTCAAATAGGTTATCTCGAAAAGTCCATTTCCATTTTCATATTCCAATGAAACGAGCTGGCAGATT
Source organism: Thereva nobilitata (assembly GCA_963855945.1). NCBI lineage: Eukaryota > Metazoa > Arthropoda > Insecta > Diptera > Therevidae > Thereva > Thereva nobilitata. The sequence goes on along the minus strand of OY979695.1, from coordinate 108,821,559 downwards.
CTTGATACAAACTTTCGGAAATAAACGCATTAAATTCTTTGCAAGATGACGTATAATCCTACGAGCTACAACAACAAAGTTTAATAACAAAAATCCCCGCCATCTGCTACAGCAGCAACACGAACAACAACAACAACAACAGCAACAACAATGGCAAGAAAAGTATCAAGACATTTCCCATATAACAACGAAAAACAATCGGCATTTTCCTTGTATTTTCTTCAATTTTTTTTTTGTTTTCGTTGTACTTCTTTTTCGGACAAATCCAATTTTGTCTCTCTGAAGATAATCGCCCCTAATCGAATTTTATCAATTTGTTGAGTATGGCTGAGAGAGGACGAATGACCTTTGTTACGTCCCTTTGAGATATTCAGCACGAAAAATGGGAATATTCCTTCTCTATGAATTTATTCGGAGCTATGTCCGTGTAGCTCTAGGTGATATCTAGAATCCTTGATACCATATAGAGTGTATCCCGATATAATGTATCTACGGAAATTTCCCAGACAGAGCCGTGTATATGTCTTCTATATCTATTTTGATAAAACCCGTTTTCGTATAGGGAGGAGCACCCGAAAGAAAAAAGGAAATGACAGGAGACCAGGAAAAAAACCAAAATGAAAGGCCATGTATAATGCATTATATCGTATTGAAAATGTGTTCACTTCGAACGTAATCGAGGAATTTGAAGTGGATGTCACGTAAGCAATCTTTCGGATATTTTCGTTAGAATGTTTTACTTTATTCATTCATCCATCGACTGGACTAACTCTGTGGGTAGGTTTTCAAATTCTATATGATGAAATGCAACAAGACAGATTTCTTATATTTTTCATGGTGAATACTAAAGAGGTGGGATTACTGTTAATGGCTTCACTTCTTTAAGTTCTGCTTTACGTATTTTTTTCTATACCCTTGTGGGAATGAGAATATCGAAAGGGAGGGTGAAGTCTAAATTATGCAAGCTAACAAGCTTCGGGATGAGATTTTTTTGCTTAGAGGAGGGTTGGGATTATCTTTTGTTTTGTTTGCGACTCGATGTGCTTGATTCTAAGCTATGCATAAATCCATTTCACCTATAATAATGCCCCAAGTAAAGGTACAATTCCCAAGTTGTTTCAATACACGAAAGCAGGTACAAGTTTGCTCTATCCAAATAAGCTCAATTCACCTCTAGTCTACTTAAGGAGTTCATTCAATTTCTTGATGTTAAATAATTTTGCTTTTTCATTTTTTTCCTTGTGTTTTCGTAATTTTTTCACCAGCATAATCCCCATAGGATTAAATCCAGCCAGCAAACTCGCCATTCCATTTAGAGAGCTGGTTCTATTTAGAGAATGCTCACCCCGATATGAATGGCTATAGAGATGGAAGGAAGGACCGTTCACCCTCTCCTGGCGCTGCCGAACTTGGATACGAACTTTTTCGTTCAGATTGGAAGAGATGAAATTTAGAAGGTACGACCAAGTAGGTAGGAGGAATACCGACCATAAGTTTTGTCTGCTAAGAGGGTTGTTTTGGTTTTGTTTTGAAAAAGAAAAATAAGAAGAAGAAAAACCTCCCAAAAGCCAGCCGACAGTCATGGCGGTGTCTTCGAGCCAATTTCCCAACTATAAGGGGTAGAGAGCACCCCTCAGCACTTAGAGGAATAGGGCGAATGTAAATATTTTAAAAGGGATAATCAGAAGGCAAAAAAGCCTAGCCTCTGGCTCAACGTTCTATCTACAATAGAGGAAAGCAACGAGCAAAAAAAATATGGAAATTTCCCTTTATGTACATGTTCCTACAAGTTCCTTTGTTTCATCTCCATCCTTCTCTGGCACGATCTATTAATTGTGATTCATGGTTTGTAACATCATTTTTGCGGGGGTGAATTATCGTGATTTTGTTTTCAAGCAAAGCATTTATGACTTTGAAGGTGAGAGCACACATAAATCGGAATTTTTCCCAAAAGCTTTATTGCAAGAACCTCCCCCCATCCCCCATCACGGACAGTCACACCAAAATCGTATATAAAGTAAAAGGAGTCAACGTTTTCACCTGTTTTGCATCACTCACAGGTATTTGCAGATTTGTTATCCATTCGTTTAATACGTGAAATTGAAGGAAGGGGAGATTAAAAGGAACAGAAACGTACAATGGGTCCAAGTTATATATGAGAGATATTGGGGTCTCGAGGTGAATGCTGCAGTAAATATAATCGATTGTAACATGGTTTTGCTTTTAAGTAGAAATGTAAATGTCTGATTAATTTTGCTGGGAGAGCTTTTTTTGTTTCTTTAGCGAAATTTGATTACATTCTGCTATTATATCGGTACTTTTGTAGTTTGTTATTTTATTATCAACTTATTATCATTAAAAAGATTTGTGACTTGTGTTAATATTGTATTTTATTTTAGTATTTGTGTTATGTAATGCGAAGTAAATGATAGTGTCAAGATGATGCTTCATGGAATATAGAGATTGAGAACAAGGCACGAATTACTGATTTACTTTGAAAACAGTGCTGATTTCCATATTTGCAACAGAAAAGGAACATTAGTTTATGGTTTATAAGCTTAGGAATCACCCTTTGTACTACCAGTCTTCCAGGCCGTTCAGATCATGGTGGTCAATGTCTAGTAGCCCAGTGGAAAATTGAGTGCTCCAAAGACAATGAAAGAGTACTCCCATGGAGGCATGGAGTGCTCCCTTTCCGCTCCCTCTTCATATATTTTTTAACATTAAATGTCCGCGTAGGCTAGCACTCCTTTTGAGCTCCCATAGGAGCACTCCTGGAACGATTTGATTGGAGACAAAAACAAGCATTATAGAGCTTTTTTAAATATATACAGTAGAGCCATACATGGAGGCCTGCGAATATGTGAATAAGCTCCGGTGCCGAAAAGCGTTTATTTTTGTCATTTTTTGCAATTGCCCTTTCCTTTCGAAGCGCGAGTCTGGTTTTACCAAAGCGGTCCCCCAACTAAGTATACTAACCACGTCCAATGCTGCTTGTCTTCCGTATCGAACGAGAACCGGTCTATTGAGTATGCTAATGTCACCCTTTATAGTCAAAAAGATAACCGCCCATTTTCTTCGTTCTATAATATTTCTGAAAACTCCAGTAATGCTCCTTCGGGAGCATATTTGGCAGCGCTCAGAATTAGCTCCCCTGAGGAGCGCTCCCAATTTTTCCATTTTTTTGTGAACTTTGTCTGTACTCAAGAGAATATGATTGGCTAAAAGGGCGTTAAGGTGCTGAAGCAAATGGTGAAGAACGTTATGTATGTTAGAACTGTACACCATTATCATATCAGTTCGGGAATACTGACTTTAAACGATTTCTTTGCAGCTACTTGTATGATAAACTTTTTTCTTCATCAAATCGCCTAATATTAGAACTGTGTCAAGCGTTACACTTGTTTCATATCATTATAGAATATATCCTTTGTGCTTTTAAATTTCATTTCAGTCTTATATCTACTGTATATTCTGTCATTGGCTGGTGTGAAACCTCAAACCTATTACTTCATTTATCATTATTTTGTTAATCAAGAAATCTACTCCATTGCGATCCTTATTACGATTTGCGCTATAATATAACTTCCACCGGAGTAGCATTTAAAGTGGGCATGACTCATACAGCGTTGTGGGTCCCATGTGGTAAATGAGTGCCATGCCGAAAGAGCGGTTTCCCCGTAGGTTCCCTATAAGGACCCCATGTGGCAAATAAGGGGCATACGTAACGAGGGCTTTCCCCTTAGATTCCTCATCAGCACCACACAAAGAAAAATCTGCAATACTGAAGTGAGGTATACCCTATCAGTTTCTTATAAGGGCCCTATGAGGCAAACCTCATTACAAATGAAATGGGGAAATCCCAACATTTGCCTTACGTATTCGGAAAGCTTTTTTAAAAAGGCGATTATGTTAGGGTTCGTGAAAGTTGTCATTTAGCATGCGGTTCTCGTTCGATTGCGGAGGTCAAGCAGCATTGGACGTGATTAATACTCAGATGGAGGACGAATTAGAAAAGCAACACTCGCGTTTAAAAATAAAAATCTTTCAACACCGCCGCAGTTATTACTCGCATATCCACTTCGAATTTCTCAAATTTTTTAGCTTCTTTTTTTCACTCGGGATGGGGCAAGGTGTTAGATACCCCTTGTGGACCTTATAGGGAAATCCACATAGGGTCCGCATGAGGAAGTGGGGCTAGCCTCTTGGGGCCCCATATCCACCCCATGATAGTCGGGCATTATGTTTTGCTTATCTTTCCTTTACATTTCCAAGTATTAATGTTATAGACAATCCGACTGTGGAACAACCTTACACGGTCTATATTTTCGAACTTCTACAACATCCCCGATTTAGAAGGCAGAGTTCATCGCCACCTCCGTTAACACCCTCCTGACTCATAATCCAAACTTATACGGTTCAAACTTAGCTTACCACATGTCTTAGACTGGGAGAAAGTGTACAAGGGTATGGCTTTCTTATAGATTTTTAGGGGGTCGTCCGCATACGCCGAGTTTTTTGCAATATTGAGTATCTTACCTATAAGCTATCGGGTCTAAAAAAACCGCGGCCGCCACTTGGATTTATTGCACTCCCGAACAAGCCCTACACCTCAAATTTGAGCTTGGAACTGATTCAACAGGTTACGTGAAGACGACTAGAGACCTTCCTCCGAGCGGAGCCTACAAGTAGAGTACTCTGCCCTTTTTATCCTCCGTACTTAGAAATTTAGAGCCCAATTTCCGGTAATTAATCCACCAACGAATATCCTTATCTCTGTACTTCAACAATTCCCTGGCCGCGTTGACAAACGGCACAGAGCGAAACCGCTTGGAGTTGACCCAGCTATACGTCGACCACCATTGTTTGTAATATTTCATCAGGGCACTTTCATCATTATGTCAAGGGCCCTTTTCACTAAACTGTGTACCATACGGGTCCGGTCGGCAATATTTGAAGTAAAATCAAATCATATTCACAATCTAATATTCTTCTTCTTCTTCCTTTGGTGAGATATTGAGTCCTAAAGTACCGCTCCCATATTTGACGGCCAAAACACTTGAAAAGGTTCAGTAGCCTATCGCGGGGCACTCACATAAAACATAAAGGGCAGACTCATCCTCCTCTAGGCAAAGGGTGCAGGTTGGGTCCTCCGCCCTTCCTATCCTCCATAAGTGGTAATTCAAAGCACAAAGTACAATAATCAAGCCAACAAGTGTCCTGACTAGAGCATCACGAGATCTCGACAAACTCGAGAGTCTCGTCTTGTTCTCGATTCGAGAAACGAGACGAGAGTAAAATTCGGTCTCGACAAACATATTCTCGTCGAAACGAGATTATTCGCTCGAGATCTCGTCGGCAAAATAATAGCAAACAAGTCTGGTAAAATAAAGTATCTGATGAAGCGCGCACGGCCTTATTTCTAAAGCTGGGATGTGGTACTCATGCACATGCACATTGCCTCTTGTTTTCTCTCGCCGGTTACGTATAGGGTGAGTAAGGGCGGTGATGGGCTCATAAATTTATGTTCGCCCCGAGAGACGAGACGAGAGGAGACGAGGCGAGACAAGATTAGGATGGGCAAGATCCGCTGAGAGTCGAGACGAGACTCGAAATGGTCGAGACTTATCGAGATCGAGACGAGAGTCTTAAAAATCTCGACTTGTCTCGGTCTCGTTATGCTCTAGTCCTATTCGTTGGCCGCGTCATAAGGCACACGAAGTAACCGCTTAGGATTGGCTAATCCAGGCGTGGAACTCCACCGTTCGTTCTGTTTCATTAACATCCGATCGGCAAGGGGTCCTCTTCTCCAAACTATTGGGTGCCCCAATAGCCGGTTCTGCAACGATGAATCAGAGCCTTATCCGCCTTTTAATTGATTCATAAAAGTCCCACGAACACGTTAGGAAAGTGAAGGCCCATCCTGACACAGCCTCCATATCAGGATAAGGCATTATACAACTGGGTGCGCCCAGTGTCCAGGGGAGATCGTAGTGCCAATGCAAAAACTATCGACACGATGACATTCACATCTTGGCCTTGGATCAATGAATCGAAAGTTAATTTCTAATTTGTGTAAAGTTGCATTTACGTAGAGTCCGTTCCAAAAGAGAAGGGGTATTTCACAGTCATTTCATTTCATGAAATGAAATGAAATGACAGTAAAATCCCTTCTGTTTTGGAATGGACTCTGCATTTAAATGCTTAAGGACTGCGTTCTTTTCGCCTTGTCTCCGCAGCCTGCTCAAGTCATGTATTGGTGCCGAATCTTGTTCTCGTCAAAGAGCGCAGCATGAAGATACTGAAATAGTTGGTGTCGATACGATTTCAAAATAACGATTTGATTTCGAGACCTCGAGATGTCTCGCGAGATCTCGAATGGTAGTCTCGGTCTCTTATCGATTTTTAATCTGGAGGTCCCGTCTCGATCTCGTTTCGAAAATCGAGACGAGACGAGACGATTTCGAGAGAAGTCTCGTGTCGTGTGCAGCACTAGCTCCCTCGTATCTATTGCATTTGTTCTTTTCCTTTCCGCTGGAGGTTGCCCGCATCCATCAGTAGGACAATTGGGAGTGAGAAGTGCGAGGCGTCATATCCGAGGATCCGCCATCAAGTTGCACATCACTCCCCATTTGACGACATGCAATCTAATAGTTATATAAGTTTTAGTAATCTTCTCTATGGCAATCAATTGTAGAGCATCACCATTAAATACTTTTTCCGAGGTATTTATTCGTCGTCAATTTCAGGATAGCATTTATGGCTTCTCTATTTCAACGTGGAACGGTACCAAGTTTAGTAGAGTTTCAAGCTACAGCTGCTCCAGTAATGGAATCTAGATACCTAAATTCAGTTGCAAAGCTATTAAGACCCCATATGTTCCTATGGTGGTGTACATCGAGCTGCATGACTTTTTACTATAAGCCCCATGGCTACTCATAGGTTCTGCGGCAGGCTCACGTGTCTGTGTAAAGCCTAAATCTTTGCCTGCAAGAACCCGTGCCGTCAATCGCGAAAGTGTTCGTTTCCTGGTATACAAATATCAGAACCAACACTAACTCTTTCGTTATCACAAGTAGAAATCAACTTGCGTCCTTCATACACCTTGACATGGTATCCAAGAAGTACCGCGCCCGTGGGTCCATTGTACCATAAGCAGTCCCATTACCTCAGATTTGTTAACCAAACCGGTTGACCAGATTCAGAAGCTTGACATTCCCAAACTAATTTGGACTTGATCGTACGAGATGTGATATCTTTCATAATACTGATAATTGTCCCCGCTGAAAACCATCGCCCATGCAGGGTTCTAAAGAATTTCTATACATCAAGATGGAGCGGTACCAATTTTAACAGAACCTCCAGTGCTACTTTCGGCGATATGCGAGTGTGAAGATTGTACATTTTCCAGGTCATTTTTGAATCTCGTAGCGAAATAATTAAGTCTGGTTTTACACTATCACACTAATGCTCCATATGGTATCATGGCCCTGGTAGTGTAAATTCAGTACATGTTTTTTTTATTGTAGACCACATGTGGATCTATCAGCCTGAAAACAAAAATCCGCGGGACCATCTCATCACGAATATGGCATCTTATGTCACCCCTAAGTGATAGGTTGTTGCATGAAGCTTAAACTCTTTGCCCGAAAGAACTAGGTCAGTACAATGCTATCATTATCCGTTTGGTAAATGATACAAGAACCGTAGCTTATCCTATTTAAATGATAGTATGTATAATGATGTCGATTCGAAAAGAAACCAAAAAGAATATTTTTTTAAATAATTTTCATTAAAAAATGTGATATACAAAATATATTCAGATATTTGCATTTAAGAACCGGTTTAAATTGCCTGACATTGATTTATATAAAATGCAACAACATCCGATCAGTACCGATCATGCCTCATTTATCCGTCACAAGCCATAATGTTATTTTATATAAGAAAACAATTCAATCACGATCAAAATCTCCATTTCAAGTAAACATTAGCATAAAAACACTGAAAATCTTGTATTGATTGTTGCACTCTAAAGGTGCACGGTCAAATTTTGTAATCGATCCAACAGATTTATGATAATGTAACCTCCTCTGAAGCGCTATTTTTGGGTGATTGTCCATCGGTTGGTTGATAAAATTTATGTCTCAACTTTTTCCGAATTCTCGGTCAATACAATTTATATAATTCACGCCTGCAAAAGAGACCCACAAGATAACCATACGATTTTTGAATATGTGGTGTGGTAGTAATACGATACCAATACTAAAACAATTGCGGATATTTGTTCATTTGGAAGTTGTTTTTCGGCGAGTTTTTGACGTCACATAAGTGGAAAAGTTGTTGAAAGCTGTTGGAGTCTTTTTTTTTTGGTTGAGATCTTTTTTTTTGATAAGATAAATAAATAAAATTAAACGATTTATAATTATAGCTTTAAATTTGCATATTGTGAAAAAGTATGGTTAATAAATGAAATAAGTCATTACTGTGACGAATATTGTCAAGTCATGAGGAACATCTGTTAGCAATTTCAGCAGATAAAAAGATAACACTGTTTCATATTAATCTCTAAATGAGCAAATTTTGCTTGAACGCCTATAGAATATAACGCCTATATTCTATAGAACTTTTATTAGCTTATTAATTAGCAAATCCTAAAAAAACCGTGGTCTAATTTTACTGATTTAATTAAGCTGTTCCTTTTTTTCGTGAAAATTAACCTTGCAGACACCCAACTTTGTCCAGTCGGAATCAGAGAGAGGCTACTTGTATGGAATTTTGAAGAAACCAGCTAAACCACTGTCTGCCAGTCCAGTAGTACGAGATCTGCATCGCTTGCCACATAAATTACGTTATTTGACGAATACATATACGTGATTAACTTGAAATTAACAAACAAGCTATAAATTTAATTCATTCTTAATGCATAAATTGGACATTTTACAAAAAGAAGTCACGTTTATACGCTTCCACAGTCGCTTCTAAAATATTAAATCGCCATATTGATGCCCCGCGGTGGGTATATATGTATAAATGTATGCTTACAGCACGAACTTTTAAATGGGGTTAATGTAAGCAAAAGAACTCGTTGGCATTAATTTTTTTGTCTTTAAGTCTTTCCTTAAATGCACCTGTAGTTGTTATTGATCTTGTCTTCGGTTGTTCGCCTTTTTTGTTCAATTTCTGAGATCAAAACTGCATGATTTTATCAAATATTTCATCTGTGAATTATAATTTATTGATCATATATAAGAAGGCACCGATCGTACTCCAATCTGTGCGATGGTATTTGCGGCTAAAAACCGGATTGCGAACGAGAAAAACGCTCAGACCGTTCCTAGATGATGATCCTTATTTACCTGATATATGCAATGGAATTGTAGGAGCTGACTGCCATAGAAAGCATTTCGACGTAAAATGTAGCAGCTGACAATGAATGAATGTCGTAAAGATACAAAAATGTTACTCAATAAGCTCGAAGAAATAATACTCTTGCAGGGGAGTAATTTGTGTAGCAGTTTCTACGAAGGCTGTCGAGATTTTAAATGAGTTCAACTTATCATAAGTTATATAGTTTTTTTTTGTTTTTTTTATACAAAATATATCAACTTGAGCAGTGCAATTTGTGTTGCTTCTTTACATTGCGAATTATTTATTGAAGAGTTTAAGAAAATGCGAGAATAATCTTCATTTTCATAGAGGCTAAATGATGCTGATAAGTACAGAAATGATAATGGTTGTTGTGAGTAGCTGATATTTTCCTAGGCATTAAGACTTTTTGAGATGGATCTTGTTTTGGGTTTATAAATCCTTGCATTGGTGTAAAAACTTGATCAATAAGAAAATTATAGATCAAGATAAATAGAAAAAAAACATGCACTGATAAAAAAAATTTCTTGGCTCAAAGCAATTTTTCTTGAACCAAGCAACTCATGTTTTGGATATAACGAAAACAAAATTGTCTCGGGATAAGCAATACTCAACTCATAGTCTTGGTTTTATTGTCTTGGATGAAGACAGAAGTTGACTTGAAGTAAAAAAAAATATGAAACCGATGATAATAGCCGTGTTACTTTTCTGCTCTTTTTTACTCGTATTTACTAGGAACTACTCCTGCTCTCACAGAAAATTCATAGGTTTTACTCATATCGACAAATTTTGCGTTCCTTTAATTTTTTACTCAGGAGTACTTAAAAGTAGAAAAGGAACACGGCTATTATAATTGAAAAAAATTCAAGTTCTCAAATCGGTCTTAATAGTCGTGATACATTATTAGAACTTGAAAGTCCGGTAACCGAAAAAAGTCCGATGAATTAAGAATTTAGTTTCTTGAGTAAAAATTTAAAAAATCTTATTTCGAGAAAAATATATCTTGGTCGAAAAATATAAGTATTGAGCGAAGAAATACGATTGCTTGGCTCAAGAATTTCTAGTGTCTTACTCTGAGACAGCATTCTCATGTTAAGACTGAACAATTTTTCTACTCAAGACAACGAAACGAAGACTTGCTGGAATCAAGACAATTTTTTTATCAGTGTGGAACTGTGAAATAGATTAGAACTATGGTTTTTCAAAACTGTTTAGCCGAAAAACCGGTGTAATGTGCGAATGAGAATAGGAAAATAATTGTTTGAAAAATTCGGCCGAATCGGTTGCAGTGTGCGACCAGCCTTTACTGTTTTTACTGTTTTTGAACTGCCGGACACATAACAGACAAAACGAACGAACGAACTGCGGTTTGGGTGAAAGCGGTGAGAGAGTACGACGAGGAGGACACTCTCAGCGAACTTTTGAACGAAAATTTTGACAGCGTTATGTTTGTTGCTAGAACAAGGAAGCAAAAGAGAATTTCAAAAAGCAACAGCAAAAAGCGATTAAGCCATTTCCAACGGACTTCAAAAGAGAATTAACGATTACATTTAAGTTTTGTCTGTTCGGTCTCCGCTCATGTATAAGAAGCCAAAGTAATATGATGACAACAATGCCGTATGAAAATAATATAAAATTGTATAGTAAAGAAGGGAAATCTTTTAATATATTGATGTAACGTATTTGAGCTTTTCCTGCCCAGAGTAACTCTTATACAAGGTGGTGCAAAAGTAATTGCATAATGTGAATGTACCATAATTTTTGCAAATGGCGTCGAAATGTCATTGTGCTCCATTCCATCAATGATGGGGCAACTGGTCAAGACGAAAACAGCAATTTGCGAAATATTTAAAGAATTTAAGGCGTTTGATATGACATTGGACTTTTCTACTCTAAACATACTTGTCAAGGCAATGAAGCCCGTAAAATTAGCTGTTGAGAATCTTAGTCGTGAGGACCCAAAATTTACAATTCATGTTGAAGGAGCTTTCTGACATTAAAACATTGACATTAGTAATAAACTCATACAAAAATTTAAAAATTCGTGTAGACGATCAATGAATGAAGATGTCATGAAATTATTGCCAAGCCTCAAGGCACCCACAACCACTCCATAAGGAACCACACTAACTTTTGCAGGCAATTTAGCCTTCATTTTTTTGGTGTCATCGATGTAAGGGTAGAGATGAAATTCAACGAATACCGATGAAAACGAAAATTTATCGTTACAAGATGAATTGGACATGCTGCCTCAAAAAGAAGAATCGTCACTACAATTCAAGCGGCTCAAATCGGATTTTACAATTTTCAAAAATACTGGTCAACCCACAGAAAATCTGCCAAAATTATAAAATGCAATTCCTTGTATCAATCCAACATCGACCAATGTTGACCGTGTATTTTCGGTATGCACTAATTTTTGAACCAAAAAAAGATCGCGTATTTCAGATAAATCACTTTAAGCGCTTGTGTTTTTGAAATACTATTTTTTATTATTTGTAAAATTAGAGAAAACTTGAAAAACAGTAAAAACAGCTGTTATCAGCTGTTTTTATGAAAATTCGAAACAATAACAGCTGTTTTTTGAAAACACTGTTTTTGAAAAACCCTAATTAGAACTATGCCTAGTTGGAGCAGCTTGGTTTTTGTCGATCAACCAAGACGAAACTAAGCAGCTACCAAAAAGAAAATTTAACAGTAGATACTACAAAGACGATGCAAAGTTGATTACCACAAGGACAAAACGAATAAATTTATAGCATAAAGAAGGATGTATAGTTAAAGCTCTAATCTAAACATTGAATACACAAAATTTATCGGAAAAGATATTATCTACATCAAGAAGGGAACTTAAACCAAGAACAAAGAACACGACAAAACACATATACTTCAAAAACTGGTTGAATTTTTTAATGACCTTCGAGTCGGAAGAAGATGCACCTAAAAACGCAGAAAATCCAAAATCAAGAAACAAAGCCAATCGTACCAAATGTAATAACCAGCGCCGGCCCTAGCCCTTGATCAGGGTAGAGCGAGATTGAATTTCGGCGCCCTTAAGCCTGAACTATAATAGACGTAGTTTGACGTACGTTTTTAACGAACATACATGTACGTATCTCTAACCGTAGACCTTGACGTACAATCGGCTATAATAATCGCCGATGAATTTGAATTTGAGTCTGAATACAACAAGTATTCTACGATTTTGACATTACAACGCCGTCAACTGGGATACAGGTCCCATAAGACGGCGTTATAACTACGTTTAACGAAACATTAACGAAAACAAGTATACTTGTGATGTACGTTTATTATAGTCAATCATTCATTTTCATCATAGAGCTTTGGGAACACAGGGATTGACGTACGTTCTTTCACGTCTATTATAGTTCCGGCTTTAGGCTACTTAATCGCTCAGATCCGACTATTGGATCCGGCTGTCGTATTCTATTATCAGCTCAAACCAAAAACTTGAACCGATAATCGAAGGAGAGCCTGATAGAGTGAAAACATTTTTTATCATTCTAATTGTAGGCCTCAAAGAGCTCTATCTAAATATTTAAGTTTGTCTAAGTGAATCGTAATCGTACGCAACTCTTTTCTTTTTGGTCAGATTTTTGGGGATAGCGTTACCTGTAGTGCGAGCAATATTAGGGATTTAAATAGAGCTCTTTGAGGACTTCAAATAGAATGGTAAAAAAGTTTCACTCTATCGGGAATATATTTTTTCCGATTAGGTTTTCGAAACGAAAGAAAAAATGGTAAATATGGATTACCTAAAAACAACCCTTAATATATTGCTCTACGATAATCGGTATAGCAGTTATAAAAGTTTAAGTACATTAAAAACTTTTCAAAACGTAACCCTGTATCTGGGGGGAAATTAGCAAAAAAACGCACGAAAGGAGACAAAATTCCAAAATGGCTGAAAATTGGTACACAGCTTCCTTGGGACTTTTTAAGAAAACAATTTCGGAATCACAAAAAAACATGGCCGCCGGAGATATCACTTTTTGGCAAAAAAATCACTCAAAAACTGATTTTTTCGAAATTTTGTTTTGATCAGTCAATACGAAACGTTATCGCCTACAAGAAGCCCTGTTGTCATTTTTTCGCAAACCTAACCCTTTCGAAGATATTCAAGGTATTTTTTGGCCGAAAAGTGATTTTTGGAAACTTTGATTTGATTGTCAGCCATTTTGGAATTTTGTCTCCTTAAAATGCTAATTTACCCTGACTATCAGTCGATAGTGCCGATAGGCCCCCTCCGTTTTTTCTCCAAATACTCCCGGGAATCACCCCTTAACCGATTAGCATTTAAGTCTGAAACACCCTGTATACAGCAGCGGCTCTTTTGAGGATCATATCAATGTTAGTCGAGTCGCCACGATAAACATAACACAGCCATTTGTAATGTTGCTGATGTTCGTCTCAAGCCGGATTGTATTTATTCAATTTTTTAGGGGCCTCGAAGTGTGCATTTTTGAGCTGCACACTGAACACTAAATTTTGCAAAATTAATGACCTGTTTGCGGCTTTTTTGGCAAAAATGGGAAAATGTTATGGGCGAAGTTCTGCATAGGCGCCAAAGTATCCGGGACTGCAAAATCGACGCGAACGAGATTGCCGGCGAAAGCTAGTGTTAAATAAATAATAATAGCCCAATTTTTCAAAAATCAGCTTTTACTGCAAAAGGCGCCATCAAAATATTGTTAATCGCTCGAAATTGTTTTTCACATTCATTTCGGCGCCCCTTGCCAACTGGCGCCTAGGGCGACCGCTCCACTCCCTCTATCCTAGGGCCGGCGCTGGTAATAACAACTGATAATTTTGGCGGATAAAGCCAATTGGCCAATTTAGCAAACGTCAATATATCAAGCTCACACTGAACATTCCAAAAATAAATATTCGAATCATTGAGCATTTACAACCTGTTAACCAGTAATACCGCATCCACAAAGCATCGACAGCAAAAAAGTCAAAAAGTCTAAGCTTAGGAGTGATCCTTAATACTAGCAGTCCGCCTTGGTCATGTCACGTTTAGTAGGTATACCCTTACTATAGTAAGCTGAAGGATAGAATATGTTAAGGGAAGTCGGGGTGCATGAGGAGGAGGCAGTGAACCCAAGGTTTTTAAGTCTTATGAGTTTGGAAATACTGACCGTGGAATGTTGTTATGTAATACAAACTAATTGCTTGACCGTGCTGGCAGCAAAAAGGTAAGGTATCCGAGGCCGGAGATAGATAAACGAATTGAATTCAATGCGAGGCTATATGTGTCTTCTACATCAACGGTGGGCAAACTCCGGCCCGCGGGCCAACTACGGCCCGCGATAAGTTTTTATCCGGCTCGCGAGATCTTTAGAAGAAATCATAAATAAATATTTTGCGATGTAATTCATCTAGTTAAAATTGAATATTAAACGCACAGCAAATGTTCATAGTTCGGTCCTGGCCTATCGCAACTTTTCTTTCCATCTCGGTCTCGTAATGACAGTATTTTTAAGGCACATCCAACTATCGCTGACGCCCGGCATCCCGTCTCCAGGACTAGCCTCATGCAAACCTTACTTGGAAGGGACTTGCCCGATCGTATTAGCCTATCCTCTCTCATAGGATAGTTACCAGTAGCCACCACTAGGTGGTTATGATCGCATTTCAATCAGTCCGGAATAGTTGCGTTACGTGCAAAATATATAAAATATTAAACTCCCAATGATCTTCAATGATCAACCAACAGGAAAGAGAAGCGTAAGACGACCAAAAGATAGGTGGATAGATGACGTTCTAGAGGATTTACAAAAACTTCACATAACAAACTGCGGAAAACTAGCAAAGCGTAAAGACTACTAGAAGAAGAGACTTTGGGAGGCCCGAGTTCTACAAGACTGTAGCGCAATTTACGAAGAAGTTGATTATCTAGATCAACCTAATTTTTAGTTTTTATATTCCTATATAACTATTTATAATATACCTTTACCAAGCTGGCGTGTGCTGGCTTACAGAAAATCTCTCCTCGACTCAAAGACGTTCATAAACGTGGGATCCCATTAAATATCAGCAAAACTAACTCACCCCTTGAAAATCAACTAGATAGGTAGATATTGATAAAGAATTTTCATTTTGACCATTTAAATTTTTACTCCATACCAACTACATTTTAATAGAATCACATTTATTGCAATTGACCCTATAAGAAGATTCTTAAAAAATTGATTGTCCGCAAAAGTTTTAAATCATAAAATAAACTTAATAAATCTTCACTTCCTAAAATCACTACTAAAACGAGCTCCTTCAATGCATCATAAATTTTCAGCTTTCCCATAATATGATTTTTCACTTTCAAACAAACAAAAAAAATTATAACAAAAACCCTCGAAAATCCACATCACTTCCCTAACCATCGTTCGTCAATCTTTATGTCCAGAATACTTAACTATTACTACCTTGTCTACATGCGCATAAAAGTCATAAAAAGTCCATCATACCAAACACCATTTTCCATCATTTTCGCACCACTCTCAAAAGTGAATGAAAAAAAATGAAGAATTTCTTTAAGTCACCACCAGTAGTAGTAGTCAGCCAGTCCTACAGTTACATAATTTTTATGGTTATATACCCTTAGAAAAAAAACCAAGTCCGTATATATTATCTAAAAAAAAAGGCATACCTTCATGCTACTTATATCCTGGATGCATGCATGTAATTTTTCCACAACTTCGCTTCATAGCATATTCTTGCATGTTTTTTTGTGTTATTTTTTCATTGCCGCTTCCTCGCCGAAAGTGAAGAGATGTATGTATGTGAAAATAACTGCGACGACCTTGTCAAATAGACAATAAAATGCTGAGCAATAAAAGCCAAACTCTTTTTCATTCATAAACACTGACTTTATAGCCTTTTACAACTAAACGTATAGTAAAAGATATACGCGCATCCCGCGCGCCACCACGTAGTACCTACATACTTCATATTATATCGAGAGAAGGATATCCAGATGCTCTTTTTTATCTTTTTTTTCGCTTCAAGGAGCATTTTCTTCTCAGGTTGTGCTCCTTTTTTTTGTTTAAACAATTTGCAGAAAAAGCCATAACGTGTGCATAGTAAAAGCAACAAAAAAATCGGAGCGGGGGATTAGCGGTTTTGGTATTTAAATTATTTTTATATCAAAAATTAAATTAATTGATAATAAAAATCACACTAAAAAGACTATGAAAACATTTGAGAGGTTTTTCTGTATTTATTTATATTTTTTTTTCGGTTATTTTGTTGCTTCATTTTATTTGTCTGTTGCTCTTTGCGTTTCTATACTTGAGAGAGTTTGGGTGTTGGTTGTTCTTTTTTTTTTTGTTGTTGTTGTGTTTATATATTTTGAAAATTACCCCATAAAACATTTTGCGATCGTAAAAAAAGTGTTAACAACCTGACGTTTCTGGTGTCGCATACAAGAAAAAAAAACGCCACCCTCCTTGCCCCGAGAGTCACCCTTGTTTTGGCCCCAAAAATAATTTCCTTGAATGCCTTGGAAATGTAAACAAAATACCCGAAATTGTGATTTCTTCTTTAAGTTGTCTTGTCTTTGCGGGGATGGTTATAATTATTATCAATTGGGTCGTTAAATTGTTACCCCATAAAGGAAAAACATGCGTACTTTTGTCAACAACAACAAGGCATAAAATTATGTATGGTATGGGATAGCTTGAAACAGTAAGGAAGGATGATGATAAAAAGAGAGGTGACGGAGAGTGACTACTGTATTTATACGTATATACATATGTATATACCAACTTATAAATACAAGAGCTTAACGAACAAAACGGTTTTACTACTAAAATGCTAAAATAAATCAATTAAAAAACCGTAAAATTTCTACCTTTTAGCCAGAAAATCATGTATGAATGAGGTGCTAGCAACTATCCTAAATGGAGTCATCAACATTTTACGAGTGTCAATAAACGAGCATAAAAATCATTGAATGAGTGAATTCCAGGGGAGAATTTCTTTCTTTTTTTTCTTGTTATTTTTGGTTTTGGTTTTTTATTTGTTTTGCTTGTTGGTTGTAAAATTTAATTAATTTTTACTATATTTTACTACTTTTTGATGAATGAATGAAATTTTATTGCCCTGACGATATGAAATCATTTTGATATAACGTAAATCGTGTAAAACACGTTTTTCTTTATCATAAATAAATACTATTTTTTTTATTGATTTAATATTTTATAGGTTTTTTTAATAACAACATTTTTATTTAAAATATTGTTTAATCTCAGCTTCCCATTCTCTCTATATATTTATCTATATAACGAAATCTATTTTTATAATTTCAGATGCGGATTACTTGGCTTCAGGTAAGATATTACTACTTTGTAAATTTAACGCAAATATTTTCCCACTTGCAATTAATAAAATACTCTACAAAGAAAATACCGATTTATAAATAAATATCACCTTGTCCAACTAAAGCTCATCCATTTCTCATCTATCACCATGTTTGTCTACTTCGTTGAGCGCTTAAAAATTTTTGCGGTCATATCACCGCCATTTAGCTTAAAAACAAAATCCGTTCCTCCTCGCACAACCCCCAAAAAATCGATGCCAAATTAACAGTGTAAGAAATTTTATCAAAAACAGCAAAAAAGAAACAAATTCCCCACAAACGCAAAATCAATTTAATACAATCAAATGCCATGAAAATATCAAATATCACACACTACAAAAACCACGCACACAAATTCACCATCCAACCGGCGGAAAAAAATCATTTTCAATTAATGGCTGACTGGTCTTCTGCCTTGCGCAAACTAATGGCCACGCCCGTTTCCTAATGGCGTCTGTTTTCTGCGCATGTTCATTTAAGGTAACGTTACTAAGCCCCCATAACGCAGAATCATGGTTGCCATGCTTTTTAGCCAATCAAAAGAGGAATGAGTTTAGCTGGGGTTTAGTGTTAGTTGAAGGACTTGCGTGTTGGTGCTGCACTAATACTTCAGCAACGAGTGTGCTTTAGTGTGTGGGGAAATTTTCGAAAAACAATTTGCGGCGTAGGGATGGGAGTTTAAAGGGAATTTTATATTGATTTTCTGTTCTGCGGTGCAGCATAAGAATTGCTGTGGGTGTATGCGTTACCCATTGAGGGGAGTTGCTATTCTAGCGACATCTGTAAGGAATTGGATGAACTTTTGTAATGCTTGGGATTTTTTCACTGTTTCAAATGTTTGATACTAGATGGCGGAGCATGTTTTATTTTGGGTGAAGATTTTAAAACAAGATGGAAAAGGTTTTTTTTATTATTATTATTTGTACTTAAAATTTTTATGATAACACTAAATAAATCCTTTATATTTTTGAATAAATTAATAATACTAGACCATATTATATTATTTAGCAAACAAAAAAACCAGCATATAAAAGACACCCTAGATACCAGTTAGCAGCTCATATGCGTGTTATTACGTAATTATGACAAATAATTTTTATGTTTTATCGCAACAACTCAATAATACTTAAAATAATATTGCCTTTTAATGGCGATAAAATTACTGGTTGTAATAAAAATCCTACACTTTAACAAGGTGCAACTTTAATTAATCATTTTTACTTCGAGAAACTTGTGATTTAATCCCTGGTGGAAAACATAAAAGAAACTTCCTTTTTAGCCTTTATATATTAATTTTTTTATATTTTCTTTATTGATTTTTATTTTGTTCATGGTAGAATTGGCAAAATTTCATGTTTGTAAACGTATAAAAAAATTGGTAATAAATGCTTCATGTCGCTTCTTTAGTTGTGATATGCTTGGGCCTTGCAGATAAAATGATTTTGGATGGTTTTCAGGTCACTGGATTTTATCATCGGATATTGTCGATGCGTAATTATTGAAAGTTTTGAAATGCTTTCTGCGCTTAGTCTGTTATTACTACATTTTTTTTGATAGTTTAAATAACTTAAGATTAACGCTTTAGTGTAATTTTACTTTTATCTTTAAGTATGACTTTAAGAAGTAACCATAATTTAAAATAATATTTCATATAATTGATAAAATTAAGTGTAAGATTAAAATATTTAGTATTTATAGTATTTTTGATATATTTATTAGATTCTTTTTATTCGTCAAGTTGGTAAGTAGATGTAATTCCATGTAATCCTTGTGGGAATGTCCTGTTTAGACAGAAGCTTATCCTTGAATTTATGTTCTGGAAAAGTTAAGTTTTCCCGGCGGCATTTTGCTTGCTCAAGCAAATTGTATTGCGGATTAATAAATTTATTTAAAAATAAATAAAAAATTGTTTTTTATAACAAATAATATCTACTACGAAGGTTTTGTATTGTTGAAACTTGAATAATTATCATTTTATTAAAAAGAGGCAGAGGTTTATAATCAATATTGCATTTGACTTATCGCCATAAGATAACATATTTAATTATAAGTGAATTACATAAATATGTAATAAATGATATCTCTTTCGATATAAATGAATTCTATTTTGTATGTTTTTAAAGAAATTGAAACATTATTTTTCAGTTAAATTAGTTTAATGTGCTAAATATTCCAAATATTTATAAAAATGTCGTTTGTAATTATTGAACTGTAATAGCTAAAGTACAGAAAATATTTTTATTTGTGCTGTCGGTAGTTTTAAGATTAAGTTTGGATTTTAAACTTTCTGAACATTAAATTCTTGCCCTAACTTTGATATTTTATTTTCTCGTTTTATTCAACTTCACTTCAGTCTACTGCTTAAGTAGTATTTTATGGCCAAAACTGCATTTTTTGTTCAAAATGTCCCTTAAAGGAACACTATTAGCAATTTTTAGACTTTAAAATTTTTTAGTTGTAATAATTGTATGCAGAACTACAAATTTTCTTATTAATTTTGTTAAGCAGCATTTCCATGCTAAATAATTCTGCTTTAAGAAACATAATAATATTCAATCCGCATTAAGAAAATTAAGTTAAGAAAATTTGTTGGGAAATATCAAATTTGCTTGTTCTATCAAATCTACGAAATGGCGACGGTAATACAAGATTTCAAGTTAGTTTGATAGAACAGGCCTAAAACAATATGAATTTAATATTTTCCTTTTACATTAAGAAACATAATTATGTGTTTTTCTTAGCTTTGTTTATATTATGAAATCAAGTATGATTTTCTACGTAATTTGTAAAACTTACCATTGTAGAGCAATGAAGTAAATTTGTCTATTGTAAAACTCCAAAGTTTTTGATTGAAACAAACTAAAATCGCATTTTGAACACAAGCACACCCAATTACAGAAGAAGGTAAAGAGCGGGATAAAAAAGGGAATAAACGCCCTTGTCCAGAAAGCGGCGCAAAAACAGGCAAATGCAAATGTACTAAATAACTAAATATGTATCTCCCGGAGAAGAATTCTACTAAAAAGCATGCCGTAAAGAGTGCGGACGGAATATTTCTTCGGCATCCTCAATGGTTCCTTTATATAGGAACTTGAAAGAAATGTGAACAATGCATAACCACCCTGCATTAACATCCAGATTCCATCAAGGACAGAAGAAGAAATTATGCGGTAAAACCCCTGAAAATGATTGAGAGAGTAGTCGATAGC
Source organism: Thereva nobilitata (assembly GCA_963855945.1). Classification (NCBI taxonomy): domain Eukaryota; kingdom Metazoa; phylum Arthropoda; class Insecta; order Diptera; family Therevidae; genus Thereva; species Thereva nobilitata. The sequence goes on along the minus strand of OY979695.1, from coordinate 108,800,601 downwards.
CGAGGCACAAGCCACACTGCACTATAGATGCACTATACCTAATTTAATCATAATACACCTGCGCTTTTCCGACTAGTTAGACGGAAGGTATCATAATCAAAATATCAATAAAAGGGGGAACTGACAAAATGCGAAAACTAAAGAGGCATTCATCATACGATGGTTGCGGACAAAGTACTGCCCTACACTTTGCTATCCAGGCTAAAGAAGGTGGTTCATCAAACAATTAGACGGTAGCAGCATCGCATCATCCTTTACCATGCCCGCGGCACTGCGGTAATGTAGATATGTAAATTAGAACATATAGCGGAGAGCCGTAGGTATATATCAAGCTGGTTCTAGGACAAACTTGCCAACTTCGGATCAGCAAGTTCTGGAGAAAACCTGCGAAAGGAACGTAGATATACCAGATGTTTGTTGATTTTCAATAGGCATACTTATAACTCTATACAAAGAGAGAAGTTAAACAAGATCTTATCGGAATTAGGAGTCCTCTCAAAGCTGATACGACTGATCAAATGCACCCCGAATAGCTCACTGGCGAAAGAAAGGATACAAAATGCAGTAACAGAAGAGTTCGAAGTAGTGCAAGGTCTTATGCCAGACCATGGGCGCCAATGCTTTCCATCCTCGACCTAGAATAGGTGATAAGGAAAACGTCAGTCCAGAGAAGTGCGTCAGGTACAATTACTTGGATACGCATATCACGTGAACATCGTTGGAAAGTCCTTTTTGGCAGCAAACGAAGCTTAACTCGCACTAAAAGAGACGACAAAGGACATATGCATATGGTGTATTCTTGAATTTCGAGTGATAGATGTCGAATGCAACATTTGTCGTACAAATTTTGGTTTTTGTATACTTGAATTGCGTATGCGACAAATCTCTCTCAAAAACTATGCGAGTTCGAAAAGATTTTCATAAAAATCGGTCCAGCCGTTTTTTTGTTTGAACGACTTAAGTGATTTTTGTACCAGCACGATTTCGCGCGAACTAACAATGATACCGGCTTCGTTGATGTGTAGCGTATTATCGAAGTTACTATCTGAAAAGATTTTCATAAAATTCGGCCCAGCGGTTTCTTTGTTTAGACGACGTTAGTGATTTTTGTACCTCCATGATTTCGCGCGAACCAAAAAAGATATCGACTTCCTTAAGGTGCCGTTCGAAGCGTGTTAAAGGAAGTATGATCTGAAAAGATTTTCATATTAATCGGTCAAGCCGTTTTGTTGTTTGAATGACTTAAGTGAAGTTTGTACCAGCACGGCCGTTTTTTCTTCCAATTTGTTGTTATTATTGTTCATTTATTATTAAAATATTCATTGATAATATTCAATATTCATCATACTGTTGATCGTATGGACCAAAGGGTCAAACCCACATCCCAACTAGTTTTTAAAAAAAGTCATTAGTTTCCTTTGTTGGGAAAGCATGAATCATTCTATAAATTTTCAGGTTTCTGTAAAATCTTTTGTCATCCTATGAATATTATGGAGAATGGTGGTCAGGTCGATGCTATCATGACGGATTTCTCGAAAGCGTTTGATAAAGTAAATCATGATCTTCTTGTGCCATGAGAGGCATACGGTTTTCATGGCAATAGGCTCCTATGGTTGGATTCTTATTTGAGAAATCGTAAACAGGAAATTTTAATAGTAGACTGGTCTCTTCATATTTCGAGGCGCCTTCTGGGGTTCCCCAAGCAAGCCAATTAGGGCCTCTTTTATTTATCCTATTTGTAAATTCTGTTTCAACTCTTTTTAAGTATGCTTCAGTACTCCTTTATGCGGACGATATGAAGATTTTCGCCCCCCATACGCTCTGAGTCGGTTTCTGCCGTACTTCAAGATGAACTAATGTATTTCTTGAATGGTCTAAGGGCATTGATCTGGAGCTAAGTAATTATAAATTCAAAGCATTTTCTTATTTTCGTTCAAAAAACCCTATAACCTACCCTTACTCGCTCGATGGGTGTATACTTGCTCGTCCGACGGCTATTAGAAATCTTGGCGGCTTACTTTGACCACAAGTTTGACTCTACAGTCCACATAGAAGTGGCCGGCAATAAAGCTAATCAAATACTTGGTTTTATTAAGAGAAACGCTGTCGCTTTTAAGGACCCGTGGAAACTAAAGACTCCTTACTTTTCCCTGGTCAGGCAGATTTTTGAATATGCATCCGTTTGTGTGTTCTCCATATACGAGAGTTCATGAGGATCGAATCGAGGCTCTCCAGAGAAATTTCTCGAGATATGCTTACGCAAGCAAGTTAAATTTGGCAACACAGGTTCCAATTTACAGTGCTCTAGATGTCAACTTCTTGGACTCTAAACCCTTAAATTCAGACGTATTTTGGCATCTGTTATGTTTGTGAGAGATACTCTGTGCTTTAAAGCTCAGTCTTTTTCTCTTCTCGCTTTGTTCAATATTTATGCACCTGAGACACGTCTTAGATCTAGACCTTTGCTGTTTGTACCGACGACGCACAGAACCACGTATGGGCAGAATGAGCCAGTCTCGAGAGCGGCATCTGGTTTCAACTCAGAAAACTCCGGGTGGGTAAAATGCCGGAACCCGGAATTTGAGAGTAACTGAGCGTCTGACATGAAGAATGCCTCTGGTTCCGGCCAATATTCGCCGAATCTCACACAATAAAGAAGACGTGCGTTGCGTTACCTGGTCATACCAGTTGCAGCGCTGAGCCATCGTGCTCGAAACGATGGAGGTATTTTCTAAATCTTCTATACCCACTCAAGAAAGGCGTGAGGACGTAACTCACTTCTTCACACTCCCTCGTAACCCATCTATCCACGTTTAGAATAAGTCTGAGGGTCCACCGACTCTTACCAGACCCGTTCCACTTGCCATTACGTTAGAGACTTGCAGTGCATCATCTGCCACCGCACTGAATTTGTCTCCCCTGCAACATTTTCTGGATCATAGAGACGCATTCCTGCTCTCGCTAGTATCTTTATGGGAATAATTTTCCAGCTATCAGGCACGCCGCATAGTTGGATATGGTCCTGTATGCGCAGCACGCGCGAAGTACGCTTATGCAGGAGACAGATACATGCGTTCGTTGGTGCGCACGGTGATTGATATAATAGAAGTTCGTGCATTCAAATTTAACTGACTTATAGTTACGTAAAGGAACGCACGCAACGCAAAAGTTGGTCTACTTCCAACTTTTCGTCATTGCTGCATTCGCCATATCCTCAAATACCCAAACACAAGCACACACAACAGACACATGCACTCGTGGCTTAGATTAGACTACCCACCCGGGCCCAACACGATCCGCCGGTAATGTTGCCCTTGGAGTCTGTTCCTTGCGATGGTTCCGCTTGATTTCTCTTTCACGACATCTTCAATTATCTATAATTGTAATTCATAATTGCTAACAAATTTTAGGATATATAAAGCACTAATTAGACCTTTGCTGAAGCATGGATGCGATGTATGGACCGTGAATACTAAAGATTGTAAATAGGTAGCAACGACGAAACTTCCAAAATCTCAAGAATATCTTTGGATCACTAAGAGAAGAAGGAGAAGAAGAATGTGCATACCGGATTCGATAAATCATGAACTTGAACAATAGAAATAGAAAAATATACCTGAGCGCACTGGGAGTTAACACCTGGACAAGATCCGCCCAAGATCGAGTAGAATGGAAGGGATTAGTTGTGAAAGAAGCAGAACTACGACTAAAATATAATCTTTGCCTTAAGTCCAATTCCTGAATTGGTTCAGTTGTTTCGAGCTGTTACTTCGTTGTTTCTCAATATGTAACATCAAATCTTTATTGACATTAAAGAGAACAATTTATGTATCATTTACAAGCATTAAATATACATTATGGATTACTAGATAAGATTAAAAAGTTGCCAAGAAAACTAATTTTTTTTATTACACATGAAAAGTAAGCAAATAAAATGGGGATTAATTCGGTGCTATATGCTTATATATAGTCGATTAGTAAGTCATCCACTGAATTGATAGTAAAAGTGTTGAATAGATATGTATACGTGATAGCAAAGTCAAATTCATTTAATCAAAAGCTAATTGTCCTTTTAAATCAAAACATGAAACATCTAGACAAGCAAAACATTAAATTCAGAAATTATTGTAGAATTCTACGGAATAAGTTCGTATACTGAAACTAGTATTATTAATTAAAGTTTACTTAAAATGTGCAAACCTGAAATATTTAAATAAATAAAGCCAGTTGATGGAAATGTTTAAAAATGGCACTCTCGGGACATAAGAATAAAAAAAGCAAAAGATAAATTGCTTAAATTACACTTTGATGGAACACTAACATAGAATATTGCATAGATGCTGCAAATTGTACTAAGCAGAAATTTTAAAATTCTCAATGTTGAATTATGGTAAATACAGTTGAGCGAATATAGCATGATCTGCCAAAGATTCAAAAGTAGATATATCACAACAAAAGAATTAAACAAAAATAGAAAGAAAAACTACCGAAAAAAAAGTTCTCCTTTCAAACAGTTACCCAAAATAATTTGATTGAAGAGTCTTAAAAAATTAAAGTCGCCTTAATTCAACATCTTTATTTTTAACATAATGTTTCATTTTTTTTATTAATTAAGACGGAAACGTTAACGAAAAGAGTACGTTAAAGTGTACATTTTTTATTTTTATATAGACAATAGGTAGTACCTACCTATCCTCGTTAAGTTAAAGATTTTGTCGCAGTTTTTTCATTGTAAATCACTTGAATTTATATTATAATACATCTTTTCTCTTGTGCGACCATTTCATGATCAGAGCATTCAAGCGTCATGATTTTTATCGAGTAACAATTCTTGAGGATAGATATAATGACCACACGAAAAATTTTAAAAGCAATAAATATAACAAAAGTGAAAGTTCGGGCAATAGAAAGCACAAAAAACTTACACCTTTAAACTATACCTAAGCAAGAATCCTCCACCAGGAAAAAATTTCACTTCATCTACAACCCTTTCTTTTTTTTACAAGGGTAGTTGATAGCAGAAAGTAAATCCAAGGCAAACTTACTAGCATCTTTGTTTCACTCATACGTTTCTTTACGCGATATTGCTATCCCAACGCCCGTCGCCGAATTCTCCCTCTATTCAATGGAGTGTTTGTTGCCTGCTTTCTTCAAGTGCAGAGAGGTATCAAGGAGATTAACGCCACTAAGTCCATTGGTCCTGATCATATACCCCCTATGGTCCTCAAAAAATATGCCTCACCTTTGACTAAACTGCGCAAATTCATTCTCATTCCATACCTACTTATCTTGACTTTATCCAGGTTATTTGAAACTAGTTTATCTTCAGCTCTCGCCGAAAAAAGGGGACTCTGACAACCCCTCTAACTTCCGGACAATGAGAATCAATTGTTTTCTCATAAAATTATGTAAACCATCACTGCATATTTCAGCTTTTGAAAGTTCAAAGCGGCTAAAGTGTTTTATTGTGACGTCACCCATTTGATTAATACTGAAGTTACTTTTTAAACAATTCGTTTTGGTGAGTCTGGTCTGAATACTCGAAATATTTCCAAGGCTTTTGGTAGGGAATGGCACCTCTCTGTGCTGACTACACTTCAAGCTGTTGGTGTCGACTCTGTTCTAAAGAACAATTTACAAGTTCCTTTCTGGCCGTTCAATCAAGGTAGTATTGAATGCATTCAATCCAAACCCCATCCTGTATTTGCGGTTGTTCTCCAGGGCTCAATTCTGTGGCACCCCTTCTAATAATCTTTACAAAACATAGTCTTTAATTCCCTCTAACCCCCTTCACAGCTGATTATGGAACGCTAAGCACCTAGCAGACCTGGTCTTTATAATTGCCAGCTCATGTGGAATTTAATCAACCGAACTGAATCTTGAAATCAACCAATAAAAGCACTGTCTCATTTCTAATAAAACCTGCAGTTCCCTTTCTCCAGTTTCATTAAACGATGTAAAACTAACGGATGAGCCTTCTCTCAATATCCTAAACATACTATAGGTACTATTAACCGAGCATGTAGGGTGGAATAATCACATATATTGAAAATTATTAAACATGCATTCCAGTGCCTGCCATTTTTTAGAAGTTGCGAAATTCTCCTTCAGCCGTTAGCTTGGGCCATGATCCGCAAGTACTACATTGGTGCGCAAGCCTTGAATTTAACTCTTGCCTTTTGATCCTCAATTGATTTATTAAGCCAACTTTATGTGCGCGCAGCTGGTGTTGGAGCAAGAACTGGGGCATTAACTTACAAAAAACTGTCATCGTACCATTTACTAATAGAAGGAAGCTAAATTTAAAAGCTCCCTTTCTATGGTAAAAAATGGTTTCTTAAAAAGGCTGAATAGAGCCAACGCGCCATAACTGAAGGAAATAACAAAATCCATGTTTCCATGCAGTGAAAGTCTCAAGTCCCCACAAGCGAGCATGGTCATTCTGTTTTTAAACAACGCAATTAATCGGCTCATTTTTATTCTCAATCACAATTCCACATGCGCGCTCATTCCCCTTTGTTTATGGCGCGGGCTCTATATACTACTGGATCAAAAGCGCTCGTGGAAACCCTAGTTTGAGAGAGTAACTGCCAAGGCAGTTTCATATCTCCATATCTGTCATCACTTTGTAGGGGAAACCTACTTCCTACCGCCCCCCGCTCCAACTAGTACTCAAGTCAAGCGGGCCGCTGCTTTGGCCAGTTCGCATAATAGACCAAATAAAAAAGGTCACACCACAATTAGTATACCCGAACTCATAGTTCCTCATAGAACTCCAAAAGTTCCAGATCATGGTTCATAATACGAGGTCTGTTCAAAAAATAAGGTGATTTTTCAAACGCGGGCCACGTACATTCGATTATAGATTTTTTTATTTTGTTATGTTGGTAGGTAATATATCTGTGGTAAAAACCCAAAACATCTTAAGTCGAAAAGAGTAGTTTTTCAGGAGAGCAGTTTAAAGATAAAAGTTCTTTTTCCTTTTGCAAAATCAGAAAAAACCAATATCTTAAGTCAATCGATATATTTATAAATTCTATCTAGAAAGAGTAAACAGTTTACTTAGAGTTAACAGTTTACTTAAGTGTAATTAAGATATTTGGGCAAATTGTAAAGCTGTCTATATGCAGACTTAACTACACTGAAAAAATATCCTAAGTCGACATAAGATGTGTCCTTAACCACGAATAACTTCTTAATTTACTTAAGCTATTATTCCTTTTGAGAAATAGTTTACAATCACAATTCAATTCGCCTAAGTTACATAAGTTAAATTCCCTTTTGCAGTTTGCTTTCCAAAATGGAATTAAGATATTTGGTTTTCTTAGTATAACTTTTCGATTTTTAAAAATATCGTGAAGAAATTTTGAGGGGAAGTAGAAATTATAATGCTGAAGGCATATATGATAAAAAACGCATTTTCGCTTATGTCGACATAAGATGTTTTGGCTTTTGACCACAGATATGTCCCTGAAGTATGATAAAATATTCAGCTGTATTCATTGTTTACTTTGTCTGTGGCAGCCGCTAAGGTTAGACGTGTTTTGTGTGTTCGGCGATTTTTGGTCTTGGGTCTCCTGAGCTCTTCCATTGGGACGATTGGACTTTGGTTTCGATGTCATAACCATACACCCGTGGTTCGTCACCAGTTATGAGTCTTGTAAGCAAATCTGGATCGTTGTTGACGTCATACAACAATTCCTGAGCGATGCTCATGCGACGGTTTTTTTGGTAAAAATTCAGCTATTTTGGAACGAACTTCGCTGCCACACGCTTCATGTCCAAAATTTCCGAAAAAATTGTATGGCATGAGCCAACCGATATGCCGACATCCTCAGCAACTGCTCTAATAGTGATTCGACGATTCTCCATAACAATTTTCTTCACTTTCTCAACATTTTCATCGGCTGTTGATGTGATGTGCGACCAAGGCGAGGTTCGTCATTGACATCTTCTCGGCCTTCTTGAAACAGCTCGTACCACTAATACACATTTTTTTGGCTCAGAGTACACTCACCGTATGCCACTGTCACCACCATTTCAAGAGTTTTAGAGCACTTAATTCCATTGTTTTCACAAAATTTGATGCAAATTCTTTGATCCATTTTTTTCGGCAGCAAAAAATCGCCGAACACGCAAAACACGTCTAACCTTAGCGGCTGCCACAGACAAAGTAAACAATGAGTACAGCTGAATATTTTATCATACTTCAGGGGCATGTATACCAACATAACAAAATAAAAAAATCGTTAATCGAATGTACGTAGCCCGCGAAATTTGAAAATTCACCTTACTTTTTAAACAGACCTCGTATACCTTTTAATGCACCCTCGATTCCCTAAGCTTATTCCTAGACACTACACCAGACGTGGAGGATTTGACGTAGGTACTGCTAGTATTTATTATTAAATTTTCACATGCGGCTCACATTTTACCTTAGTTTTAAGTTTAAAACCTGATTGAACACTAATTGAAATTTTTTGGATAAAAGTCTAAATTTATGACAGAAAATGTTGTGAAATTTGTTGCATCATCAACAGAAGTATAACCGAAAAACTTAATTCATAAATATTAATGAAAATCATTGATCTCGTTTTTAATTAATGTAAAATATGTAAAATAAAATAAAAATCTTCCATTATTTTACCTATGTATGTGCACAAACGCGTTAGAGTAATATCATAAATTCGAGTATAAAAATAAGTTCGACAAATTGAATCACACTAATAAGTTGTCGTGCAGTCTACACGATATAGTTTAAACTACAGGAGATAAAAAGAATGAACTATAATAATGAAACGACAGGGAAAATACATGCGTTTTTAGCTTCTGGATATGTGCTAACCATGACTATTTTTTATCAATAAAAAATATCAGCCGAGACCAGCCAACATTTGGTTGAGTACCTGTGTACCTAACAACATCTGAGGGTCTGTTTTACTAAACGTATTAGTACTTCCATGAGCGCTCTTATCTATGAATCTTAAGTACGCTATTATCACAGTACGTGGTTTTTGATAACCTAGTACCAATTAGAATATTATCCACTGCTAGACAAACAGGTATCCAGCACCTGAAAATTATGGACTACCGTGGATCTTATAAAAATTGTTCCTTATTTATTAATAAAACATTCAAAACCTTTCCAATAAGGCTTCATGTTCTGACTGTTAATTGAACATTCATAAACTAAAAAAAAACATTGAGCAAATAACATCACATAACTGAATCAAAAAATTGCCGAACGAAAAAACCCATTAATGAGTTTAAAGTCATGTATTTTTGCTGCCATCGCCATCATTCACATTTTTATAACCATGAAATAAAAATTGAATAATCACGGCACTACCACACCTTCATGTTCCGGTAAATTGAGCTCAGAAGCCTAATTTTTCTTCATTTTAATTATTATGACCTTATTGAAGAGTTGGACATTAAAGATAATTTGCAATCAATTTCGGGAGTGAGGATCGTCCAGCCATTACTTATCTGCAGAAGAAGATCTTATCGTGATCGCGTGAGCGGAAAAATTACAAGAACTTAAAGTCATGTTTTAATTTCTTAATTAAATTTAAATTTAAAGTTTACCAAATTCAATAATTTTTGATATTTATGTAGCGCGTAACAATGTTTGCTTTTAAAATTTCAAAAGTAGAAATTATGTATGAATTTTATGTTAATTGAATCTTGTGTGGTATAAAATTAAAAAAAAATAGGTACCTTTCAACCTTGCACCGTTTTTATTGTAAATTCCAATAAGACTGCTGTAAATTACTTCCGGAAACAAGCCAAAAACACAACCAAAAAAAAATAAATAACATACTCACCACAAATCTAACCAATTTGAAGTTGTGCTTAAAAAAACGTCGAAGCTCACCTTTATGGTCTTTTACGATAATGCACTCAATTACCTTTTCGAGGAATTAATTGCTTTACAATTAGTTTTACACATTGCGCACCTTTCAAACTATCCATGCATAACTATGTGCTGCCGCCTATAAGCTAAGTGCTTTACCTATAATGGCAGTTAACTAGCTTTTATCTATTTTCTATTTAGAGTTTCCCTCCCCACCTTTGATTCCTTTTCACAATTAATTTAATTCGAAGCTGTAAAGGTGTAATAAATTATTTTCACCGCTGCGTAATTATTCGAGGATTTATTCACGGAACGTCGGAAATTGGGCGATTTGTAGCCAATTGAATGCAGTGAATAGCAAAGTGTTGAATTTACAGGCTGTAAATTTTCCCTGTGGTTGTTTTTTTCTCGTTTCAGGTATGCCACTTGGGATCTGTTTAATTTAGTCGATTCTAGTTGAAGGTTATAAGTTCGGTGGTAAATTATATAAAAAAATTGTAGCTGCTTTTATTGTTTGTATTCTAGGAATGTATTAATGTCAGCAATAATTTAAAAGTTTTATCACCTCAAGTATTTAAAATTTTTGATTTTCTTACTTTAGTTATATGTAAGAATTTTAAACGAATTGTGTTTGTAGTGTCCGCAAGTTATACAGGAGAAAGCCGACGGAAATTTGCCTACTCGTAGTTATTATCATGTGAGTAGCAGGCAAACCCATATGGCGAACACAACGGACATGTTAGGTCTATTGTGTACATACCTCACTAACGGAAAAGACCGTCATCTCTCTGGACGAAGGGAAGAAGATCTTTAGTTGATGACACCGGACTTGAGCGAGGATCAGAAGCTCTTTGATAAACGTTCTTCGTCCAAGCCAGATCAGAGTACGAAATTTACCGAAATCATGTATCGAATTCATGAAGATTCGGCTTCCTGTCTCCTGAGGCAGTCGTGTGGCGGTGATACCGCAGTCCTAAATAGCCAGTCAGATATCCCACCAACAGCTTAAGGTCCGCTCTGTTTAAAGTGATAACACCCCTTCAGTCAAAGGGTTTTATTAGCCTGTCGAAGACCTGGGACTGATTCCCAATAGGCTAGGTTCAGTCACTTAACCCAGTCATCTATCAGGCAGTGGCGTAGCGTGTGTGTCAGCCGCCCGGGGCGGAAGAAAATTTTGCCGCCCTCTTATTAGCTTCCAGCGAGCACCAAATATGATACCGACTTCGTTCAGGTGCCGATCGGCGCGTATTAACGAAAACATGCTCTGAATAAAATTTCATAACATTCGGTCAAGCCCTTTTTTTGTTATGAAATTTTTTTCTGGATTCAGCAGAGCGATAGGACGGTTTTTTGCCAAAATTTCCTCTCATTTTGTATTGGATCGCCTTTCTGAGTTGTTGCAACACCACACAAAAGCGTGCAGCTGTGATCGTGGTCCCACGGGGCAGGTAATTGATCAACAACACCCCTTTGAAAGAATCTTTGCCATTTTCCGGATTCCACAACTTTCGCTTTATTTGGTGTTTTTTGGCGGTACGAGCGAGTGGAGTCTCCATAGTGCTGAAGCCTGACTGTCGGATCGATCGACGCACGCGCATAGAAATACAGTGCTGCGCTCAGAAGCAAATTCCCTGAGACTCCCAGACTTTTCCCGCCAACGACACGGATTTAAAAAAATAGTGGAACTTAATTTTGAGACGATCCTCGTACAATATCGAACACTATTCTTTATATGATAGAAGTCATTCTCGTTGAATATTAGTCACAAACAAACCAAGCACAAAGTAAAATACGGGGAATCCCTGCAAGTCAGCACAGACGGCGTTGCCAGTCTCTACAATGCGCAAGATGCCGTTATTATACATTCAATTAAAGAAAAGGGATTCCCGGATTTCGTCACAGTATAAGTAATAAAAAATTCCGTGCTCATTTCGATCGGTTCGAATCGTAGGTGCAACAAAAATAATATTTACAAGATATTATTATTAGGTATTTATTGTGAAAATTTGCCGCCCCCTAAAGGTGCCGCCCCTACTACGCTACGCCACTGCTATCAGCGACTTGGATCTGGACTACAGAAGGGTTCTGCACTCTGGACCGGCTTCTCAGACCCTTCAGCCGCTGGCTTGCATGCAGCCTTATTGCCCTCGATAACCCAGCGTCCGGAACCCAATGGAGCGGGAATCTATTTTTCCTGGCCAGACTTTGCAACTAATTTGGAAGAAAACTTTCACGTTGAGAGTGTCTTGTTGGTGCCTTTTAAACCTTTCTTAAGGTTGAACCTACCGCACGTCTTAATGGGATGCATGTCAGTCAGGAAAATAGATGACCATATATCCATTGCAATCGAGAACTTGGAATTGGGTCCTGCGACCATTTTCTATCTTTGACCCGTCGGTAAACGAGTGAAGATTGCTTGGACCCCCAGGAAGGATATATTTCTCCCTCTCAGAGCAATCTGGGATAATCGCTCTGAATTTCCTCTGGAACCTTCACCAAACATATGGTCGGATACGCGGCATATTGAAATGAGTGGGATACTGTTAAGGATATCCATATGTCCTTTGACTTTATACGGCCAGTTCAATGATATCTGAAGCCTCAAGGCATTTATGGTGGCGAATTTCCAGATGAAGGTGTGGAATGAAGCCAATCCAATAATTGCCTCCATTGGAGCAGGTCTGCATAACTCCAGTAATGGAGAGGCCAGCAAGCCGTTGCAGTCTGCTGCACTTGAGGATCGCCGTGACCTGTTAAGCCTTGAGCCAAAAGACTGACAACAGGTGTTGTACATCGAGTATATCAATTGTGGTCTAAAATCCCATGCCTTTTCCAAAAGCACTTGAGGGGCCTATATTTATGTGTAGTTTTGTGCCCTAGTAGTTTTACTGATGGCGTAGTCCAGTTGAGCTTTCCAGTTTAGTCTCTTGTCTGTCGAACAGTACTACGAGGAATTTGATTGAGTCTGAGTACTCAACTGTCGTACCCTAGATAGAAATAGAACGTAGGTCCAATTTGTAACGTTTGGTTGGGCCCGGGTGGGTAGCCAGACAATCACCGACCAAACTGTTATTTGGTATTTTACCTAAAAAAGAAAGAAGGTAGGACACTTCACTGTGAATCGGAAAATGGGCCGACGGTGTCGGAGTTCCGCAGGGATCCGTCCCGAGCACAAAAGTAGCAGTTGCGATCGGGTTCGCGAATGACATGGGGGTAGTGCTCGTAGGATAACGCCTCGATAAGATCGAATTGCTGGCGAACGAAGCGATCTGGAGCGCGTTCAGAAACCTTACTATGGGAAACCACGAGGTAAGCTCTGGTTATGCTGCATCACTTCACTTAACCACAAAACTTTATGTTTAACCATTGAGGTTTTTGAGCGCACCGTGGTTAACTACAGGTTAAAGAAAAATAAAAAATATAAAAACAAAATTTTCCATAAAATAGTCCCCGCTAATTGCTTCAATTATTTCATTTATTATTTATTTGCAATAATCCTACAAATCCCACTTTTATTTGTTCATGTGTTTAAGATTAAACAACTGTCAGAGAGTTGTTTTTATTCTTCTTCTTCTTAACTATCGCTAACCATGCTCCCGAGCAGGGTTAAAATTTAACTACACCGTGGTTAACCACGGGACTTTTTGAACGCCAAAAAGTTATGCTCGTGGTTATGTTGTAGTTAACCACGTAGTTTTTGAACGACAAAAGTTAACCATAGTTAACCATGGTTAACCATAGTAAGGTTTTTGAACGCGCTCCTGGCAGATTAAAGCGGGCCTGACAATGGTTTTTTGACGCTTGCTGAGCACAAAACTGAAGATGTGCAAACGGAGAAAACCAGTGCTCGTAAGGATCAAGGTATGCGAACAGATCATTCACTCACAGTCCGCCCTAAGATACTTGACGGGTAAATCGTCCGCTATTTTTGCAGCACTTCCAAGAATGCTGCCCAAGGTTGGTGTCCCTAGATCGGTTAGATCAATTCTGCTATACGCAGTGCCAGTGTGGGCGGCAGCTTTGAACAGAACGGCTAATAGCAGAAAGTGGAGGGCCGCGTCCAACGATGTGGCGTGCATGATAGCGGGGATGATGCCCAAAGACATTCTTGCGAAAGAAGGCATGCGTCTCCATGATCTAGAATATGTTAGAGGGGATCCAAATACAGAGTACCGGCAGATAACGAACTGCGAGTCTGTAACGGAATATCAAGGGAAGTGGAACTTATCTGTTAACGGTTGGTTTACCTACCGACTTATCTCAAACGTGGAGAGATGGATTACGAGGGAGCGTGGCGAAGTGAGTTACGAACTAACGCAGCTCTTGAGTGGAAATGGAGGATATAGGAGATACCTCCATCGATGACTCACAGCTGTGCCCGGCATGCTCACTTATCCAGAATAGCGAAGAGCACGTCTTCTTTCTTTGTGTGCGAATATAGGGCGGAACTAGAGGAAACGGTTAGGGTGAACATGTACTCTTCCCAGTGTCCAGCATGTTTGGCTCTATTGAATAATCTCCTAACTTTCCGTCCTACCACGGCACTATACGCGGCGACTGGTAATACACGGTATTGCGGTCATGGTAGGAGGAGATCAGTGCCTCAGTGACGAGTTCACTTGTGATACATCTACTAAAAAGTGTAAATACTTAAAACTTTTGCAATCACCAGGATTCTTAGTATACTACCAGTTCTTCTCTCTAGTTCCGAAAATTCGATTTGTTTCAAAACTGGCTGAGCCTGCAAACACTGTGCCTTGATACACTATGAATTCCACCATACTATGAAGACTTCAACTTTTATTGGTCCTAAGTAAAATAGTAAAGTAAAACTTTGTAATTGTATTTGTATTCTATTCCGAAGGGCTTTGGCACCTTAGCTTTTGTACACTTCGGCTTGTAATAAATAATTTATGTATCCCTTGAAATAGTTGTTTATTCCATAGTTGAACTTAGGTTATTAGTCAGCCTTAAGATAACATTTGGATTTGTGCCCCACAATCCATTAACCGGGCTTTGTCTGTGTGGCAATATCTGCGTCTCACTAATCCAACACACTTGTAACGTATTCTGTGGTTTCTGCTTCTATCTTGCGGTATCTTTACGTGTTGCTATGAATTTTCTCCATAAACTTCAGCTAATCTATAATAATATTCTAGTATCTAATATTAGCTGTGTTCCTTTTCTACTTTTAAGTACTCTGGAGTAAAATATTAAAGGAGCGCAAAATTTGTCGAATAGAGTAGAACGTATCTACTCCTCTGTGAGAGCCCAGTAAATACGAGTAAAAAATAGCAGAAAAGGAACACGGCTATTCCGTCACAAGACTTGTTAAGACTTTGAATTTGGGTTCAATAAGTTCGACGTGCTTCTTAGCATTTGCTCGAGCAGGACTTTAGATGTCAAATTCTAGCAATGCTGGGAATACACTCCTGGGAAACTGGTATAACAAATGAACAATATGATGAGCAGGTTTCGCAGATTTGTGTCAACCTATCGCATAGCTTATTGATCCATATGGCTAAAGATTCAATATTCGTCTGCTTTTCCATCAGTGGGGCTATTTGCACATCGACACGGTCACCCGACTAGCATTTAAAGGGGGTGCAGATGGGGCCTATGAGGCTTGCCCCACTGCCTCATGTGGGCCGCATGTGGATTTCCCTATAGGGCCCACAAGGGGTATCTAACCCCTTACGCCATTAGGGAATGCCCCCTGTGGCCCCGTGAGAAAAAAGGTTGCTGATTGAAAATTTTTTTTAGGAAAATCAATTGAAATATATGAAAAACAAAAACAAATTTAATCAAATTAGAAATATATTTTAATAATGAGATAAATTACATAGAGATTTATATAGTAAAAAAATAACTTAAAACTAAATTATAAATGATTTTAAAAAAATATAGAATCAGGTTTTTATAAGTTCAAAAATTAGATTTTTTTTCAAACCGAATTTAATGTTATCGTCATCAGTTGTATCGGCAGAACCACTTCATTAATTACTTTTCGTATTTATTCTTTTTTGTTAATTTATATAATTATATTATTAATTATTATTTAATTTGAACTAAAAAATCGAATTTGGGCTTTAAAAAATTGGATTTGAACTTTACAAAATTTAAAAACAGACTTAAAAAATTGAATTTATTTTTAAAGATTTGAATTTTAGTTTGATAAAATTGAATTTGGTTTAAAACAAATTCTATTTGGTGTTTAGAAAATCTAATTTGAACTTAAAAAGCTATAATATAAATATGTATGTTTGAGCATGTAAACTTGCACTTAAATTAAAATGTAAATTTTTCACTTTAAACTATAAAAACGAAAACAAACAAAATTTTATAAAAAAAAAACAAAGCCATCCAAACTAGTAGAATACTTCTATTCATTATGTTGCTCGCTATCGGCTTCATTTGGCTTTTTAGAACGAGCCGTTCGCCCACCGTCCCAGTCTTTGCAATTATTAGCTGCGTTCCAAAATTCGAGCAAAGCTCTCGCAAGCAATTGGCCTACTCGTTCCCACTTCTCAACAAAGGCATGAGTAGAGAGAGAAGCCAACTGATGGCGAGAGCTTTGCTCGAATTTTGGAACGCAGCTATTATGTCAAGCTGAACCTAGGGCATCGAGGATGTCTTGACCCGGAACATCTTCTCCTGGTTGCGAAAAAGCTTTTCTAAGGCTGAACCCACACTGAAGCAGTCAGAGCAAAACAAAAGCAAAAGAATACATTTTTTTAGAATTTTCGAATTTAAATCCTCATGTTAGAATTAGTACGCCCCTACTAAGGCTGAACCCACACTGAACCAGTCAGAGCAAAACAAAAGCAAAGAATACAATTTTTTAGAATTTTCAAATTTAAATCCTCACGTTAGAATTAGTGCGCCCCTACTAATTCACACAAGTCAGAGCAAAACAAACAAAGCAGTTTTCCAAAATGTTCGCAGCACACTATGCATAATGTTTAAATGAAACAACCCACACTGCGCCAACAAGTCGGTCGGAACACGCAAAGCACAGGCAATCCCACACAAGCACACACAGGCACACAAAGCAGTCAAAGCAAACAGGCAAAATATACACACATTCCAAGTAAGCAACCCGCACTAAACCAGTCAGGACAAAAAAACGAAGGCAAGCAAACAAAGCATGCCTGTGATGATTGCTTGATCCTTGCTTTGCCACACAGTCAGTTTTAAACTTTGAGCCAGTGTGCTAATCTGGATCTTTCATTTAAATGATGCACCCAAAACTTTCTTTCCACTTTTTCACTTAACATGACATAGCCCACTGGTCTCACTCCTTCCATCTGCAGCCTGTATTTTCGCCACTCTACAAACTAGTAATTCGTTTCTAAATAGAACAACTCGACTGTGGAACAACCCCTCGCAGTCAGTATTTCCGAGCTCCTACAAGATCCAAGAGTTCAAACGCAGGGTCATCGCCACCTTCTCCAACACCCTCCCGAACCCTCATAACCCTTAACCTTCCCCTCCCGTACTAAGCTTACTGCTAGAGATTGCACCATGACGTGACGAACAACATAACGGACTGGTAGTACAAAGGGTGACTCGTGAGCTTAGAACTACCACATACAAAAAAAAAGTTGCCATTACTCTACAAGATCCCTTTCTTCTTCCGATTCCGATGACATTGCTACAACCCACATTGAATCAAGCACGTCAAATATGTTTTGCTTTGTTTTTGTTTTACTCGATTTGATGTGTTTTGGGAGCCAGTCAAACCAATTGCGTTTTACTTGTTTGTGCGTTGTTCGGTGCAGTGTGGGCTTAGCCTAAGCGTTGCTAATCGTCTATTGGCCTTCTGAAGCAATTTTCGAGCCTGAAAGTATGATTTTGTATTTAGTAAATATAAAAAAATTTCATAAATTCAGTACTCACACTAAAATCTTGTGGAACTATTCTCACTTTCTGCATTGTTCGGTAATTCACTAACGTCTGATACTTCATTTTCACGACACTGCAATACATCTTTACTGCCATGAGGCAAATTTTCTTGATCTGAGTTTGCCATCAGTACTAATTCCTGCCGAAATCCAGAAAATCGCTCCGATCTTAAACATCTAAGCTCGCGTTGTTTGATACTGTCCATTTTATGTTTTATTAAAATAAAACTTAATAAACAACAGTTAAATACTTAAACACTTAAATATCAAGACGTTTTTCACAGTTTAACAATAACTCCAAAAGTTAAAAGTCAAAAGAAAAATTTGTGTTTTGTTTAAATTTTATTTTTAAAAAATAGTTAAATAATTTAAATGTTAACACAAATATTAAATTTTACGTTGGCACAGTTTGACAAAACTAAAGCTTCAGAGCTTAGTAAAAAGCTTCCTGAATACATAAGGCAGATGGTAGGAATGCCCCATTTCATATGATTTGTGTGGGGTTTGCCCCATAGAGCCCTTATGAGGAACTGATAAGGCATACCTCACTTCAATATCGCTGGTATTTTTTTGTGGGGTGCTCATAAGGAAAACACTTTTTGGGCATGCCCCTCATTTGCCACATGGGGTCCTTATAGGGAACATACGGGGAAATCTACCTTCAGGCACGTCCCTCGTTTGCCACATGGGGCCCACACGCTACATGAGGCATGCCCCTTTTAAATGGTAGCCGGGCAGCGCTGATACATCTGACTCTACTCAACGCTACACTGAGGGTGAGATCGCCATCTGGTCTATAGTCTTCAACGGAGACTTTCTACAACTGTCAGTATTATGGAACAGGTTACAGAAGCGGGAATGCTACCGATTGTATGCCCGCGAAAATCTTAAAGTATAAGCTTCCTGCCGTGAATATAGAAGAGAATATCCCGGGTTCCTATTCAACCAGGCTGTGGAGAAAGTGATCCGAAATTCGATGGTGGCAGTAAATTGCACAATCTTCGACAAGTCCACTTAATTCCTGGCTTATGCTAACGACATTAACTTCATTGGTAGAACATCAACAACTGTACAGGACGCTTTCACACAGATTGACCGAGTGGAACGAAATGTGAGGCCTGCATATCAACGAAAATGAAACAAAGTACATGGTGGCCCATCTGCAACAACACCTAACATTGATCCCACAAACAAGTTAAAAGGAGAGCGAGTTTGAAGTAATAAAAACATTTACCTTCTTCTTCTTATAGTACATACTTTAAGCCCTCGTGCGACATAAGGCTGACACAGTTGCTATCCAGCATTTTATATTTTTGCGACAGCTCTCAGCTCCGTCTAGGATCTCCGAGTTGTTGTTTCCTTTGCTTATAAGGTTCTCCTCCACCTGATTTCGACGTCATGACTCTCAGCTCCGTCCAGGATCTCCGAGTTGTTGTTTCCTTTGCTTTTAAGGTTCTCCTCCACCTGATTTCGACGTCATGACTCGTTACCACGACATGACAAGTTGGATCTAAAGACAATCCAAGCACACTGCCATTACGTAAATTTTTTTAGAAGGTCTGCTAAAAAACGGTTCCCTTTTCAGCACCGAATGTCTCCGCCCCCGCAGTACTTGAATGAGAATGCCGCCCTCACCTACCGGCCTACACGGTAATATTATTGGCCTATCCTAATTTTCACGCAAGCAACATTCAACTCAGAGCTCGATTGCGGAATAACCTTCTGCAAACAGCGATTTCGATCCCCTACAGCATCTAGAGCTCTTATGCAAGGTTCATCGATATCTTATTCAAGCAAGTTTCAGACAGACTCTAGCTAACCTATGCTAGGCTCAAACTATCCATCAAAGAGAGCTTACAACTTGAAATTGTACCATGTCTCGATTACTGCCTAGTAGTACGGGTAGACGGTGCTTAAGCTAGGGAAATCCCTAATTTTCTGTATCATTATGATTCTCTTAATCGCTATCGTGTCAAATATATGATCTATTCAGATCTGACCTGTTACAACGATGTAAAACTTTTGTAGACAAGGCAAAAAGTCAATGAATATTCAGTATTTATCACCGAAGCTGATTTACGGAAGGTCAAAGCTTGGGTGTTTTTTACAAGGCCACGTTCGTAGTTAAACAATCAAACAAAAGAATTGATTTAATGATTTATGGAGTGTATAGACTGTTGTATGAATTGTAACGGAATTGAATCGGATTGTATTCAGATTATATCCGGATTGTATCCGTAGTATCAAGTTATGGAAAATTGATGTCGAAAAGTTTAAATTGATAATATTAATGCAGCTCGGTTTCACGAGCACAGACGACTTGAAATATGTTGCAACTGTGGTTTAGATCAGTTTACGACTAGAGAAAATATAGGCCCTAATACCTGAAGTTTAAATCTTCGAGTGATTTCTCGCTGGCAATACAATATGTTTTCAATCTTAAAACAAGTTCACAGAATATCAGGCGCACGCGAATACAATTCTCACAACAAGTCTCACATAAAAACAATCTCCAAAAAAAGTGGTTATTTTAATTTTTTGGACATAATTTACACTTTTTATCGTTTACTGTACCGACGAAAAATTGAATGATTTATTTGATGATGTATTATAAAACAAAGCAAAGTGTTACGCTGTTTTATAAATATTAATGTCTGTGTTAGCACTTCAAAAGTTACAAAAACCCCACAAACTATTTGAATGAAATTTGATACCTTGACTATGGCCTTTTGAAAATTTTAGAATTTTTTGCTCATTAAATGACTTGATTTGCGTCGAAAGAAAGGGTGTTTTTTATGAAGATTTTTATTTCGGGATTTGCTGTGTTATGGTTAAATGTTTTGCACAAATTATGAATAAAGGTAACAAAGACTGGAAACATAGCCGATTAAAGCCCGCGTTATGAATTGATCGTTTCTTGACTGCTTTTAGTAGACAGACATTTAAAACAGACATAACCACTAGTCAGGCACTAAAAAATCAATCTACGTGAAATAGTATGTTACCTCGAAACCGGGATAAAAATGAGGTTAACACTTGCTTATTGTTTTACAGAAGAACTTTTTCATATTACGGTCCAATTTAGGATTTTTTACAAAGTTGGTTGGAATTTTTAATCAAATGATTCATAGATGAGATAGATGAAATAGGTATTGAAAAAATTGATTGGCTGGCTTTGTGATCACTTCGAAGTCTTTCGTATTGCGGGTATTCAAATATAGACCATCTAGCATTCTAGAATTTGTAGTGTAATCTTGTTTTCTTGTCAGCATTTAGAGGCATTTTTGAATTCTTTAAAAAGGAAATGAAAACTTACTATTTGATGCGAAACGAAAATCGGCGAAACTAGTTAACAAATGCCTACAACAGTCATCACGACCTCATTATTTTCGCATATAGTTTATGTTTAGAATCAAGCAAGATTTATTGAAAATCAAACGAAAAATTTAATTGGCGCGCCGTTTTCTTGCCACAACTCGTGCACATTGTGTTCAGTGGTTGTTTGGTCGGTCTGATCTCCCGTCTGAATATCTTTCTTAAGTCTTCCCCAACACATAACTGACCAGTGTGCGTTACCCGGCTTAGCTAAAGCCGGGCATTTTCACGGTGTTTCTCTCTCGTTCCCTGCTGTGAAAAATCGCCAAAAAATCCGCAGGTAAAAGTTTTTCCTTCCTTTTCATTAATTTTTATTGATTTCTACAACTTAAATATTAATTGACATAGAAATAAATAATAAATTTTCTTAGGCTGAGCTGCCAATGATTTCTGCTATTTTCATCCCGAATCCTCGTATATCAGTGTAAGCCTTGCTCTTCGTAGAAATCTCTGCAATTTTCCGGTGTCTCCGTACAAAATTATATTGATGAAAATCCTGATATCTTCATATGAAGGGATATCTTAGTGCAAAATTATATTGACTAAAACAAAATCTTTTTCTATGACATTTACAAAAAACGATGTTAACTCAAAATAGCTAAATTCTAACATACATAAATACAAACAAGTAACTAGTTTTTACAGTTTTTCAACACCTGCTGCTTCGACCTCACTTTCGTCCTTGCAACCGGGAAAGTGCGTGTTCATTAAGAGATCTATAAACTCGGCCTCTGGTTCTGTGAAAGCTCCTTCCACCTTTTTCATAAAGGACGCACTGGAGTGTTCTTTGAAGTGGATCTTGCGTAATCTGGCATCGAGGAGAAGAGGTATAAATTATATTTTGAATATGGAAATTGACAACGAATCCTTCTGCTTGCCACACAGAAGGGGGTCTAGCCTATCCTCGAACGCATATAGTCTGATGGCATTCCCGCTTCTGGGGTCTCTTCCATAACGCTGATAATTATAGGGTGTCCCCACTGAAGACCTTAGCTCGTATGGCCGTTCCATCTCAACTTCAGTACAGCCTTTATAACGGATTCCCTTACTTGAAGATGGAACGATACCAAATTAAGTAGCATCTTCAGCGTTCGCGTCGGTGATATGCTAATATCCCATTTGAAGAAAAGCCGTTCTTTGAATCTTCCTAAATTTTGTGACCAAGCTATTAAACTTGGGTGTATGTCACTGTGGACCTTATGATGTTGGTGTGTATGTAAAACATGGTTTTTGGTTGGAGACACCGTCTCACAGTGGGGCCAAATCGAAAAAACCCGATCAAAATTCCAAAAAGGTAAATAATCGCCTTCAATCGTCTTCAAATTGATGACTCGGGGGTTTTTGTGGTCGCTGATTACGAATCTGAACTCAGAATTCCAAAATTCAAGATGGCGGATCCAATATGACGGACAAGGTTTTTAAAATGTACATACATATGTAGATTCTGCCCAAGATTAGTATATGGCGGTTATTAGCTTTATTGGTAAGAATGTCAAATTAATTTTTTTTTGAAACCAAAAAACAGTTAAAATTAGTTTATTTAAATATTTTTGTAGTATTTTTTTGTTTTTTCCAATTAACAAGTTTTTAGTTAACACAATAAATAAAAATTATTCAAATTTGATCATAAAAATGAATATATTTACATATTGCACGATTCGCAATTAACTATAAAAAATTATTATGAAATTATTAATTATTAATTAATTAATTATGAAAATTATTATTATATGATACATGTAATTATTTTTTTTGATAAATACCTTCAACCATTCATCATTGGTCTCATAAAATCTTCTTTCTGTACGATGCCACTCATTCCATTTAATTCTGATTTTAGTGAGCAATGCCCTTAAAATTCCTTTATTTTTATCTGTTAGAGTGAATCGTAAGGGATGAATTTTCACTAACATGACTTTCTCGATATTATGATAAGTTTCTGCAGTGGGTTCATCCAAATTATTTTTTAGTTCTTCAAATATTTTTTTTCTAGTTAACCCATTTCTATTTGGCTCATCGAAAGCTAAAAGACAATTTTAAGAGAGAGTGAAGTAAGTGAAGTGTGATATAAGAAGAGCGAGAGGGGCAGAGAGAGGGCAGTGGGAAGAGAGGGAAAGAAAGGCAGGGAGAAAGAGAGAGAGGCAGATGTTTGTATTTAAAGGGCTTTTGTGTAGTCTAGTACCTATACCAAAGCGACACATACATTTCCACGAAAAGTTCGATTAAAATTAGGCAAGCAAATATGAGCAGCTGAATTTTGGATATTTCATTTGTAATACGTTAATCTACAACGTCTAATAGGTTTGAAGGCGGAACAATGTGGAACATTTTACTTTGAAAGACCTTTTTTTTAATTTTTTAGTTTGAAAATCACATGCACTACATTCCTTCACCAATTTTTTTCCTTAAAACAATATAATTCAATAAATGGTTATAATATTTTATTTACTTGTAGCAGTTCATTCCATTTTATTTCAGTGGAATTAACGGTACCTATCCTCAAATATTCTCGTGTATTCAATCACGCGTTTGCTTATATCTGTTTTAAACGTACAACTGACTGCTCTCATGATTGCTATGTTTCAAATGACATCTACGCGGCTGTAGTAGAGTTGCGGTCCTATTATGAGCGAATTTAAAGTCACTAGGGACTGCTTTAGTCAATTCTAAGTGCAAAAATCCCCATCAGACACTTTCATTTCTTGGACTTTTGTCCGGGTTTTTTCGCATCTATCTATCATAGAGTTTCGCATCTTATATGTCACCTTAGTAAAATTTACAAATAATTCCTTTGTTTAGCACTGTCCCGTCAAGTTTAAAGACTAGATCTCTAAGAGCCGCCTCAATGGACTTATCCTCGTGCTCTCGTGCTGAGAACAATAAAATGGTTGGCGCACGAAGTAGATACTTATTATCTCCTTGTCGACAATTGTATTCTAGGCGCTAGAGTCCTAGAAAGCCTTAGCTTGGGTATGAATGAAATATAGACGTTCCTCCATACAGATACGAGTTAACCAAGTGCGACGGAAGCCCTGAATATATCTACTGCTGAGTTCTATTAAATTATTAAAAAAACCTACCTTTCTAAGCTGCAATTATCAATTACAATTTTAAATTCTAAAGTTGTTTGTTCTAAAAAATGTATACAAATTCGGATTAAGTCAAATTAATTGCCATCGAATCGAAATATTGCTCTGCAAAAAAACGTGATCGCAACAAACCTGAATCGACTGTTCAAGAAGCAATATGGAATTTTAATATTATTAATCGAAGCACTTAAAACTTTTTGAAGGGTTTAACACAACCATAAACATCAGCAATGCAATCACGAAATTTCGATCTCACGGTGTAGAGTCTGTACTCAAGCAATCAAAAAGAACTTAACAAACACCTTTACACGGAGGTCAAACCTGAAAAGATGTTAAATAATTTAAATTCAAATTTCAATAACATATCCTCAAAAATTACCACGCTTATCACTAAAAATCTTGCGAAAAGTATACTAAATTTGAATCTCTACTTAAGCGAATTGAATTGAATGCGACTTGACGTGAGATCTTTGTGAAACACCTCAAGTAATAATCACAAAAATAAAAATCTTTAGCTTTTAAGCCAATCTTTACTGTTGCTTTGATGTGGCCGACTTATTAAAAACTATCTTAATATTGTGATAAAATATAAATAAAACAAATAAGGGAATTTATAAATCGCTGTTTCCAAAATAAAAGTCTCCGGGACAATCGTTGGATAGGTGGTCGTAAATCATGCATTTTACTAAGTAATAGAACGAAATTGAAAGTGATTTATTTCCAAATAAAAGATATAATTCACACCTTTTTATTGCGTAGTTTTTTTTCTATATAAAAGCATGGCTTACGGAAATAATTTGAAATTGGATTAATGTCTTAATTTCTGAATAACTTAGACACAACCATTGTAAATCATTCAAACTATCGCCAAATATGGTGAAAGGCATCGCATGTGAACGAAAATGTTTTGAGCAGAAAGCAGGTAACATAAATTTCTTACAGTTGAAGAAGTGTTCTGAAGAGGGGAGGAAGATTCTTTTCGAGATGGCTGCGAATGCAATAAAATATCAATTTATAGGATTTAGGCCATTTTATGTTGCAAAATACACAAAATTATGTGTTAAGAATGCTGTTGTAATAGCCATCTTTTAAACTCAAAAAACGAGAGTGTAAACCAGTGGCTCCCAACCTTTTTTAACCAGGGACCACTTTGATTTCATAATTATTTGCAGGAACCACAAGGTTAAAAAATAAGCTGTATGAATCTAAAAATAAACTTTAATCGAAACGTTTAATTAACATAAGTAATGGTAAAATTCAAAAGCAACAATAATTAACATTTAACATTGTTATAATTAAAAACATAATTTTTAGTAGATAATTCAGTTTTCATCAATCAGATTTTTGAGCTTGCATCTTCTGCACAAGTTCTTGGCGTAATACTTTCAATCAATTTCTGGACTTGTTTTTAATTATTAGTAAGGCAGAAAATCCTTGTTCGCATAAATAAGTTGGGAAGAAAAGAATAAGATAGCGCAAAGCGATATCTCGTATTTTAGTGTATG
This sequence comes from Thereva nobilitata, assembly GCA_963855945.1. NCBI lineage: Eukaryota > Metazoa > Arthropoda > Insecta > Diptera > Therevidae > Thereva > Thereva nobilitata. The sequence goes on along the minus strand of OY979695.1, from coordinate 108,774,872 downwards.
CTTTTAACGGTAAATCTGCTCCAAAGAATCAGATTCAAATGCATCCTTACAGTTTCTATCATTTTGTAATTCAATAAGTACTTCTTGGATTTCTTCGGCAACTTCTTTAGCATTAGTGCCAAAGCGTCAGATTTTGGTCAACTTAAGCTTCTGTATTGCTATATTCTGGGAAGTAACGATTGAATTCATCAGCCAACATTTGTAGATGACATTTGATGTTTTCTTGTATGGTTTCCATAAAGGTGTCATACTTTTTGTCGTCAAGGAATGCCTTTAGCGTTGCGAACGCATTGCAATTCCCCGGCAACATAACTAATCCATAATTGAAGTTTGGAAATAAAAGCCCGAAGTTCATCTTCAAAGATAAATATATTTGCAACACGTTTTAAATGTCTGTTTCCCGAACTTTGCAATTGGCTTCACCGACCTCAGTTCAATAATGTTCAGTTCAATCCACATAAGTGGCTTCACCGGCTAAAGTCCAGTTCATGTTCAGTTCGTGCGTGAAATTGTTACTGCTTTTTCGCCAGTAGTTAGAAAATGCAAAAGCTCACTGGAATGGCATTCCATTATTAGCTTCAGTTCGAGTTCAGTGACGAACTGAGGTCTGTTTTATCCTCGATTGAATATGTTGAAACTGTATGCGAACTGAGGTTATTTTAAAGTTCAGTTCACCAATTTGATCGAACCTGCGCAGTTCGCTCGGTGAAGCCGGGAAATAAGTGTGTGAAAATATCCACAAGATAAGCCAAATGTATCTGGGATGTTAGATCAGAAAACTGCTCCAGTAAGTCATTTATTTATTTCTCGCCTAAAAACAACTCAAGCTCTCCTCTGAGCTCGTATAATCCTTCAGCATGTTGCCAACGAACCTCTCTGTGTGAAAGAGAAGGTTCTCATGGTCGGATTCCATTTCAATGCACAGATTTTTAAAAAGGCGTGAATTTAAGGGGCTACTTTTGATAACACATTTACTACTTTTATGGCATTTAGGAAGAGTGTTGCAAGCTAACGCCTGGCGATGAAAGATATAATCCGATTTTAGTGCCGGGGGATTCCTCTGTTTGATTAACGTCGCTGGACCGAAACGTGATCCTAACATCACTGGAGCGCCATCCGTACAGATATGGTATTTTGCGGACCATATTTTAGCTCTTGCGGACCACTGTTGGGAACCACTGGTGTAAACTGAATAGTATATTTCTCACCTAATTTTCTTAATCCGGAGGCGAAACCCCTGCCCAAAAATGACCGACGAAAACGAGGTGTTTTTCTTGGTAATTGTGGTTACAGGAATTGCCTTTAAGAGGAATATTAGTAAGAAGGGATCGCTAAATCAAAGGAATGAAGAATCGAAGGACCGCTATCAGAAATCGAACCCCACACTCTGGGATGGTAGTTGGAGGCTACGAGGACGATATCATGTGCGCAAAGCCTTCTACCCATGTAGGTTTTGCCAGATCTCACAACGGAGCCAATGATTGGCCAAAGTATGGATGTCATCGGTGGGCCAAGACTCGGTATATTTTATTGGGCCACGCTTGGTACAACCCTGGCAACCGTTAAAGTCATATATTTTAAAATATTGATTGAGTCTATAGCACTGACATATAGATATGGACTGCTAATTGACAACTTTCAATGGCACCATTTTTCTCCAGAAGAAGAAGACCTTTTCTATGTAAACAACAATTTTTTTTCGAATTTAGAGGAAAATAAGTAATAAGATGTATGTTTCTAATTGATAGAAATAATTTTCCATCATTATTTTTTATTTAGTAGCAGTTTTTTCGTTAAATAAATGTATTTTTTTAAATATGTGAGGGTTTTTTCCCTCTGTTTAACGAACTTTTAAAAATAAAGAAAATAGAGAAAGAAGAAAAAACTCTATAGCTGTCTAGTTTTTTCTAATTATGTTTATATCGCTGACATGCACTGAACTGTTTTTTATTGTAAAACCGATTAAAGTTCATAGGATTTTGATGGGGGAACGAGGCAACGATAGTTTTTGGTGCCACTTTTTTGTATGGGATTTGGCTTATTTAGCAGTCCATATCTATATGTCAGTGGTCTACAGTTAATGCGTATTTCTTCTACTCTTCAAGAGTGGGGGGTCTAACTAAACTATATCATATATTAAAATAAAATAGTATATTTTCTTGCTAAGTTTTCGAAGCCGAACATATTGATACCTGATATTGGCACCTGATCGTGGGGGAGGTCGTAAGCAACGTTAAAACGTTGCACTATAGTATACTTCCTTACATTACATCAAAAATCAATGAATTTCCCCTCAAATGGTAAATTTGGCACTGAGAATTAGTGAATTTTCACTTATTCAAGTTTAGAGAGTACTTATAATATATAATATTCTATTTTACCTTTTTATATAAAATATTTGATTATGGATATTTCTTACTGTGTTTAACTATTATTACAATATATTATGCAATTTCATATAAAATATTTGTATAATTATTTTTTTACGTATCAACTAATTATTTATTTCCAAAAATTTTTTGGCGGTCTTTGCTGGCCCAGTATCGTGAGCCATTACAAGTGACCAGTGTTGGGCCGAGGTTATCATCCAGCAGTTTTGCTGTAATGGGCCAGTCATAGGTGGTGTTACTGCGCCAGTACTGGCTAACTGGCATCCATTACTGGTCCATTACTGGGCCAATTGTTAAACCCTACATGGGTATGAATTTACATTTTTCTAATAGAGGTTGAGTGTCGTTTTACTAATCCATATTTGCCTTTTGCACTGCTCAAACCATTGGAAAGTAGAGATACCTATCAATATCTGACATATTTCTGCGAGTACCTACTGGTTTTGTACTTTTTAAAAGAAACTGGTGTTTTTTTATTGGTGAAATTTAGAACCCGGATAACGTCCAAAACCCAAAGAGGGCAAACATAACCAAAATACAAAATACATAAGCTAAAACTGGAACAAAGAAGAGTTGCGTACCAAAATGCTGTCGAACAAAACTTGAGAGAAGGAGTAAGAGAACAGTCCAACATCAACGACGAATAGGAATATCTTAAAACCAGCATAAAGGAAGCAGCAAAAGAGACACTAGGCTGGGTCTGCAGGATTGTATATCCGTAATTGAAGAAACAAACCAGAGCCGCCGGGAGTACATCGCAAAGCCCACAAGAATACTGAAATCTTCAAGCTAAAAAGAAAGACTGCAGATAAGCTGTGTAGAAGGAAGAAGATAGAAGATCCTACAGTTACAGCAAGACTTCGATGAAGAGAGAATTAGACAAGCGTACAAAGGAACATGCAAAAAGTTTCAGCCTAGAATGGATATCTGGAGAAGCATAGATAGGAACCTATCAATAAACCCTCATAGGATAAAAGAAAGGTGAGGAGAATATTTTCGAAACTTATTGAATCCGATCCCCATAGTAAATGAATATCCACTGACGGAAACAACAACACTTAGGTACCTTACACGAACTCCTATGCAACATCTGGGAGGAAGAAGTTATACCAGGGGCCTGTTGCACGAAACTACAAGTCTAAAAGGGCCTGTAAAATAATACTTGTAATACAAGTACACCAAATTTTGGTTGCATGAATAATTTTTCTACACTTGTAGAATTATTGAAATTTCCTAAAATATGTGGAATAAATTTTATAAGTGTAGAAGCCCTTACCGTTATTTGCGGTTTTAAATTTTTTTAAATGATCTCGGACAGATTTCTACTCAAATAAAGTTCATTTGTAGAAACTGGAATAGTCAGACCGAGGAAGAGATGGATGCGGATGTAGCAGATGTGGAGACATTTACTCCACATATCGAACTGGAGAACTTCGGAACAGGAAGAAAAGATTAAAGGCCGAGTTGGGCTCGCCATTGGAAGAAGAAGAAAAATCTCAACATCTGCCTTACGTATTCGGAAGACTTTTTAACCCTTTGAATACCGGGGAGCGCGATCGCGCTCCTTCATGCATATGCGAAAAAACCCGGAAGCGCTATCGCGCTCCTCTTAAATTTTTCTCAATAAACTGCGAAAATAAACATTTTTGCGCAGTAAGAATAATTCGGGCTGTGTTCCTAAATTAAATAGAAGCCACTTTACATACTGGCTAGTGCTAATGACGTATTAAATCACACGAGATTCTGTATTTTTTTAATACTGTATTAATGTACTTGAAAATGATTTCAATTTTTGATTTTTGCTTATGAAGAATTATGTGTTATACAGACGTGTATTTACTAAAGTTACAAGTCCACGGTTGTGTATAGGTTATGGATAGGCCACCAAAAAATCTTATGGGTGGGGGTGGTGGGTGCAGGTGGGGGGGGGGGGCGTCGTAACGGTTTAGCCGCTGGAGTTTTTTTTAAATTTTTTTGGTAGAGTTTTACATATCACCCTGCATTTGTGTAGCCCTATAACCTATTTGCATATGCAGATAATTGTAAATTTATAGATTTGTCCATATTTTCTTGTTTGTTATGCGAAATTCCAAGCTTAGGACTACCAGTCTATCATGTCGTACTCGTCATTATGCAATGTCTAGTAAAAAGCTTGGTTGGGGAAAAAAGCAATACAGAAGAGGATATGTTGATAACAGTCTGGAGGGTACTGAAGGAGAAGGCGATTGGCCTTGCGTTTGAACTCGAGGATGTTTATAGAAGTTCACACCGATGTAAAAAATATCAAAACAAAAAAATTTTGCAACGGGGATCCGATTACGCAAAGTTGATATCCTCAATATCAACAGGCTGAACCAGAGAAGCAACCATCGAGGTTAGCAGGAGACATCCTCGTTATGCCACGTGAATCTCGCTAACCAGATCCTTTTGTGATTTCCCCGTAAGAGGGCCCTAAAATCCTCACTATTTCGGGAAATACAAGAAAACGATAATAAAATAGTGCTTGGGATTTGAACGCCAAAATAAGAAAATAAGAGGAGTTCCTACGAGTCACACAGCGCTACTAATGGCAATGGTAGTGGATTGGTGGTCGATCTTGCTAGCTCGAACTCGATGGTAGTAAGTTCAACAATGTTCTGGCACAAAAATATTCATAAGATGACATGGCAGTCACCAGACGGGGTAAATTGACCATTGACCATGTCCTAATTGGGAGGAAATGAACCACGGCTACATTGGATGTAAGAGCAATGAGAGTAGCGTGCTGTTGCTCGGACCACTATCTAGTCAAAGTGAAATTTAACGACCAAAAGACACAGAGGGTAAACACATTCAAGTACGAGAAAGAGTCCGCGAACATAAGGGCAGCAGAGGAGGCACTATTGACTGGTTCGAGCAGGACTGAAGGTCTGAAATTGAAAAAGGAAACCAGAGCCATCGCAAGACCCCCCACAAGAGCTAGGATGGAAGTCTTCATGCTAAAAAGAAAAACCACAGACAAGCTGTACAGAAAGTAAAGAGAGAATATCTAAGCAAAGGATCTTACAGATGCAGAAAGACTTCAATGAACGGAGAATCATATATCAGCAATAAATTTCAACCAATAGCGGATATCTGCATAGACATAAATGCGAACCTATGGGTAAATTCAAAAACTCTGCAACTCTGCATCACTGCAAAATTCAGTAATTGGAAGTTTGTAGCTGAATCTTGCAGAGATGTGGCAATGATGAGTTTTTGAATTTACCCTATTAGTAGACCCTTATAGGATAAAAGAGAGGTGGAGAGAATATTTTCAAAAGTTATTGAATCCAATCCCCATAATAAAAGGGCATTCACAGACGGAGGTGTTTGTACTTCAAGATAATATTTCAATAGAGCCACCGACACTGACTTCGTGAAGTTGTAAAAAGGCAAAAATGCAACAAATCGCCAGGCGTCGATGGAGTGACAGCTGAGTTGATAAACGAAGGAGAACCACAACTCTTAAGAATCTTACACGAACTCATATGCAACATTTGGGAGGCTCCTAGCCTGCAACAAGAACACCCGCAAAGCGTCAAATCGCCTGTGTGGCACCCAAACGGTCACACTTATTCTAGACCGACGAAAGAACGAAGAAAACGGGTTACTTGGTAACCATAAAGACTGCCATGAGCATGCTCAGTACATCGATTCTCGTTCGATTGCGAAGGTCAAGCGGCATTGGACGTGGTAGTACTTAGTTGGGGACTGCTTGGTAAAAAGACACTCCCGTTTGGAATGGTCTATGCCGATGCGGTTGCATTTATAGATGTTCATGCCTGTAGCAGGAGCATGCATACCTTTAGCGCCGTGCATATTTTTAGATTGTCAAGCCTTTAGCGGGAGCGTGTATACCCGCTCCCTAGAACGTGCTTAAAAAATATGGGTTAAAAAAAATTCAAGCCAAAAAAGTATCTTTTTATATAAAGGGTGTATACACTAAGTTTACAAAGCGGCCGGCTGTTTATAGGTTTTGGTTAGACGAACAACAAATCGTAAGTGGGGGTGGGGGGAACGTAAAGGTTTAGCCGGTAGAGCATTTTTAAATATTTTTGGTAGAGTTTTACATAGCACCCTGCATTTTTGTAACCCTGTAACCTATATCCATGAATAAAGTAGCAGTGTACACAGAATACTCCTACCTATCCAAAATTGTAAAAGAGACATTTCCAGCCTACCTACTCGCAGAATTATGAGTTGTCAACTTTTAGTATTTTTCACCAAAGCTTATGTCGAAAAGTACCAAATAAAGCCAATTTTACTACCAAAATTGCTTATAGCCTCAAAAGTAAAAATTACAGGGATATTATTCATAGGAAATTTTCGAAGCTATCTAATTTTGGAAAAAAAATTATAAGTTAACTACGTATGGTGAAAAGGTCGTTGAAGGTGAAATTTTAGCTTAAAAAACAAAATTTTGATTTTCACGACTCATAACTCTGTAAATTGGTAGGGTGGAACCGTCACTTTTACAATTGTAAATAGGTGGGAGTATTCTGCGTACACTGCTACCTTATTCATGTAAATAAGTTATACGGTTTTAAAACTGCTATATGATATGTAAAACTCGAACAAAAAAAGTTGAAAACGCCCTAGCGGCTAAATAGTTGCGGCTCCGCCCACCCACCCATACGATTTTTTGTTCGTCTAATCAAACCCTATCAGCAGCCGTCCACTTTGACTTTCACATTAAAAAAACCCCCCGGGTATTTTTCGCATATGCATGGAAAAAATCTCCGGTACTCAAAGGGAAAAACCTTTTAGCTTAAGCTTTAGTTTTACTCATACAAAAACCTTTAGTTTTGATTGTTGCCTTGCTTCATATTTCAAGCATGGCCATGGAAGTTGTTATTTAGCATAATCCGGTTCTCGTTCCATTGCGGAGGTCAAGTAGCATTAGACGTAATTAGTACTAAGGTGGGGGACCGCTTGGAAAAAGGAAACTCGCGTTTAAAAATATAAAGCTTGCGCACCGCCGCAGTTATTACTCGCATATCCACACCGAAATTCTGGAACTTTTAGCCTCCATGTGGCAATCCAAACGGGGTCCACATGTAACAGTGGAGCTAGCCTCATAACCCAGCTAGCACAGATTTCAATTTGTAACAAAAATATGTTACACTTGGGTTGTAATCCAGTTTTTTTAAACAAATTTAGTCACATATAGGTTAAATTATTGTTTCGAATTAGCAATTTGTAACAATTCATCCGGTTCAGTTACACTACAGTTTTAATTTTGTTACGGAAAAACGAACTTGTTGTAAAAATGTTCCATAAAAGTTGCAATAAAAGATATCATATTTAAATTAAATTAATGTTATTAAAATATTGCGTTTTGTAGCTCATCTCAAAAATGTTATTGTATTGTAACTTTCACAAATAGAGTAACAAGATAACAACCGTAGTATAACTAAGTTGCGATATGTTTTTATCAAGTTTCTATTACAAGTGGATCGAGCACTGTGACTTATAAATTTCAGTTAGTTACAAGAACGCTGCAAGGAGGTTTTTATTCATTTGCAAGAACTTTGTAAAATATCTGTCAAAAAGCGCCATTCTCGCCATATTTTTCGTCGTTCTGTTTTTCCTACACCATGCAGTTTTATTTGAAAAAAATTCAAATAATATTCTCTATAGTATTTTGTAGTTCCTTATAACAATTTTTAGTGCAATATTACACTACCAATTTAAAAAAATGTGTTTAGCTCTACACTGCAAACCCAAGGGTGTGATATTAAAACGCATTTCGCGTGTAAAATCATTTAGTCACTTTTTACGCGTTTAAAATGTGTTATTTTTAATACGAGAAAAGTGTGTAAATTTAACACATAAAGTGCATGTTTAAAACACACCAAATATATATTGATTTGAAGCTTTTGAGTGAAGCTTTTTCTGCGTCGCTTTGCGGAGAGTCAACTTAGAAAAATCGTCACAGTAAACTTAAAATTTTTGATGTAAGCTGCAACGACTTGTCTCGATGCCCTTCTGTTACCGACTGACTGTAAAGAGAGGTCGTGGAGCTCTTTGGTCATTGAGTATTTAAATAAAGAATTACAACTGTCTAACTTTCCTTTAATTTATCCTCTCATGTGTGTTAATTTAGTGAAGTGTGTGAAATGACACATAATGTGTGATTTTCACACGTTTAAGACGTAAAACGATAAAACGTTACAATTTCTTTAGCGTGTAAAAAATATTATACGCTGAACGTGTGTGATTTTTACACGTATGTCTTTTATCCGCATTATTTTAACACGGTTTATTCCTAAAACGCTTTATTTTAACACGATTGGCCGAATTTACACGCTTATGAAGTGTGTAATGTGTTAAATTCAGACGGAAAAAATATTCTGGGGTTTGCAGTGTAGTTTTCAGATTTTCATGCTGGAATTAAAAATTGGAAAGTTCTTTAATTTCCAAATTATTTTCCATATTTTCATTTTTTGGGTGGCGCGTGAATTTTTCAGGGGTACGTCACCCACATTCATCGACAAAATGGCATTCGCTGTAAAATTTTGGTGTACAAAACATGCAATTTTCCAATTTGAAAGTACATAATTGAGTAATGTTTTGTCCTTTCATTTTATTCTAATATGTCTCTGACTTTTGAAAGACACTTAAACAGCGACTTCTTTCTTGTAACAAATACATATTACGTTTGTGCGATTAAAAGAACAATAACTTTTCCGGATGTTCCAATCATGTTTCATCTTCTTGCCTGGAGCTTCAGTTTGTGGCAACAATACATTTAAAACATAGCTACAACCCATTTGTCGCCTCATTGGGACCAAAGTTGTTACAAAATAAACGTTAAAAATCTGCTTTTTCAGTCGCAATGGAGCTACAGTTGCATTACATTTCATATCTTGCGACTCTTTTAGTGGTTACATTAACTCCATTGCTACTAATTTGTGCTAGCTGGGAAGGGCCCTATCTGCACTCCCTAAAAATGCGAGATAAATTCTATGCCTTGAAGAATTTAAGTATAACACGCTGGTCATGCAACTATGAAACAGTCAGAGCCCTCATTCAGAGTTACCATCAGATTCATAAAGCCTTGACTGAGGTTAGCATTGATGAAAATGAAAAGGCCATTGTGAAGAATGAAGCTTTCGAACTTCGAACTTTCGAAAAATTGATCGCCTAGAAACTGCAATATACACAAAAATTTGGCATGACTTTCTCGACAGATTTGGTGCAATCAGCTAATATTTGCAAAGTTTCATGATGGTACTCAATACCGCTGTCAAAGCACTGAAGACCTTAAAAGGGATTTGGAAAGCAATTAGCTGAAAACTACGACAGGAATTCGAGAGTTCAAAAACCAAACCTACAAAAGCAGCTAGTCGGGTACAAAAAAACACCCTGTGTCCAGCGTTCAACAAGAGATAAACCCCGCGTTGAAGCATTTCTTCTAGTTGTGGACTCTTTAACCACGGTCTTATCACAAAGGATCTCAGCATATGGAGTTGTTTGTGAAAGGTTCGGATTTTTTTCGGAAAGCCTTAGATCAAGCTGGTTTTGGGACAAATAGATCAACAAAGGACCAATTGCTGGCCTTAAATCAAATTCTGAAGGAAACTTGCGAAATATACCAGTTATTGTCGAGAAAGGCTGTATAAGTTCTTATCGGACTGGCACGACTGATCAAATGCGCAACGAAAAACTCACTGGCGAATGTAAAGATCCAAAAATGCAGTAACAGAAGAGTTCGAAGTACGACAAGTTCTTAGACAAGTGGGTGGACTGGCACCAATGCATGGCTGCCAAAGGCCTGGTCTATGGTGTTAAATTTCTCAGTTTCGAGAGATCTGCATTTCACCAAGGGTGAAAGTTTTTTTGTCCCACCTTACTGGGCAGGATACCTTATACGCCGAGTGGACAGCGTTTTCGGAAGTATATTGACCCTATCTTCGATTTTATTTATATGGTCTATATTTTCCTGTGGCGGCTCCCTAGAGAGTTTTTCTCTCAGGACCTGAGCGAACTTCTTCCAGTCAACCCTTTTTGGGTTTCTGTGTGGTTGAGGAGCTTCAACCTGCAGGTGGTTCGAGAAGGACACTTGATCTGATACCGTCCATGGACAGCGTGATGTCCCACACTTCCTCCCAACCTTGGAATTTCTCCGTTCTTGGGAATATGAAGGTTGGGCTGTTGCCCCGGTTATACACCGCTAGGTTTGAATTAATGATATAATTTAATAGTGACTCTCCAATCTCGTTGTTGTCGTTGCTTCCCCAAAGCGTATGCCTCGCATTGGTGTTGCACCCTGCGGCCAGTTTGGCTCCATTCGTTTTTAGTGCTGTTGTCATCTCCATGAACTTCCCTGGGAATGCAGCAGGTCATGTGCCATATACGATGAGGCTAAGTAAAGACCTTTCCCCATTCAAACTCGAATCTAAGTACCGTTCAGTCCGTTGAACTGAAGTTCGGGCAGAGGAAGGCTATAATGTTCCTTTTAACCAAAATACAGGATATTGGCTTACCTTATCCGAGCTGTGGTAAAAGGTGTTTTATTACCTTCCCGAGAGCCATTTTATGTTGCGTCCTCGTACCCTACCGCAGGGCTCTTGTATTAAGGCGACAAACAGGTTTTCCTCGTTTACGAAAATCTAGAGGTTGTTTGTGGCTCTTTTGGAGTGCTGGAGGTTGACCTGCACGATCGCAAGCATCTGCCTGTGCCCTCTTAACGCCGTCCTCGGCGCCTATCGCCAAACCCAAACCCTCCACCGGTACATCCAGATTGGGAGACTCCTCCTCTGGGAAAGGGCTTTTAAAAATCGGTTTTCATTCTTCTTCAGTATTTCGAAAGACTTCTCGTTGATAAGGAAAAGAATGAAATGCTATTTTTCATATTTCTTGTCTTCCGTCTTTACAACAAGCCCTTGCTCTCTCTACTGCCATCACCTGTAAACGCAATACATGAGCAAACCATCCCAGTTGGCCTTGGAAACTCTTCCATTCTTCTCTATATTGTTTTTCAACTAAGAGCTTGCCGATCGACTTTGCATTTAGAAAGAACCATCGAGATGAGAAAATGGCTAACCTCTGAACTCTAGTCTGTTACATAAACAATATTTCCAACTTTTACTTGTTTGTAAAGATTTCTTGCTTGAAAAAAATAAATCGAAACACTTGAGGATTAGCATAAACAATTTTCACTTCAGCAAGACCCACACTGGAATATGGCATTTTTATTTTACAATACGTGTTGATTAGGCGTTGTAAATATTTATAACTTTCTATGACCTTTTTGAAGTTTTGTAGGCATTTTTGACCAATTCAAACCACCATTGAAAGGCAGTTACCGATAATAAAGATCTAGTTATTTCGTGGCCATACCATAAAGCAATTATGTCCTTTCTCGGACATCATTGTCTGATAGAAGAAAGAGCCATAAAACACGATTCTTCAGGACTGCCCAAGTAATTAGGAACTTAAGATATATTGTGTTATGTCTAAAGGAAAATAATAATGTTTTAATGCGTTTAGTACTCTGAAAATTTATATATGACCTATCGGACCCCATTGACGCATATTTGAGCCATTCGAAATTAAGATCAACGGGTTTATTTATTATAATAGTAGAGAGAAATTAAACAAAAAACAAGCAAAGTTATGATGTAGTTGATAAGTTGTATTTTTGGTTTTTTTTCTTTACATATGTTAAGATAAAGCGAAAAAAAAATTCTGCAAAATCGGTCCTGTGCTGCAAGAGAAAATTGCGCATAAATGTCCATTTTTGATGCATTTTGTGTGCATTGCTACACTATTTTTTTAATTTCTCCATTTCTGTTGGTCGTAGAAAAATAATAAAATTGAAAAATACTCGTGAATGAATAGACTATCGAACTGATTCGGTATAAATACTTTAAAAATGAATCCTAACCTCAAAAAACCAAAAGTATGAAATTTTGTTTCATTTTACTAAAAATGCAATAAATAACGGGAAAATAGTCGGATTTTGATAAAAATTTTAGAAAACATGTATTTTGATGCTATAAATACGTGGTTGAAATTTCAAAGAAAACTTTCGATTTTTACGGCAACAATTGGCAATTTTCGAAAAATTCTAAAATGGCCGCCATTTTATGCCAAATCATCGTCCGGTAAAATATTTTTTTTAAATTGTAGGTTTTTTATATACTTTCTTGTGAGCATACGCAATACTTCGTTACTTTATTTAAATGCCCATTTTAGGACTTTGAAAAAACTAAAAAAATTCAATTTTCAATTTTTTTCCTTTTTTTATAGTTGGCAAGTAGCTTTTCATAGCAAAAGGCAAAAAATTGAAAATTGAAATTTTTTCAAAGTCCATGAACGCGTATGATCACAAGAAAGTACATAAAAAAACCGACAATTTAAAAGAAAATTTTTACCGTACAATGATTTGGCAAAAAATGGCGGCAATTTTAATATTTTTCAAAATACATACATATTTGCTCCAATTTTTATCAAAATCCGACTATTTTCCCGTTATTTATTGCATTTTTAGTAAAATAAAACAAAATTTCATGCATTTTGGTTTTTTGAGGTTAGGATTCATTTTCAAAGTATTTATACCGAATCAGTTCGATAGTCTATTCATTTACGAGGATTTTTCAATTTTTTTATTTTTCTACGACCAACAGAAGAAATAAAAAAAATAGTGTAGCAACGCACTCGAAATGCATCAAAAATACACATTTATGCAATTTTCTCTTGCAGCACAGGACCGATTTTGCAGAAATTATTTTTTTCGCTTTATCTTAACATATGTAAAGAAAAAAAAACAATGAAATGCAACTTCCCAACTACATCCATATCATATGACAATTTCCCTCTACTATAAAGCTTTCACCAATTGCGAAGTAATTCAAATATCGTGACAAGTTTAGCATTTAGAGCCTAATGCCTGCCCCTATCAAACGTTGGATATAGGCAAGTTTTTGCATGAACTTTAGATGTCAGTTAGCTTAGCAGAGTTATATATTTTAAAGAACAATTATTTCGTATTGACAAGTTTTAAAGTAAGCAATACTTGATTAGTTGGGTCAAGTTTCTTTATGGCTTGGAATACTCGTATACTCCAACTTGCTAAAGCAGGGATAAGCCTAGGTTTCGAGATAGTTCAAAACTGGAATCGACTGACTTGATCAAATATCACTTTAGATCAGCCACTGAAGTGGAATTTGCACATGGCCTGTTAAAGACTTAGGGAAAAACTTAAGGTTTAGAACCTAAACTTAAACTAGACTTGCTAATCGCATATTAAAATTATCAAACCATTTGTCCCCTAAAAGCCTTAGCGTGATAGACAAAGATAAAAAAAGTAGCGATAAATAAAGAATAAGTCAGAAGGGTTTTGAGACTAACAGCAGCAAATAAGTATAATCCTGAAGGATCAAACCGGTTACGTTAGTAGATATACTCAAAGAGTTTTAAAATGAGTTCCTGTTTAGAATCACAGGTTCATGCCGGTTACTTTCTTTATGAAACAAGGTCTGGTTCGTTGATCGTAAAGTAGCATCTTGAAAAATTTAACTCGCAAACAGGATCGCAACTGTGGTACAAATCTCTTTCATTATTTCTGGGTAGCTCTAGCTATACACCATAAAGATCTATGTCCGTGACTATTTAAATTGAAAAACAGCGGCACAGGTGTTAAATCATGTTTAGTGAAATCAAAACGTACAAATCGGAGGCAACGATGCCCTAATCGCGTCTACTAAAAGAGTTGACCTGAAGTGTACCAGGGCATGAAGGATCGATGGAAGTTAGAAGGCATATAGTCTGGATTAAAAAGATGACAGCATCTTGTTTAACGTCCCAGATCCCTTCTGTGGGATATCCAGTAGTCACACGAGTCAGTAGAATAAAACCGCATGTTGGCGTTGTTAGTTCTTCCACTCTCCTTTCTACTATCTTTCGGATAAGAGCCCGTTGTCCGACATGCATTCAACGATAGAGCCGTCGACAGTACAGTGCTGTTTTACCTCTGAACGTTAGGTCACGTCAAAAAATGGTTTCTCGCGCTATCGCGTGTAGAGCATCACGAGACCGAGACAAGACGAGATTTTTAAGACTCGACATCGGTAAGTCTCGACTATTTCGAGTTTCGTCTCGACTCTCGGCGGATCTTGCCCATCCTAATCTCGTCTCGTCCCTCGGAGCGAATATACATTTATGAGCCCAACATGGATCTTAAATCTACTTATAGACTCAACCTATACGTAACTGGCGAGAGAAAACAAGAGGAAAAAATGTGTTTATACGTGCTTGAGAACCATATCCCTTTGAAAATAACGGTGCGTGCGCGCTTCATCAGATACTTTATTTTACCAGACTTGTTTGCTATTATTTTGCCGAGCGAATAATCTCGCCTCGACGAGAATATGTGACAGAGAAAATACAGGGCAGACTCGTCCTCCTCGAAACAGAGCCTACATGTGGGATCTTCCTAGTTGTAATTTAGGGCGCAGTATCCAGTATCCAAGCCAACAGCATTTCCGCTGTGCCACAGTTATTCTCTGGCCGTGTAAAGACCCCCCCCACGGTAAAATTGGATATACATCCAGATTTTCATCAAACCCATGCGCGCAACGAGTTTTGATCGGCCGACCGGCTCACAATTGATAGTTTTGGTTGTAGGTACATCCGCACTTCGATGTAACATCCAATTTGACCGTGTATGGGGGCCTTTACCGTCTCGCCCCTAGACGGCCCCACAAGAAACCGCTTGGAGTTCACGAACCTCTAGTCTTTGGTGAGTTTCATCCGCGTCCGATTGACTAGGGCGCTTTTTGCTAAATTTGGAAGTTTACCCAATACCGACGAAAACAGTGCCAAAGAACTGTTTGCCAATGCGTGCAAAGCCCTAATGACCAAAATCCACATAAGGATGATGAAATTGATAATACCCAGCTTATCAACTAGGGTGCCCAACTGAACCCTCTAAAACCTGGAGCTTTCATTTCAGATTCCGGCATCCTAATTTGCTTCTAGCTTGGGCCATCCTTGTACTATACAAGCCCACCCTGTGGAATCTTAGGAAAAAGAAAAACCCGAGCAGGATTCTCTCCGCTCATACGAGTTTGTTGCGGTAACATCTATGAGGTGCGACAGTGAGGGAGACCCAGCCTCCCCTTGAAGGATACCGTAGGCCGGAAGAAGAAGTATTTTTGGAGGTTTAATGAAGGGTAGAAGACCCCAGCCCATACATCCGACTATAATTTTGAGCCCTTTGTGTATAGAACTATGTCATAGTTATAGAAAGGTTCAGGCTAGAAGTTTTCCGATTCCACTCTGTCGGAGATCTGAGAATCGAAAGTTTAAATTGATTTTCGATGCCATGTAGTCAGTCATTCCCAGTCGCAGAGAGCCTGATGTACAGATTAGGTGGCAGCCGATCAAGAATGGCGTTCATTGCGGGTTGTACACAGAGTTCCTGTTACTCCAAGAGATACCATTTCATTACCATCATCTTCTTTTACAAAAGCGCGCACATCATGGCAGAGCCCTATTAGTCCAGTAAGTCACCTTCAAAAATTATTAACAGGCCACCAAGGTATGTAAAACATTGGAAATTTTCCGTAGAATTTAATGACCTATTTTTAGAACAAATCATGCACATGCGTCCTTTTCAAAATGGCGCCCAAAGTTGGCGAAAAACAGTTTTTACGTTTAAAAAAGAAACTTGGCGTTATACAAAAAAAGTTAAATTGCAAAGTTGTGTAACTCTTTAATACGGATCGAGCTGGCCTGGTCCGGTTTCAAAAATTTGCAAAATTAATTATAGTGCAGTAAAAAAAAGAGGCCAAAAAAATGAAGAGATGGGTATAGTCTGGTAACAGCAAGACTATGATTTTATCCTGTTTGGGGTAGCACCAGGAGTATATTCCTAAGTTTTGAACCTCGTAAACCTTGTGCTACTTTTTTTATAAAAAATTAAAGTTTTTTTACCGCGTTTTTCGAGATTAAAACTTGAATAACTCCGGTTCTTTAACTCGGATCCGGGCAAACTAAAAACCAGTCTCTTCGTAATAAAATTGTCACTTTCAAGTCTCTGAAGTACGTACACATAACCTACAAAATTGAAAAAACGAGAAAAAAACTGCATTTTTTTCATTTTATTACTCAAGACCGTCAACTAAAACAATTAGCATCAAAATTTCAAAAAATATACTCTTTGATGTTATAAAAATACCCTGAAAAGTTGGTGTCAAAATACTGAACCGATTGGCCAAAATTGCATTTGTTATCTAAAATTTGAAATGCCCGCCATTTTATGCCATTAAGTCGAAAATGAAATTTTTTTTCACAATGTAGATCTCGACGCCAGCTTTCGAATGCAATTAAAAAGAAAAAAATTTAATGTAATTTTTGTTACTTTTTAAACATTTGCTTATAACTCACATAACAACACTTGCATTTTTTTGGCAATTTTCAGAAAAAAAATAAAATTTTTTATCAAATCTGGTAAAGAATTTTGGGACCTCTAATATAAAAAAAAATTCATTTTTGATAACGTGAACTCGTGATATATAACTTTCTCTAAGATAAGTCGCTGAAATTTTCAGGGGTTATTATTGAACACTCATATTTTCAGTAAAAAATTCCCGCAACTTGATCGGCCGTTGGTGAGCATTGCAAAATCAATTAAACTCCGAGCTCGATGCTGCGGCGCACATTATCTACCGCTATAGTTCAGTTAAAATAGACGAAAAAAGCTCAAACAGGTTAATAGTTCTGAAGTTGCTGAAAATTGAGCCCTTACAAATATCATTATAAATAAAATGTCGAATCCCCCACGATCGGTCGCTGCGAAATATTTTTATTCGAGGTCAAAAAGTCAAAATATTAATTTTTTTCAAATATTTCCTAAACGGTAAGTGTTATCATCATAAAAAAGTTTTTACAAAGTTTGTAGACTATGCGATTATCTACAAAAAAAAAGATATACATTTTCCTGTACGAATTGCCATTCATGAGATATCTCCGTTTTAAAGATTTTAAATAAGTAGGTATTCATATGTAGGTACTCATTCGCGACTTGTATAGGTCATCAGACGTTCAATAGACCCTTTGTTGGACTACGTGGCTAATATTTTCAGGGGAATTCCCTTAATTTTACACCTTCTTCTTCATAGTGAGAAGAAGTTTTTGGACACATTGTATTCGATACGACTAGTACGGCCCCAATATAGATTTTTTCCGATGTGATCGTTGATTGTCAAAGTGGACACAAGTTATGTTTGATACACACTAAATCTGGCAAGGATTTGAGTTGAATTATTGAAAGCTTAAGGTAAGAATGGAGTGAACTAATATTCGGGAAGCTGAGCGGCCAAAAAATGCAACTGTTTTAAAAAAGCTGAAATTTTGGTATTATGTAGTAATAAGGGTACAGCAATAGCCCGCTGCCAGTCAGCTGGTTTTCCTAACATTTGGCGTGGGCGTGGCTTCAAAGTTGTCAAAGAAGGAAGAATG
Organism: Thereva nobilitata; assembly: GCA_963855945.1. Lineage (NCBI taxonomy): Eukaryota > Metazoa > Arthropoda > Insecta > Diptera > Therevidae > Thereva > Thereva nobilitata. The sequence continues at coordinate 108,756,990 of OY979695.1, read as the reverse complement.
CTTTATAATATCAGAAAATTGGTTTGTGAATAGTAAAATAACTGGAAAACGATGTGGGTATGTGGAAGTATCTGCAGGCTTTTAAAAATGTAAAAAAAACAGTCACATGAAAATACTCGAGCGCGTCAGATATTAATAGGGTGTCTCTGATGACGGAGGTAGGGGAGACCGGGGCAAAACGGGATATCTAAGAAGAAAAGCATCATTCAAAGTGTTAAACTGTTTAATAGAACGACTTTTACTCAAATAACTTCATTTATAAATCAACTTTATATAATCTAATTATTGTAAAGCATTAACCACTTCATTTTATGGTAATTAAGAATAACATTAAGGAACTTAATTTTCCCATTTTGCCCCATACGCGGCAATGGGAAATGTCACGGGGTAAAAAGAGCACATATTTTAGTTCGACCATTTTGACTGGAAACCACGGTATACAGAAACAAGGTAATGTAAAAGAGACTGAGAGCTTCGAATATCGTCACGGGTCTCCGAGTGACGTCACTAAGGCAGAAACAGCAACAACTTTGGTTTTATATGGGAAGAGGTCGCCGAGTGACGTCAACCCTAAAATACCTTCTTACGGTATACAGTCTTTTACATTGCCTTGTTTCTGTAAACCGTGACTGGAAACAAAAAGAAAAAGTTTAGAAACGAGCACCTATAAAATGTTTACCAGATATCGTAAAGAAGGGCAAAATGGGACAGTACCCCGTTATGCCCCAACAAATATTTTCTGTCAAAAAACCAAGCATTCCTAACCTAAAACAGTGAAGTTTTCAGATTTTTGTACCGACGGTTCCAGTCGATGTCCTGATCGTGCTGATCCATAATCTGACGATTATTTGGAGGGGTTCTCTTAATCTGACGGTTTGAAAAAAAAATTTCATGATTTTTTTTTAATTTTAATTTTACACAAAATATATTGTTTATAACTTCTTTATTTATAACTATACTGAATTCAGAAAAAAATATTAAAAAAAAATAGGTTTCCGAAGAACCTCAAAGCGAAAGGGAGTGAAACGCAAGTGTTAAAAGTGACAGTGATATAATTATTTAAACCCATCATGTTATCTGCATTAGATGGCATTAGCCGTGTTCCTTTTCTGCTCTTTTTTACTCGTATTTACTTGGACCTATTCCCGCTCTCACAGAGAATTCATAGGTTTTACTCAAATCGACAAATTTTGCGTTCCTTTAATTTTTTACTCGGGAGTACCTACTTAAAATTAGAAAAGGAACACGGCTATTATAAACCTCTATACGGAATCGATGGATCCGGGAATATATAAAGTTATAGTCAAATCAAACAACTCAACACCTATTAGCAGAATTGAAATCGGTAAGACAGTCACCCAAATTTCCGACGAATATAAAATATTCATAAACGAAATAAAAAAAGTAAGCAGAAATACCGTCGTTATGTATGCGTTGAGTTGTGTTCAGCAGTGATGTTCATACATATATGCACGCACACAACTAACCGGGTGAAAATTTTGTATGAAGATAAAAGAGTTGTTATTTCTAGACTTTGGGTGGGATTAGCACTTGCAAAAGTAATGGCTGACGAAAAAAAGTGTGTGGAAGGTGCGAGAGGGTGAGAGATAGAGAAAAAGTAAAAGAGAGAGAGGCACGGAGTGGGGAATACCTACATGTTTCACTGCAGCTGCACGCGCTAAACGTTATTAACGATTTTTGTTACTTCGGCTTGTCGAAATCGGCAGATTATATTTTTCCCGTTATCCTTGAATTATTTCCTTCGAAATAAAATAATAATTCGATCGCGCTCGAGAATGCAGAGGTCACGATTTTTCTTTGCAAGTTTGTGACCCTCCCACTCCCTTTCGTCACGTTCAAATCGTCATATTAGTGGAATGTGCACTTTTCAGCATGTACTTAACCCACCATACTACCTTAATCTGACACGCTCGAGTATTTCCAACTATCAATTTTTTTTACTATTCTGATCGGCTCCCCTATGCGCGCGGCGCTATATAGAAGGCTTAGATATGGTAGAGATACTCAACAGGGTGCAAGGTATCCCCCATATGCTAATCTGCGCGCTCGAGTAAATCCCAAAATCCCCGCTTGGGCTCCCCTACTATAAGAGACATGTTAAAATTTTCACATTTTAAAATTTTCACAATACAACAACTTTAGTTTATTCCATTCATTAGTAGCCCAATGTTGGTAAATTTAAGCTCATTTCAGGCAATTCTTCATCATGGCTGAAATATTCAAAGCCTAATACTTTGGCAACCTTTTTTTTAGCTGAACTATGACTTACAAAATAAATAACTAAATAAATTCATCTCTGGCATTCTTAGTTAGTATAAATTATTAATGTATTAACTGTTGTAGTTTATAGTGCTTTAGGTCTCGAAAGAAAAGTAATGAACTGTTGACGATTTATACTTTAAGCCTTCAACTAAAAATATTACTAGGAAAAACTATAATGAGGGCCGCACATAGCTAGGCATCCAGTTTGTCGAGGTTATTTCAATGTAAACTCTGGAAATCATTAAATGTGCTAAGTACCCCATGGACAATATGTATGTGTTAAATGTATGTGCAAAATCCAGTGAACAGACAATTTTATGTTAATTTTATTTCCAATTCGGCAATTTAAGTAATGTTCACACAAAATAAAAAAAAATGCACCTCGAAACTGTTTCGTCATAAAACCTAGGCTTAAAAACCCCTCACACATTAGTAAAGCTGGCACAGAAAAAAAGACTAAAAACGATTTCAATGTTATCAAACACTTTCAAGATCATATTCCAACCTTCTTGTCTATGCCCTAAGCGTTCGGCAATAAATTTCACTTCATAGCATAAAAATTATGTAAGCTTGCTCCTAAAATATCTCCACATAAATTAAGACGAACTTTAACCCGGCTACGCATATCTGTTATCTTCGTGCAATATAAAACAATTTTTATGTCCTGTTATCGTTTTTAAAATAGTCATTAAAAAGCCATTCCTCAGCTAGATAAGAGCGGCGGCTTAAGAGGCTCAAAATGAACGTTCTTCTTTTTGCTTGGTTTTTTCTCTGAAATCTGTTGACAATTCGAAATGATTTCGCGTTATTAATTGCACTGTTATTAAACAAATAAAACATCAGACCGTCATTTGGGGCCGATTTAGTCTGGCCATGAAATTAACATTCAACCATTCGCTTTCGAGTCTTGATCTTTTGCAAATTACTCGAGATTGCCATTTTGAGTGCATGGCATCTAATGGGAATGGAGGAGGACATATAAACATACGTATATTTATCTAGATAACGTGTTTCTATTTTCGCACAATCTTAGCCGAAACAGAAAAGATGATTTTTTTTGTTATTTTGATTAAATAACAGAAAAGGCCGCTTCCACGGCAAGAGAGGTTGATGCTAGTTGAGAAAGGTCTGGGTGGGAAAATTGGATATTGGATATCAAACTACTTGCCAGCCGAATTGGCTTAGTTTCCTTCTGATTTTCTCTTGATTTCTTTCCCATGTCAAAAAGCATATTGCATGTGTATGTGCCTCTAGAAATATACGAATACAAGAATAGATATGGCAAGATATAAATAAGTTTATCAAAATGGATAGGAATGTGAATCGTCATTGACGACTGGTTTGCCTCGTGTTAATTGCTGTTTGGATGAAAGGAGTTTTACTGGCTATACACTGTGAAATTCAGTGTAAAAAAAGTTTTTGGCACTTTGAAGATTTATTTTTCTTCACTATCCACAAAATATTTGCGTAAGATTTCGGAAGAGGAACGCAAGAATAGCTTCAAATTTTATTGCACTTTTATTATTTTTTTTTCCTTTTTTACATTTTAATAAATTCAACGAGGAAAAATACTGGAAAAATACTATCGGGAATTTCTTTTATATGTATACCTCATTATGTATGGAAATGTAATCTCTAGGCATCTACCTAATGCTGTCTTTGTTTTAATGCTGAAGTTACGCGTGTCGGCGCTAGTTACTATGTTCAAGTTTTTTTTAATTAGCTCATAATTAATTCCTATTGCATAAGGAAAAAAGATATTGAGAATGATTTATAAGATATGCCGTATATTAATCATAAATAATGGGAATTCCAGTTTTAATTTAGGTTAATCCTTATTAATTAATAGAAAACTATTTATTTTTTAAAAGCTTTATAATCTCCAACAAAAACCTGCTTCACCCTCAATACGTTTCAGTGAATACTGTATTACTAACTGCTCACGGCTGACCATCCCTTAACATCTTATATGGGTGATTGTCACGAAATGGCAGTTTTTCGAATGTATTGAGGAATGGATAAAAAACTATTTAAAGAGCAATGTTTCTCAGGTTTTAAATATCATTCAAGCATCTTTATATTATATGGTTACCACAATCTACACCAGGAGCCGCCAGTAATACGTTTATTTGAAAATTTCAAAATTACAGAGCTTCGGAGGCGACAGGAAAATCCGAATTTTTTTCTTCATTTTATAGCCGGTTTCACTCTTGAAATCAAATTGAATAGAGAACGTTATACGATCTGAAAGTCGAAAAAATGAAAACCCGCGTGTTTTTTTGTTTAAACGACGTATGTGATTTTTGTCCCTCCACGATATCGCGCAAACCAAAAATGATAGCGGCTTCGTTGGGATGCCAATCTAAGCCCATTAACGAAAACGTGCTTTGGAAAAAATTTCATAACATTCGTTCAAGCCCTTTTTTGAAAAGACTTCGGCCAAGAGCCACAAGCAAGATTTCGGCTACTCGATGGAATGAAACCGGTTCTAAATGAAATTAACTTTTCTGGATTCAGCTTCCGATAGCTTCCCCATAAAACATCACTTGTCAACAAAATCCGAGCATTCTTTAAAACCTCACTATTTTTTTCAAACCTTAGATCACCACTTTTTGGACGGGGAATTGTTTTCCACGTCCTACATTTACTTAAAAAGAAATTGGCCTTTTCGGTCAAGTCTGACGAGTCCTTTATCGTTATTTGAACCTATTATCGTTAATTGAACTAGCTTCTCTCAGGATTTCTTAAGGACCAGTTTTGGTACTACCAACCCTACCAACTTCCAGAGTTATGAGTCGTCAAAGTCAAAATTTTGGTTTTTTTTAACTACAATTTCAACTTTCACTACTTTTCTCTCCAAAAATTACGTAGTTAACCTATACCTACCTTTTTCCCAAATTTAGAAAGCTGGGAATATTTCCTATGAATAATGTCCGTACAATTTTTATACTACGCATTTAAAAGTTGTTGTTTTTTAATTTTTCGTTTCTCCCAACCTTTTCGTCGTTTCGTTGACATTTTGAATTTTTTAGATTTTTTTTAAATTCCACACAATCCTTATTAAATAACAGTCTTCAACAAACTAATTGGCAATTTCGTAGGAGACCGCGAGATTTGTGTTCTTTAAAGGAATTGTGATACGCTTGAAATTTGAATTTGTGGGAAAATTTAATTTTTTTTAAAAAAAAATTATTTAGAGAAAACATTTTTGATTTAACATTCGGCACCGCCCACCGGGAAACTCCCGGTAGCTTGGTAGGCCAGTCCAGCTCTGAGTACATGTAAATTGAATGATAGCTGTTACGGAGGCGACGATTACGGAGGCGACATTGGATAGAAAAACAGGTTTCTTAGTTCACCATTAGAATTAAACATTTTTTCCGAAAATTTGCTGACTACTCAAAAGCGAAGAAACTCAGTGAATGAAGTCCGAGAAGGATTCAATTGGATTTCTTAACAAACACACGCGTTATGTAGTCGACTGTTTTTGGTTGTTTCGGTATTTTTTCCGAGTGTTGATGTTTATTGAATACAATGATCGCTGCTCGCACCTTCCACCGACAAACACTGTGAAACACGTGTGAATTTTCATTTCCATTATGTGGCACCCCCTTCACAACTAAAATCTGTTTTCTAAACTGCAGATTTGAAAATTCTATAATAATTATTAAAAAACAACGGACAAAATGTCAGCCAGGAACTTTCAACCTGGCGCACTTTGGAGGTAACTCAAAATTGCTGTGATCGGTGGTGAATGACCTCTGGAACAATTTGACATACCGCGCGAGCACCAATGGCGTATTATGTTTCCGTAATGACAGGTCTGTGACGTAAAACCGGGAAAAGTACAGGTTACGGAGGCGACACTTTTGGTGGTTTTAGGGCTGCCATTTTCTTTCACGAGTATGTAAGAGGGAAATTCAGGATGAGGGAATTGTATGATTACTATATAAAAGTGATAAGGGCCCGAAAAATTCCATTCCGCAATCGTAGCAGAAGAAAAACCTATAGCCATCGAAAACTACCATTTCGTGACAATCACCCATATGTAGGCTAATGACTCGAAAGATGGAATACCTCCAGCTTCAGATCGGGTTAAGACGATCGCTGATTTCGCACCACCAATCTTCCGTTAAACAGATACAGAAGTTCTTAGGGATGGTAAACTTGTATCACTGAAATTTGTCGGAAATGTTAGTAGGTACCGATCAATGGCCACGAGCGATATCTCCTGAACAGCTCTGGCGCCACGAAAGTTAAAAAATTTCCCTGGGTTGCAGAATGTGAAGCGGCATTCCACAAAGTAAAAACTTCAATGCCAGAAGCCACTCTACTGAACCATAGAATGCCAATATAGATACAGTCTAAAGATTGCATAGTCGGAGGCGTGTTGGAACAATTTGACGGTCAACGGTGGCAACCGTTAGGGTTTAATTGTAAAATGTTTTCACTCGCGAAACAAATTTTTTTTGCATTTGATCGTGAATTTCTCGCCATCTATGCGGACCACAAACCTCTAGTACGTGTACTTCATTCAAAGATTGAACCATCGCTTCTTCAGACCAAGCATCTGGATCTGGTTTCACAGTTTACCACGAAGATTCATACGCTTGCTTGCGACTGACAACGTCAACTCTGGCATCTTCGACTTGCCTGCATCAACTCAGGCCCAAAAAGGTGACAAAGAGTAAACAAAAACTCATAGAGCACTCCGAAAAAGCCTCTCAAGTAAAGCTAGTGCTTACACCAGTGCCATTTACCGCAGGTGTGAAACTAGTATAGATATTACGCGTCCATGTATACTACCGACTTTGCGCAAACTAGCGTTCAACTCCGATCACAACTTGAACTTGTCGTACCCTGGTATTCGTTCTACGCGACGAGTCATCGTTAAGAAATACTTCTGGTCGACAATTAACAAAGACTGCAATGAGTGGTCTTGTTCTTGCCTAGGCTGCCAAAAATCCAAAGTAACGAGACGCACGAAGTCTCCACCTTCAGGCTTCGAGCTTCGGATAATGGGTTTGAGCATAACATATCGAGAATATTCGTACATTCTGACAATCGACCGATTTGCGAGATTGCTAGCCTACCGCTCTTGCTTCTGTTTCAGTGAACAATTCGAATCTAACAGCTGAACCTCCTCTTAACATCTTGGATATAACTTTATCTGAGGATCTGCGATGGAATGATCACTTATTTCAAATCGCCAAACAAGGATCTTAATGCCTAGGATTTCTTAAGAGATGCATATTTCTGGTTCCACCTGCAGCCGGGACTCTAATCTACAGCTCCTCTATTCTCCCCGTCTCGAGTACCTACCTGCAACTCATTTATCTGGGCTGGCGTCTCAAAACCCGCCTTAGGTGGCTGGGCAAGGTCCATCCAAGACCATCGGAGATGATAGCTTGCGCACCTCTATAGACTCTTTGACCCACCGCAGGAATTTAGTAACCTTCTCAAAATCGTATCGCTATTATAATAGCGACTGTTCCATTGACATTATCGCCCTTATACCTGCACGGCAGCATTTTTCCCGCTCAGAATTTTTCACTCATTTTCGTTTGCATATGCAAAACTTAAAGACAACGCATTCTCGACAACCAAGTCAAAATGATCTTATATGACGAATCCGACCTACATCAAACGGCAACTTTCCGTTAATGCTACCCTGAGGGGCCGTTTGTAGTAGCCGCGTCGACTTAATTGATTAGTTCACGCAAACCAATGCAATTAAAAACATATCGATCAAAACGATCAGAAAACCCCTATGATCACCAATCGGTGATATCGTCTTCCGGCATCTGCAAATTATCATTTATTCTCGACCTCCTGTTGTCGCAAAGTGTTATAATAAAAACCCGCCATTGTTAAAAGTCCATAATTATATATTGATCTAATAAAAGTGATCACTAAAGTACAAGTAAAAATATTATAAAGGTGGTGTTTCTTTTTACTTGTTGTGTTAACTATACAGACTCCATACACATATTCCTGGTTGTTATCCAAGCACCCCCATACCTGTGATTTCTTGATTGTAATAAAAAAGTTCTAAATTCAACGTGTGGTCGAATACAACTATAGTAGTTTTTTTTTATAGTGGGGCTTCAAAAACTTGGCTAGCGTTTAAAGTAATCGACGATAACGCGACGGTTAGAGCCACCGTGGAAATATAGTATCGAACCTGACAAAACTTTGTCGTTAATATCATTGCGAGCGCACCAACGAAATAAAGGTCCTCCTGCCTCAAAGGTTAATATTATACCTTCACTTACATATACAACCGGTAACTGGACCTGACTTTTTCTACCTGTTCCTTCTACCGGTCTCGTGCCTGTGCCGATGTAATTCAGGTTTGCATCTCAATCCAGCACAATCTGGATATCTTGTACAGTTCTTGATGTTTTTCCCAACAATGTTTAAATTATCTGCGTAAGCTAGTAGGTCGGGATTTTGAAAGTCTCTTGATTTCACACCCGAATTTCGGAACACTATCTTTAAGGCCAGATCTTGGCTAATCATCTTGCTCATGGTCAACCTACATAATTGTGTCAGTTTTTTGGCGATGTCAAATTCTTGTATAACTTTGAATCACCCGACCGGAGTACAACTCATTTATGCTATCATAGGCTGACTTAAAGGCCCCATGATTGTAAGGTGGGTGGACAGCATGCTGAAAAACAGAGCAGTAAGGATTCAGACAGTAGACTCGCGGCTTCGAGGGAGGGTCAGCAAGGGATGCCCACAGGGCGGGGTCTTATCACCCCTCCTGTGGAACATCACTGTGGACACTCTGCTCAGGCGGATAGAGGAAATGGGCGTGCATACCATTGGGTATGCAGATGATGTAGCGATTGTGGCACGGGGCAAGTTTATGAGCACTACTGCAGATATCATGAGGAATGCACTCCAAGTGGTTGAGCAGTGGTGTACGGAACAAGGCCTCACCATAAACGCCAACAAGACAGACGCTATAATCTTCACTAGGAAGATTAAAGATCTGGATTTTCAGCCCCTTATGCTTTTTGGATCGGAGATCAAGGTGTCTGGGAAGGTCAAGTATCTGGGTGTATACTTGGATTCACGACTAACCTGGAAATACCACGTTGAGGAGAAGATCAAGAAGGCGAAAAGGGTGCTTCACCAGTGCAGAAGAGTATGTGGACTAAGGTGGGGTATCTCACCAAGGTTAGCATACTGGACATATACCATGATGGTGAGACCCATCATAACATATGCCTCGGTGATCTGGTGGACTAAAGTCACACAGAAAACCGTCAAGAGGCATTTGGACAAGGTGCAAAGAATGGCCTGCGTGGGTGTGAGCGGTGCTTTCCGCACCACACCCGCCGCGGCATTGGAGGCGCTGGCGCTGTTAGGTCTGCTGCCGTTAGATCTCCAGGTGGTGAAGACTGCGGCGGCCTCAGCGATCCGGATGAGACGGGATGCCGTATGGCAGACGTCAGGAGCCTTATATGGGCACATGAAGATCCTAGATCGTATCAAAGGGATTAGGGAGCTCATGATGCCCATGGAAGGGATCACAAAAATGAGGGTGACCGAAAGGTATCACAAAACCCTCATAGGAAATGGAACGCTTCCGGAAGGGAGGCCGGAAGACATATATATCTTCACGGATGGATCCATGATTGACGGCAGAGCAGGTGCGGGAGTCTTCTCAGAGGACTTAAACCTAACCTGCTCGCTGGCTTTGGGGAATTACACCTCAGTTTACCAGGCGGAGATGCTTGCTCTGCTGTACGCGCTGGATCACATAAATGATGGTCAGGTGCAGGGAAGGAGCATCCTCATAGCGCTGGACAATCAGGCTGTGATTAAGCGCATGAATCAGACAGAGATAAATGCGTCTCTGGCGTTGGAATGTGTCCAAAAACTGAACAGGTGTGCGAAACAAAACAACGTGACGCTAGCTTGGGTTAGAGGACATTCAGGCATCGATGGGAACGAAAAGGCGGACAACCTGGCAAAACAGGGGTCAACCTCGGAATTCTGGGGACCGGAGCCATACTCTGCCATTGGCAGAGGGTTGGTAAGGAACCGCATCGAGAAATGGGTCGCTGAAGAACACCGGAGACGGTGGGACGCTATGACCACGTGCAGGCAGGCTAAGATGGTGCTTACGTTGCCGATTGCCGCAACCAGAAGAAGGATCCTGCATATGCAAAGGAGAACCCTCAGATGGTTGGTGGCACTGATTACAGGACACGGATGTTTCAGGTATCACCTAAAAAGAATGGGAATTCTGGAGGACGACACCTGTCGGATGTGCCTGGAGGAACCCGAGACGGCCACACACATAGTGTGTCACTGTCCGGCGCTGGCGAGAAAAAGGGCTGCCATAACTGGACTCCATTGGATGGAGGACATGAGGCAGATTCCCTTCAATCAGCTGCTCGCGATAACTAGGGGAGTCGAAGCAAGGGAGCAATGGGACAACCCACTGCAACCCCGATAAGATGACTCTAGGTAGAGGGACGAAAAGGGACCCGCAAACAGTGGTCTGATTCGATATCCCTCGAAAACCTATATATATAAAGGCTATGAAGAGGTTTTGGATCAAGTTTTGAAACTCTAGCCATATTTCCATCACCTGTTCTCTAAAAACGAACCAGTAACTATTCACTGGTTTCCAGAACCATTGCTTAGTCAACCAATAAGAAAACTGTGATATTGCATTGGTTGAACCAGTGAAATTCACTTAAAATAGAGAAAAAAGCTTTTTTCTAACGCGGTGTCGTCGCCTAAAATATGAGTCACATATATTTTTTCTCAGTGAAATTACAATTCACTAGTTGAACTAGTAAAATTTTTACTAATTCATTTTAGAGAGAACTTTTCATTGGTTTAATCAGTAAACAGACTCGAATTAAATGGTTTTCCAGTGAAATTATTGTTTACTGGTTGAACCAGTAAAATTTTCACTGGTTAATTTTGAGAGAGTGAGGAAAATCGTATAATCTGGGGTCTTGCCTCCGATGAAGGCTCGTATCACCCTATTCTAGCAAATGGGTCTATTCTAGTAGAATAACTTATACCCTGAAAATGCCATATCGCGATAATTGTTGCTGTGATATTTCCTTTTTATGCAGGGAGTAGACGATACTCCGTTTTCCACTATACTGACACCGCATCTTGCATTCATGCTTCCACAATTATATCATGAATCGCTTAGTGCAGTGTAGGTATTCATGTGTTTTTTGAACCTCTGACACGGTTTATGGCTTTCCTAACTCTTTTGAAGTAAGTCGGGGCAGAATTATCATCAGATATTTGAAAAGCGTCCAATTCCGCAGTTAGTCCGCCATTTAACAATTTATGAATGTGCTCTTATCATTGCTCTAAGACGCCTTTAAAGTGACCGTTCGGAAGATATCGCGATTTTAATAATTTTCCATACCAAAAAATTATTTAAATTCTGGTCAGCCAGGGCGCGGCACACCATGCGTTTTAGGAATTTTAAGGTGTATACTCACTGCAAATCCAAGTGTTTAGCAGGTGTTTGGAAATAAAATACTATAGTGTTTTATTTTTTAACGATAAAGCGTTTTAATGGTGGGCAGTGTTTACTTTTAAAACAACAGAAGCGGTTAATGCACAAAATCTAAACGCTAAAGAGTTTTATTCTTAAACACGTAAAGCGTTTAAGAGAAATTAAACGCTTAAGGTGTTTACCAAAAAATTTTAAACTAAGCACAAGTGTTTAAAAGTAAAACACTTATTCGCCAATTAAACACTTGGGAAGGTAAACACTTAGTTATGATAAAACGCATATGGGGAACTAAACGCTAAATAAAACGTTAGTTATTTTTAAACGGTAAAGTGTTTAGGGGTTGGGAAGTGTCTCTCTAAAAATGAAATACTGAGGGATCCACTTAGAGGTACTTTTTTCAGAAATAAAAAAAATAAAAACCTTTAAATTTATCGGGTAATTTTTATTATCATACAAAAGACCTAGAATATTAAGAAACAAGGAAGTTATTGCATTTTGACGTTAAGCTTTATGAAAAAACCAAAAAAATCACTCAATTAACAATACTTACACTATAATGCTTGAAAATAAGCTGCTATAAAAATTAAATTTATTTTGAAGTTATCACATGAAATGAATAGGTTTCAACATGATACAGTCCAAATTACAGCTCAAAATATGTATTTGTTAATTAACAATTGGCCAAAATACAAAAGGTTTTAGATCTCGAGCTCATGTTAACAAAAATGAACTTTATTTTTTTTAAATTAAAGGTCAAAAAAATCTTTACGAGATTTGATAAACAATTTTAAATTCTTTTTTCAAAATGGCCAAAAAAATGCAATTGCTGTTATTTGAGTAATAAACAAAAGTAAAAAAAAGTAACCAAAATTACATCCAAAATTATTTTAGAATATACATATTCTTCATTTTTTGCCCTTTTTTACTTCATTTGTTTTTTCATTTATTTAATTTAGTTTGTCCTGAAAATTCTACGCCTTTGTTGACAGGTATTTTTTTAATATGAAAATAAAACTATAAAGCTGCTTAAATATTACGAATTTAAAATTATCAGTATCACTGCATTCTGAGGTTTTAGAAGTGTTTTATTTCAAAACGCTTAAAACTTTTTATTTTAACGTCTCCCATTTGATTACATTGTCGACACTATTAAAACACTTAAATGTTAATCAAATGGGTGACGTCAAAATAAAACGTTTTAAGCGTTTTGAAATAAAACACTTTCAAAAGCTGAGATTTGCAGTGATAAGACGAGAAAAAATATGAACGACCCGACCCATATTTCACGCAGTTATGCTAATGCCCGCCAAGGGTACCGGTCAGCATATTTAGTAAAGCGCATCTCGTCCTATCACCGAAGTCAAGCAATATTGGAAGTGGTTTGTACTTAGTCGGGGGACCTTGGAAAAACGGCACTCGGGTAGGATTTTTTTTTGTTTTTTTTTATTTTTTATTTTTTTTTTTCACTTTTTGCAATGATAGTATTATGTTTTAATATAATATTGATTAATAGTTCTATCAACAAAATTTGTATTATTCATAACCAAAAACACGCTACAGACGTTAAGTGTTTACTCATTAAACGCCGCTAAGTGTTTAAAATTCGTCTACAACGTTTTAAACGCTTTAAGTGTTTAGAAAGTAAATACTTGAGTTTACAGTGCTTCAATTTAAAAAAAATTATCGTTCTTGTCGATAACATAGGCTTGCACTAAAAAACCACCACTAATATTACCTAATTTCTCACCTTAGGCACACCACGCCTAAATTATTCTCCTATCTCTCATGTTATTTACAATAGGTTTTGTTTTCTTCTTCCCGATAACATAGGGTTTTCAGCGGTCGGCTCTCAGACTATATAATCGTACCAACCTCAGGCCCGAAAGATGGCGGCGGGTTATCCACACGTGGTCGCGATTGGCTTCATTAATGCCTACGAGACTTTCTCGATATCCTTTCTTTGGATATCGCAGGGTCGAAGATATTACTTTCCTTGCTTCCATAACGATGACTCGCCTATTTATTATTATAGTCCGGGGAAATTAACATTTTAATTAGACAAAATTCCAAAATGGCTGAAAATTGATCCACAGCTTCTTTGGGACTTTTTAAGAAAAGAATTTCATAATCACAAATCACTTTTTGGCAAAAAAAATCACTCAAAACTGATTTTTTCGAAAACGTTATCGCCTACAAAAAGCTCTCTTGTCATTTCTTCGAAAACCTAACCCTTTCGAAGTTATTCAAGGTCAAAGTTTCTAAAAATCACTTTTCCGCCAAAAAAATACCTTGAATAACTTCGAAAGGGTTATGCAATCAGCCCCATATAAAATAAATGAATTAGATCATGACACAGAGCGCCACGACACACCACAACACAATAGTGTAATTCCGGCTTAATTTGGGGCGGCGCTTCGATAACCACCTTGGGGTGGTTAGTTAAAGTACAAAAAAGGGCCCTTAAATTAATCGATGTCGGCACCGTTTGCTCCACTATCGAGCCACCGTAGCAACGTAGCAGCACTGACAAAATTTTATCGCTACTATCATAGTGAATGTTCCATCGAAATAAATGCTCTCCTGCCTACACGGCAATCAATCAGAGCCCACTTGTCTCATTCCCACCACCTGCAGCCCGTTTTTTCGCGCACTCAACCGGATAGCAATTCGTTTCTAAATAGAAACAACTCGACTGTGGAATAATTTCTTGCAGTCAGTATTTCCGAGCTTCAACAACATCCAATTTAGTGTTGAGCCGGACTTACACGAGGCAGTACATTTGTCCCTTACACGATGTAAATTGTACTGAGGCCTCAATTTTTTTTAATGTCCCGGTTCAAAAATAATGTCCTACTGGTATATGACCGTGTATCGAGATGAAGCGAGGTGTGATTGTAACTTACGTAGTGGAGAGACATTTCTTCCTTCCAATTTGAACTGCGGGGAGGTGAGATTGTAAACACGAACTGGAGAGACATTTCTCACTTATTTTGCGGCAGTAAAATATGCAATTTGAACTGAGCCGTGATGAGATTGTAAACACGAACTGTATGGAGAGACATTTCTTATGCCGGATCCACACGTTTGCCAAGGCTTGGCAAGCGTTCGCAAATTGAAAACGCTAGCTTAAACCAAACGTGTGGACGCATCACAAACGCTTGCCGCATACTTCCTTTGCAAGCGTTCGCAAATTGAAAACGTTAGCTTTGGTTTGCCGAGCATCCACATCCACACTCGACCGGATTGGCCACAAGCGTCGCCAAGCTTACACAAGCCAAGCCAAACGCCTTATCCACACGTTTGAATTTGTGAATGCTTGTCAAACCTTGACAAACGTGTGGATCCGGCATTACATTTTTCGACGGAGTGAAATTTTGTACTGGAGAGACAATTCTTACATTTTTCGAGCGAGTGAAGTTTTGTACTGAAAAGGCAATTCTTACATTTTGTACTGGAGAGACATTTCTTACTTTTTTGCGGTAGCAAAATTTCCAACTTGCTTGGGATTGCAAAATATAAATATACGGCCACGGATAACTAATTAGAAACAGTTTCATAAAAATAGCATTTATACTGTTTTTATGTTTTTATGTAGGAATCAAATTAAAGAATTCCCACCACCTCCTCTTAAATTTTCTTTTAAATATATAATGGTGGAAATTAATAACATTATCATAATGATAAGGGGGCGTCCATAAATTACGTGAGGTGTTTAGGGGGGGGAGGGGGTCGAGCCGAATCTCACCAAATCTCACGTGGGGGAGGGGGAGGGTCTCCGAAAATCTCACGTAATTTTTTTCCGCAAGAAACAGTGTAAAAACGCGAGAAAAGTGGGTTAAATTAATAGTACAGGTAAATTAAGCCGCAAAAAAGCGATATAGCGGAAATAACTAGGTACAGGCTGAAAATTGGCAGAGCGCTTCTTTTTATGCTTTTTAATAAGGGGTTATAAAGTCTTATCTACCGATTTTCTACTCCGAGAAGCCCACTTTTTAGGGGGTTTTTGCCCTCAAAATGGGTATTTTTCGATTTTTCTGTAATTTTTTTGCAATATTTCTTAATATCTTTTTGTTTTTTTCAATTTTAAGTACAATATCTGTAAATGAGAAAATCTTTAAAATCGTCTTTTCGGACCCGCAATTAGATTTCATTCACGAAAATCTTGGTGCAGTATCAGATGAATATGGTGAAAGGTTTTATCAAAACATATTGCAAATAGAGAAGGAATAATGAATCAAAAGTATACGTGATACTATTACTATATTTCGACTCAATAGCAATTGGGTATAAAAATTTTGCACTGCCGTTTACACTGTATTTGTTCCCTGTTTTAAATACCACCCAAGTGGAACATCCAAAAAAAAGTAAAGAAAATAATTTAAATATCTGGGAATGAAGAGTGTATGACGTGATGACAAATTCTTATCATTTTATACAATGGTCTGGGAAAACTGCGAAAGTAAGATGTCCTTAAAAGGACTCTTTTTAATGTGGCGTGACTCCTTGTGTGTCCCACGTTTTCATTGGCTTTGCACGCTTCTCTGTTTGATGTTTTGTGCTCTTAAATGTTGCATTGTTTTTTGTTTTGTGTTTGCATGTCTTAGCCGAGCCACTGTGCAGTGGTAAATGTGACCGCGTTTGTGTGCAGGGACCGGACCGGCTCGGTACAGGAGTGCCGGGGAGGGTTGAGAAGGAACCCGCATTTTCGGTCGCATGCTCGTTTGCGGTGTTTTTTCTTCTTATACCTTTTTTGGTGCTTTCGGCCGGATTCGGCCCCTGCACATAAGCGTGGCCCGTTTCTCAGCCCAGCTGAGAAGTGTACTTCTGAGCTAGAAGATTAACTCAATAATTATATTGTAATGTATGCATTGACTTATACGACCATTTTTGGGCAGATTGCGACCCTACGATGAATTAGTGTGGGGGTCTAAGCTTAAACAAAACAAAAAGGCCTAGAAGCCCAATTGAAAAACCTGGAACCTAATGCCGTCGTAAGTATCTCAAGTGCATAATGTACCCAATCCTACTGCAATCATAGAGATTATATTAAGAATCGGCTCTTTTCACATCAGTCAGAACACATGCTATCTGCGGTGCATTGTCACTACAAAAAGCAGACATTTGCACCAGGCGACATAATTAGTTATCTAATAGCCTTATGACACTGGCTTTTTCGTAGGCTGAAAATGCTGCCTTGGCTAGGCTGAAAACTGAAAAAAAAAATTCAAAGGAGATTTTCCCATATGTAAGAGTGAGAGGAGTATATTAAAACTTCTCTTGCCTGGATTTTAAGTGTTATAAAAAGTCTAGAAAACTGTTATAAAAAGCATAGGAAAAGAATGAGATTCATGTTCTTTTTTCTATGCTTTTTATAACAGTTTGCTGCATGGCTGCATCTCTATACTTTTTATAACAGTGAGTGAATAACAATAAATTGAAGTGATTATAAATATATAAGAAGTGGAAATAAATATAATTGAAGTGACAATAGATATATTTGAAGTGAAGGGGTAAATGTTTAGAATTGGGGCTCAGGAGTAAAATCGCTCCAAAAAAATTTTTTGAGGTGTTTACGGTGATTTTTGAATGTCCCAATAGTAATTTCAAGGCGGGGAAGACATATTTTTCTTATTAGAACGTGAGGGGGTTGCGAATTGGGGGATTCCTTCTGTATTCACTCACAACTATCTGTTATAATAATTAGACAATCGTTCTTACTCTCACATGCTATCTCTGTCACACAGTATAACAGATTTCGTCATTTTCAGCCTAGCCAAGGCAGCATTTTCAGCCTACGAAAAAGCCAGTGTCATAAGGCTATAAGCATCTTACAGTACTCGAATTTTGAATCGACGACCATCTGCTCTGACATACCTACTAGACGCCAAGATAGATTTTGAAAACCTTTTGTTATCATTATCGAGAGTTGTGAAGAATGGAAGTCTAAAGGCCCCCATCCACGGTCAAACAAATCATCAAACCAATTTTCGACAAACAACGCACACAATTATGCTTTGACTTTTGTTGGCCATCAACGAGGGAAACTTTCTTCAAACATCCCGAGCGACAATTCCTGTAAAAAAAACGAACTTTCATATGCTTTACATGGCACACTTAAAAAATCCACACACACATTTAAGCTGTTTGAAGGAAATATTAAACCAGACGAATATTTTCTTCAAACAGCGGCCAACTTCGAAAACTTGTATTTTATACACGCACACTTAGAATTTGTTCGATGTTGGCCACAAATTTGATGGTTTGTTTGACCGTGGATGGGGGCCTTAACAGATCCGTATCCTGATGTACAGGCGGCTAAAACGTCAATTTGAAAAGCTGGCTGTGACTTCAGACTCCGCTTTTCTAAGGCGATACGAAAGTAGGAAGCAAACGGAAGCTAGTAGCGATGCCTGATAAATCTTCGAAAAGAAATTATTTTCAGCCAACCAACTTCATTTATTAACTTAATTTGACATTTTGATGCGAACAATAAATTGTTTCAAGAATATTTAAAGATTTTTTAGAATATTTTAAAACAAACAAATAAATACAGCGCATGCGGCAATGGCTTTATTCACGGACTGAAATCCGATAACAGGAAGACAAATTTATTTCGAATTCGCATTGGTGGAAGATACCATTTTCTTATTTCCGAATTTCATGACTTTCGAATCGGATTCCAGGATAACCCCTCTGGGTCTTTCAGTCACAGGTTTTTTACCTAACGATGACATATATAGAAGAATGCTCCGAAGTTTGTATATCTCCATAGTCATAAATGGCTCTACCATTACTATTCAAACAGTCAAGTCGTTACTCTCTAAAAACGAATCAGTGGATGCCAAAGCCAACCTTCGTATGTCAATATATTGTAAAATTCTAAATTTTTTTTATATTCCATATGCTTGCTCTACAAATACACGAGTTTTCTGTTCTCTTGTTAAGAAATCATTATCCCTGTAAGGCACCCTGAGGTTGGTTTCCAAAGGGTAGGCAGAATCACCTGCTAAATGGTAATCCACAGGTATTGTAGTTTATATTGGGTGCATGCCGAGTTGGTGCTGTTATGATTTTGTGGTACTGTTCTTCAACACAAATTATGATTTCTAAATGCAATCAAGCACAGATTAAGGTATTTACACTAAAAATACGCATAATAGTGTAAATCCTACAAATTTTTTAAAATTTATAAATCTCACGTGAGATTGAGGGGGGGGAGGGGGTCGAGCCAAATCTCACGACATCTCACCAAGGGGGGAGGGGGGGGGTCGAAAAATCGCCAAAATTACCTCACGTAATTTATGGATGTCCCCTAATTCCTAACAGGATTGCTACATAAAAACATAAAAAATTTATAAATCCAGTTTTTATGAAACTGTTTCTAATTAGTTATTGTGGAGGCATAGATTTCTTACTTACTAGGCAGCTCAATGCATATTAGAATTAAACTTGTAAAAATGCTCTGCATTGGTATTTATTTTCTTCCTTTTTTTAATTTGCTTGTTTTTGTCATTTTGGCATTACAATGGCACCTCGCCTCATTTGAAGTATGACATTGTACTGGCTCAAAAGAAAAAAGGGCACCGCTTACAAACTCATTTTATAATCGTGTCCAACCCAACACTAATCCAATGCCACCTTCTTCAACACCCCCCGAACGCGCATAACCCTTAACCTATTCACCCTGTAGCAGTACTAAGCTTACTGCTAGACATGGACTGGTAGTAGGTACAAAGAGTGATTCCTGAGCTTAGCACTGGGAAATAAAAAAATTGCCACTTTTGCGGGGCAGGTTATTTGGAAGAAACTAACCCAACTATCCTCTCTTTTAGGTTATTTAAAATTGGCCGCGGCTTTTAGGCTCTGATAGCGCTTCTACAAGTCTGGAGTAGCTACGGCACGAGTTTAGCTTCAAATGCTATATGCTAGTCTTCCCATTCAACTGAATTTACCACATACATATTTATTATACACAATTTGAAAGGGTTTAATTGCATTGCTTCATCTAAAGCACCTTTTTATTCTGTATTACATTGGTTTACGGTTTAGTTGCTTTAGTAATTTATTTACATTTCTTTTTTAATTCTTACTCATGTAATGTATAAAATGAGCATTTACAATGCACGCAACCATACAATTTTCATTCTCATAGTTATTTAAGAATTTGCAAAAAGCTACAAAACTTTATAATATTAAAAATTTAAAACTTATTCGCATATTTGTTGCACTCATAATGTCTGCGCTGTAATTAGCCAACGTTTTCATAATGGTGATTTGAGTATAATAATGTTTACCTGTGTGATGAATTCAGATGAGCAATCATATTTCTTTTGATTTGTTTGTTGTTTATATTTATTTTCGTGCTGTCACCACTTCAGTTTAGTGGGACGAAAATAAAGCCGTAAAAAGTCGTCCGATTTGGTTTTCCCGAAGCAGTATATATTATTGCTTAATTATCTGAAAAAGAAAGAACAAAATTTGATTATTAAAACAAGAAAGCTTGATCTTTCAATACGCACGCTGCACTAAATATTTGTGTAGTTAAACAATAAAAGGCAGTGTTTGACTAAGGGAGTCCAAGAAAGGTATTAGATCTAGCTAACCCCCTCATATTTCTTAAATGAAAAAAAATGTGTTTAGATTTCAAGGCATATCTAAAATCAGTTTAAATAGTCGAGACGAGATTATTCGCTCGAGATCTTGTCGGAAGTCTGGTAAAATAAAATAACTGATGAAGCGCGCACGGCACGATGTCCTGCGAGCGGTTTTTTGAGTTTCAGGAATAGCTAGAAGTGAGGCGGAGATAAATTAGGCGAACAGGGCGCGGTTGTTAACGATATGCCGTTTTGGTAGTCAGAAATCATTATTTCCCAGACATTAACAAGACCTTATTTTTTGAAAAAATTGTGTGGTTTTGGAACCACAAGAGATGCAATGCATCTGAGGCACAAATGGTCTTTCAAGCCGATTTTATCGATCCAAAACGATTTATGCGAAATGTGAACAAGGTCTCTAATAAGTGTCTATCGGAGATTTTTGAGCAGCAAATCACTGACTTCCTTTGTTCACGACGTCTTTGATCAATGTTTTCACTGATTTTAAAAATCGAAAAATGCATTTTTTTAAGTGAAAGTAAAGAAGCGTGTCTCATTAACTACTGATGAACTGTATCGCAGATCTCGGTCACAATGCTACCAGCCTTCACAGAAAAAACTATTCCCGAGCAATTTAAATGGACAAAGGCATACCATTTTTACACAATTGTATGTATGTTTGTAGGTTTATTTGTTCCACCATAACTTCTAAACGCCTGAACGGATTTAGATGGTACCGTTAGAATCATTTAATGAGTCCGAGTAACATAGGCTAGGTTAATTTTTTAAAAAAACAAAGTAATTACAGAATTAAGAACTACGACTGCCCTTGTGACAAAAAACATACTAAAAAGCCAAAACAAGTTTTAAGGACTTATGTAAGACAGAAAAAAGATATAGAAGACATGGTTCTCTTAGCATAGTCAATGTGTGAATATTAAATATAAGATACTGTCTAACTACTGTACAAAATATTAACTTTAAACAGTCATTTTGTTAAGTATCACTCGGGGGCCTCGATAGTCTAGGGAGTAAAGGCGCTTGCAACCATCCCAGAGGTCCCGGGTTCGAATTCCGGCAGAGCCCTACGGTTCTTCGCCTTTCCCACCTTCTTTCTTCTTCCCTCTTTACATTCCTCCTGTCATAGCCTTCAGCTAGCACTGCCCCGCTCCACCAAGCGCATGTCATCGGTTCGTTGATGGGATTCAACTCGTTTCAGGAGGCATAACACTCCAGCGAGTTGTTGCTCGTTGCCCGGATGCCAGAGTCGCGATAGAAATGGTTGGGGTTAGGTGGTTGTGGCAGTTCCTTCCTACTTCTCTCTTCCCTTTCACTATATATCGAGCAGGGCTTCTTAAACTATGGCTCTGCGACCCCAAATGTGTCGCACACATGAAATCCCAATATCGTTCATCGCCAAAAAATCTTGAAGAGATTTCACGTCCAGCAGTATCAAATATTGCAAGAAGATTTAGATTGTTATGCAGTAAATAACAAGCACATCCGTCTCATTAAAAACGATTTTTCCTTTAATTTTTGTATACTTAACCACTAAACGGCTGCTCTCAAATATATTCGAACACACTAAGACGGCCAAAATGCCCGGGATTGAATATATTTTGCTCAAATCCCTTTTATTTTTGTTATTGCAAAAAATGCAGTTTTGATGAAAAATAGGGTGTATAATTTTGTAACTATAATAAATATAAATTTATTTTATATTTTTGTATGTTTTCAAACAAATTATAAAACTATATTTTTCGTATACCATGAATGAAGAAAGTTTAAGAAGCCCTGGACTAAAGCTTGCTGTTTGACATTGCACTCTATACGAAGAAAATAGATTGTCGACAGTACAAAGGGCTTTCCCTGAGCTCTAGTATTCCACATAATAAAAAAAACAAAAACCTATGTATGTTTAATCTGTATTTTCGCAGTCGGGGTACAAATGTTACGAGAATAAGAAATTAAAACTGTACCCCGGTGTGTTGAGTTTATCCGTATAAAGATCTTCGTACTTATGACATCCCACTTGTGCTCAGAAAACATCAATATTAAGCGATACCGGGTTACTCGTCATTATCGTTCACTCTAAACTTTTTTTAGTCAATACTTTGCCTTTATTGCTTCCTGTATATTGCGGTATCTTTTCACCTTTCTACATTCAATTATCGCTAATTGTCGAAGAAATACAGAAGTGTCATATTTTGTAGTATACCTACTCTGCACCATTCACCAAGCACCTCTATTGATGTAAAGCGAAAAGCAAAAGCTAATGAACAAAAGCTGCTGCTGATGCAGTAGAAGAACTATTACGGAATCATAAGTGTAAACGAAAAGCAAATTAATGTTTTCAAATATTTTGGAGATTTTCTCGTTTATCTCATATATGTTCTTAAAGGACTTCATACAATTCAAGGCAAAAGGTATAAACAACTATTATATTTAGCTGATTTAGTGCAATAGCTGATATATCCTCATATTGTTCGTCGTGGTAGGTAACTGTATTTGTCATCAAAAATAAAGTTCTAATCATCTTCATCGTTAGTTTAATTTAAATTGAAAAGATCAAGTTTTACACCCGTATTTATCCAAATGCTCGTATTATGTATTATGTATTCTTTAAATTTGGACAGAAAGCTCTAATCGGAAAGATAATAGAGAGAAGAGTGGAGTAGAGCGAACTTGTCAGCATCAACAAGCTGTTTTATTCCACCGAGTCCCAACCAATACTATGGTGGCAGAACGTTAACTTCAATCATCGAACAAGAGACGACTTTCTCGTTATTTATTATGCTTAAAAGCGATGTCAGCAGAAAGGAAAATAAATTGAAAAGACAACGCAAATAGAAAACACAAAAAAAAAGAATGTTATCTAGATGGGACAACTGGAAACGAGAAGGAACATACCACGGATCAGAATCGAACCACGGACCTCTAGGATGATAGCCGCTTATCCTGAAGGCTACCGAGAATGGCTAAAAATCTTTTATTGGAATTAAGTCATAAAAATTGCTTACATTATTATATTTGATCGGTTAAAAATGTTACTATACTATATTTCAAAATAGCAGCAAGGAGAATAAACAATCTTTGATGCTAGGTCCTAAAGTATTTTAAAGGTGTACTCGTATTTGATATACAAAGTAGGTAGGAAATCCAATTTTGTCACAAAAAACTTTAAACTTTTTAAACTAACTTTAATTTTCCATCGTTTTTAAAAAGACATAAAGTATACATCTTGAGCCGACACTTTTTGCTTAACTAGCTGATTCTCAATATTGAGCAATAGGGTCGTAGCCAGCGGTAAGTCCCGTAGGGCCCGGGCTCCCCACCGAAACTCTGAGACACAATATTGTAAATTTTGAATTTTTAGAGTTTTGAATGTCAAAGAGTTCGGAAAATTTTGAATTTCCATTTTCGAATTTCCTAAATCGGTTTTTTCGAAATTTTCCCGTTTCCCTAATTTTTAAATTTTCCAATATTTTCACAACTCCAAATTCAAACTTTTCAAATTCGGAATTCCCGAAAATCGATACTTTTCACATTTTAATCGCCAAAACCCGCGAACCCCAACCCAGTTTTTGATATTATTGTTTACGAACGAATCGAATCGGAATGAAACGCGTACAAGGCCAATTTTTCAAAAAATCAAGAACGAATGAATTGAAAGGTGAGTACTCTGCATTTTGTCTTTACTGACCGGCGGGTGTGAGGGGACGTAGGAGTGGAGGGTTTAGATGGTCGGTGGTTGAACCGTCAAAGGGGTGGTTGTTTGGGGTACCTATTGGCTGGACTACAAGGATAAATTGATTCACATTCAGAAATCTGTCAACCCATGGGAACTTTGGTGTTGATCAGAATAAGGTTCTCGAGATTATGGCAGCAAAGAAATCTCGAAAAATAAAATTTTGAATTTTTTAACTTTGATCAACGTCTTTTGACAATAAGCAAGCTGTTTTTCTACTTTAATTAATTCTACTTCAATAATAGAATTATCCATTAACCCCCCCTAGTAACGAAGATTTCTAACTACGACCAGGGCCCCCGGCCAAATTTCTGGCTACGGTCCTGTTGAGCAAAGATAAACTTTAGAATCTGTCCTGGATCATTGTGTTCCTAATCCAAGTTTTTAACCGTCTCATAGCAGAGAAACTCCTTTCGAAAACAGCCGAGCTCACCGGAAGACCTACAGCAAACTTGCAATAGCTACACTGTAAAAAAAATATGTAAATTCACAGTGCAAATGTACAGTAAAATTACAAATCGCGATATGAAATACTAATTTACTACACAATTATTGTAATTTTACTATAAATTTTGTAACTTCACAAAATGAAATTGGAAATCTCCAATACTGCATAACGTAAATGTTGATTACATGTATGTAAAGTATATTTTACGCAATGTTGTGTATTTTTCTAAATCGTTTATGTAGGAAAATTACAATATTTGTTATATATTTATATTTATCGGTTATTGGAATGTAAGGTTTAAATTTTTCCTCTCGTGGATATAATTCACAGGTAACAATGGAATACTAAGCATATAAACCAAATTGCTTTTAAGTTAAGGCCAGACCCTAGACTTTGTCAGGGTCTGGGCAGTTCTTGTAACAGCCAAGAAATTTTGATAGGCATTGTGAGCAAAATGCTAGTTTTTTATGTATAGGGGGTGGGCGTTAACTAAGAATAAAATTTGGCGCTTGGAAATATTTCAGGCAGGGCCAAGCACATTGGCACATGGCGGTAACCTTCAGCTTTAGGTTTTTCCCTTTTCGTCTCTCTCGGTAAAAAGTTGCAACAAGAGTTTTGGAAATTTACAAAACTATGAAGAGAAAGTTCCAATACTGATTGTATTTTTACATCCCACAAATAATTTATATTTACTACACAGTTGGTAAAAATACGTAAAGTAGATTAGGAATATTCCTAATAATATATATTGCAAATTTACAAAACTGCTTGTGAATAAAACTTCCAGTATTTTTTTTGTAAAATTACCACAGAAATTTTTTACAGTGTAAGGTTGAGGCTCTTCACCTTCATGGGCAATACTTTTTCATGTTTTTCATAGAACGCGCGGCGAGTTTTGAACATCCTGGTGCTCAAGTAGCTTTATCCTGGGAGGGGGTCGCACAGTGGGCTGAATCCCGATTCTAGCTGGACAAAAGCCAAAAAATCAATGTCAAAATGTAAGGTTTTCAGGTATAGGTAAGCTTTCTTAAGGCTTCAGTAAACCTAATTCCACAAAAAGTTTATTATTATAGCGAACAATAGTGTGTAAGAACTTACTGTGAAAACGGTCGAATGCAAGTAGAGCGTGAGACGCTTTCGTGGTACATCAATATGACCTTCCTTTATATTATCTGTTCATCTAACTTGTTTAGATACCTTTCAATATGAAGTTTCAAGCACTGAAAACGTCCGATTGAAGAAGGTAAGTTCATACCATTAGGATATAAGAGAGTGTGACTTTGCTTCGTGGAAAGTGAAAAATTCTTCACATTTTAACGCGCAACTTTTTTTCATTAGATGTTATTGACTTAAAATTTTGAGATTTTCTTTATTATGATATAATTAATAACATATTCAAAGGAGGAGGGCCATAATGAACCATAAATTGAGAAATAACAAAAATTCTCCAATTAAAACTCCAATTTAACACATTTGCCTATGATACTGCCAAGCTGTTTGTGGAGCTCTATAGGTGATACAGGATGCCTCCCAGCGAACATAAAATCCTTTTACATGGCTCTTTAGCTATCAAACATGCCCTAGTTCCAATAGGGCAGATTTCAGAGGAGGCACAGGAGGCAAGGAATAAATAGATGGGGCGATTCAGAGCCCAGCATACTAAAAAGTCCTCATATATAAAAACCTGTGAAGACTTACGTTCACATGCTTTTGATCTCATCGGATTCTGTTATTACAGGCCTTAGAACTTTCCAGAAAGTCCCGTTAAGGGAGCTGAGTCCTATCCTGATGCAAAGGGGCTGATCACGGATTCAGTGGAAGAGGATATGCTTGATGAGCAGCATAGCGAAGCGGATACGGATTCTCCGATAGAATCAGAAGATGATTCTGATTTTGAATTTTTATAAAAATAATACTTCATTTAACTAGAATATAATTTTGCATCTATTTTATCTTTCCATTTTATTTTATATCATTTTTTCCTTAAAAAATATGTGAAAAACCTCAAAATTCAGCCAAACTTCTGTTCTGAGAACTAAAGCATCTTCTTTTTCCTTCGAATATTTTTTTCATTATTTTTTTAAGCTATTCCAGTCCTTTAGCCCTTGTTAAGCCCATAAAATAATTTTGTCCAGCTAGAATCGGGATTCAGCCCACTGTGGGCCGTGGCAATTCTAGGGGAACCGGGCTCACCCCGGCCCCCTCAGGTTACGCCTATGATACCCATCCTTATCTAGCTATGCTTGTCTAAAAATTCGTAAAATTTCTTTATTTCCATAATCATTCCCACAGTTGGAATAAGATTAGGTCGATGTACTTTAATAATTAGCTTTTTTATGCAAAAAGCCTTATAATAGATTCGGCGACTTTTACAACAGAATATCCTTTAAATAGCAGGAGCTAATCATTGTGCGTATATTAAAGGTGCAGAAGACAATAATACTCAAGCAAGAAAATTTGCTGATTAAAAACGATCAAGGATCTAATGTCCAATGGCACTTTTTATAGATAAATAAAGGCAAAACCAAAAATTGAATACATTCTTTGAAAAAAACAAATATATTAACAAAAAATAAATGTAGCGTCAAATATAAGTAAATGCAACTTACACAACCCTAAAGAAATGACAAAATTCTTATCAAACCGCGCCGTGATAAACCCGTCGATAATTCTTTTCAGTTAAGTAAATTTATGGACACCATGGCCTGTAGCCTATGGTCTTAATCCGGTTTCTAAATTCAAAAAGAAATCGAACTAGCATAAGATTAATGATGAAAAGTGAAATTGACATTCTTGAAGCTAAGCCATTATTACCGGCAAGCCTCTTGATTGAGAAACAGAAAATTTTTTATATGTATGTACGCTTGACAGTAAATTTTATATTTAGAATATGATATTTTATTTTGTTTTATTTTGCATAAAATTCTTTATTTATTATGTATTAAATTTCACTTAATTTAACTAAAAGAATGCCTCGCCATAAAAATTATGAATAAACTCAATCTTTATATTACATCGTTTTGGTTGTCACATCCACGAATCGTATTTATTCTTTCGATATTTGATACCCATCACCAATCGCAATCAAGCAGATTTTTTGCTTAAGTTGAAAAAAAACCCACGACTGTTGCATGACATCTGAACAAGACAAAGATCAATAAATCATGAGCCGCGCCGATCAATGAAAGCCATTTTCAACACCTCCGAAACGCCAAGAAATGCGTTTTACTTTACCAAAGATGGAAATACCTTGGCTGGGCAGAAAGGAAAAGACAAAAAAAAATCTCGAAAAAGCATTTTTTGTCCCCGAACTCGTTGGATTATTTAACTCCTCAAGAATACTGTGTACGACGTAAATTTAAATGCAAATGTCTGATATATTCAAATTCGTTAAACCCAGCTAAGGTACGTGAAAATTATACAAAGTGTTCACTTGCTCTTATGTGTATGCCCCTGTATGTGGTACAAGAAATCTTTTTGTACGTCAGAAGACGAACAACAAAAAAAATGGAAGATAAGGAGCGTAAATGGCAGAAGGCTTCGGCTTTGTATATTGAAGGAGCGGAATTTCTTCGGTATGCCGAAGTCTGTAATATAAAAAATGTAGCAGTAGCCAGAGTCTTCTTTAATCCATACAAATTGGATTTCCTGTATCGCAAGGCCGGAGAAAGTACTTTCATTCGTTTCTAAGAACCACATCAAATCTTGTCATCTTTTGTTGGTTGAAGCTGATGCCTTTAGCATGCCCCTGTATGGGGCAAGGGGTTGGAGAGCAGCATGCGTTTTGTTATGCATATGACTTTTTATCTATTGCGGTTTTGCATAAATATTTTGTTTATAACAAATCCCTTTCTTTCTTTCGATGTTTTGCTGCTCTGCTATTAAAATAGTGCTCCTGGTGGTATCCTTTTGCGGTAGAGGGCAATTTACCAGGACAAAAGGGTATGAGTTGTTATATTATAAAAACGTTGACGAACCACAAAATTTACGACTCTTTGACGATTGTTACTCAAGCAAGGATATCATCTCCTTTCGTTCCTTTTTGTTGAAATACTTCCACTTTGCACGCACTACTATTCTACAACAGTAATGAGCGTTCCCTTGCGTTCTCGATGCCGGTTATGGCAGCTTTATAAGCCATTTTCCCAGTTAGAATTATTGGATTGTATCATGCTATTTTGACACCAGGAAACAGGGTATCGTTCGCTATGTATCTAGATACATTCCCTGCATACATAAAGCGATTTCCTACTTGAGTCACTCACTTCTCTCTCTGTGTGTTCGCTGCCTGGCATAAAAAATACAGCGACGTCATTCTAAATAATGAACAATTTGCCAAGGGCTCTACTATGAATATAGGCAAAAATCATTAGGTATGCGAGTATCGAAGTATCCAAGTATCGAAATATCGGCAAAGAAGTATCGGGCATGTGGGAGCACAGTACGCAGTGGGAGCTTCCGTTGGGCCTGGATTCGATCAGCAGCGTATTATAGGCTGCAGCATATTTCATTAATAACAAACATTTAATCAAGAAAAAGTAGAAAAGTTTTGATTAAATGTCGGACCAACCGGGAAACTTTTAAAGCTGTACCAAGACTCTGTGCTGCTCTGCCCCTGCATCAGCTTAGGGTACTTGGAAATTCGATTAAGTTTCCTTCGTATCATGATAAGGAGCACGAACGAGAGAAAATTTTCTTCCTGTTTTTTTTTCATTCCACCAAGGGGTGGGGGTGTTTTATGATGAAAGTTTTTCATCATTTGGAAGAAATTATTAGAATCTGTTGAATTTTCCTGTTACTGATGGAAGGAAGGTTCTACTGGTGGGCGGTTCTCTTTGGCTAATTTAGATAAATGGAACATTCAGAATATGCTTATGCATAAAATAAAGGTAGACAAAATTCTTCGATGAATATTTGCAAGTTGTTCTGGTACGTTGTTGTTGTTTTTCTTGTTTCTTGTGTTTGGAGAAGATTAATTAAAATTAGTTAAGAGAAAATGGAATTTTTTTTGGAGGATATAGTTGATAAAAGGAACAGGAAGTAGTTGTTAATTTATGACAAAGCTGCCATGAGAAGTAAATTGAAATTGTTAATTTTTTCTATGAAGTGAAATTTTGTTGTTTACTTTCTAGATAAGATTGGAAAAGAAGGAATTTTTTATTATAATATTTTTTTGTTGAACAATCTTTATCAATTGCAATTAATCTTGCATATTTTCGTAAATTTTATATAGATATCACAATAGAACCAACGAATAGAACTTTAGTTAACAAACTTTATAAATTCTTACAATGTTATTTGCTGATTTTACGCTATAGTTTGTAGATTAGTACAACTACAGACCAATCAAGTTTGTTGAACATCGCTTACAAAGTACTTTCAAATGTTTTGCTTAGTTAAGTATATAGACTGAAGCTATATATGGAAGACAAAGTTAGTCATTGGGGGCGAATGTCTAATGAAGGCATCGAAAGGTGGTGGCGCCTGATTTGTCACTTTTATCAAAGCCGAAAAAGAGGCACTGCAGATGAACACCTAGCAGTTCTGTTAGCAACTCCTAATCCGTCCTCAGCGCTTTACCCGTTGATCTATGGCCGTCAGCCAATTTTCCTGAAAAAGGTAGCACTGCACGCAAAATACTCCCACCTATCTAAAACTGTAAAAGTAAAGAAAATTTTTGACCATTTACTGGGGTGTGGTGGTGAAATGGCAACTTCAGCTAGGGGTGGCTTGGGGGTGGTACAAATGGTCAAGAATTTCTGTCACTAGAATTTTACGGGACCTATAGTATATGACTATTTCAAGAGACTGCGATATAGTTTAAAAGAAACTCTTGCCGTGGGAGTTTTTAGACTGTGCCTTCCGCTTACGGAATTATTATTGGTTCAACACAAAGAAAACGTCCTTCAACCTAATCCTGGGGCCCCTTTGCCGATGGCGCCCCTTTGCCGATGGCGCCCCAAGCGGCCGCATGGTTCGCTTGTGCCTCGGGCCGGCCCTGGCCGCAGATGGATAACTGTGGTGGATGATGTCAGGAGCTTTCAGGAAGCAGACATTGTAAATGACGCCCATTTGGTAATAGTAACTATTCGCCTCAAAATCACAGTAGTCAGAAAAGTCAAATGCGATGCCATAAACCGTAGACGGTTTAACCTTCTGCGCGACAGAATCAAAAGCCTAAAATTTGCTGGGAAACTGCAACAAACCTTAAACCAGCAAAAAGTTTCTGAAGAAAAATATATTGAAGAGCTACTGTATGTATATTGACAGCAAAGGAAATGAGCATTGGGCACAACCTGGCAAAAAATAGAACTCAGAAGGCCCCTGAAAAATAAGAAGTACAAGCTATCCGGAAAGACGTCATCAACTTGAATGGGGATATTACCAGAGGCTGGCAGAAAAAGCCTAAAACGTGGCAAACATAAGCAACAGATTATTTCTTCGCCACCTTGAACTGTGAACCTGATAAACAGGAACTCCAGGAACCTGAAAAGACAGTAGAATCACCACTCGTGCCGCATCCAAAATAAAAATCGTAACCGCAACTCGTGTAATTGCAATTGTCAAGCTGACGAAACAGAATTGCAGAAAGACTATGAGAAAGGGTTCGACTCCGGTTAATAGAAGCTTTATATGGCAGGCACTACGGACAGCCTGACAAAATAATAGAATTTATAAGAGCTCTATACAAAAGTTCCAAATGCAGAGTTCTCCATAATAGAAAATTATCCCACAGCTTTGAGGTGAGCTCAGGAGTAAAAATGTGCCTACTTTCCCCATTACTCTTTCCTATAGGTAGTAATAAACAACATCTAGTGCTCTACCTAGACTAGACAGTAGAGCAGGTGGCATACAATGGGGACTGCTAGACCGCCTTAAAGACCTTGACTACGTGGATGATATCTGATTGCTGACCCACAGACATCAGGACCTCAACAAATATGTTTAACAATTTAGCAACAGAAATTAGTTCGACAGGCTTAAGGCTAAATCCGATTAAAACTAAAGACATGCGGAGAAATGCAAACACCATGCGTTGAATAACCATGAAGTAGAATTGGTAGATAAATTCTATTACCTCGGTAGCATTATTACCCAAAATGGCGTGGCACAAGAAGACGTCAGTTCCAGAAAAAATAAAGCAAGAAACGATGAACGGAGATCTCAACTACTATAACCAAATTGAAGCGGTTCTAATCCAACGTAAGGACAAGAAATGGTTGCGAATCAAAGTCATCCAATTCATCGCAAGGAGCTTTCACGTTTTCATGAGACGCCGACATCCTTACTAATATTATAAATGCGAAAGTAACTCTGTCTGTCTGTCTGTTACGCTTTCACGCCTAAATCGCTGAAATTGGGTATAAAGATAGATTAGACCGTCGCGAAAAAAGGCTTGAAGGGGTTGAAGGAGGGGATGAAAGTTTGTATGGCCATTTGACCATTTGAAACCGATCAACTCAAATTTTGCACATATGCGTAGTTTTCTTGACAATGCAATGTGACAATTTTGTACAAAAATAAAGATAGAGATTCCAAGATGACGGCCGATTATTGAATTTTGTCTTCCTCGACCCCCGACATGGGTATCAAATGAAAGGGTATGACAGGTAGAATACAATTAGTGGTGTACGTGTAGCGTCATTCCAAATTCAAAATGGCGGCCAAAACAAAATGACTGAAGCCATATAATAGACTAAAAAGTAGAAAATATAACCGATCAACTTCAAATTTTGCACATACGCATAGTTCGCCTGGCAATGCAATCCGACCGTTTAGTAAAATAATCAAGATGGCAGTTCCAAAATGGAGGCGGATTTTTGCAATTTTGTTCCCCGACCCACCCACATGGGAATCAAACGGAAAGGGAATGACAGGTAGAATACAATTAGTTGTGTAGCGTCATTATAAATTCAAAATGGCAGAGTACCTTTTCTTCAAAACGCTCTCAGTATAAGTATCAATTGAAAGGGTGTGACGATTATAATACAGTAATCTGTATGACGTCATTTTAAATCTAATATGCCGGCCACCACAAAATGGCGGAAAACATATAATAGACTAAAAAGTACAAAATAAAATGTATGTGATATATTTCATCAAATAGTACAATAAATATATGGCTTCATTTACTACCTTTGCCTATTGTATATATTTTAAGATAATCGTTTTTCATGAGTAAACACCAGTCACGCGGAGCTGACACACACTTTCTTTTTTATAGGCAACTCTAAATTTTTATATGTATCCAAAATCAATTTTTTCAGATTTGTTATTTTTTTCATTATACCTTTTTCCTACCGCAGACTGTGCACATATAATCTTTTGTTATTTAAAGGCGTTGCAACGCACGCGGGTTTTTGCTGGTCATATCACTAAATGTTATCAGAGCATATGCGGTACTCAATGTTCTTGCTGGTCCACACTTTGGGTTTTTATAAATCTGTACTCTCTTTAAATCTCAGCACTTATACTTAATTTGTTCTTGTTCACTATTGTATTGTAGATGCTCCAATAGACCGTTACGGACCGATAAAAACATTGCTAGAGCCTTGTCTGGCTAAGAACAAGAGGTATGTGCCGTTTCATTGCCCACGAAGCAGCAGTTGTAGCGGATTTCTCTACTTTAAGATGCAGCGGTACAAAATTGCGAAAAAAACAATGGCTAACTTCACTGATGGTCCAGCCTACTGGTGTTACTTAATGATTTATATTTTTTACCTTGCTATTTGCTCTTCTGGTGAGAATGCAAGATTTTTCTTAGGCTAAAATCATCACAAACACCAGTAATTGACTGCAACGCAAATTACAGTTGTCCAAAAACACCAGGAAAATTACAGACTTTGGACACTATTCCGAATCATCTGCGATGAGATTTAAAGTATATTTCCCCCTTATTTGCTTTCTCCCTTAAAATCCATTCTTTTTGAGGGTGGAATGTTCGCCATTTTTTTTGTACCTACATAACTAAAACATTATCCGATGGGGACGTGTAACAGTGTGGTATAATTTTGTGGAAAGGTAGACGTTTAAGAAGGGTACAAAGCAGATACAGCATTGGGGTTAAATTGGAAAAAGTAGATTTGGCCGGTGGGGGTTGATGTATAATTTGCATAATTTTACGATTGCACTAACTAGAAAACTGGAAAACGTTTTGTTTGCTGGGCAGTACTGGTTATTTTGTTGCTTTACTTTAAAAGTTAGCAAATACTAATACAGGTTTTAATTCACAATTCACATGCAATTGTAAACGATATGTGGTATTCGGAATTAAACGATAATATAGAACAAAATTGAAAAGATTCCGATACTTAAAAGAAAAACTTAATTGAATTTTTAATAATATGTAT
This sequence comes from Thereva nobilitata, assembly GCA_963855945.1. NCBI lineage: Eukaryota > Metazoa > Arthropoda > Insecta > Diptera > Therevidae > Thereva > Thereva nobilitata. The sequence continues at coordinate 108,723,056 of OY979695.1, read as the reverse complement.
AGCACACCTTATTTACGTGTTTCTTTTATAAAAAATCCCACTCCAATCATAAATTTTACTATAACTATCAAACAGCTTCCAACATGACACTTTAAAATCCCATTGTACATAAAGCCTACGCCATGGATTTATTAAACATTGACATAAAAAAATTTGTTAAATTTCATCTTAGAACACAACAAATCATTAAAAAACCACTTTTGGTCTCCTGACGACTTCAATAGGAATCTTCAAGTTCATCCCACATAATTTTGTAGTCTGACTTCTATCCAGAAATCCATAAAATTATGCTGATGATTTTCAACATGAATTCCTCCCGCAGATTAACAGTGTCGTAAACTACGTTAGTTAACTACTTTCTGTGGTAAATTAGATGCTTGTGTACTTTTAATTTATTGATAATTTTCTATTATTCGTATCAGTAACAATTCACATTCTATCGCAGGGAACAATAGCTTTAGCATCTCAAAGGTGTTGAATTTTCACTTTATTGCTCTTCGTTTTCCCTTTTTTAATTTAGTAGTTTTTGATTTTATTCGATTTCTTTTATTAAGTTTAACTTTACAGATCAGAGGAAGCCCACCTGCTTCATTTAATTCTGGCGTGATCCATTGTTGAAGGAATGTGATTCGGCGGTTTTTCGATTTTATTTCGATGGATATTGTCCATCAAAAGATAGTAAATGTGAATGCTTGACATTAACAACCGATTTTTATCACGTTTTTTGCAACAAATAAAAGCGAAAAAAGTTTATTTTGACTTGAAAAATTTATAGGGGGTACTAAATAGAAACATTTCAACTGTGGGAACATTTGACGAATTCTGAGATACAGGTAAGGTAGGTAAATGCGGCAGCCCCTCTACCCCTACCGTAAAAAATTAATAAAACTCAATAAATAAAAACGCTTAGTAGGCCTATATATCACCTCTTAGACCTATGTACTATTGAAATAATTTTTTAAGAAATTTTTGAACCCCTAAAAACTACCCTTAGAGAAATAGTCCAGTCCCCAACCGTAAAAATGTTGTATTAACACACTTTTTTTCGGCGGCCACCTTTTTTGAAGAAATTTTGGATTTCGTCTCTACTTACCACCTATTTCAAAGTCTACCCTTTTTGAGACACACAAATTTAGTTATAAGTTCAGAAAGTATTTAGTAAATTTTTTAGTGTGTGCGTATGTGTGCGTGTACGTGGATGTATATGTACTCGCGGGCTACCGACCCCCGAACACTCGATTCACCTATGCTCTAAAAAAGATTGCGGTTTTCTTACTGTATCGGGGTCAATTTTCCAGCTGCAGTGTCCATTCAAAACCATTTTGTAGGTAATTTCACTGGCTATAAAACGGTGTTAATTGTATTATATTAAAACCCTTAATTTTCAAAACGTGAGGGGTCAAACGGCTAAGCAAAGGTGGTACTTACTCTATAAAGCAAACTTCAATCCGCTATATCTCCGTCAGCTTTTAAGCTACAGCAATACATAAAAAACCAAAATTTTTGTTGAAGAAAAAACTAAATTTTGTTACTCAACAGTTTTTTACGTATCTTCAATAGTTTTAGAGTTTTTTGAAATAAACGCAGAAATCTGTAAATTTCGTAAAATCCACTTTTCATTTTGATCGTACCCATTTCGAAAAATACACCCTGAAAATCACTCAAACTATTTAGATCCGATAGATATCTCTAAAATAAAGTGAATCCTATGTGGAACATGATAAATTTGAATTTTGGTTTAAGTGGTATTAGTTTTATTGATCATTTTTGTAAAAAGAAATTTGAACGGTACATCTTCTCTTTGTCATAACTCATTCATTTTACATGCAAATGAGGTTCATCAGTGTTCATTTTAAAGGTCTTTTCAAGCACTTTAAAAAATGTAATATAAGTTATCCTCGAAAAATGCATCGATTTTCCGTTATTCAACGTTAAATACAACGTTTTGAGTATTTGCTTTGAAATACTCGCTTTGTTTTATACCTAGAGCATTCATTCCACCATTTTCTTCGTTTTTTTATAAGCTTTATTTTTAGTGACAAAAATTTTGATAAAACGCTTATTTTTAGACTTATTGACCAAAAACTGTTCGAAAACATGAGGTTTTTTAATGAAAATTGCAACTTTTCAAACGCTTATAACTAAAAAAATATCAATTTTACAAAAAAAGTTTGTACCACATTTTTTGCTTAAAATTAGCCTCTATCGATTAACGGGGTTATTTTGACCAAACATATTTCGCACATTGATATATGGTAGACTTTGATTTTTGAGTCATTCCCTATCTACTGTTAAATTTGAAGTCAATCGGTCGCCGCCGAAAAAAAGTAGAGGTGATGTCGGTTGGGAACTGGATTAAAAGAAATTGTTCAGTTGTCTCTGGCTTGTTCCTCTCCACAGCTGTGGCAGGGCAATGGTATAATATTTTCAATCTGGCCGCATGTTCCGCAATCGGTCAGTGTCCTGTTTTGATCAACACGACTATGGTGACCGCGGCATCACCGTGAGTTCGTTTGATCTGCGCTTGCTGGAGCCAGACTGAGTCTTTCTTGTTTTGGCGAATGATTTTAAGCTCTTCGATCTTGAGCTTGCTATTGAAAGGAAACGCATTATGGTTTTTCTTCGTCACACACAGCGTGTCTACAGTGTGTCTACAAGATTTGCTCCTGGTGGGGATCGGGTCATGGAAAGCTGGGCTGAAATACAGTTACGATGTCATGTAGTCATTATATCATTCCCAAGAGATCAGTCATAGTCTATTCCTGTGCCCAAACGCCCTTTTCACCCACCACCCCGTTTTTGTTAGCCTTGGGACTTAGACTATACTTCTCAGGGTCCTCGGTTATCATACTTTAAGTTCTAAGATCTCTCAACATCTACCCTATACGTCCATGTAGTGGGAACAGAGCAACTCGAAAACGAGTCGCGAATTCTTCGAGAAGACTTCGAGACGACAGTCGTTATCGAAACGATATCGATTTGTAAAAGACGAAAACGTAATGCTATAGCAAATCGCTTTGACGGCTCGATACCGACTTGTAGTAGCGACTTAAAATCGAAGAGCTCCTTATTCATTTTCTTTGATGGGCAGGGAGAAATTGGAGAAAAAATATAAACAAACAAGGGCTTATAATCGATATTATATATTAATTATTTTTTATTTTTGCATATTAATTAACTAAAAAAACTCATTTAAAATTCATTATCTCTTAACACTATTAAAAATTAAAAAAATATATACATACTATATATTACTAATAAATTATGACTTATAAAATAACATAATTCAGACTGTCCTGAAAAAGATTAATACATATTATTAAAATTATTGTGATAAATAAAATAACCCACTTACAAAAGAAAAGATTATTTTTCAGCCCGTAGTTTGCGACTCCGGGGTTTGTGGAGAGCCTATTTGTAAATTTAAAATTTTTAGAAACATTTTAAGAAAAAATTATTTTACATTACCTTTAATCTTCAATTTGTCAATCTTCAAATAATCACTTTTCTGTAACACTTTCAATCACTTTAATTCACTTTTAGCTAGATAAAACGCACTGCTTCCTTTACTAGGTAAAAAGAAACTAATCACTTTTTGAGCCTTACTGAAACGGGTTACCGTTTATGATTAAATGGACACGTCGAGAACCAAGATTTTGGCGAGTGATTCTCGAATCGTAAACGAATCGTTATAGCGACGAGTCGAGAAACAAGTTTTTGGCGAGCAATTCTCTACTCGTAAACGAATCGTTAAAGCGACGAGTCGAGAAACAAGTTTTTGGCGAGCAATTCTCGACTCGTAAACGAGTCGTTTAAGCGACGAGTCGAGAAAATGCTTGCCTTGACAGAAGCTATGAACATGGAGCCTCGTGGTATATGCCCTTTCTTTTGGCTAAAATACAATGAGCTCTTGAGCGAGAACAACCTACTCTGTGCTGACTTCCAATTAGCACATTAGTGCCGTTTTAATACTAGTCCTTTCCGCGACACGATCACTAGGTTTGTTATATGGTTTTTAGGTCCATTCTGTCTTAAGTTCATTGGATGCCCTGCTGCTAGATCCTGAAGCTCGTTCAGTATATGCATGCCAAATGAACTGTGTCTGGCCCTGGCTACTACCGGGCATTGGAACGAGAAGTGCACACTAGTTTCTTTTTCATTTGGATCCTTGCAGCTAAGGCGTTATGTGCAGTTTTTCTTGCATTTGCACCATATAATTATTTATATTGATTGCAGGAACTGAAGCACTGCACGTAATCGCTCGCACAAGACTGCAATGCCTCTTTGAACATGAAACAATACTTCCGTAGAATTATACAAAGTCAAAACCGTGAGAGAAGCATCCTTACTCGCTCATGTTAAAGGAGAGATGAAAAAGTATAAAGTGATGATGCAGGGATTATACCAAAAAGTGGCGGCATTCGTGCAAACTAAATATCTAAAATAATAACAAGCTTGTATTGAAATGAAGCAGGCATTACTATGGATTAGAATGGCGCTAATAGTATAAAGCGCTGGAAATCGTATGTCGATAGGATTACTACAACGAGATTTCATATGAGACTAAAGGAGAAACACTAATTATTTCCTCCATATACCAACTGGTCTAGCAAGTAATAAAAGTCAGTATGACTTTTATTATCAAGTGAAAAAAATATTAAATAAAGATTCCATGATTCCTACAGAGTGTACAGACGTTCTGCAAGTGACACGTCACGAATTTTTTAGGGTGAGCAATTCCTGCAAATAAACCATCGCGAAAACCAAAACTCTATTCCATAACTCAATCTTCAATCTTACCACTGGCAGTAAAAACTTCTGGTCCTTGGTAATTTCATCCTCAACAGCTTCTTTTAATTACAAGCGGAGGAGATTTTATTACAGAGAGAAAATAAATATCCGATTTATTACCATCTCTATTCGTCTCGATTTATTTTTACCCTCTACTGTCGGGGAGAGCTCCTCGTATTCAATCAAGAGAGTTTTCTTTTGGACTTGCGAAGTGTATAGGTTTAACAATAATAAATCGACTAGCCTTGAGAATATACATATGTCCTATGGTCTGATCTTTTAAAAATATAGCTAACCTTTGGCTAAACTTCTGCGCAAACTTTTTGCCGTTTCATACATCTAATTTTATAGCTCACTGTGGCTTAAGTCATTAAGTTATAAAGAAAATATGTTTGATGCCACTATGGCATAGATTGTAGAAAATAGAATAGAATTATTGTACAAAATAGAATCTTTTAGTATATACCGTTTTGTATGTATGGATTTGTTGACTTCGGTTTAAAGTAGAATTAAAAATGTTCACTTCAATGTTCGGTCAACGGAAAATAAATAACGCTTTGAAACATCTTGAATCCAACCAGCCTTTGACAGAGTATGACTAGGGAGAAATATTCCTAATAACATCTATTGCAAATTTATAAATCTTGCGAATAAAACTTCCAGTGCGTTGTTGTAAAATTACAGCAGAAGTTTTTTACAGTGTAGTTTTAAAGAACTTGATTGAGAGTTTCCTTGCTGGCCGTTCAATGAAGGTAGTTTTGTGTGGCGTAGAATCTTAACGTCACGTCGTAAAATCATGTAGTCACTTTTTACGCGTTTAAAATGTGTTAAAATTTAACACGCGAAAAGTGTGTATATTTATAACACTTATTGCGTGTGTTTTTAACACGCCAAGTATGCATTACTTTGGAGCTTTCTGATGAAGCTTTTTAAGCGTCGTTTTGCGGGGAGTAAATCTAGAATCTCGTCACCGTAAGCTTAAATTTTTTGATGTAAACTGCAATAACTAGTCTCGACGCCCTTCTGTTATCGACTGACTATAAAGAGGGGTCGTGGAGCTCTCTGGTCATTGAGTACTAGAGTTTAAATAATCGAAAACTAGTTTAAATAAATTTTTTTTAACATGCATTGTACACAAAGTTATAATTATAATTTTAGTTTATTTTATTATTTACTAATTCATTTTGTTGAGATTGTGAATATAAGCGAAACTTCTCATTTCATATCGTATACGAGCAAATGTTGTAAAATCCGTAGACTCTTTGAATCTCAATTTATAAATAAAAGCGGAAATACCACTCACTCATCACGAAATCTCCGAAACTATAAAGCCTACAAACTTGAAATTTGGCAGGTTCCTTATACGGCAGTAGGGTCCTTATTCGGCAGAAGTAGTCCACCCGGCCCAGGTGTCGTGCAGGGCCTGCTGGAGAACGATGCACAGTGGTATCGCACCCTGGAAGAAGCCTCCTTCTCTGACTTTTAATAAAATGCGTCTCGTTAAATTGTGGGAGAAATTCTGAGACTCTTGTGGAAGATGTTAGATAGCAAATGGAGCGAGAGTGCGGGAATGTCCAACTGGTCTTCGATATTGTCTTATCCTTCTTGAGGTCGTTGTCATATAAGCCAAAGTTATAGTGTGATGAGTGCACTATAGAAAGGTGTCGAGGCTCTAAACAGGATCCTGCAGGACATTAGGGGCCGCACTTAACTTATGGGTGGAGTTACAGTGCTTTTGGCTGGTGACTTCAGACAGACCTTGCGTGTTGTGCTACGAGGGACACGTGCAGATGAAGTTAAAGCCTTTCTCAGGTCATCCATCTTACGGCCTTGAGAGTTAACATGCATGTCCACCTTCAAGGTGATTTGAGGGCAGAGGAGTTTTGTAACTTATTACTGGATATTGGTAATGTAAAGATTTTGGAAGAAGAAATAAGAATAAATATTCCGAGTAACCTTTGCGATATTGTGGGAGATTTCATTAGGTTGACAGACGGAATATACACCGACATTTATCAGGCTGGATTGGATTGCGCATCATGCCTGAGGGAGAGAGCTATTCTCACTCAAACAAACTAGTCAGCCAACAGCATCAACAACTTTCTGCTAGGGAAGCTGCCAATTGAGCATATGATGTGGATTTGATATAGGGTCGACTGAACTCGACTCAGCTCTGCTTCCTGGGTTGAGTTAAAGCTATGCAGATAGACGCGAGTTCAGTAGTTGAGTAGTTGAATTTAGTTGACAGCAGCATATCTTATGTGTTTTGTTTGTGATTTTTGTCGAATTTTGTCGATAGTCCAAAATTCAACTCAACTATTCAACTCATCATGTATACGTAGTAAGAGTTAAGTGACTGGACCTGAAGAGTGACTGTTTCTCACATGGCCAATTGTATGTGACGTGATCAAAACTCAGTTCATCTGACAGCCTGGTCATTCTCCAACCAGAAAAAAATACAAGAAATATTGTTTACAACAGAGAGGTGTTGAAAAATTTATATGAGGTATTGAAAGAAGGGTTTTCATCAACAGATGCCTACGTCGTATCCTAAAAATCCGCTGGCAAGATAGAATTTCAAATGAAGAACTATGGCGCCGTGCCGGCCAAGAAAGGATAGACGACCAAATCAGGCGTAGGAAATGGAATTGGATTGGCCACACCTTGCGACGCGAAAACGAGAATCTAACCAAACAGGCCCTCGACTGGAATCCGCAAGGAACCCGTCGAGTCGGAAGACCTAGAACAACGTGGAGGAGAACCCTATGAGCAGAGGCCGCAACAACCGGGAGATCCTGGTCAGAGCTGAGAGCTGTCGCGCAAAACAGAGTCCGCTGGAGGGCAACTGTTTCCGCCCTATGTCCCATGAGGGATTAAAGGAGCAATTAGTTAGTATTGAAAGAATAGTCTTACTAACTCATTTCTTCCTTGCTCTACATGCCCCATAAGGGACTACAGCTAGTGTTTGTTCTCTTTCAATATGAGTTGGGAAATTGAAGCTTTTATTATACTTTGCCATTGGTCTGAGAATGTTCACGACAATAGAGTTGGAGTCCATCACCCATGCACGCATTCAGTTAGTTCACAAATCAGTTTTACTCTTTTGGGCCAGAACTTTCTACCAGAAAAAGAAAACTCACTTGGGATCTAAATTTTTGTTGGACCCCCCTAAAATGTGTAGGTGTTACGCCAATGGAAGGTGGCATAGCAGTATAGGTCGCAGCAGAATTTAATGCGAACACAGATTCTGATAAATTGCTTGAGTTTGATTTCTGTTATCACACCTAGCAAATAAAAGAAAGGGAAATTCTTCTTAACGGAAGTTACCATTACCAAGAACTAGCCATTTTTACTGGCAGCCATAGAATAGGGGATATTACTAATCCACATGTCATTAAATAATAATTTCACTTTCCTGACGATTACATTACATGAATTTCTTAGTTTAATGTACTCATGTAGTAGTGACTCGTTCAGGAAGCATCTGAACGCTATGCGGGCGCCTTCTTTTGCTTAAATTGCATTCGAACACTCCCGTTTAAACCATCTATTCGGCCTAGGCTTTACAGATTTGATAGAATATTTATATGTACTTTCATAGATAGCCCATATTATCGAAAAATTAAAGGAATATTTTTTAAAAACAATCAATCATGCAAAATCGTATTGAGACCAACACTATTCGATTTATAAAAGCGTCAAAAAGCGCTAACGATTTCTAATTGTTACAAAAGCACTAAAAGGTACCAATTGTAGCATTCTAGACAACGCAATATAAAACCCATTAAATCGTAAAAATGTCCACGTCTTCACCTCAACAGCAATGCATTCTCCCCCACTTAATAGTATGCATTGAGGACGAAATCCCATCGCCACTTTAAGCAATAAAACTAATTGCCTAGTCATGAAAAGATAAAAAAAATGATTTCTGGCCTAATAAATACAATATTCCTGGCACTTCCCTTTTCCAGTTCATTTTCCAAGGGTATATACCCTACATACATTCCAGGCTACATTTAACACCCACCTCTTTGACACCCGTAAATCATTTACGAGACGTCATATGCTGGCAGAAGTTATGTGACCTACCTGGAGCGCAGTCAGAGGGAAAATTATTGTATTCAGTCGGTTTCACCTGGGTAATTCAATTACTTCTTTATCGCAATTGGGGGTGAAAATGTCAGTGAAGGGAAGTGGCATGGAGGCCCGAACCGAGAGCCCAGAACTGTCAGAGAGCAATAAACAAAATGGCATCTTATTAATGCGAATTAAGGTAAGATTGATGGCGAAGGTGCCAGCTTGCGTCAAACCACCGTTAAGAGACGGATATTTAATTAACGCATAAATTAGCATATAATGTATCCGAATCAACGCCTGTGTTGCTCCTGTCGTTGGCACATGTTCTAGCGTGTAATCAAAGCGACAAGGGACGAGTTTTAAAAAATTTCCGTGCAAACTACTACCGAGGAGGCCTCAGTGTGTATGGTATGCCATGAGCCATGCATACGTTTACCCTTTTTGCCCTTTATGACAGGAATGTAATCCAATAAGGCTCCATATTGGCTCATCTAAAACTACTTTGCACGCTCAGGATGGAAACCATGTTGAATATATATGTATATCCGAACCCACCTGCTAGCTTGTTTAGACTTAGAGGGTGTTACTGTGTAGGGAAAATGTCTAATATTCGATGAGAACATCATATCCCAAAACTTAATCCATTTCGTAGTGGTACAAAACGGCTGTACAAACATCCTACCTATAAGAAAAACATGGAGTCCTGCTCCTTCTCGGCTCTATCGTGCCATGCAAGATGGCTCAAGGCTATATATTTCCTTATATTGCACAGGGGGGTTGACACACCACTCACCTATGCTTACTTACCGGGGAAACCTGTAGGGTGTAATGCGAAATCACCAATACAGGCACTCAATTCTCCCTTGTACGTATGTTTCGAGCAAGTCTGGACCAATTTTTAGATATCAAAATGCCTGCAGAAGGTGGGCCCGAGGTGAAACGTGTATGGCGGATGCCGCTGGGTTGGGGGGCGGACTCGTTCTTTTTGTATGAATTTTCCTTGAAGAAAATATATTTGACGACACGTACCGGTTTCTATGCGTGCTTTGAATACATTTTGAATGGTGTAGGCAAGAGAGATGTCATGTCAAGGATTAAAGAAACATAAAGTCGCATGTGTTTCCTTTTTCCCAAAAGGCTGAATATGCAAAAATGCCAAAAAAAGAAAGAATTTCTCTGAATTTTTAAATTCCGAACGAAACATTTTATTATAAAGATGGAGAAAAAATACAAATTGCAGACACTTGTGCACCTATTCCATGTTATTGGGGTGATATGAGCAGAATTTTTAGCTTTCGATTAGTCGTGGGAAGAGACATATTTTTTCTTATGCTGAACCTTCGGATAGATCTCGGATGGGGGATGTGTATGCAATGTATATTTGAAAATTCCAATATAGCTTGGAGTTATTTTAACTGAAATAATGGTCTAAGTTTGTGGAGGGAAAGTGCTTCAGATAACGGCTGGGTAGATATTTATCGGGCAAATCTTATCCCAATCTTCTAGAGCAGAAAACTGAGAATTTATCGAAAAAAGTTTTAATGTTTGCGTAGGTTTTTACCTATACATACGAATACACCTTGTGTCTCGAGAACTATAGCGTTAACCGATGAAGGGTGTAGATTCATGCTCTGCATTTCTTTACGTATAACAATATCAAGGGAATTTCTGTATCATACCATTGTTCTTGTAACTGCAGCTACCATTATTGCAACTCTTTTCTTATATTAACAGAAGCATCGGGTATTATTAGATTTTGATGGTGCAGACAGAAAGAGCAATTTAACAAGACTTCTCCATCAGACAACAGCCCAGCATGTGACTACATCAATGAAGAAGTAGTGAGTTCCAGTAATCAATACAGAGGACAATAAACTGAACCGTAAAGGATTTTTGCTGAGTCAAGACTTCTTTTGCAGTTGTTGCATTTGGTTAGCAAAAAACGATTTTTTTATTAAATGCAGTAAAAAGTTTTGTACGATTGTAGTTTTTTTAGGTAATTAATATTAAGAGAGGGATTCTAGTCGAAAAATTTAATTTATTGTGTTCTGGGTCTTACCGCAACGATTATATGTGAGATTGCGACAATTAAATTGTAAATTTTTAATAAATTTCAGCATTCAAACAAGTTTGAGTTTTATTTTAGAATACAGTTTGTGGTATAGAAAAAAAATGCAAGATCTTGATAGATGGGTAGGTCAAAGTTGGTAAAATTAACAACCCCGTCAACGAAAGGTGGACGACGGCACGATGGGCGCTGAAGGGCATCGTTTTGCGACCGCACTCATAAAAACTTCATGCTAGTATTCGACTGACTTTAAATCTAGCTCGACAAACTTTTCGAAGCCCCGTAAAAAAGGTTTCCAAAACGTATGGTCTCTGGTCCTGGGGCGGATAACTGCAAAACATGTTCGTTTGACTCTCTGATTTATCCCTCGCTTTAGCTGCGGGTGTAATACATGATCACCTTTATATGGAGTCTGCTAACGAATGGAAATGCATGATGATGTGTGTCTACGAGATTTTCTTCTACACTGCAAATCTTAGTTTTCGGAAGTGTGTTATTTTGACACGCTTAAAGCGCGTTTTTGTGACGTCAGCCATTTTAATACCATTGTAGTCACTTTTTACACACTTTAAAGCGTGTAAAAAGTGACTACAATGTAAATCAAATGGGAGACGTCACAATAAACATTTAAAGCGTGTTAAAATAACACACACACTTCAAAAATCTGAGATTTGCAGTGTAATCTGTCATCATCTCTTCGATAAAATAACAACCAAATACTAAGCTGTTTTAGCTGTATTGGTATAAACATAGTTTCGTCTTTTGTAGGTTAACGGAGAGACCAAATATTTTCGACTAGGCGCTCGTCTTTCCAAGACCCTCTCCATATTCTTACTGATTCTGAAAAGAAAGTTTCTGGGCGGTCAACCTCTTCCGTAACTGACAAGCTCTACGGCATCTCTTTATATTGGCGTGTTTGTGCGTTCAGGAGGTATTCGTTGTTGATCAACAACAGCAGCTTACTGCTGTTCCCCGTCTTTTCTCAATCTTTAGCACCTTTCAGTCATCCATAGGAATATCCCTATAGCGAAGGCGCAGCTACTCAAGCCCTTTGCCTCGTCCTTCTTCATATTACCAAGCCATATCTTCATCCCTGGCTTAAAAATTACTTTTCCGAGAAACAACCTAGCAGGGCCCCTTAGCTTAGGAGTCACCCTTTGAACCACTAGTCCGTCATGTCGCTCTAGTCATGGTGCAAGGTGTAGTAGTAAGCTTGATTTGAAGGATAGAGGAGAAAATATAGGTTTGGGGTCTGGAGGGTGTGTGAGGGTGTGTCGATGACTCTGAGATGTTATATGGGTTCGGGAAGACCGACTGCGGAAGACAGTTCCACAATCGAGTTGTTCCATTTATAAACGAACTTCTAAACCGTAATGTGCGCTTAGAAGAGCAACGCACCGCTCTAGAAGTTCTTATAGCCCTTTATTACTCGGTTGATAAGCTTATTACAAATTTTCTTAAATTCTAGATGATAAAGATGAATGGTACTTTTCGACAAACATGTCTACCCTAATCTACTTTTCTTTTACACATTAAGGTCATCTTTAGTCATTCCAAAGTCCTTAAGCCTGCAATACCGAACAGAAAATTCCAGTCAGAAATATATTTTCATTCCACCGGCTCCCATTCTATATCACCGAGACATAATACTGACTTTAGAGATAAAACATAAAACTACTACCGCTACGCTTACCGACGATGACAGAAGTGAAAGAGAGAATTGCTGGATGCGGGGAACACAATTACCTACGAAGGAATAAAAATCTGCCTGCGTGTAGTGGAAAAATGGTGCTGCTTGGAATCGAACCACGAATCTCTCGGGTGGTAATCGGGAGCCTTCGACCTTATGTAATAGCAGAAAAACAACCAGGCAAGAACGTAAAAAAAGCATTTATAATACCCTCTAAAGATGACGGAAATAAAGTTCTGTAAACTGTAAATTTAACGGAACTTCAGGTAACAGTTTCAGGTTCGGACTGCTGAAAAAATATTGTTTAAACAACTATTTCACAAACGAAATCGAGAAAAAAATAACATTTTTAGGCAAAAAAAAATATACGTATTATGGTGACTATACATTAAAACTTACTAGCAGGACCCAGCACTCAAAATTCAAGGGCCATTTCCTATACCTTTTTTGAATTTAAATCTAGAAGTCGTTTTTCTCCATGGAGAAAAATGGTTTCAATGAAAGTTATAGATTTTTTAATTATCTACAACTTTTACATTCAACTTTTTTCGATAGGAGGTCTACTTTTGCCAGAAATCGTAAAAACCGCGTTTCACCCCTAAAAACACACATTTTGGCACTCCCACCGCCCTTCCCGCCATCTGTAGCGGTACTCTAGATTTTTCCCCGTTTATGTACAATTTATCCTAAATTTTGCCGCCATCCCTATACTGCTAAGAATTTTTTAGGTTTTTGGCCTATCAAAAGCGTTTTGGCACTGGTCTATATATCCAATGATATAAAACTATTAGGAATGGATTTGGCGTAAACTAAAAAAATTTAGTCACGGCATTTATGGTGTAATTATTGATAGATCATCCATAAGCATATGTCCATTATTTATGAGGAAAGTTGTAGGTGCAGAGGCGGAGTCCTAATATGACTACTTAAAGAACTATATGATAATGAAAGACTATAATGTACCTCTTTCTCTAACAGTTCAAAAATACTTTGAAATTGTCTTACTGATTCCAAATCTTGTAAGGTACATGCAGAATCTCTAATTATTTTCAACAATACATGGTAACATTTCCCAAACTATTTCCTTTCAGCAAAGAACAGCAAAAATTAATATCAAAATTTTCCTAGTTATTTTTCTTTCCTAGTAATTGAACTTTTCAGCCTTCACATCAGCACAATCCGTACAAGTAAACATAACAAATAATTAATTTCCTAATTGAACGTGTAGATTGTGAAAATTAGTTTGTGTTTAATGCCATCCCCAGCAAATTAGAAACTACCCCTTTTGTTTCCGTCTCTAAAGTTTGGCCTCTCACCAGTCGTTGAGTTGCTCCTAATATAAACTGAAGATGCCTTCGATACTCGTATCTGTTCTCCAATCTCCAGTTACACCAGCATGTTATAAGTGGATCAAAATGCTGTCGCAGCTCTTTCACTCAATGGATGTGATTTAAATAATTTCTTTGTCAATAGGTCCATTTTTCATTTTGAAACTGCTTTGCATAATTAGGAAGCTGACGAAGCTGTTGATTTAGTAAGGCTACGCCATGAAAAAACGAGGACAGTTGAATTTAATCTTTGTTATATTTTTTCCGTTTTTAATTAAAATTATTTTACATGACCAAAAACAATTGCTAAAAAATTCAAAACTTAAAAAAAATTGCAGCTTCAATTACGAAATTTTTTACTAAAAATCATAGACTTAATTATAATCTTAAAAAAAATAATTGTAACATTTTGTCATGTTAATTTTCTAGGATTTTGCAAAATTCCTTTCATTTTATACAAAGGATATAGATTACAGAAAGTCATTTCGTTTTATGGCCGACAAGAAAGGTCCGAAGCTGTTCTCAAGGGAGGATTTCTCTCCATAAATTTTGCTTTACCCATTTTTGGCTTAGTCTTAATTCATCACTCAATTTATTTTGGTATACACTTAATTAACAAATTAAAAATTTATTATGTTTTCGGAAGTAAAAGCCATTATGGTAAGTGATGTGGCTGGATCTGTCGTAAAATATAAACTCATCGTTGATACATCATGAATAATTGTATTGTCGAAGCAGATGGAAATTAACTTTTGGTATAGTACCTTATATGGAATTCATATATATTTGTGAACAAACAAATGTTAAATGAAATATGAAATAATCTTATTTGATATTTTTAGATTTTTCGTAAAATTTTTATTTTTTGGAGATATTTGGGAAAATATCTTCTAGGAAAAAGTTCGTAGTGTTTTTTAGTAATGAATTATTTAAACCAAATATGCTCGATAATTATCGACAAGCTTTCGCCATTTTTCGGGTGGAGTCATGATGCAATCGGTGAAGAACTTTTGTGGTTTATGGTTGGAAAGCTGAATCAAGTTGTTTCCATAGACTTATTTTGAAGGCCAGCTTAATTCCATTGAGGGAATTCTCCAGAGATTGAAACAAGTGTGACAGCCAAAGGGTTCTATCTTCATCTAACTATACGGCGGATGGCGTCCAACCAAACTCTCCGAAATTTTCCCAACTTCCCAACGAAACTCTCCGAAATTTTTATTGGTTAGGGGGCGTCCATAAATTACGTGAGGTGTTTAGGGGGGGGAGGGGGTCGAGCCGAATCTCACCAAATCTCACGTGGGGGAGGGGGAGGGTCTCCGCAAATCTCACGTAATTTTTTTCCGCAAGAAACAGTGTAAAATCGCGAGAAAACTGGGTTAAATTAATAGTACAGGTAAATTAAGCCGAAAAAAGCGATATAGCGGAAATAATTAGGTACAGGCTGAAAATTGGCAGAGAGCTTCTTTTTATGCTTTTTAATAAGGGGTTATAAAGTCTTATCTACCGATTTTCTACTCCGAGAAGCCCACTTTTTAGGGGGATCTAGCCCTCAAAATGGGTATTTTTCGATTTTTCTGTAATTTTTTTGCAATATTTCTTAATATCTTTTTGTTTTTTTCAATTTTAAGTACAATATCTGTAAATGAGAAAATCTTTAAAATCGTCTTTTTGAACCGCACTTAGATTTCATTCACGAAAATCTTGGTGCAGTATCAGATGAACATGGTGAAAGGTTTTATCAAAACATATTGCAAATAGAGAAGGAATGATGAGCAAATAGAGAAGGAATGATGAATCAAAAGTATACGTGATACTATTACTATATTTCGACTCAATAGCAATTGGGTATAAAAATTTTGCACTGCCGTTTACACTGTATTTGTTCACTGTTTTAAATACCATCCAACTGGAACATCCAAAAAAAAGTAAAGAAAATAATTTAAATATCTGGGAATGAAGACGTGATGAAAAATTCTTATCTTTTTATACAATGGTCTGGGAAAAACTGCGAAAGTAATGTATGCATTGACTTATACCACCATTTTTGGACAGATTGCGACCCTACGATGAACTAGTGGTGGGTCTAAGCTTATACAAAACAAAAAGGCCTAGAAGCCCAATTGATAAACCTGGAACCTAATGCCCTCCTCAGTATCTCAAGTGCATAATGTACCCAATCCTACTGCAATCATAGAGATTATATTAAGAATCGGCTCTTTTCACATCAGTCAGAACTCATGCTATCTGCTGTGCAATGTCACTACAAAAAGCAGACATTTGCACCAGGCGACATAATTAGTTATCTAAGCATCTTACAGGACTCGAATTTTGAATCGACGACTATCTGCTCTGACATACCTACTAGAGGCCAAGATAGATTTTGAAAACCTTTTGTTATCATTATCGAGAGTTGTGAAGAATGGAAGTCTAACAGATCCGCACTTCTTGAATCTGTATCCTGATGTACAGGCGGCTCAAACGTCAATTTGAGAAGCTGGCTGTGACTTCAGACTCCGCTTTTCTAAGGCGATACGAAAGTAGGAAGCAAACGGAAGCTAGTAGCGATGCCTGATAAATCTTCGAAAAGAAATTATTTTCAGCCAACCAACTTCATTTATTAACTTAATTTGACATTTTGATGCGAACAATAAATTGTTTCAACAATATTTAAAGAGTTTTTAGAATATTTTAAAACAAACTAATAAAAGCAGCGCATGCGGCAATGGCTTTATTCACGGACTGAAATCCGATAACAGGAGGACAAATTTATTTCGAATTCGCATTGGTGGAGGATACAATTTTCTTATTTCCGAATTTCATGACTTTCGAATCGGATTCCATGATAACCCCCCTGGGTCTTTCAGTCACAGGTTTTTTACCTAACGATGACATCTATAGAAGAATGCTCCGAAGTTTGTATATCTCCAGAGTCATAAATGGCTCTACCATTACTATTCAGACAGTCAAGTCGTCACTCTCTAAAAACGAATCAGTGGATGCCAAAGCCAACCTTCGTATGTCAATATATTGTAAAATTCTAAATTTTTTTTATATTCCATATGCTTGCTCTACAAATACACGAGTTTTCTGTTCTATTGTTAAGAAATCATTATCCCTGTAAGGCACCCTGAGGTTGGTTTCCAAAGGGTAGGCAGAATCACCTGCTAAATGGTAATCCACAGGTATTGTAGTTTATATTGGGTGCATGCCGAGTTGGTACTGTTATGATTTTGTGGTACTGTTCTTCAACACAAATTATGTTTTTTTAAATAAATCCAACGCAATCAAGCACAGATTAAGGTATTTACACTAAAAATACGCATAATAGTGTAAATCCTAGAAATTTTTTAAAATTTTAAAAATCTCACGTGCGATTGAGGGGGGGGAGGGGGTCGAGCCAAATCTCACGACATCTCACCAAGGGGGGAGGGGGGGTCGAAAAATCGCCAAAATCACCTCACGTAATTTATGGATGTCCCCTTATCAAAGAAGTGTGTGCTCAGATGCTGTCGTTATGGAAGTCAACACCGTTCTTATTATTCAACTTAGGCCGTTTTCGTTCAATTGCTTAATCTGTCCAGCCGTCCACAGTAGAGTCGAGTATCAATCGTCTGACTAACTGCAAGTGCCTCATAGTGGATAATTCTCTTCCAGTCCCACTATACACAGCATCGCTTTTTTTGGACGTCAATCCTGAAGCCTTGTGACGGCTCACCATTCCTTTTCCGCGGTCTTTAACACTTCCGATTGTCGTATACGTCACCCAATTTTCATTACCGGTTTTGATCAGTTTCAGAAATGGGTCGCTTTTATTGCGTCCGTCATTTGTTTCGCACTCAGCTCATGAGGAACACATACATCGAGATTCTTTTTGTATCTACCTTAGTCTATATAGTTCAAACAAATTTTACTAACACTGATTTTAAAAAATTTCATTAGTGTTTTTAGTGATTCGACGACCAGAGAGCAAAAATTACTATCAAAATTACCAGAACGAAAGTGACCGAACCATTTCTGCGCAGAAGATTTTGATAAAGTACCTTCGCCGTACACAGCACAATTTTTTCCAGAAGCCTGCACAGCATTCTTCTCTTTGTCGAAGTAATATTGCAAAATATATCAAAACTTCATTATTTTATCCATTTCAAACGCAAACAACTTTTCACAATGCACTAAGAAGTCGCTGCGGTTAGTGTTTTGTAATTTATTTGCAGTTGGCTCTATCCATCGAGCCCGTGACTGGCTCTGACTGATCATGAACCGTGTCTGGTACTCCTGAGCCTTCAGAAAAGTCTACATTATTGTGCTGAACGACTTCGGGACTTCGCTTTTCCAATATCGCTTCCGACCACGCCTGACCCAGTTGATGTGGTATAGTTTATTCCAATATCGCAATTTCGGCAATCGCATCAGCAGCACAATTACAGGCCCTAGCAAGTCATCAGTTACACTGCTGCCGCTGCAGCCAAGACAATCTGTTCAATCTCAACAATTAATGGTGAACATGTTGCCTTTGGACTCGTTTTAGTCATATCCCTGTTTCATGGCCATTACCTGATGCTGCAGCCAAAATAACCAGTTCGGACGGCCCGGCCGACCCCATATCTGCGCCAGCCCCCCCCCTACGCCACTGGTTTTCATAAACTATCGCATGACAAATCTGTTAATTCTGAATTTTCAATCGTTCTCAATTTGCAGAGTCCACACATGGTTACAACCAGATGTAAGACGGACTTAATAAAACAAAACACCATACAAATTCATTTGACAGAAGTCACGTTAAAGGTGGAGGACTAATGAATGCGGTGCTGACCCTAGCTTGCGGTATTCTCCACGCTTCGAAGAATATGGCAAAACCAATGTAGCAAAGCAAGTGCAGCTTTTATTGGATTACCTCCTTAAGGATTGAGTTCCAGATAGCTCCAAATCTCGCAGTGAGAATTACATATCCCCACTACAAATGTGAACAATACCATGTTCAATACAATACAAATGTTCGCTCAATTATATTTTCTATTAGTGCAATTGTGGCTCTTGTCCTGGTTAAATGCCATGGGAAGATGTACATACATAGTTGCGCGCCATAAGCAGGGTTCGAAAGAGAAATTGGAATACGCAAACATTTACGTCATTGTTTTTTCACACATAAGCGTGACACTATTTTTTTGGTATCTAAATCAGGTTGAAACTTTCGGTCTGTTTTGTCAGTTTAGGGTCTCCTGGCCGTAAGCTACAATTTGAGGTATAGAACCCGTCTGAAACTATAGGGATTTCGGAAATGAATATAGGTCACCGATGGTCGAACTGACAGAGCCTTTGAATAAGCTTTTTTCAAAAAAGGGTAAAATTACAACTTTTATCGGTCACTAAGTCTCGTAGTACACTAAGCTTGAAGAAGATGAAGGATAGATGACTTAGAGGGAGTGTGGTATGCAATTAAGTGACGATGAATTTTGCGCTTGAGTTTCTAAATGTTTTCGAAGTTTGCAATAATTACTGACTGTGAAAGATGGTGCCGTAATCACTCAAATTCTTAGTTTCAAGTGTGCGGAAAAAGGCAGCCCATGGAATGAGGCGGGTGAGCTTATCTTTTGTTATTCGTGAAATATTTCCGTATTTCGTATTTTGGTAGCTGTGCTAACGGTAGTAAAAATTTATAGGATTTTTTTGATTGCAACAAGGCAAGGCTAAAGACCAGATTGTATTTATGGTTGGTTGAATTTTCTTATATCGAAGACTAATGCTCAGAACGAAGACATCTTTGTACTGTCGACGGTTCTATCATTAAGTGAATACTCATACTCTAGTAGGAAAGATAATAGAGAGAGGAATAAAAGAACTGGCAACCCTAACTCACTTCCATCGAAATTTCCGCGACAGAATGCTGACTTGGGTTATAGAACAGAGGCTGGCTTCTTCGCATATCATGATGATAGGCGATGGTAGGAGAAAGGGCAGGGAATTGGTGTTATCTATGGAAGTAAGTGAAAAAAACGAAAAACTATGCCATCGGAGGGAATCGAACCATCAGAGGTCCGTGGTTCGATTCCCCTCCGATGAAAGCCTTAACTCTAGGCTACTGAGTCTGGCGAATGCAGGACTCGCAGATTATAGCCGGCAGTACACAGCAAAGCAGATAAGATGTAAAAAAAATTAATTGGTCAAAATTAAGAAAAATCTTGTACACATTATGACAGCTACACCAAATATAGATTAGGGAAAAAACTGCTTTCTGTTTTAGGTGAATCATTTTTACTAACTAATTGCTCCTTTAATCCCTCATGGGACATAGGGCGGAAATAGTTGCCCTCCAGCGGACTCTGTTTTGCGCGACAGCTCTCAGCTCTGACCAGGATCTCCCGGTTGTTGCGGCCTCTGCTAATAGGGTTCTCCTCCACGTTGTTCTAGGTCTTCCGACTCGACGGGTTCCTTCCGGATTCCAGTCGAGGGCCTGTTTGGCTAGATTCTCGTTTTCGCGTCGCAAGGTGTGGCCAATCCAATTCCATTTCCTTCGCCTGATTTGGTCGTCTATCCTTTCTTGGCCGGCACGGCGCCATAGTGAATCATTTACTAAATAAATATTTGTGGGATCACGCCGCACAGTGGTTCAGAATTTCGAAAACCTGGTCAAAAGTCGCCAAAATGAAGTATATTTTTAGGGACTTTTCACCCACCAAATATTTGTAGTGAAGCCCTTACCATCATTTGGCACTAGTAAAAGTAAGTAGATTTTCCAGAAATCCGTTATATTTTATTCTGAAAGTGGGCGTCTCGCGACCGAAATTACGTCTCCGCTAAGTAAGAAAAAGTACTCCGCATTCAAAGCTCTGTGGAATTTAGGTTTTTTAGTGCATTGTAATACTGAGACATGGATTCTTCTCCTGAAAGTGAGTATAATTTTATAACGTCACTAAACGAAACCTTTATTGCAAATTACGTTACCTGTTAACAAGGTAAGGCGCGCTTCAGATAACTCTGATAAATTGGTGATAAGTTGAAAGTACCGCAAGGTACCGCCTTGAAATTGGTCGTATATTCTCCAGTATGCATTTCTGTTTAAAATAAAAAAGAAAGTAGCAATACAATACATAATACAATTTTTCTTCATAGATATTCATAATAAGTAATTTTATTTTTCAGGAACTCTGAAGCCAGACATTTTTTATACAAAAAAAGATATTTCCTTTCTCATAAAGAACAATTTAAAAGATAAATTTAGTATTATTGACGATCAGCGCCCTCGAAAACCCCATAATATGAAATTTCATGAAATTTGGCTGATTAAGCAAAATTGTCTGCCATTTTGTATCCGCCACTTTGTTTTTTTGGAAAATTGATAGCGGATTCTTAATCAGCGTCCTTAAAAACCCCCGAGTATGAAATTTTAATTAAAAAAAACTGCTTTTAGATGCTAAAAAGACTTTTGGCCAGGTTTTCGGGATTCTGAACCACTTTTTTTTTTTTTATGTGAAAACGTCAAGCTCAGGAATCACCCTTTGCACTACTAGTCCGTCATGTCGTTCAAGTCATGGTGCAATGTCTAGTAGTAAGCTTGATGTGAAGGATAGAGAAGGAAAGGATAGGTTAGAAGTCTGGAGGGTGCGTGAGTAGATGTCGGTGGACCTTGCGGTTGAACTCTGAGGTGTTATATGAGTTCGGAAATATCGACTGCGGAAGACAATTCCACAATCGAGTTGTTCTATTTATAAACGAACTTCTAAAACGTAATGTGCGCGAAGAGGGGGGCTGAAGGGTGTGGGGGTGAGCCGAGTTGGCTAGTCTTGTGTTGCGGGAAAAAAGTTGCCGTGTAGGCATGAGGTTTCTAATTTCAGTGGAGCAGTCGCTATAGTAGTAGCGGTAAAACTTGCTGAGGGCTGCTACACTGTATGCCGTCACGATTTTTCCCAGGGCCCAGCATGTTGTATTGCATATCTTTTCAATCTATTAATATTTCACTTAATAAAAATTTGTTAAAATATATATCAAACTTATTTTTCAATTTTCACAGTATTTAGGTACACCTTAAATATGTTTAAAAAATAACATAATCATTATTCCAAAAGATTTTCACTGATTATTATTTTGACCATTTTTATTGCAAATCAAAACTGATGCAGGGTCAAGCAAACTGCTGTAGGTAATTCACAAAATCTAAATTAACTAACTATGCCAAATGTAATTTCATTGGTTATGCAAAACTAGTTTAACATTCCATAGAGGATAGCTACTATTAGAAAAGAGGATATTAAATTACCAGATATTGATATTTTTATACAAAACTACCATGATGCAATTATCTCAATCGTGATGAAATATATTTCCCCTATAAGGAAAAATGTAAAATCCTCTCCAAATGCAAATTAAAAATAAAACATACACATTTCTTCTCATTCCTTGTAAAGTTGTTTCGTAGTTACTTTGTTGCACAGGCAATGAGGTGTTGAGTTTAATATGCTTATGGAGAATCTCTCGGCATATCTTATGATCGCGTTTTCTTTCTTAATTAAGCCTAGTTATCTTCCAATTAAATAACCTACGGAACACCTGTATATTTTACAATTAATTATTGCAAGTTTACATTTTATGCTGGTCTTAAAATATATATATATTTAGTCATTGGATAAAAAGAATAACAATTTAAATAAATGAATGCTTGATAAGCAAGCTTTAAAAGAAAAACAAACTAAATAATAGCAACACAAAAGATTGTATTCATTAAATTGTGCCATTAACACATCTTACTAGATACTCAAGGGCGGCTCCATTTCTACACGAAAAATAAAACTCAATTCATATTTACATAAAACTTCTTGAATTAAACATTTGTAATTCGGCCTGCCTAATCCATTTTCCCCCAATTTTTTTTTGCCCTTTTTCATCTCTCCCTTAGCCAATTACATTAAGATTAACCCAACACAAGGTTTTATCTTGACTTACATTTTAGCCAAAAACCGCAAGAAAATACTCGAAATAACGTAATCCCTTAGAGGCCAATTAAAGTCTAATTAAAGTGAATGAAAACAGAACGAACAGCACAGCTCCAACTGTGTATCCCGTAAATTAAATACGACGGGAATATCCCGTTCTACCTAAACCATCGAGCCAGCAGGAGCGTAACCCCGAAATTCTCCTGTCCATTGTTGCTGAAGAGGAGTAAAACCCTGCAAAACAGGAAAAAAACCGGAAAATTTGCCGTGCACGAAGCCCCGAGAGCACCTTTCTATTTCTTTTGATACTGGACTTATAAATGAATAAGCATTTTATATAGAGCCTCAGAATATACCTACGCTCGCCAGTATGTACAATGGAGTAAATAAGTTGCATGTACATTGCAGAGGCATGTACCTGAAGGAGCCAGCCGTGTAGATACCAGATATTCTGGGGATTATTTTTGTTGGTGTTTTCCGAATTCTGGGACTCCGCTCCTCGCCGCCCAGGGCCCGACCAGTCCCAGCAAATGTGGAGCTCTGGTGGCAGAGGCCGGGAATGCAATAACCATTCAATAGTATATTTATTTGGCATTCCGAAATCGAATATCTCTGCAATATAATGGAAAATAGCAATATGTATGACATTTTATGTCCCAACGTGTACAACCAGTTCCCATGACATCGAGCAACATCCAGCTGCGGCATTGGCAAAAATATGAAAGGGAACCTTTGCAAATGGCGGGATTTAAAGCATTTTTCATCTCCGTTTCAGGCCCCATTCGCCGGGCGAATATTACTGATAAGCCCCAATTTTAGTGAACGGGCTGAAATATTTTTGCATTTACCCAACAGCCATGCTATAGAACTCGGCGCACCATCAAAATGCCCTTATTGCGGCAGAGGAAGGCGTTACCGCAGGATGGGTCCTAAATGCCGCTCATCAGATATTGGAAAAATCAATATTCACCCATAAATTACGGCAGTTTAACTATGGATTGTCATAGGCAGGAAGCGAGCTCCTACTACCCCTTTTCACTGCGACTGAATTGAATTCACCTCGAACAGAAATTTGTACCACTTTCTCTCCGGACACATTCGCCGGCGTATATGCGACGTCAGGATCTCGTCCTTGTTGTTTTACATTTTTTTATTGTTTATTGACAACAACTTTCTTTTTATTGCAACCCTTTTGCCATCCATTCTTCCACGAACAGCAGAACGAACAAAATCAGGCACCAGCGTCTATCAGATGGATGTCTCTGTGCGTAGTGATGTTATACAAAGGACATTCAGCACGAAAAAAAATTGCTGGCTCACTGGGTCCCTAATTTGTTTTATGATTCCCAGGAAAAAAAACGAAAAAATCACCTGAAGTGAAAGAGTTAAATTCCGTGCTGTGTTTGGCTACTCTCCGAATCTCCTTCGCCATCTAACAAAAATTTCTTTCTATATTTTTTTTTCTTGCTAGTTTCGTTTTGTGTCATTTCGTCCTTTTGTTCCTTATGGTATGGTTGACGTGTAGTATATCAAACAAGGACTGTGAAAGGGTTATGTGAAATGGTCTAGGGCCAACTTTCACTTTAGGGTTAACCCTAACTGTGCGGAAGGAATTATTACAAGAATTTCACTTTGGCTCCAAGTGAAAGGACTGAACGCTCGAGAAAAGGGGTTAAAACTATTGACGAGTGAGATTTCTAAAAATACTCGTACTTTCCTGGTGAAGACCAGGCAAAATATTCTCTAATTACAGAACAAGGTGCGTTAGCATCTGGTGTTTTCTCAAGTAATTGCGGATTTCGAGGATTCTTTAGGACATCTGTTGCTAAGCTAAATTAAAGGAATTCCGGATATCAGCTTTCTGCAACATTTCTAATGAAAGTAATTTTGCTTGATAATTTTACGTAAATTAGCCAAGGATTGATTTGTTTTAATAAATTTTGAAAATTGAGGTATGTTCGTTATTGGATAGTTTTACCAATTAATTATTTCATAAGATAAATAAATTATTGTTGTTGTTGATTTTTACGGTTTTTTATGTATTATTTACATTGAAAAGTTAAACCCATTACTTTATATAACAAGAGAGAATTATTGAATGCGGGAAGGTGCACCTAATGAGAATCATTACTTTTGAAAGAAAAACAACATATTTGTGATGCGGATCTTTCAAAACTAAGACCATCCCATCATAGTATCGTGGTTGTAAGTTTCATTTTCTAGGCACTTAACTTGGAACAGAAAACTATTAAGGAGTAAGTAGAATGGCGGTCATTTGAGGTTAGTTTGCACAAAAGTAGTAAATTAATTAATAAAACAATAAGTTTATTTAAAAAAATACCTAAGCTTCGTGCATTAAAAATTACTAATAATACACTGCAAATCTCAGCTTTTGAAAGTGTTTTTTTTTTCAAAACGCTTAAAACGTTTTATTTTGACGACGCCCATTTGATTAACATTGTAGACACTTTTAAAACACTTAAAAGCGTTTAAAAAATGTCTACAATGTAAATCAAATTGGTGACGTCAAAATAAAACGTTTTAAGCGTTTTGAAATAAAACACTTTCAAAAGCTGAGATTTGCAGTGTAATCATATAGATATTTATGAGGATCCTCGGAAATAATCTTAATGAGTAAAGTGCCGCAGCCTCAGTATCTAGTATACCAAACCTCGCCATTTCCGAACCCTTCTTCTCCTTCTTATGCTCCTTTAATCCTTCGTGGGACATAAGGCGGAAACAGCTGCGCTTCAGTGGACTGTGTTTTGGGCGACAGCTTTCAGCTCCGTCTATTATCTCCCAGTTGTTGTAGCCTATGCTAATAAGGTTCTCCTCCACGTTATTTTAGCTCTTCCAACTCGACGGTTTCATGTGGATTCAAGTCAAGGGTCTGTTTGGCTAGATTCTCGTTCACGCGTCGCAAAGTGTGCCCAATCCAATTCTATCTCCATCGCCTGAATTCGTTGTCTATCTTCTCTTGGCCATCCTCTCTTGGTCTATCCTCAACTTGCCAGCGGATTTTTAGAATATGACGTAGAGCAATCATACAAAAGAACGTTGGATTTGAACTGTTGCAATTTGGTTTTAGTTGATATCTTCGTTGATCTCCATATTCGAGACAGGGGTGTATAGGCGTTTCTTGCTTTATTTATTCTGGAACTGACATCTTCTTCTGAATTCAGGTCCACGTCACGATTATTCAGCGCTGTTTGTTCAGCGGTGTTTGCATTTATTCGCAATGGTGTTTGCATATTGTAGCCTTAAGCCTGCCGAACCCTTCAAAGATGAATAATATTAATAACAATAATAGACTGTTTTGAAGTATACCAAATCGGACCAATTTTTGCGTTTACCTTTTCGTCCCTGTGGACAAGACAGCAAACAACAGGCGGTGTTTCCAAGCGGTGCTAATAAAACAACAACGTTTAGGCAAAATTTGACTTTTTTCATCAACATAGTCTGCTTCAGCATTTGCTTTTGTAACATTTCTATGAGTTTCTTATAAAACAATTTGTCCAACCCTTCAATAAACGCTTCAATTTAGGGGTCACTAATTGGAGCCTTATTTCTTTCTGACGAGCATTTTTTGCGATTTTGGGCGCCAAATATGATGAATACATTGGATTAGAAAACTATTCGAAGTCCAATTCGTGCAATTTTGCCATTGTTGCGATCGACTTGTGGCACGTGGTGCATTGCCTTGGTGAAACGGCACTTTTTGAAGCGAAGCTTTTTTCGGACATTTTATGGGGAGTAAACCTGGAAAAATCGTCACGGTTAACTTATAAAAATCATCACCGTTAACTTGAACAAAGCACTCCGATTTTTACGAGTGAGAACTTATGAAATAGTGTTTTGAGTGTACAGTGTACTGTGTACTGTGTACTATATACTGTGTACTATACTATGTACTATTTACTATGAGCGAAATTGTATAATACATTGAAACAAATCACAGAAAATCATAATGTTAATTTTGGTGGACTAGACATGATTTTGTAGGAGACTTAGAGTTACCGCCAATATACGGGCTACTCCGGTATACAAGCCATTTGGAAATCTAGCACAAAGAGCAATTGGGCCAAGCTTGTGGCGAGGTCTTAAATTCTATGACTTGAAGCAAGGTATGCGACAAAATGTTGCTGAATTTTCATCGATACTTACCAAAATCGGAGATGGTAAAAAATTGGACAAAAATGAATTGAAATTAATCGAAAGTAGATTTTTTCTGCAGAAAATTGCTAAACAACGATATATACATGGAGTACGGTTGTTTTTTACAAACGCTGCTGTTGACAAGTATAATAACAACATCTTGCGTTGTATCGAAAACAAAGTAATTTCAATAGCTTCATATAATATCATTGGCTGTCAAGGTGTTGAGCGAGAACAATTAATGAGACAAAAACTGCATATAATGAAAGACATTGATACCGGTGGCTTACCTTATCAAATTGCTTTTGTCATCAATAAAATATATGTATATGGTAACAACAAATATAAATGTCAATGACAGCTTACCAAATGCTTCTATCGGTAAATTGGTTCATATTGAGTAAGATGATACTAATGATAATGAAATTAAAAGGGTTTGGCTAGAATTTATTGAAGATAAAGTTGGAAAAAAGATAAGAAGAATGGCTGCTGCAGACCCTAGAGCATTAAATCTTAGCAGAAGTGCAGTTAAAATTAATAGGAGAAATACTAGCATACCTCTAAAGAGAAACAAAAGCATAAATGCAAAAAGAACCCATTATCGCTTGATTCCAGCAATGGCATTGAGTATTCATAAATCACAAGGTGGCTCATTCGAAGAGGTAGTTTATGAATTTGAAAATAGACATTCACTAGAACTGCTTTACGTTGCATTATCACGAGCAACTAGTATCAGGCGACCTTACATTACAACACCTGAAGATGACGAGTCAAAATTTAAATTTTACCATGGTTACCGGAATGATTAATCAAATCGAGATTTGATAGCTAAATTTAAAAGATTATCGTTGCACAGACTGCAGACTGCCGCAATAGATATAAGAAATTTTATTACGAAAGCCCAAGGATTGTCTTTCGTAACTATAAATGTTCAAAGTATCTAAGCACACGCCCTGGATCTCATAGATTCTGTTATCAAAAACAGTAAAATATTGCTATTATCTGAAACCAAAATTAAGAATGGCGAAATAATCAATGTCCCGAATTTCAATTGTGTGGCTCAATTTTAAAGATCAAATTATCAGCACGGCTTGGGCATCCCGGCTTGTCAGAAATTGGAGAAATATGTTCTGCTGATATTCAACTGCAAGATGGACATGCTTTGGTTATGATAGCTATTTACATATGTATATATCACCTGGGAACAGTATGAAAGATATTATGGACTTCATTTCAAGATCACTTATGATTTATTCTGAACGTGGTACACAATTTTGTGAAACTAATTTCCACGCTATGCCTATCATTCTAGGTGGAGATTCCAATTGCAATTTCCAAGATGAGAAATCACAGCCATTGGTTAAGTTTCTTTTTGAAAAATTTAATTTGAGAATGAATAATAATCAAATTGAATCGACAACATGCCAAATGCCCATAGTTTCATTCATTGAGTACAAAACTAATGATTAAATGAATAACAAATGTTAAAATATAAGTCATACAATAACTGAATGTAAGTCTGATAAGCAACGCAATGATGATTTGTGAATGTTTTGTAAATACTCTGTAAATACCATGTAAATATGTAAATAAGGGGGGGGTGAAACCGTACCGTCACCTCCTCGCTGGTTCTTCCTGGACAACCAACCGACGCTGGGCCACCCTATCCGATGGGGTAAAATTCACAGATCCGGCCTCCTGGGATCCTGAAGGGTTGGTCGTTGGGGTAACTACCGGAGCCCGTAAAAACACACCAGTTAAGAAACATATAATTTATCTACAAAATAAAAATTTTTGTGAACATTTTTAAACCTCTAAAATATTAGCATCCATATATTCTTTACATACTTCCACCGAAAAATGCGCAAAAGCTTTTTATTCTTCATTTGGCGCCGTTTTTCGCGACTTTTCCTTCAAACACACTAATAATGCCAATACGGCGTTCATAGCGCCTCGTTTTTGTAAAAAATTCGCGTTTTGTGTTTTTGCCAAAATAAAAATCGAAAACAAACTGGACATCTGTTTCAATACAAACGATCGCGCAAACAAGAAAAGTGTGGACAAGAACCCAATTAACCCACTTCCATTAAACTAACATTTACAGAGCGTAGGACTGGGAAAACGGACCGCTTAATTTGTAGGACAATATGACCATCTTATTGTATACACAAGTACGTACTAACCAGCACTGAAAAAATTAGCTTGTTACTAATAATTATTTATGACATGGGTATTTGTACATGTTGGGGGTGGGGGACCCTTCGGTTGGACCATCAAATTTGTAGGATTGTATTTATAGTTCCAAATGACCTCCAAATAGTCAAAATTATCTCTTCCCTGTGGGACGACTTTGCAAAATCCAAAGTTCAAGTCCAAATACTGACGTTTGACAAGCAGTTTACTTAAAGAAATTTAAGTTAAAAACCTCAATCATAAGTTTTTATTTGCCAGAAAAGCTGTACAGTTTATATAGTTCCATTTTTTCGCCAAGATTTTCTTCAACTAATAAGAGGCGACACGAATTTTTATCACTTCCCTGTCATCTAAAAATCCGTTAAAATCACCTAAAAATTGAGGAGCAAGCGATTTGTCGCTTTGGTGATTGAAAGAAAGAGGTAAAGTCAGCATAGTAACGGCTTTGTTTTGTTTCAGTCGGTGAGCGACTAGATTTTTTAATTTTAATTAATTGTACGTATTTGCTTCAATAGACCGCGGAAATTAGCATTTAAAGGATACAAAATTCGGAAATGGCTGGAAATTGGTCCACAGCTTCCTTGGGACTTTTTAAGAAAACAATTTCGGAATCACAAAAAAAAACATGGCCGCCAGAAATATAGCGGTTTTCCGCTGTGTTTATTTGTATATCTCGGTTTCTATAGGTCGTACACCGTACAAAGGCCCTAAATGTTGACAATGAAATTCTCTACAACTTTAGTTCTTACAAAGATGTTGACCCGATTAACCCTTTCAAAGTTATTCAAGGTCAAAGTTTCCAAAAATCACTTTTTGGTCAAAACATCACTCAAAAACTGTTTTTTTCGAAAAAAAATTTTGATCAGTCAATACGAAACGTTATTGCCTACAAAAAATCCCCTTGTCATTTTTTCGAAAACTTAACCCTTTCGAAGTTATTCGAGGTCAAAGTTTCCAAAAATCACTTTTTCTATGCAAACCTCACTTCACTTGTAGGCATTCTTATACATATTTAGCTTTCTATTCTTATAGTACAAGATCCGGCTGCAAATTTCTGCACTCATCTGTTTTTTACTCAAAATGCAATTTTGATTGATAGTTTTAAGTAGAGAAATATATTTATGCAGGGTTGTTGCCTATAAAAATATGGCCGCAAGTATGTTTAAGCCAGGTGTAAGCTCTGTTAAATATATACGTTCATAACGTATCCTCTTAAGTTATACCTATATCAAATTAAAGCTAATTTTTTTCTATACACGATCTGTCAAAGTGGCCGCAAATAGGGGTTGACAGCAAGTATTTGGAAATATATTTTATTTTTTTTTTAATTTTTTTAGGGCAGGCAACCCCTATTTGCGGCCATTCTGTCAGAGGCAAACCTATTCTATCGTATAAAGAAAACAAATTAGCTTTAATTTGATATATAACTTAAGAGGATACGCTATGAACTGTTATGAATTTCTCAAGTAAAAATGCCAATGCGCGGATATGATTACACTTCGAAAATTTGAAAATTCTAATCCACTGAAAAAGTTCGTTTTCCAAGAAAATTGCCAGGGTTTCCGCTTAATATGAAATGTTTATTTAATCCACTATATCTTCATTATGTGCCAAAAAACTACAATTCTGTTTTATGCCAATAAATGGCCGTGCAAATCTAGTACTAATAAATCTCAATTAAATTCGGACATGTTGAACCTGCCTTCAAAGTAATTTTGGCTGATGGCAGCTTGGGGAGGTTTTCATATATTGATCAAGAATAGACCGGTAGGCAGCACAGAGTCATATCAACCCCTGGTGTAGCAAAGCAAATTATCATAAATCGAAAACAGAATTAACCATTGCCATTTTGTTAGGGGATGATACAAGACTTGGAGTCTCAGTGCTTCGAAACCTGTTAGAAATGGTGCTGAGCTAAGGGATGTCGGTAAAAGTGCACGACTAAACCAAAAGGGTAAGGTGAATTTGGGTTGACCTACCAGGATTTGGCATTTACATTATTTATTCAAAAGAAGTATGTTAACAACACGATTAAGTTGAAGGGTTTCCGTGCGTCTCTTGGCTTCGTTTTTGTTAACGCTGTAAGCAGAACAGATAACTTGTGGACAACCAGCAGATTGCCTGTTAGTCATTATTTCATCTTGCATTCATCGTTCAACACAATGGAATAATAATCACGATCATATTTCCTTTAACAGCAATCCTTCGTGATCGCTAACAGTCCATTGTGGGCCCATCAGATTACGAATAGTCATTTGTGTTTGGGGCTGAAAACAACCAAAGGAATTATCACCAGCACTTGAACTGAATATCTACGATCCATTTTGAATTTGGTGAAAGAAGTGCTAAAGAAAATGTAAGGGGATACTTGAGAAACGCTTGTGCGGTTCAAATGTTGAACAGGCACTATGCATGCTTTTATGTACTTTCTAGCATCCTGAACCTATAGGGCACAAGCCACATGCATTATTTATGGCTTATTCAAATGCTTTCCAATAAAGCACAAAAAAAACGTTTTTTAAAGGCATCTTTTAACTGTCACTTGTCATAAGTGATGGAAAATTTACGACTTGGCGTTCATGCTCGAATTTAATGAATGTCTTCAAGCTCAAGACGAATGGCTACAGCATATATAGGCTGTATGTTTATTTTATACATGTATAATTGGGTACATAGTAACGTTGTTGCCATAACGTTGTTGTTAAGTTTATATATATAGGTATATGTATTTCCTTTACGAAAAGAAAGTTTCCTTTTATATTTTAAGTTGAGTTCATTGAAATGCTCATGTTCGTTGTGGCGTTGTCTGAAAGTGTGCAGGAGGAGCAGCCAGAGGAAGAGGAGGAGACTTCTTGGTCAGCCATATAGGCACAGGGCATAGGGCACTTGTTGTTTTTACATCTCAATAAATTTGAGGAAGTACTTTTATGTGTGACAGTTGTTCTTTCTATGAAAATGTAATTTACTGCAACATTGAAAGAAAACGGCAATTTAAATGTGGCTTTAACAAATTCCTATTTTTAAGGATCAGATTTTGTTTGTTTATTTTAAGTTCTTGTTGCATCTAAACAGATCATTAATTTTGTAAACAATCTTTGTGTCTTTTTACTAATTTAAAATATGTGAAAAACAACACATAAAGAATTGTAAATGGATTTTCCACAAGTGGTCTGAAGTATTACAGAAAAGTTTACTTTTATTTCGATATAAGTTGTTAACTATTTTTGCAACTATAGTAATGACCGTGGTAGATAGATAGATTTTACAGCACTTTCACTTACAACATCACCAAATGATGACTATTAATCAGCTATAGTTGTTTTTAGATCATAGACAACATTTTTTTTAATTAGATCTGAAAATTTCTCTTTTAGTTTTTTTATGTGGTAGCTGTAAGTTCAGTAATCACACTTTGTACTATTATCCAGTCCGCTATCTCGTTGGTCACGTCATAAGGTGCAATGTTTAAAAGAAATATTAGTACGACGGATATAAGATGGGTTTAGGGTTATGAGGAGTCAGGAGGGTGTAGCAGGAGATGGCGATGAGAATTGCATTAGAGCTCTTGAATGTTCTAGGAGTTCGGAAATACAGACTGTGTAAGATTGTTTCACAGTCGAGTTATTCCTTGTTTGTGGCACGCGCGTAAAGGAGGTGGGTGAAGGAATAAGCGAGCGGCCCAATTTAAGTTTGAGGGCCCTGTTCCCTGTTTTCTACTTTAATTAACCACGCTCCAAATAAAGTTTGGCTGTATTCGAGGAGAGGCCGAATGTAATATTTCGATATTACAGCCCGTGCATGTTGCTGATAGGAGTTTGAACCTTTTCGGAAATCCCAATTTGGCGATTTGGAATATGAGTTCATTCCATTGCAGATTCTTGGTTAATGTCACTCCTAGGATATTAAGAGATACACCATCCACTGACACGAATGGGAAAGTGCTGCAGATTTTACTGGAAATAAGACAGTACCTCGATTTGGATACATTGAATTCGACAGGATTCCTATGGCCGCAATCTAGTATGAGTTCCATGTTCCTGCTGAAAGTACCAAAAGTTCGTGATTATAGAGACAAGATCTGGCATGTGCTTGTCTTGTATTATCGAAAGCGTAAGAATAACCCAGAGTTACTGTCATTAGCGAAGATTTAAAGTGCTTTGGAGCTTATTGAGAGCAGATTATTAATAGAAACTGGGAAAAAAGCGGTTAATAAATTTGATCGCTGGGAGACACGGGCAGGGATAGTGTACGGTTTAGGTTTTACGGCATTAGGTACCTTGATTGAGCGGCCAGAAAAACCTCTCGATACCGTTTTTTTAGAAATGGACCAATGCTCATATAGCTTGGAGTTTAGCTAACAGGCCTGGGTGCACATATTCTATCAAAATCTTTGTAGTTTTCCAAGCCAACTAAACGGATTCAACAAATCGGGTTAAAGACGAAGCAAATCAATCTTATTATGTAATCTTAAATGCGAAAAATTATAAAATATCGTTATTATTGTTTATTTGAATATCAAATTCTAAGCTACTTAAGTTTGGCAAAAATGAATTGTTAACTAACTTGGCTCGCATACTAATAGATAGCGCTAGCTTTAGTAATCATAAAGTTTCCTTCCTGAATTAAAATTGTCTGAACACAACCCATTCTGACATTATATTTATTTTTCAATGAATTTATCAAAATCATAATTTATGGTATGAAACTTTTTTTCATGGAAAGAAAATAGCAGAAAAAAATCATGATAAGACTTTACCTATATCACATAACTCATGTTTCTCCTATGCAATTGTTTACTTTTGGAGAAAACAGAATTCAAACACGCAACCTTATCGTTGCACATAAAAATCACATGTGACTGTTGAAGTCGACGAAATAGTCATTAATTTAGCCGAAAGGCAAGTATGATATTGGAGTTTCAGCAGAAGGTGCACGCATTTCAACTGAAGAGCGTTGTTTCAATTTGCATATTAACTTGCGCACCACCCAAAAGCAAAGAGAAATTCTAATACGAAAGGTGTGGCTACATTCAAAACGGATCTTAGATACCTTATTACTTCCCTTTAAAACGACAGTGAGTCGTGATGTAACGATTCCGAAAAATATCACAAGTTTTTAGAGACATCTTCATCACATTCGAACCGGTTTAAAGATGGCAATGGTACAAAGTAGTCCAACAATGTTCAAAAAGTTTGTACCAGTATTTCATTATGAGAATGCACTGGTGCATTGGCAAGACGGCTCGCTGAATAACTGTTACCATATTCAGCCTTTATACCATATCTAGCTTTCTTGAACTACCATCATCTGTTTATGTTCTCATTGTATTACTAAACGGGATTATATGTCCGAGCTCTCCGACACTTTTAGTAGTGCAGGACAGCAGGACAAAGGTAAGAATGGTAAAAGTAGTCATGTTGGTCCCACCATTTTGAATTTATAAGTTTTGATCCTAAATTCGTTATTCGCTACCTTAGAAAACCTCAGATACCAATTTTCATTGAAATTGAAACACGGCAAATTCTTATTTAGGTGGCCATTTTGAATTTCGGTCATATTTGGCCATTTTGAATTTCGGTAATATTTGGCCATTTTGAATTTCGAAAATCGGGCTGCGACGCAGTGGCGTAGATATGGGGGGATCAAGGGGATCAATCCCCCCCATGAGCCTACGAAAATTATAATAGAATTGAATAAAACTCTTCGTATCTACGTATTTAAGTATACATGAAATTTCTTAAGCACCAGCACCTCTTTTGGCATTATGTAATGTGCAATTTTGTTTTTGCGCAATTATATAAAAATCATCTAGATATGTTTTTGTTACGGCTGTGCTTTTATGTATTGTATAATTTCCGCGCTTCAAGCAGGCCGACCAATCAAGAGCCACGAAAAGGACGCTCACTATAATTGTAGACACATCGAGCACATGTAAAGTAAATACAATGAGCCAATAGTGGGACCTCGGTTCCTAAATACTTAAAATTTTAATGTTATAATAAATTAAGAAATTTAATCGTTTTTCCACTTTTGGGTGAAATAACTAGTAGCTATGAGCATGTTTTATTCAATATTTAATATTTCGAATATTTTTTAATGTAGTAGAGTATCAAAATATGAGCTTCCTAAAAAAGAGGACTAACTTTTGGCTTTGATTGTCAATTTAATTCCTCCTTAATATTTTGAAGTTTAAAAATCGCCGAGTCAGTAAAAATATTAAAGTTCAAGAAAAGATTCTACGGGCAAAATTATGATAAACTTTAAGTTATAAGTTCGGGGAAGCTTTGCACTTCATAGATTGTTCTAAAGGGGGCCCTAGACTATCAATAATATTGGGCAATATTCAGAATTACTCAATATTATTGACGGTCTGTGGGTGATATTGAAAGATTGTGCAATATATTGAGCGGATCAAAATGGATTTGATATTTTTTGTGCAATATAACACAATGCTGCAGTCTGTTTGCAATATTTTATTCTTTGATTAGAATTACGTAGATAATTTCAATTAAAAAATGAAACAACAGAAATTAAAATTATGTAAATAATAATTTATTCATGAATTAAAATTATGAGCTTAATAATAATTAAAATTTTATTATTATGTATGAAATTTCGAAGCGGCGTGCCATATTATTAATGAACGAACCAACTATAATTTTTTTATCAGGAAAAGGAGAAATAATTATAAAATATACATCTGTCGGTTCACTTATTCTTAGATCATTTAGTAAATTTTCATGAGTGTACTGGTCCCTCTTTTTGTAACACTCTTTCATCCATCTTCGCCTTTTTTTCTTTTTTTCTTGCCTGCACATAGTTATTGCGATAGCAACACAACTTGCTTCAATTTCACTTAACATGTTCGCTCCTCGAAAGTTGACGTGAACTGATTTATTGCGCAATTATATTGATAGTCTGGGGCAAAGAAAGAAACAGTAAATATTTTGCTCAATATTTTTGCGCAATATTATTGATAGTCTAGGGGCCACTTAACTCGATACAATTTTATTGAGCACAATACATAGTACACTCATTGTCTCTGGCGAATCAACAATTCGAAGGCGTTCCTTAACATTAATTTACTCTAGTTTATAATTGAGGAGTGTCTGTTCAAAAGGGCGTATTTCTGATTTCAACTTTTTTTATTTTAAAATTATTTTGAAAATATGGCATAAAAGTCAATCGAATGAGCCTAAAAACTTATTCAAATGGAGCGTACTTTCCATATAAAAAAGTCCAAAAAATTAGGACTCCAATCAAAAGGGCGTATTTCTGCATCTTGTGAAGGAAACGGTAATCCGCCATTTTTTGGTGGCCATATTGGATCTATCGAGTATACTATATTATATTGTCATCGAAACTGAAGCTGTGTGCAAAATTTCAGTATGATCGGATAACCGGAACCCCCTCAGCAAAAGAAGGTTTACTTCAAAATACGATGTGCATTTTCGTTTCATATAATTGTGACGTAAGCGAAAGGAAGGCCCAATTAATAACACTGCTCAACAGCATGACTGCTGCATGGAATATTTTACATCGTTCTAAACAAATTTTTGACGCTGATTTCAAATATTTCATCAGGTTTTTTATATCAGCTTTAGTTAATGAATTATAAGGAAATGTGTTTTTTTAGAAAAAATACTCTCACCGTACTAAAATATTTTATTTAAAAAAACTACAAAACTATCTAAAAATGTAAAAGTGAAGGTTCTACCCTACCACCTTCCGTAATGAGTCATAAAAGTCAAAATTTTGTTTTTTGTAACAACGCTATCCAAAAATACGTAGTTAGTCAATATTGTTTTTCCAAAATTGGAAAGCACGAACAATTTCCTATAAATAATGTCCAATAATTTTTGTGTTACGGCCTTTATTTTTGAAGATATTAGCAAATTTTGATGTTTAAGTTGGCTTTATTTGGTACTTTGGTATTAGAGCCCTAACACAATTTAATTTTAGCTCAAAGTTAAACTAGGAGTGGATAGATGGACATAAAAATCTTGCTAAAAGGATTTTTGCTTTTGACAGAAACCCAAAGAACTTCACTGGAAATATTTCCAAAAATTCTATTCAAAAAGGCTTATTTCTTGAAGTCAAAAGGTCGCATTTCTTACAATCCCGATCAAAAAGGCCTATTTCTGAACAAATAATTTAAAAAAATATAGTTTTGTTGTGTAGATTTTTAAATAAAAAACGCATATCATATTTTAGTCTTAACTTCCACATGAATGTGCATTTAAATATATTTTATCATTTTATTTATAGGAACAGGCAGTTTTTTCGATTTCTGTAAAGTTTGTTTATGATGGAAATACGCCCTTTTGAACAGACACTCCTCAATTGTCAAATTTATTCTAGTTTATAATTGCAAAAGTGTGTTAAAATTGTTTTGTTTATTATCTCGGAATGAAGAAATTTTTACTGCCAATGAAACCATTCGGCAAGTCTTGAGACGGTGAAAACCATAGATAGAAATGCAGAATCATCTGCAGAAACAACCGCGAAAAGACCCCGTTCTGATGCATTTAGTTGTGAAAATCCGATCAATCAAAATATACCTGCCTGTGGGCCTGTGTGAATTTTATGACTAAAATTTAGTGTCGATAATACAGTATTTAGTCTTTTGGCGAGTACCTAGACTAAATTTTTCGATAGTTGACTAAATTGTTGTTATGGTTACAATTTAAATATTTGAATAACTGACAGAATTTAGTTATCAAAAGAATTCACAGAGCAATTCCCTACATTATCCACAAATACTGCAAAATTTAATTTAGTCATCAATTTAGTCACTATTCGCACAGGCCCTAAGTCATATCCCCCCCATCGCAAAAAGCTACCTACGCCACTGCTGCGACGTGCATCATAAGAGACCCCCAAGGATATTCATGCAAAATTTTAGAGCTCAGCGATGACTGGTGATTTTTTTTCCAAACATTTTCGGCAAATTGACCCTTGTGAGCCACCCATTTTGCACCAACCTAGCTGTCGGAGACTTGGAATTTATATTAAGTAGCTTATAGTCTTCCATCCTACAAATTTTCATGCCCCACATCAATGACATTTTTTCAATAAGAAAATGACTACTTTTACCATTTTTACCAGTGTCGGAGAACTCGGACATATAATCCCCTTTAGTAATAGAATGAGTTTCAATCGAGTTTGCTCAAAGATGAAAGCACTTTTTCGTCTCCAACTCGCCGTCTACTAACATCGTTCAATACTAAATATTCGCCGTCGGAAATGACATCAATATTCAAATTGAAATCCACTAAAGCCTTCCGTATTCAAGTAAAAAGACTGTTCCATCTTGTTTTTACATCAAGTTATCAACTTGAGTCTTTATTGTGGTAAATCTTTACATATTTTCGTAGATTTTCATTTTTGAGTGGTAATTTTTCCAAAAGTTCGAACAACTTTGCGAACCTTTTGTATTATTTGAGCGAGTTCATCAGTGAGTTCAATATTTGTTAATTTATATAACATATAAATCATCATTATCGCTTGTCTGAAAATCCACTGAAGTTATGAACTCCTCTCTCTCGTCAGTATCAACTTCGTCATCTTCACGTTGGTTTACAGAAGAACTGTTGAGTTTAAATAAGGCAAATGCGCAACGGTGTCTATAAGCCTGAAATGAATTTTTAGAAACTCAGAAAGGCACGTGCACTTCCTCGGTTCTAAATTATTTATTCGGCCGATTCATTCACAGGACAGTGAATTGGTTGACAAGTGAACTAAAAAAGAGATATTCCCGGGAAGTACTGCGGGAAAGCTTGAACAGGTTGAGCAGTCTGCCTAGTGGCTTGTCGCAGCCCAGATATTTGCCTGACAGGTTTATCTCCATGATTGCCTAAAACGCCACATCTCATCTTCCTAGTGAAGACAATAGCGCCTGTCCAGCTGATGTTTATGTGGACCTCTCATTATATTCATCACTGGGGAAACACTTTAGGTCATTCCTAACCACTTTAGGCCATTCCTCACGATGTCTACAGTAGTGCTCAAAAGGTAATCGCCACATCATCAGCGTATCCAAAGTGTGCACGCAAGCCGAGTCCAAGAGGTGACAGAACCCCGTCTTGCGGGCATGCTAAACTAAACCTTCCTTGTATCCGTAAATCTCTTATCTGAATTTTTGTTGCTTTGTTTTCCAGGCTGATTCACGCCTCAGTAAGTACCTACCATTCTTCAGTTTACTGAAGTTCAGCAATAGCTACAATCAAAAGTTAGTGTAAAAAATCGATATATCAAGGATTTTAGACCAGCAAGGAAAGTTAGTTTGTAAAAGTTTTGTTTTATTTACTTAGGATATGTAAAAGCAAACAAAAGTCCTCTTGATAACATTTGCTGAAGCCCCGCACTATCTTAATCCATCACTAACTACACCGGCTAAATTTCAGCATTTTCATAAATGTGCTGGGGTTCTACAATTACCATTGGCCAGCAATTCTATTTTAATTTTGTAACATTACTTTTTCTTTAATACATATTAAAATGAAGTTACATTTTCATTTTCAATGTTTACCTTTAAATTTAATTTAATTTATTCTAATTATTTTGTATTTATATTCCTTCATGGCATTCTTACTATCACTTTCAAGTTATTCATTTTCCATTCACTGTAGAGAGCACACTAGAAGTCAGAAATATATCTTCGTAAATAGTTTGAGTTGAATCGTATCGACTTGTTTTGGTTCCATACACCTGAATTCCGATTAAATTGAATTTTACTGTTTCTGTCTAACAAATTTCTTGTAATACCATAAACTCGCAAAATAATTCTGTCCCATATCCTAAAGTTCTTAAACTATCGCAGTTCTACCTCCACTAGAGGTGCATAATTCTTCTTATATTATCGCACGCAGCCAGCTCTGCTAGTTCCACTGCACTTCTATGCTAATTGATTAAAATCTGCACGGTGCGCCATTGGCAATCTCTTATCTCCTCCAATCACATAGCGCTACTCTGACGATAAATAATCCTGTATCAGCACCAATGTATGTCTCGTGCCTTTCTTAGAGATACCTGCTTGTTCAATTGATGCATAATTTAGTATAACAAAATATTGCAACATGAATGTAAGCCAGAATTTCTAGATTCTCCAGCAACCAACCACGGCCACGGTTCCGCTTCATAAATTCACACATGCAATGTATGGATTTAGCCCTAATTCCGTCATAATTTTACGAATTTATATCAATACCATATTCGAGTGTATTTTAGGCAATATTTTATGCAGAAAGTGCAGCCATTTAAATCGACTAAATAAATATGAATTCGACAGTATTATTCCATAGTTTATCTGTTTGGAACATGCCACTCCCTATCCCAAGGGGAATTTTATCCGAGCAATTTTCGCAGTGATTTCTTCCTCAAATTTTATGAACTGCACATAATGGAGCCTAGTATTTTACTCTTGTCAGTTGAAAAGTAGTTTGAAATTAGACAAAAGAATCTGTGCTCTACTTACTTACTTTGATTTATTTGAGTTTGACTAGTTTTTCTTGCTTCTTTCTTAATTGGCGCTATATTGTTGAATCGGTTTGTATCGATTTAGCAGATTTAACGCACCTTAACCCTACCATATACTAATCTATTGAGAAAAACGAATGAGAGTAAACTTAAGTAAGAGAAGGCTCAATAGAGAAGCTCATAGAAATTTTGGTTGAGTATAAAATATCTTGTTATTTAATTTTGAGAAAAAATACAAATTGTACTTACTGTTTTGGAAAAACAATGATCTAGGAATCGGAACAAAAAAAACATCAGGTCGTATAAAATCAAAAATGAAATAAAAGCAGTTATTAAAACCTTGTTTTAGTTTCACCTTTTTTTTTATTTTTTATTTTATTTTTCTTATGAAACGTTACAAAAAAATTAAGTTACCTGCGAAACGTATGTTATCTGCAGGTGATTAAGTATTTTATAATAGTTTGAGAGGTTTTTCGGTTGTGAGACTTTTTCTAATTATTTACAAATCTTATTATACATTTTACTTCAATTGGCATTGACTTTAGGAATTTAGGAAACTTTAACTTATTTAACAATGACTAGTTTTGATACTAAGCGACATAGTGTAAGTTGAGAAAATAGAGTTTTATTTTTTTTTTCGTTTTTTAAAATTAACTATATTTTTCGGTTCTGCTGGTAGCACATTCATCAATTCTGGCAAGGCATAGCTTGGATGTCTTCTCCCATAGATATTGTAAGTTTCTGGCATCTCCAGCAGTCCTCGAGCTTGTCTTCTAGTGTTCTGATTATGGCGTATTCTTTGTTGGAAACGTTGATCATCATAATAATGCAAGAGTAGCGTCATCTTAGAGATACCGTTAACATCTAGGACCTTTAAATTAGAATGATTAGTATTTATAATTTTGAATAATCGATGCTGAAGATGTAATATCTTGTCGATGTGGGTTTTCGACGCATTTCCCCATGCTAATATTCCGTATCTTAAACGGGATTCTGCTAGTGAAAGGTACACCTGCTAGTTGAATATTTGCGAGATGCCCCCTCTTTTACCTTTTGGTGTAAAAATAATAAAGCTCTTTTAAGGGATGATCCAGAAATTGATAAATCTTGTTACGTCCCGTGATCAAGTAAAGCGCATTTTCTAAATCTCAATAACCAAGGGGTCTGCCAATAATAATTTTAACCTAAGTACCTACTAAACGATAGAAGTATTTAAAAGTAAAACACTTATTCATCCATTAAACATTTGGGATAGTAAACATTTAGTTATGATAAACACTTATGGAAAAATAAAAAAGAAATTTTGCTGGCGACTGCAAAGGACCATTTAGCATACTCAGCAGACCTGTTCTCGTTCGATCACGGAGGTCAAGCAGCATTGGACGGTGGTACTTACGGTGGGGACCGCTTCGAAAAACGACACGCGCGCTTGTAGGGCGAAAAGGTGAACAAAAATTAAAAGCTTTTCGACACCTCTGTTATTTTGTACAGGGTGTGAAGCATGGAGTTTCTCCCAAAAGTCCGCAGATAAGATAGATATATTTGAGAGGAAGGTTCTCCGAAGGATATACGGCCCAACCAACGAAGATAACGCATGGAGAATACGCTACAATCACGAATTGTACGATCTATACAAAGAGTGTAAACTTTCAACACATGCCAAGCTACTGCGCTTACGTTGGGCCAACCATATCCAAAGAATGGATGACTCAAGGATACCAAAGAAAGCCCTACATTTACTACGAGATGGCAAAAGACCAGTTGGCAAGCCACGGTCATGGTGGGAAGACAGTGTTAAGGCTGATGCAGCAAAACTCCTAAACATCAGAAACTGGAGGCAAGCTGCGCAACAGAGAGGTCTGGAGGAAGAACCTGATGGAGGCCAAGGCTCGAATTGGGCTGTAGAGCCATCGAAGAAGAAGAAGTTATTTTGTACATATCCAGGCGTTTAC
Organism: Thereva nobilitata; assembly: GCA_963855945.1. Classification (NCBI taxonomy): domain Eukaryota; kingdom Metazoa; phylum Arthropoda; class Insecta; order Diptera; family Therevidae; genus Thereva; species Thereva nobilitata. The sequence goes on along the minus strand of OY979695.1, from coordinate 108,680,397 downwards.
TAGTGAAACACTCTAAGGCCCCTCTTCCACGGGTCCACTCGTATTATACGCGACTGCGAATCCGTATAATAATTATTATTAGCCAAATGTAAATTCACAGTGCAAATGTACAGTAAAATTACAAATCGCGATATAAAATACTGATTTACTACACACTTATTGTAATATTACTATAAAGTTTTGAAATATTACTATAAATTTTGTAACTTCACATGAAGAATTTGACGTTTATTAGGAATATTCCCAATAATAGGTAGGTATGTGTTGTAAATTTACAAAGCTGCTTGTGAATAAAACTTCCAGTGCTGTGTTGGTGTTGTGTTTTTACAGTGTAGGTACAAAAATAACTGAAAAAATAAACAAACCTATTATGTTCAATTTGTATCCCACTTTGTTCCATGTTTTTTCTACCATGTCTTTTCTAGAAAATTCAGAAAGAATGTAATTATATATAAGTAGGGATTTATGTGCACTTCCTGCACAAATGATATATTATGTATTTCTTTTGCCATAGCGGGCGATTCTACTGATACTCACATCTCGTGAGACGAGCACAGCAGGTCAAGTGCAACTGATACACGACGAACTAAAAATGTATAGCGAAACTTCCGAGCGACTCATATGATATACAAATCGTGTGCAAGTGAACCCGTGGAACAAGGGCATAAGTCTTTATTTTCATTAAATGCCGCTAACCGTTTAAAAGTAGACTACAACGATTTAAACACTTTTAATGGTTAAAAACTACATACTTGAGTTTGCAGTAAACTTGTTCTAAAACCAGCGTTCGGACAAACTGCCACTGCGTCTCATCATACCATGCGCAAAGTTCAAAAAGTGGGAAACTCTTGCTAAAATAGAAAGATATATAAAAACCTGTAAAAATGATTGCTTAAGTGAGGTCTCTGATCACAATTTGATAAATTTACTAAATTCAAAATGGCGGCTCCAATATGGTTAACATTTTTTCAAAAATGTCATTCTATTTTGTTAGATGACATTTTTGTGGTTGCTAATTACGAATTTGAGAACTACCAAGACGTAGAGACGACTGGAAGAAGGTACCTCAAGAGGTCCGAGTGCCACAAGGACTGTAGGTTCATTCGAGAAGAAGAAGATTACGAATTTGATGTCAAAAATAAAAAATTCAAAATTGCTGATGAAATAATCCAGTCTACTCAATTTATACAAAATATTTATAAACATTTTACAATCAATTTCACTAGAGAGGCTAAACTGTACAAAGTTGGTATTCTTAACGCTCAACAAGTTTTCCGAAGAGCCCAACGAATCAATTCTATTTTGGCAGCAAATTGAGGAGGTTTTATTACCTGCAAACTGAAAACAACGAAAAAGGGCTTAAGGGATTCGTCCCATCTGATGAATGCTACAGCCGCATCTTGATTCTATTGCAAGAGGAAGGCGGACAAATGGAAAACCTTTTTAACCTTAGATAGTATTGAGCAGCTTATGTCACTATTGAAGTAAAAGGCAGTAGTAAAGTACCAGTATTAGTACCAGTCTGTACCATACAGCATCGTCGTGTCGGGAACATGATCTTTAACTGTCTTGCCGATTTCTGCGCGCATTGTTTTATTTGCTAAAGGCGATCTAAATGATAATAAGAAATGTTGATAGCTCTTTCGGCAGAAATGAGGCATGACTATCACCGTCATTGTTAAACGCAAACTGAAAAACCGTGAATTGCTAAGCAATGTCTAGAATCCAACCATATATTATAGAGGGAGAGCCAGCGACGTATTTTGTGTTGTCATTTCATCCCTCATGAAAATTTCCACACTAAATCTTATATGCCTGCTTAACAATAAAAGTTACTTCTGGCAGCCCCCTGTGGCCGGGATGAACTACCCCAAAATTACAAAGAGGGTAAAAAATAAAGTTCAATTTTGTTATAGTATTACTCATGAATTTTCTGGAGATTATTTTTGATAGTATTCTCTATTTATAAAAATTAATGCCAGAACATTTACCCTTCACCTAATGCTTGCCAGAACGCTCTAAATATTTATTTAAAGGGGTTTATTGCATAAATAGTCCATTCAAAACGCGAAGGGGGGTGTTCCAACATAACACCATTAAGAAAATCGAACCCTACATGTATTTTGGGTCGCTGATTACGAAAATCGGGGTCCTGCGGTCCTAAAATATGGGCGTCACCATTAAAAACGAAAAAATACCCCTTTTTAAGGGTTGTTCGCAATAATTTCTATAATAATGAAAAATAATCTAACGAAATCCATTTTTTTATATTTATTTGCGATTTGGTGGTTGATTTATACTAAATCAGCCAAACTTTAAAACAAGGGATAATCCTAAAGCGTTAAAACCACCCCTAAATCAACTGAAAATAAAAAAATTTGTAAATTTTTTTTTCAAGTTTATGCTTCAAATTCGATTGTATGAGTATTGTAACCCAAAAATTATTTATTTTCACCACTTAAGGGGGTAAAACTACCCCTACATTAAAGTTGAATTTGAAAAAAATTGAATTTTTATTTTACATTAAAATATTATTTTTGATGAAATTCTATTAAAACATTTGGAAAATTTATTTTACCCCCTTTTAAAGGGATTAAAGCCCCCCCTAAATCAAAACAAAAAAAATACATTGAAAAAATGTTCTTTTCGTAGGTTCCAATTTAAATTTTAAATAAATTTTCCAAATGTTTTAATAATTATTTCATAAAAAATAAAATTTTTGGCTGACTTAATGGGGTAAAGTGTTGAATATAATTAAGCAGAAAAAAAATTTTGCTTATTTTTTTTGTTTAAAGTTGATTTCTAAAGTTTTAGGGGTAGTTTAACCCCTTAAGGGTTGAAAATAATTTATTTTTGGCTAACAATACTCATAAAATCGAATTTGGAGCATAAACTAGAAAAAAAATTTTTACAATTTTTTTTATTTTCAGTTGATTTAGGGGTGGTTTTTACCCTTTAGGATTATCCCTTGTTATAAGGTTTGGCTTGATTTAATATAAATCAACCACCTTCGTAAATAAATATTGAGAAAAGTGTATTTCGTTGGATTATTGTTCATTATTATAGAAATTATCGCGAACAACCCTTAAAAAGGGGTATTTTTTCGTTTTTAAGGGCGACGCCCATATTTTAGGACCGCAGGACCCCGATTTTCGTAATCAGCGACCCAAAATACATGTAGGGTTCGATTTTCTTAATGGTGTTATGTTGGAACACCCCCCTTCGCGTTTTGAATGGACTATTTATGCAATAAACCCCTTTAAATAAATATTTAGAGCGTTCTGGCAAGCATTAGGTGAAGGGTAAATGTTCTGGCATTAATTTTTATAAATAGAGAATACTATCAAAAATAATCTCCAGAAAATTCATGAGTAATACTATAACAAAATTGAACTTTATTTTTTACCCTCTTTGTAATTTTGGGGTAGTTCATCCCGGCCACAGGAGACTGCCAGAAGTAGGTTTTATTGTTAAGCAGGCATATAAGATTTAGTGTGGAAATTTTCATGAGGGATGAAATGACAACACAAAATACGTCGCTGGCTCTTGGTCTATTAGACGACTATTGCAGTGCGGCTTTAGAACTAACTGCTGGAACAGAATGTGTCGCTTGTCGCTGCCGCGGTCGCTGTCGCCGTCGCTGTCGCCGTCGCTGTCGCCGTTGCTGTCGCTTTGCTTGTCGCTTTGATGAACAGAATGATGTAGCAGGCTGCAGCATTCAAGTCGAAAGTTTTGTTCGGAGTGCTTGTTTTGGTATTTTGTTCTGAGTTATTTGTAATTTTGAAATCAATTCCAAAATTTAAAGAAATGGACGTTAAACAAAGATTCATTTTTATTTGGGTTTTTATGAGAAAACTGTTTTATTTATAAAAGAGAATGACGAGGAGCTCTTTATAAAATTAACACGAATGAACAAAACTCAGTATAAATTACTGCTAAGTTTGGTAGAGCCCGAATTAAAAAGAAAATCAATTAGAAAAGCAATAGTTCCTGAGTGTAGACTTGTTTTAACTTTAATGTAAGATAAATTTTTATTTTTTTATTGCTCGAATACAGCTTTTCCATTTTCAGATATTTGTCACAAGGATTTTCTCGCCATTATTTAGCCTGGAGCTTTAGAATGCGTGTATCCACGGTCCGCGAAATCATCGTAGAAGTTTGCGAAGTATTGTGGAGAACGTTATCCAGCATATACATGAGCGAATTCAACATTTCCGACTGGATAAAAACATCAAAAGAATTCGAGTTAATTTGGAATATGCCGAACTGTGTCGGTAGCATCGATGGCAAACATATAAAAATAAAATGCCCACCTAACTCAGGCTCACAGTTTTACAACTATAAAGGACATTTCAGCATAGTATTGATGGCTATCTGCAACGCCAATTATGGTTTTACATCTGTTGATGTAGGTGCATTTGGCAGCCAATATGATGGAATTAAAGGAAAAAAATTACATTTACCACCCCCATCGTCATTACAATTAGGAGCAGATTGGGGTGAGATGAAAGCAGCATAATCTAGATAGAAATCTAGATTTATACTTTCCGAAGTCTGCAAAATTGATGTTGTCGGCTGAGAAGTTGATGTTGACGGTTGATAAGTTGGTGTTGACGGCTGAGACGTTGATGTTGACGGCTGAGAAATATCCGACTTGTAATTTGTTATAGTGCTACAAAAAAAATTATTAGTTTACGATTTTGGGTTTTCGCTCAAAAATCCACCATTCAATAGCAACTTACTTTCTCGGTTTAATGCTATCAGCAAGAAATTCCAATTCTTTAAAATATTTCCACATGGGCTCACTTTCGGTAGCGGCTTGCCCGGATGTAGATACAAGATTTCTTCTTTCTCTGCTGAAGCTATTCCGTATGTTCTTCCACTTGCTTTTGCATTTTTCAACTGAAAAGTAATTTTAAATTTACAAAAAAACATTAACAAAACCTATTACATACCACAAATTCCGCACTCGTTGCTTATTTGATTCCAAATCTCGCTTTTTTTATTGTTTTTGTAATCTCTGTCCTAATATTCCACAAACATTCAAAGCATTTTATTTTTTCTATAAAAAACTCCATTCCTTCGATTTATTTATTTATTTTTTTTTATAAAAACTACGTTCCTTCTATTCATTGCAATCCAAGAACACGACTGCACACGTTCTCGAATTTATAATTTGCATACTAGAATAATTTCAGGTAATACTTTAATCGTAGCAATCCACACGAGTTGTCATTTGTCGCCCGAAAACCTGGCGACCGCGACTGCGGCAGGGTTAGCGACAGCGACAAATTCTGTTCGTGGTTTTAATATTTCACGGCGACGGCGACTGCGACCGCGGCAGCGACAAGCGACACATTCTGTTCCCGCAGTGAAATTTATTGATGACAACTTTATGTGTTTGACAGAACACCTCGACCAAATTGGACATCCATCGCTTAGTGAGTGTAGTCTGGTTACTTTTGATATTTACAATGCTTTTTACAGAATGCCATAATCTAGGTGCTCTGTTGGCTGAACTCCAAGCTATTGGTATCAAAGCAGTTTTGAAGAATTGGATTGAGGGTTCAATCATAGTACATACCTACACTGTAAAAAATTTCTGTGGTAATTTTACAAAAAATATACTGGAAGTTTTATTCACAAGCAGTTTTGTAAATTTGCAATATATTTTAGGAATATTCCTAATCTACTTTACGTATTTTTACCAACTGTGTAGTAAATATAAATTATTTGTGGGATGTAAAAATACAATCAGTATTGGAGCTTTCTCTTCATAGTTTTGTAAATTTCCAAAACTCTTGTTGCAACTCTTTACCAGAGAGGGACGAAAAGGGAAAACCCCAAAGCTGAAGATTACCGCCCTGTGCCAATGTGGTTGGCCCTGCCTGAAATATTTCCAAGCGCCAAATTTTATTCTTAGTTAATGCCCACTCCCTATTCATAAAAAATTAGCATTTTGCTCACAATGCCTTGTTAAGCATGTGCTTGAGGCAATGCCTATCAAAATTTCTTGGCTGTTACAAGAACTGCCCAGACCCTGACAAAGTCAAAGGTCTGGCATCAACTTAAAAGCAATTGGGTTTATATGCTTAGTATTCCATTGTTACCTGTGAATTATATCCACGAGAGGAAAAATTTAAACCTTACATTCCAATAACCGATTTGTAATTTTACTGAAAATTTATGTTCTAAAATTACGCCTCTTTAGTAAATTACAGTAGAAAGTGTTAGGATTTTTTCAGTACATAACATTGATAGATACATAAGAAATATTGTAATTTTCCTATATAAACGATTTAGAAAAATACGCAACATTGTGTAAAATATACGTCACATTCATGTAATCAACATTTACGTTATGCAGTATTGGAGATTTCCAATTTCATTTTGTGAAGTTACAAAATTTATAGTAAAATTACAATAATTGTGTAGTAAATTAGTATTTCATATCGCGATTTGTAATTTTACGGTACATTTTCACTGTGAATTTACATATTTTTTTTACAGTGTAGGCATCCATTCTAAGTGTCACACCATATTTGCCGGTATTAAGCAGGGATCCATTCTGTCACCCGTTCTTTTCCTAATATTGATTAATGATTTGCTTTCAATCCCCTCCAACCCACTTCAGTACTACGCTCACAACAGTACAACGCACTTCAGTACGCAACATTGCGTTACTCCTATGCCTTCGACAATATATCTAAGATTCCAATAGTATTGGTTTCGAATTAGGCTTTCAAGTGACAATATATCTAAGATTAAGACAGGACCTCGTGAACTCATATCCAACTCTATCAACAGGAAATTGAATGCATTCTTGTTTTGGGCCGCAATAATCGTGTCGAATTCAACACTCTAATAAAGCCTGGCCCAAACTACCTGCTATGTTATTGCGAATCTAATTCTCTTTAACACCCGAGGCTTAACATTAACCGAGAATCTGCGATGAAATGACCATAACCTTCTTCTTATTAACGTCATAAATGCTATCAATATAAATATAATCGACACTTTTTATGGCAATGATTTGCATCAAATTATCAGATCACCTTGTGGAAAATGGTTAGATATAATATTCACTAATTGCTATAAGGAGGTATAATCATTCTACCTGCTTCCGACAAGGAGAACCCATTCACTAATCCACCACTGCGCATGGGTCCTTGAGCTTAATATCACCATTAACACTAAACATCAGAAGTCATATAAAAACTCAATTGTTTATGACTTGAAGAATGTAAATACCAATAGTATTGGTTTCGAATCAAGTGAAGTAACGACCTGGCGTGCTTCCACACTTTTATTTTTAACACCATTGACACATAAATGTTCTTAAAATTATAAAAAGGAATAAACTGTCGGAACCTTGGGTAAATAGAAATATTAATTTGATCTCTATTTAAATTAAATAACATGATTAGAAAAAAAACTAACGTACATAAAGTCCACTCAAATCACGTTGTGAAAGAAATCCTACCTCAGACCAATCCATAAAGTATGTGATAAGCATTTGATGGATAACTACAGAAGTATTACAATCCTAGCTATCTAAAAAACTGGTCTACGATAAGGTTTACCCTATAATTGACTCATACCTTGTTGAAGAACAACACGGTTTCAGAAAAGGGTGCTCGACACTTAAAACCTCATGCTCCGAACTGCTCTGTGGTATGTAGAGCGGCCGTTAAATTGATGCTATCTAAACTGTGTTCAGCGAGACCTTTCATAAAGTAGACCATCATATTTTATTTAATTGCTAAAGTTTTAAAATTTTATATACATATATTAGGTTTTGTCCTTGAATAGATTAGATCATATATTAACGGAAGGACACAGGTCATCAGATTCCAAGGATGCCTTACAGATGAAATCGAAGTAACTTCCGGTGGTCCTCACGGCTCTCATCTTTCCAATATTTTCACACCTGTTCAGAGACAATATACTGTCGTAGAATATGCATCTCCTATATGTGATCCTATAGTTCTCGTAAGTAGCAACAGGATAGAATCCATTCAGAAGTAGGGTTGCCAACTCGACGAGACGGAATTGCCCGCCTCCATTTCGGTTGACAGACGATTTCGATCATCATTCCACAAATTGTTCATAATACTGGAAATTCGCTCAACATAACCATTGCTAGTTAGTTATCTGAACAATTTTTCTCAAATTTGGTGCATCATTAACTTTCAAAAATGCCTGCCATTTTTGTGAACTTTGAGTGCTACTTTCCAGCAATGCAGGTAGCGCGGTATCAAGGAAACAAAGCTCATCAAATACGTCATCACCATTAATCTTAATTCCGAATTCTGCGTTAGCGGTGACTTTCCTTGCCTTTGTTTTTGATCGCACTCTTAACGTATTACTTTCGTACACACTAAAATGCGCTGCTTTTAAATATATTTATTCACCCGCAAAATCTGACCGCGTCGAAACAACGCAAAGCTGACTGCCGTTTCCTAGTGATGGTTATACTAGTTACATATCTATAGATAGTCGGTACAAAAGGTACTAGGTCCGTGCGCATGATGACGCGCTAAATTCAAATTGCGTTTGAGTATAACATGTTAAAAATGTACGAATTTCTTAATAGTTGTCAAGATTTTCTAACTTTACAACTATTAACAAAAATTATAAACATTAAAACATTTTTGATGGAAGAAATTGAAATTGCCATCTTTTTCGGATTTTTAAAATTGCTGGCCGGCCGCCGGCTCGAGAGTAATATTGCCGGCAGAAAACCGGCCACTTGGCAACCCTATTCAACTTAAACAATAATTCGACTTAAACAATAATCCGCGCAATTAAAATTTCCAACTCGTATAAAATTCCTGAATTTAACGGTAAGGTTCATCGATATCTATTCAAGCACCCTCCACATCTGTAACCTATCCTATTCTCTTCTATCCTTCAAATCAAGCTTACTACTGACATTATACCATGGCCTGAACGAGATGACAGACTGGTAGTATAAAGCGTGACTTAAGGCTGTATTTTCACATAGAAAACACTAGAGCTCGACTGTGGAACAATTTTACTCACCCAGTAGATAATTCCGAATTCCGATAGCATGCAAGAGTTCAAATACGGGCTTCATCGTCATCTGCTTCAACACCCTCCTGACAAGTAAAACCAACTTCTCCTCATAAACTCAAACCAACTCTTTTCTTCGAGTTAAGCTTACTACTAGACATTGCACCATGACTTAGCGAACGTCAATGACCGGTAATAGAAAGGTCTACGATCTAGGAATCACCACACATCTAATTGCGTAACTAAAAAAAGTGTAAAACTATGTATCATCAAAACATCTTTTTTTTATGATTAAAGATAGCCTTTTCAATAATATTATAACAATGCAAAATTAAATACCTACTATTATAAAAATGACATCTAAAGACTTTTTCGTACAAGAACAATTTTTATAAACAGCTTTTCGATGGTTTTTATAATATTTTATTTCTAGTTATATTTTGTTTTTACTCCTTAAATAAATCTCATCTAAAAATGATAATAACTCCAGTAGCTCTACGCTTTCATATCGCAGAAACTTCCTTCTACACTTACACAATAAGTTGGGGTTAGTATAGCATTTTAATCTATACAAAACTTCTCCATTTATATTCTCATTTGTATGCAGATTACGTCTAGATAATTCTTAAAATCGATTTAGAATTTGAACCATTTTCATCATCAAAAATTGCTGATAAAAGAAAAACGATTTCGATAAAATCCCCAATATTGAATAAAAACAAACTGAAAAAAGAAGACATCACGACCAGAATGAGTTACAACCACTTGGGGACTACAAATGGCCCAAATTTTTTTAGATGTAATTTGAATTCTAATTTGCTTGTTGGTATCCAATTTCAGTGATATTATTAACAAAAATATTTGTTTGGGTTATGAATTTTGCCCATGAATTGCGAGTACAGCATACAAGAGAGAAGATACTTTTTACTTATTATAAAAATATTTGAGTTGTGCCTCCTAACATGAGTGTTTCTTTTTTTCTTTTCAGAATTTCATCACCCGGAAACATGGGTAAGTCCGAGGCTAATTTAATATATTTTTTTTTCTGTTGTGTATTTGGTCAACAAAAATTATACAAAATTATTCTTCTCTTCTACAATCTACAACGTTTTTTTTTGTAGGGGGCTTGGATTTGCAGATTGCGTAACACGAGAAACATTCCATGCATTTGGGGCTTTGTAATCTCCCCCTTAAAATATGCAAACATGATTCCTCTCACGGGCTATGCCGTTGTCGTCTTCTGCCCAATCCAAGCACCCGTACCTTATTGAAGGAAATAATTTATTTAAAAAAATTAGGTTGCTTAAAAATTCAACATTTTTTCCGCATTCAGTAAATTTTTTTCTTCTTCCTCCATGGGTTTTTTTGTGTGTGACCTGTCGAAGTATAATCCACTCTGAGTTCCATTTCCAAGTCCGCCGCAGCACGGTAGACCGCATTGCTCAGTTCGATGCTGGCTTATGCTATACAAGGCTACAAGTTCCTCAACCAGAAAAATGTAAAGGAAACTCCCGGCAAGACCTGCTCCCATACAAAGGAGCACTCTCGATTCCCGTATATATTTGATATCGACGTTTGGGTAAAAACACACAGGCGAAATAAAATGAAAGGCAAAACACTATGGGGTCTGATTCAAGAAAGTACAGCATCCAGACACCCTCCGTTCCCAGCTCCCTCTTCTGTGGGTAGCTGTACCAGCCAGCATCTTTCATCTTCACCATTTCACCCAGCAAAACCAGTCTCTCTACCTACTTTCATCCAGTTGCCAACATGGCCGATTCGGTTGCCATGACTACAGACATGTTTTATACATTCACCGCTCCTCCTTCTCGATCCTTTGCCGGTGTGTTGACCATGTTTCTTATCCGCTTTTATGCATGCATCCCATTTCAAAATGGGGGAAAAAAGAGAAAACAAATGAAATACCGGATAAGAAAAGAAGAACCGAGGAGAGTCAACCTCCCTAAAATCGCTAAATTGACAAGAAGTCGGAATTCTTGGTTTTTTTGTTCTTTCTTTTCTTAAAGAAATCTTGAAAACGTCTTCGATTGAACTCCGGAGGTTTTTTGTGTGTTATTCTGATATGGAAAGAAACCAGTCGAGAAATATTGAGAAATTAAGAAAAAGAAGTTGTGGTAGGAGAGTTGCGTTCACAAACCAGCTGAAACGAACCGAAAAAGGAACACGGAGAAGAGGCAAAAAAAATTAGAGCCCGACATTTTTATTGTTTGCCCTTCGATTTTGATAAGTGAAAATCGATGTTTACACCGAAGAGCAGAACCGGTTCTACCTGTCAGGGAGGTAAAGTTATCGCCTAAAAGGGAAGTTCGCTAACGACAACGACGGCTCGCAAGGGTGGAGTTCACTGATCGATTTATCGATTAATGTTTTTTTTTGTTCGAGTTCGTTTCATTTAATTCCGAAATTCGGCGTAGTTTCACGTAAAATAATCTGCCGAACACCCAAAAGGCGACGACCACAACGAGGCCGGCGAATGTGTCAACCAGCACGGGCAGACCTAGCACCGGCACCACACCCAAAGAAAATATCTGTTGTGACTAGAACGGAAGACTATCGAGGAGATTCCTCTTAATGCAGAGTTATTTCTGGTTCATTTTTCCCCCTTCATCTTATTGTGTTTACATAATTTATTTTTGGATTATGATTACGCCCGCAAACCAACCGGGCGGGGGTTGGCAATTGCAGACCACCAGCAACAACAACAACAACACCGAAAAAAAGTAATTTTTAAAATTCATAAATTACGCATCATGACGTTCCTCTATGTTCAAGGCAGCAGCATAAGCCAGAAGCATCTTATGTAATTGATACGACGTGAAAACTGGGTCAGATTTAGGGTGAATGACTTGTTGTTGCGGGAATATATAGGCGTGGTGTTATACGATTAGAAAGAAGGGCACAAGGGGAACCCTTTTTTATCAGTATCTTCTGTTGCCCCCTTCTCGAATGCGAGGGACAATCTCCTTTGTTATGCTAATTGCTTGAGAAAATGATATAACATTTATAAATTTAGGGATTATGCTCCCCATACTATATCAAGATGGCTTGTTTTATCGCACTTCTTATGCCTTTGCCCGTGATTTTTAGAGATCTGCTCGCCTACGTGGGGTGGACAATGCAAGGTTCTCTGGTGTCAAATGAGAGATTTTGTCAAGTTATTAGCTCAATTTCAGTTTGGATGAATGTAATTGGGAGAAATTTAAAAGTTACGTGATTTCTGTTAAATGGATTTGTTACAGTCTAGTTGGTATGATGGGACTACCACCGGTAGGATTGGATCTTGTAGGCGTTTTAGAAGGATAATTATCTGAAACCTGTTTCTTGTCTGAATCCTCATTTTGACATTGACAGCAGATATGCATTTGGATTCAGTAAAGTGTTATATTAAGTATTAAATCCAATATGAAATTTTTTTTTCTCTTGAAATTAACTATACGTTCATCACGAAACAAACTGATTTTACTCAAAGTATACCCAGACCATCATTTGCTACAATTTTTCCGATCTTTTTGGAAAAAGGCGAATTTCTCGACAGGATATCGATTCATCTTTCCATACTATCTATGCATGACTCGAGCCATTTTTTGATAAGAGGGTCGTTTAACAAGTCCTTAGAAAAAGATAGAAAAACAAATTATTTTGTGTAAATTTTTTTCTTTTCTCAATATAAGCTCCCTTAAGATCGATACAAATTTACCCAGCATTTCTTCAACTGTCTTAAGCCGACCAAGACGTAGGATTTCTGAAGGATTTCAAAAAAGCAATCTTTGGGCAATGACCTCGTTCGATGCGAATCTTTTTCCGCCGATCCATTTTTCAGGTTTGGAATTAAAAAAGCCCTTTGCATGAATACAATGGATGTTGTAATAATTCGAACTTTAATTCCATACACAATTTGCGCCATCGAAACGGAACAGGTGTGCATCTGTATGCATTGTTCTGGTGAAAAGGATTTTTCTTTGTCAAATGAGAGCGGTTTTCCTTGATTTCTTCGCTTAACCGGTGCAACAACGACGCATAATATTCTCTATATATCGATTGTCCTTTCTCCAAGCATTCGTGGTATAGATGATTCCGCGTATATCTCGAAAAACAGTGGCTACCAACGTCGGCCGATTTCACCGTCTTCGCCTTCTTTGGATCGTCTTTAGAAACCCACTGGTTCGATTATTCCTTTGTCTTTGGAGTGTAGGAGCGTATTAGTATATTGGCACATAAACTCGTCAGGAATGCGAAGAAATAGCGTGAAACTAGCCTCAACCATGCATTTATTTTCCACTGAGGGCTAACGTTGCCCCACCTTGTCAAAAAAATTTTTCACGGCCTCAACTACTTCGCAAGCTTGATTCGTCGATCACTCAAAACCATGTCATGGATTTTGTCAACATTTTGGGACAAAGTAAATTTCATTGGACGTTCCGAATGATGTTTATCATTTGTGCACGTCACGTTAATACCCATTTATCCAATGGTAAATAGCCGCAAGTGCAAGTGCCATGATTTTTATCCAACTTGGCTTTAATTTCTTTGATGTGTTAGTCTCGATATAGCTGAAACTTTGACAGAAATTCAGTGACAGATGACGCTTACTACCAATTGACTTATTGAAGGACCCTCGCAATGCCGCGGCACCCATATGTGCGGACTGTGCATTTGCACTGGGCGGCACTTGGGAAGGGCGGCATTTTCGCAACCGAAGCGAGCACAAAATTTGTACAATGTATGTAGGTATTTTATAAATATGTCGTGTTGAGGGTGTAAATCGTCGGCAAGAGCGGCATTTCAATTTAGATGGGCGACTACAGCCGCCAAAAGACAAGGCATTTTTGGCGATGAGCGCGGCGGCGATAAACAAAAAGAAGACAAACCTCAAGCACAACGCTCAGTAGATTACCAATAATTAATTAGCACACGCAGCATGTACACAATAAACAAACGATGAACGAAAAACAACCCAGTAGGGAATAGAAACCTTCTAGAGTCGATTCCGTAAATTATCCTTCAAATGCGTAATGTCTATTTTCTAGATTGAAACAAGTCTTTACTCTTCGATTAACATTACGAGGTCCTAGGGTCGAAGGCATAACGACAAACTTTTGCATTACAATTCTTTCCAATATGAAGGCATATGAGCGACCTTTTGCATTACCATTCATTTCAATGAGAAGGTATAAGCACAGATAAGTAAAATGCAGATGCCCAGTCGAATAGGCTAAACGTGTTCCATGTTGTCGAAAGCGATTTGCAGCCATGTAGCTGGCTAGAGCGTGGCAACTCTTGGTCGAGCTCCAGCAACAGACTGGTTGATCTATCGACTACAACGTAAATCCCTAATTATGAACCGCGAAACGGTCCGTTTCAGGACCCAAAACCGGATTAATCGATAAATTATAAACGAATGACGAAACAACAAACAGAAACGGCCCTTTTCGGGACCAAATCAGTTTGCGGAGCAGAAGATTAAGCAAGAAGTTTCGCCGAAACGAAACAGAAGGCAGTGACACAGCAACAAGTAGAAGACAAGTCGCCATCCGTTTTCAGCTTGTCAGTGCGGTTCTTATCATCGAAAGCGAAGAAATGAAATTAAATGAATTAAAGTCGATTCTGAAGTAAGAGAGGAACTGTAGGTACCTACTATTAAATGACTTGGTTGACTTTGCCAAATAGAAAGAAAATTTATTTAATTAGCAATTTCTTATATACTAATTCCTATAAAGAACAAAAAAAAACCCGCGCGCCAAAAAAATTTTACCCATAAAGGGGGGGCATCGGCGGATGTGCACTGGGTGGCAAAGTGCCTAGCCGCGGCCCTGGACCCTCGTACCTTAAAAAGAACTGCATTGCTGAGCTGCAACTCTGCATTGAGCGAAACAAATAGAAATCAAATGGAGCAATATCTATTGAATGCGCCAATTGGGATGGAAGCGTAATTCCATAAAAAAAATTGTTATTTTAATTAAAAAAGGTTCTATTATTTTTTTGTAACGTACTTAAATCACTGTCCAAATTGGATTTATGGCCGTTATTTTAGTTTGGCTGTCATTCGCGGCAGTTATGGATAGTAGTCGATAACAATTTATTATGGAGTATCTAACGCCGCAACAATGGGTTTTACTGCTTGGTATATAGACCATCAACAGTTTTGGCAAAAAATTAGCACATTTCGACTTGGCCAGCTTTGTTAATAATCAGAATAGCCGCTATATTGCGGCATTGGAAATACACATCTGATACAACAGCGACCAGCGGTCGAGATCTGTAGGTATACTTTAATAATTCGCATTACATTTTGATCTGTACAAATACGGAGAAATCTGTAATATGTCAATACTACATCATTCATAAAAAGATGCACCTACCTAGGTTATGGGGAGAACGTGAGGATCATGTTTACCTGAAGGTAGTGAATTCATGAAAAAAAATAAAATATTTATTCTTAATTGGGATCACGAGGGCAGATTAATCCGCAAAATAAAGTGTGACGTTTTTGCCATGTAACAATAAGTTTGTATCCATCTCAATTCACATATTGTACATACTTAGGTATCTAGTAAGGTTTGTACTTACGGCTACGTTAGGGAGCCAGGGCCTCCTTGTCTTCCAAATCAAAATCTCCACTTTTATATCTTCTTCTAAGCCAATACTAACAAGTTGCAGTGGCGGACTAAGCCCGTCAGAGGCCCGGGGCGGCAAAGCTGAATGAGGCCCTCATTGTAAGAAGTTGATGTAATTTTAGAAGTCTTTTATTCAGTTGCCATTTGTATGTAGGTACAAGTGTGTATGCATGTTTATTTAGTTCAAATCATGCAAGTGAAAATTAAATTCGACTTACATAGAGCGAGTTTACACCGGTGCATCAAGTAATTAAATTGATGCACAATGCATTAACACCTGTTGTTTACACGCTATGTAATTAGCTGTCACTTTTATTTCGGCGATTAAAAAGTGAATCAAATTTCATTTCATCTTCGAAATTGCTTTTTTTTATTCTTGAAACTCTTTAAAATATTTCTGCTTCATATTCCTATATTTAATTTCAATTTGGGGTTAAAAACTCACAATTTGATGTATTCAAATCTTTACACGGCAGTTGCATTAAATAAGTTCAGCATAATAAAATACGAATTTACAAAAAAGCAATTAGGAAAAATGAAATAATAGGTGGCGTATATTTTATGTATAGGGGGCATCCATAAATTACGTGAGGCGTTTTTGGCGATTTTTCGACTCCCCCTCCCCCCTTGGTGAGATGTCGTGAGATTTGGCTCGACCCTCTCCCCCCCTAAATCTCACGTGAGATATTTCAAATTTTAAAAAAATTCTATTATTTACACTATT
Source organism: Thereva nobilitata (assembly GCA_963855945.1). Taxonomy (NCBI): domain Eukaryota; kingdom Metazoa; phylum Arthropoda; class Insecta; order Diptera; family Therevidae; genus Thereva; species Thereva nobilitata. The sequence goes on along the minus strand of OY979695.1, from coordinate 108,664,002 downwards.
ATGCGTATTTGAGATATGCAAACTTCAGAGCATTCCTCTATAGATGGCACTTTAGGGTAAAAAACCTGTAACTGAATGACCCAGGTCTTAGAAAGGCGCAGTCTGAAGTCTCAGCCAGCTTCTCAAATTGGCGTTTGAGCCCCCTGTACACCAAGAGGTAAGAATATGTTAGGATTCCATTCTTCACAGCTCTCGATATTCATAAGAAAAGGTTTTCAAAATCTATCTTGGCCTCTAGTACAGAGCAGATGGTTGTCGATTCAAAATTCGAATCCTGTAAGTTGCTTAGATGACTAATTATGTCGCCTGGTGCAAATGTCTGTTTTTTGTATAGTGACAATGCACCGCAGATAGCATGTGTTCTGATCTGACTGATGTGAAAAGAGCCGATTTCTAATATAATCTCTATGAGCGCAGTAGCGTTAGGTATATTATGCACTTGAGATACTTTAGGTTCCAGGTTTTTCAGTTGGGCCTCTGGGCCTTTTTTTTTGTTCCAGCTTAGGCCACCAGAATAGTTCAGCGTAGGGTCGCAATCTGTCTAATTATGCTCGTATAAATCAATGCATACGTTACATTCCCAGTTTTTCCCAGGCCATTGTATAAAATGACAAGAATTTTTCAACACGCGATACACTTCATTCCCAGATATTTAAAATATTGCTATTGAGTTAAAATATAGCAATAGTATCACGTATACTTCTTATGTTATGGATTCATTATTCCTTCTCTATGTGCAATATGTATTGATAAAACCTTTCACCATGTTCATCTGATACTGTAACAAGATTTTCGTGAATGATAAGTGCGGATCCAAAAAGACGATTTTAAAGATTTTCTCATTTACAGATATTGTACTTAAAATTGAAGAAAACAAAAAGATATTAAAAAATATTGCAAAAAAAATTGCAGAAAAATCGAAAATACTAATTTTGAGCCCTAAAACCCCTAAAAAGTGGGCTTCCCGAGGTATAAAATAGGTAGACGTCATAACCCCTTACTAAGAACCCTAAAAATAAGCTCTCTGCCAACTTTCAGCCTGTACCTAATTATTTCCGCTATGTCGCTTTTTTCGGATTAATTTATACACCTACTGTTAATTTAACCTAGTTTTCTCGCAATTTTACACTGTTTCTTGCGGAAAAAAATTACATGATATTTGCCGAGACCATCTCCCTCCCCCACGTAAGATTTGGTGAGAATCTTCCGATCAATTTTTCGGCCACTTCCCGATATCCGATGATGCTCAAATTTGGCACAAACCTTTGGTTCTGAAGACATATTGCATTGTCTTACAATAACGTAACCACAAGTAAAAGCTTGGGGCGCTCAGTTTACAAATTTTTCAGATATTATAACGAAAACACAAAAAAAAAATACGATTTAACTAATAAATACGAAAATTAATTGGATACAATCTGATAAAGCGCCCCAAGCTTTTACTTGTAGTTCCATACAGGTGGATTAAAAAAATTATTTTATACTTTTTATTTCACCTTATTAACGCATATTTAAAAACTTTTTTACTATTTAATATTTTTTAATTTATCTAATAAAAGCTTGTTTTTAAATTTTTTTTTTTTTTTTTTTGCACTCTCAACTCGACATAATGCGCTAAAAATATGTTGTTTATACTTCCACGAAATGAGGTGCTCTTATCAGTTTGGACCGATGCCATCTTCTGCTCGCAACGCCATCTCTCGTAATATTTTTAAAAATAAGTTTAGTACCCAATAGTTAATGCCTACGGCTAATTGTCATTTTACTTACAAATTAACTTAGCTGCCGAGACCGCGAGTTGTCGTTCATTTGTCATTGAAAGTCATACACTTTTCGCTAAATAGTGGAAAAATTTGAAGGTTTCGAAAATTTGCAGCCTTATTATGTATGTATGTTTTCGTATCGTTTTGTATTTTTTCGGTTTTCGGGAATCTATACAAGTATGCATGCATTTAAAGCAATCATCGAAACATTTAGTCGATATATAGTATAGGAATTATCGTTTTTGTTTGTAAGGCAGAGGGAAACACTGATCGTTGCAGAGTATGAGGAGTTGGACTGAGTTTTGAAACTTTATTCATTTTTCCATCGCCTGCCTGAGGTTGAAAATTTGATCAATTGATGATTTTCCTGGGCTGAAGCCACACTGGTATTGGCCTACGATGTCTCCAGCGTGTGGGGTCCATCCTGATTTTAAGGATAGCTGGGTTTTATCGTAACATATTGGTGGAGCCTTCAATTTCTCAGTTATCTCGCCATTTTGAAATTCCTGAACGTGTTCTTTCGCTTTGTCCTTGCATTATATGCAACGTGGTGTAAATTGCGTCATACCACGAACGGAGACTGCTGAATTTCTCGGTACGTAGCACTCTTACGTTCGCCAACTTGCGTTCAATGCATACCAATCGTTCTTATCTCTACGACCTCTGCCTAAGATGGAGTCAGCAGTACCTACCTGCTAATGATAATTTTTTTTTTTTATGTGGAAGACTAGAGCTCAATAATATTTTTAAGGCGTGTCCAACTCTCATTGATATGACGGCATAACGTCTCACGAGCACGAGTTCTAACGCATGCACTGCAAATCTCAGTTTTTTAAAGTGTGTTGTCTTAACACGTTTTAAGTGTTTATTGTGACGCCACCCATTTGATTTACATTGTAGTCACTTTTTACACGCTTTTAACACACTTCCAAAAGCTGAGATTTGCAGTGTGGCCGTAGGTATTTCTGGCCACTTCATTGCGTAGTGCAACTGTGTTAATTCAAGTCTAATACGCGGATCAAAGCTTCTCTGCGTGGTAATGCGCTCTCAGAGCGCCATACCAACAAGATAGTGATCCAAGTCGAAGTTGGTACCTCAGTAGATTCGCACTACGATCTGGCCCAAAAATGGTGTGGCCGTCTATTAACACGTCGGCTATTTGGTAACGAGATATCTTTACGCGCAAATCTAGTAATTGCAACTACCACGTTATTTGTTGCAAGCTGTGAGTGCCGACATACTGCCTGTATATGGGCTCCCGACTTAGTAGTTACTTTGGCGTACAAATCTCCCAAGATGATGTTTACATCATTCCTGCGGCAGGCATTAAGGCAGGTTTTTGCAAGACAACATTCCCTGTTGATCGCATCTCTTGGATGGCGGTAATGTCAGGCTATATCGGCTAGATATTGTGCAGCTCGAGTTGTACAGAGTTCGAACATTGCATGAGAAAATTCTTAAATTGTCGTTTGTGCCAGTATCCAAGGCATGTTGTTTGTTTCGAAATAAAGTTGAGGTTATAAGTCCCAGGCCAACCTTACTTGGGAGGGACTAACCCGACCATATTAACATATCCTCTCTCAAAGGATAGTTACCAGTGCCCATCACTAGGAGCTTAAATCGCACATCCGGAAAAGTTGCGGCTTGTGCATATTTTTATATACGACATGTTATTCCACCTATTCCACTACGTGGGGAAAGAAAAGTTCCCCCTCATGATCATTGCTAACTATTAACAATTTTGGGCTAACTAATGGCACAGTCATCGTATGCAGAATTAATGGCACTAAGATGGCAATAAGATGATAACGATTTTATAATCCAATTTTTACAAAATGACATTAACCTGTAACCTTTACAAGAGTTCCAATGAGAGTTTGTCTTAAAAATTTTAGATAACAACCAAAATTAAGATTGGGCGTCACTATACTCCAATGTGTAACCTATTTAAATTTCATCTTCCTCGTTTTTGTAATCATTTATTTATTCAGATTCCTTTATCAATTATTTTTTAAAAAAGATTGTTTGTAACTATGTGGTAGTGGTTTTAATTAAAGTCTCCAAAACTAAACTCACATTTCAGTTAACGTAAAACACACCCATCGCTCGTTTTAATGTAGCCCACACATATTTTCAACAAAATAGTTACTTTCTCCCTAGACTTTGCTAAGAAAACTAAAATCTGCTCAATATCGATCCCTCAGCTTCTGTTTTATCTAATCCGCAGATAAATTAAGAATAGAGACAATGGCATAAATTTCTAGTGTCGCTTTGTGGTCTCCAGTCGTTTTACTAAAGATTCAATTTCGATAAGAGCATTAAATTTTTATATTTACTTATCGATGAAAAAAGTTTTGCTTCGTTTTACATTGTATCATGTGGAATTAAGAAAAATATTGTAGAAGTTAAAAATATGTTTGGTATGAAATGTTGAAAATTTGTTATTTTAACATGGTATACCCATCATTTACGTACCTGCATTATTTATTCGGATCTACAACCGGGATCCAAATGTTTGTTTTTCGCAACTTTTGATTTCAGTGGTCTTCATTCTTAGCCGATGCCATCCGGTTTGTCATTCAAAAGTTCAGGGTACCCGAAAAATCTGGGTAAATTGTACAATCCTCAGTGTTTTTCCAATAATGCCCATGTCGTCCGCGTATAAATAGGTGGAATTGTGAACGGTTGTGATCCGAATCACCATGTATCAATTTCTCCAACGCCAGCTTAAAGAAAAGGCAGGCAGATGTTTATTGGGCTGCATTCTGTGTTGGATATCTTTATTCGTTTTGTTACATTGGTACCGTAAACCTACATAATCTATCATGGATATGTAAAGTTCTAATCTGACTATGCCATCATAGCCGACCTTAAAGTCTATGAAGATTTTTTGACTTGGGTTTTGAAACACTAGACGTTATCCAATTTCTCAGCAAGCTCCTCATATAGCATTACATTAATCGAACCATGCCACGTACTCCTTAGTAGGACTCCCGCGCCTGGTATCTAATTTCTCCGATCTCTGGCTGAGATCCTAGAGGCTAATCGAAAAACAAAAATAAAAGCGTTAGAGAAAATACTTAAAATGCCTCTATTGCATATAGGGGTTAATAATTGCTAGTAGTGCTCTGTGACAACCACCAGCAAAAGAGTTTACCTATACCTGGAGATCCTACAGATCACCTAGGTATGCTCAAAACGTTTCAAGACGAGTCCTGTATAGAAGAGAATATAACATTCATGTGGAACATATATCGATCCAAAATCGAAGGAGTACCAACCAAAGCTTATGTTTACGAATCCAGAAGCTCTTAGCCAATATCCTTCGTTATTCCAAGCGGTGCACCCTGGACAGATAGCAAATTTACGACGACAAAAATAATAACACCCAATTCTCTCGAAAATTTTTGATTGAAAAAAAACAAAAAAACACGTGTTCAATATTTTTTGAAAATATATCTGACAATACAGAAATTGACTAACCCCCCGCCCCACCACCTTTGGGTGCGAGGGGTAACTCTAAAATTTCAACTGGCAACCCCCATTTTTTTCACGGATTCTGATTCTCCGAAGAGAAATAGGAAACTTTTACCTGAAATTTTTTTTATCCGAAGCCCCCCTGGACCCCCAAAAATCATCAAAAATCAAAATTATCTCCAAAAATCATTCACTTTCATATTGCTCTTCGGAGAATCAGAATCCGTGAAAAAAAAATCAGGATTGCCATTTGAAATTTTAGAGTTACCTCACGCCCACAAAGGGGGGTGGAGCGGGTCGTCAATTTCTGTATGGTCAGATAGATTTACAAAAAATATTGAACACGTGTTGCTTTTTTCATTCGAAACTTTCCGAGAGAATTGGGTGGCACAGGTGGTTTGAAACACCCTGTATATGTCGTATAATTTGTCGATTAACATATATTATAAAATGAACCAGTATTATTACTGCTGTGCTGTATTACCATCATTGCAACCACCTTCTTTTGGTTGGTCTACAACAAGATTCATTTCGCTGTAAAAGTCCTGTGCTATTTTATTTTTTCTTTGTTTTAATTTATCTTGCGCTTCCTTGCCGCTGGACTGCCATTTTTTTGTGTCCAATTTATATGCGATATGCAGCAGATATTCATAAAGGTGAAACCCCAATGTAGGCTTGGCTTGCTTTAGTGCTTTGCTTTACTTTGGCATATCAAATAAACCAGTGCTTTGTTATGGAACAAAACTAAATGACAAAGCGGCAAAGCCAAAGCAAAGCCCAAGCAAAGCAAAGCAAAGCTCGAAATGACCAATGTTCAATTTTTTGATGCTTTGTATGCTTTCGCGTTCGTTTAATATTTATTTTGCTTAGAGAAATAAATGTATGTAGAGGTTTGAGAAAATTTATTTCATAAAGAAATTATTTTTTTGGGAATAAGATTAACTCTAAATATTTAAGAGTTCAAAATTAATCTGAGACAACTATTTCTATATCCCATTTTAACAAATTTAAATGTTTGAAGAGTTAATGCCATAAACCATTTGTGCTTCTTTTTCACTCTACACAACAATAGATATTTACATTCGATCCTTTGTTCTTTTTATGAAACAATAATGTCCATTCCAAAGGAAAAATTCCGCAAAATTCATACCTCTTACCTCTTTTGTGTACTATTTCTATTTCCTGTGCTCATGAAAAGCAAACTGTAAAGTAACTAAAGCAAAGCGTGTATTTGGGTTTGTTTTGCTTTGGCTTGTTGGGCTTGTTTTGCTTTGGCACGTGGTAGCTGAAAAGCTCACCAAGTTCCAGCAAGCCAAGCCTACATTGGGGTTTCACCTTAACATCTCAGCTAAGCGTGCAAAGCAGAAATACCGAATTTGTACGTACTTTCATCACAGGTAGGGTATGTCGTATGTATGGTAGTATGGTCGCCACGCCTACCTAGAAAAAAGGGTCTATTTAACAAAGGGGGAAATATGGGGACCGCTTTATGGATTTTTTTAAATCACTAATGTTTATTGCGTCTAAAAAAATTAATTTCAAATGGAACTATGCGGAACTTTTTTTTAATAGCTAGAAATTACAGTATGTAGGAGTCATTTATTTAATACTTAGAAAAACGTCTTATATACTACATCAGTATTTTAATTTATTAACACATTTTTGTAAATAGATACCTGTCGCTACTTTCTCCATGCTAAAATGCCACGAATCTTCAAAAAAATAACACAGAACAAGCGTAATAAGCCGTTGATATTTCGAGCGCAATCGAGTCTCGCGTTGACCGTGCGCGGTGTGGGGGAAGTTTAGCGCGTGTTACCAGCCAATTATGTTATTATCTCGCCATTGTTTATTTGTAGTATTATGGAGTGGTTATTTAAGAATGCATCCCAGTTAGTTTTAGTCAGTTAATGTGTAAATTTTTTTTTTATTTTTGTCGTCGTAAAGCGCAATCCGTCCCACTGTGCGTCGCACAGTGGTCGAAATCGGCAAAAAGATGGACAAAAGTCGAAAAAACTGAGATAATTGTTTGAAAATAAAGTTATAAAGGTTTTTTGGTGTCGCTGATCACGAATTTGTTATTATTTCTTAAAAAAAACAAAATGGCGGCTTCAAAATGGCGACCATCAATATTGAACACTGTTTTTCAATGAAATTGGAATTGTGTTTTCCAGGTCGCTGATCACGAATTTGGTATTATATTTTATTTTATTGGATATGGTAACGGTTTAGCAGCTAGGGCGTTTTGAAGTTGTTTTTTAGAGTTTTACATATCACCCTGTATTTTTGTAACCCTATGACCTATTTTCATGAATAAGGTATCAGTGAGTGCAGAATACTGCGCCTATCTAAAACTGTAAAAACCAAGGTTCTACCCTATCAACTTCCATAGTAATGAGTCATCAAAGTCAAAATTTTGGTTTTTTAACTAAAATTTCAACCAAAATCACCCTTTTCTCCATAAAATAGCTAGTTAACTAATTTTTTTTTTTGCAAAATTGGAAAGCTTAAACAATTTTCTATCAATAATATCTGGACAATTTTTATGCAACGACCTTTACTTTTGCAGTTATTAGCAAGTTGGATGTTAAAATTGACCTTATTTGGTACTTTTTGGCAAAGCTTAAGTGAAAAGGTCCTAAAAAAGTACGAAATGGGCCAATTTTAGCATTAAAATTGCTTATAACTCCAATAATTATATTAATTTGACCTCGAAAGTTGATTACCATTGATAAAACGGTTCAATTTAAGCTAAGCACTACATTAGTAAGTTAAAAAAACAAAACATGGATTACGCAGAATTTTGTACAAAAAGTGGAATTAAACAAAAAGGCGCAACTTCGGGCAATAGTTCTTGGAATATGTTTTTGGCAAAGGGTCAATAAACAATATAAGACAAAAATCAGAGCGGCATATTGCGGCACTTCTTTTGTAGGTCTATTAATATAAAAAAAAATTTACTTTTTCGATAAAAAGACAGGTCAAGAAATCTTCACCATGTTAAAAATATGTGAACAAATGAGTATTCTTGTTAACATTATTAAATTATACTTACTTTCCTGAGAATAATCCAATTTTTAACATTTAAAAATATGCGACACAACACTTCCTATGTATGTTTAAATAATTGGTTGCCGCAAGGGTTAATGATGCTATTTCAAGCAATGCATGCAACGGCCACTTTCAGAATGATTTTAAAAGGAAAGAAACGCTATTTGATTGGTTCTATTTGTCTTATGCTATCCTAGGTACCCTAATCTAACAAGTTAAAATAAAAAAAGTTCCTAAATAAGACTTTCATTTTTCGACTTTTGGCCAGCTTTTTGGCATTTTCGACCACTGTGCGTCGCTCTGCCCAAAGTTTCTGGAGCCGCCAGAAAATTGGCAGCACCAGCTCCCATATAATCTACCCGCCGCCGCTTTGCCCTAAGTTTCTGGACGTATACTAAAGGCCACGGAGGATCAAAGTAGGATTGGGGAGCCCATGGAGCACACTCGAGCCCGCTGTGGTGAACTTCTTCCGTACAGACCGAAGGGAGGACTGGAACCCGGGAAGCTTGAGCAGTCAAGTGTAAGCGACAAGCCACTATAAAGTCTGCTGAACTTGTTCCAGCGGTCTGGCCTGCAAATAGGCCTGTAGTATAACAGGCCAAGATAGTGGCCGTGGTACTTTTGGACCCAATACTGTCAAGGCACTAATTTTCCTAAACTCCACAGGATTTTAACATACACCACAGTCAGTCAACAACTCCCAAACCTAAAGTAGGTACGTGAGTTGTCGCTCTTCAAATTAGGTGCCTTTGATCTTTAGTCGCACTGATGTCAACCCTATACTTACCTAGACCCCATACGAGTCCACAGGCTCTGCGCAGGACCACAGAAGTATGCAGGTTTTTCCCATCAGGTTGTACTTGGTCTGATACAAATTCAGTTTGGGGTCTACATAGTTTTACCCCTTGTATTTGGTTTATTGTTGGAAGCCCAAAGCTCAGATCAGCCAATCCTTGCTCTCTCCATTCTATGGCATATCCAAAAGATCCAGTAAAAGTTTACGAAGGACACTGGCTGCCGAACGTCCCCATGCACCAACTAAATTAAAAATTACAAATTTTTGAAACAAAATCCGAATCCCGAATCGTCGTGTACCTATACGTGATGCGCTTTTCCTTTTATATGCAGGCCGAGGCAACACGGGTCTCTATTTTGGCGCCGACTTTCTTTCTGTAATTTGATATGCCCAAATTAATATCAAAGATAAACCCATATTTTTTGGGTGTTAAATACCTCGAAAAATTCCGAAACAATCTTGGATATTAATATTATGCATCGCGTTCTTTTTAGTTTCGTTCTGCATTTTTACATTGAAAATTGTCGTATATTTTCCAAAAAAATTGAATTGTCACAATTGGCGGTTTAAACTGTCACAATATTTTGAAATCATTGCCAATCGATTGATAAGAAAGCTTTTAACCAATGGCAATAAAAAACTCGTAAACCCAGGTGCATCAACCTGGTAGAAAGAAGCTTTTAGAATGTTAAGAAGATTCAGCTGAAACGTTTTGTATTTAATTTGAAGAGGATTATTCATTTTAATAAAATAAATTATTCCATAACCTATAGAGAAAAATGCTTAATATGTAAACATTGCCGAGCTTTATCTGTCAGCATTCACCCCTCGCGCAGTTATGGGGGCGCACTAAGTAAATAAAGTGAAATCGGTTTTATTGCCAAAATCTTATGAAAAATCACTAGAACCATAAAAGTAGGGTGCCTATATCCAATTGGAAAACGTCCCTTATATCCAATATCGAACAATAATTCCAAACAGGAAAAAAAGGAGGAAGAAATCTTAAAACATTCCATAAATTCTTTATTTCCGCTTCCAACTGGAATCCCGATGTATGGCGATACTTGAAGATGTCCGTAACCGTAATAGCCCAAAACCAGGCCCGAGCCGAAATGATAAAAGCGAAGATGGCAATGAAAGTTCTGCTGTGTGTAATTTATCGATATTTTTATCGATATTCCGACCACTAACCTACGTACTATAAAAGCGGTATAAAAAGCGACGTACGAATCGCTCCCGAGTTGAATTGAGCCATAAAAGCGGGCCTGTTACTACGTGGGCTACTCGACTTTGTTTGTGTAATTAATAAAATTAAAAATCGATTTTATGTGTTTTGACATCTCGACACGTGGGAGTAAATTATGGCGGGACTTTATAAATCAATCGGCCGTGGACAGATATGGAAGGCGGACTGCAATTCGATTCAATTTCTAATCAAAAAATGGACTATGAATGGGAATTTTTCGAGTGGGTTAAGCAGAAGGTGTGAAAACATGTTTATTGCCAATGTTTTACGCAAGATTTTATTTTAATTAAATTGGCTGTAGACGTTGAATTTTATGTATTTAATTGTACCAGAATCCATAACTTAGTCAGAGTTTGTTAGCAACCAGTTTCTACTTTTTACGAGTATTGAGCAAACAAAGTAAGGAATACTCGTACAACTAAAATGCTTAAAAGATAATAAAACATTTCATAAATAGCAACTTAAACCTTTCGATTTTACTTTTTAATAGTATAATCCTAAGAAAAGCTTTCCACCATGAATTATTAGATAGGCTCTTCCCACTAGAATACTTTTTCAATGATTTTTGTGCTCAATTTTGGACAGTGACATACAAATTTGTTTTATTTTGTTTCTTATATAGAGTTATTTTATTTAATGCTAGGTTTCCACTTGTCGTTCAATTGACAAAGTTTAAATGCTTTAGTTTTTGTCATTAAAAGACACTATTGCCAATTCATTTCCACTTATGTCAATTATTGCTAAAAATTAACTTGTCAATTCATTGACAATGATATTTTGACAAATGCCTTTGCCAGTTCACTAAAAGCTATTTCCACTAGAGCTGACAATTTGAAACTGTAATCTCATTGTCAATTTTGAATTGTGGTATTGTATGAGAATGAAAAGGTAAATATTTAATTTTCTGTTCTATTGTGTCAAGAAAAAACTAGTTGGGTTTGACCCTTTCGGCCCACATGATCAACTTCCCAGTAAGATGAACGTAGACGGAATAAACTGACTAGAAAATAGTATACGTTTAGCACTAGCGGGAAATTGACTAGTACCAGAACTGGTGCCAAAGTAATCCTGAGAGAAGCTAGTTCAAATAACTATAATAGTGGTAAATCCACAGGCTTTTTCTAGAGAATTCGCTTTTCCTGAATGTTAGCAAACGAATTTCTTTCGTACTAGAACGCATGGTTGAATTTGTCCTAAGCATGTTGCAGCGCCGCTGATAACCTGGGAAGCAGATGAAATTCAAACGATTTCATGAGATATTAGCAAAACTAATCAATGTAAAAGACTTGTCGGACTTGACCGAAAAGGCCAAATTTTTCAGTAACGACTGGATGAGCTTAAATTTCCAGAAACTGTAGGACGTGGAAAACAATTCCCCGGCAAAAAAGTGCTGATCTGAGGTTGGGAGAATTCGTGCTCTTTGTAAAGGGTTTGCAGGGTTTTTAAAGAGTATTTGAATGTTGACAAATAGTGATGTCTTGTTGGCAAGCTATCACTCTGCTGAATCCCGAAAAGATAACTTCATTTAGAACTGGTTGCATTCCAACGAGTCTATTAAATATTAGAACAGCTAATCAATTTAGACCTTAGCTGAAGTCTTTTCATTTAAACAAAAAAGGGTCCGACCGAATATTATGCAATTTTTTTCAAAACATGTTTTCGTTAATATTCTTCGATCGGCACCTCAAAGAAGTCGATATCGTGTCTTTTGATTGACAAACAATTAAACACAATGCCAATAAATTTTCACTGTCAATTAAAAACAAAGTAACATTTTGTTTGACAACTCAGCTATTTCCACTTGTCCTGTAAATTCGTTGTCAGTTATTGACAAGCACTGTTGGTCAATTCAATGACATGCAGGTTTTTGCTATTTCCACTTGCCAATTTTATAATTGGCGTAATAATGCGTCATTTGTCAATTTCAAAACGACAAGTGGAAACCTAGCATAACTTTAGAAAGTAGATAAACTTTACATTCTACATTACAAGCAATATACGCTGGGGTAGCCTTCCTAGACATAGCAGGCGCCTTTAACAAAGTACGTACTGAATCGATTCGAGAAACTATCATAGACCTAAACGTAGAAGCTAGCCTTCTCCAGAATAATACTACAGGATTTGGGAACCAAGACGGTATACGACAACAGAGGTACACTACCACCAGGCATGATAAAAGTAAAAGTAAAAAATAATGATGGCCTTAGAACGGGCAAAATGAGTAAAAATAAATGATGGCCTTAGAACGGGCAAATGCCGACTGTGATTGAAACATAGTCTTCGGCCATCTGGCGGTTAACAGAAGGCTCGTTGCAGGACAGTACGGCCGTACAGGGGGCGATTGACGGTGAAACAACGGCCCTACAGTTCCAATAACGCCCATACGACGGTGGTACGGCGGCCGTATGGTTGCTATTACGGGTATAGCAGCAGCAGCAACGTGGATATTCGCCCTCCTATAAGAAAATATATTTCACTGCAATTAAATGTTTGATTTTTTTTCGGTTGTGTTTTTTTTCAGTCGTTAAATAACAAAATTTCCCACTAAAATATAAATCAACATGCACCACACACTTCACGTACAACAAACCGACGACTGGCGAGCTCGTTTCTCTTGTGCATCGATATCTTTAAGTAGGATAAATCGAAAGAACCATTGTACCTACATAATGAAAATGATGAAGTTCCCATAAAACACATTCAACAATACATTTGGTGCAGATTCTTTTTTTGGCTCAAATTTCCCGTCGAATGCCCGTTTCTACAGCTCAGTACTTGGCCTTTTAAATCTTTTGGTCAAATTTGGCCGTCGTAAGGCCGTATGTGCTCCCATTAAAAATGGTTAACAACTCTACGGCCATCATATGCCCCTTAAAAAGCCAAGCGGCCGGTGTTCGCCCTTTGTAAGGCCGTTTTTTATTTTTACTCGGGTAGCCAGCGCTGAGCAGGACCTATAATGTCATAAAATTTGGATAAGTCCAGCGGACTGCAACAATAGGGGCAACAGGGGCCATGAAAACATGCCACATGATCTTCTCTTGCACCTACTCCACCCACCTTCACATCACACACCTATCCTCGTGTAGTGCCTTCAGACTGAGGAAATCCGGGGCATGAACCTCCAAACCCTACGGACATAGTAACATCTTGAACCTGCTACCCGACAGTATGGTTGCTGCAACTACCTTCGCCCTAAATTGACCTTCAGGAAGAACTTCTTCGTCGAAATATCCTTAAGAAGAGAATCGGAGACGTTCTGAGGGAGTTCGATAATAGAGAATACTAACAGTTCACTGTCCTGGCACTTCCCGGTGCACGTTAGTATCTTTAAAGCGAAAGTGTTGACGATCCTGAAGGCCTGTTAGACAGTAAACTGTGAATTGACGCAACGTGGTAGTATTGGAATTTTCATAGATAGCCAAGCCTCTATAAAAGCTCTGGATTCAGTAATGATGCGCTTCAAGTTAGTGGAGCGGTACACACTGCAAACCCAATTGTGTGATTTTAAATTGCATTTCGCGTGTAAAATCATGTAGTCACTTTTTACGCGTTTAAAATGTGTTAATTTTTAATACGCGAAAAGTGTGTAAATTTAACACACTTAATGCGTGTGTTGAAAACACACCAAAAATATATATTGCTTTGAAGCTTTTGAGTGAAGCTTTTTTAGCGTCGCTTTGCGGGGAGTAAACTTAGAAAAATCGTCACAGTAAACTTAAAATTTTTGATGTTAGCTGCAACGACTTGTATCGATGCCCTTCTGTTACCGACTGTGTGTAAAGAGAGGTCGTGGAGCTCTCTGGTCATTGAGTATTTAAATAAAGAATTATAACTGTCTAACTTTCCTTTAATTTATCCTCTCAGGCGTGTTAATTTAGTGAAGTGTGTGAAATGACACATAATGTGTGATTTTCACACGTTTAAGACGTAAAACGATAAAACGTTACAATTTCTTTAGCGTGTAAAAATATTATAACGCTGAACGTGTGTAATTTTTACACGTTTGTCTTTTTATCCGCATTATTTTAACACAGCTTATTCCTAAAACGCTTTATTTTAACACGATTGGCCGAATTTACACGCTTATGAAGTGTGTAGTGTGTTAAATTCACACGGCAAAAATATTCTGGGGTTTGCAGTGCAGAGCTGAGCTAAAAAGATAGGCTTGGTATAAAGCACAAAATGATTCTCGTTAGGGTTCCCGGACATAGGAATATAGGGAGTCTTCTCCTTGGCTCGGAGACCGAGATGGTCGGCAGCCTAATAGGCGGGGTAAAAAACACAATTTTTCACTACCACACTGCAAATCTCAGCTTTTTGAAGTGTGTTAATTTAACACGCTTAAAGCGTGTTATTCTGACGTCACCCATTTGATTAACATTGTAATCACTTTTTACACGTTTTAAGTGTGTAAAAAGTTACAGGAAAGGAAAAGTATAAGACCTACACTGCAAATCTCAGCTTTTGGAAGAGAAATATAACTAGCAATCACCCCTTAACGCATTAGCATTTTAGTTGCCTTATTAGGGATACTCATGCTCTATGATGACTGCTTTAGTGGAAGACCTTTTGTCATTAAATATGGCGGTCTTGATGGTCTGGACCCTAGTCGAAGATATTCTCTTGATAGCTGGAGCCCTCGACATCCTTTGTCCGCCTTTCTATTCTTCACACTATAGTCAGGATGCAAGGGTAGGTTCAGAAGAAGGTTTTAATCGGCAGCTGCTAGGACTTCCGAAGACGTTTTGATTGAATTGAATCTACTTCTGGGATATGTGTGCAGACGAAAAGTCATACCGCTGCTTGTTATCGAACCGACCTCCTCTTAGTACCCTCCAAGAAGGGAAATTTAGAACTAACAACTAACCCCATCTGTTAATATCCTGGGCGTGACTTTAAAGATAACATATTCCAAATCTTCAAACCAACTTCGCAGTGCCTGGGTTTTCTTAGAATATTCCAATTCCTACTTCAACCAGTGGTCGCACTCGTACAACATCCAAGAGTTCAAGCGTAAGGTTCATAGCCATCTGCTCCAACACACCCCAGACCTCTATCCTGTTCTCTCCTATCCTTCAAACTAAGCTTACTACCAGACACTGCACCATGATCAGAACGACATGACAGACTAGTAGTACAAAGGGTGTCTCCTGCTTGGTTTTTTCACTTAAAAAAGCAGCGGCCTGGGCTATAATTTTCATATTCTACTTTCGACCTCGCCTTGAATTAAATTCGTTTACATTTAGTAACTTCGAAAACATACTAAGCGTCGCTTGACAAGACGCAAAACTGCGTCTAGAGACTCATTTACTTCTCCATTGACTAATTTAGTTGCTCTGGCAAATATTTGTTGCACTGTTATCAGCTTTACTACAGCAAGTAAGCAGAACTAAGCAAGCTGCTGCCTCCACAACAAATTTATTCTTACAGGCTCGACTCATTACAGTATGTGGCGTTTTTGCGCACACTTCAGTCTAATAATTCGTGTATAAATAGTGTAAGTATAGTTCATCGTCACTTAGTCAGAGTCTAGCAGTCTCCTTTTAACTGAACTATCTTTTCGTCCCCTTAAAGCTAAGCTTAGTGCCAGACATGACAGACTATAACGTGAAAAACATGACAAACTAGCAATACTATTCCCGAGCTTAGACATCCACATAAAAAACTGAGGGGTATCTTTGCTATAACAAACAAGAACCGTTAATTCTTATTTATCGAGACTATCTCTAATCCCTGCCTAGACTATCGAGATTATCCTGCCTTACACTTCTTTAGCAGTTTATAGCTGTCATTTGACGGCTTCTGTTAGCTAGATTCAAAATTCCGAACCAATGTTACTAAGTAAGGCCTCTCCCTAACTCCAAGATTTTCAAAATGTTTGCTATATGGACAATCAGCATACCACTAACAGCGTCCAAGAGTCAAAAATGCCAGTATTTACCATTGGAACTTTCTTTTAGTTATAAATACAGCTGTGGAATAAAGCAGTCTCCATTAACTTCGATAAGTTTGTGGAAGAATGATGCTTAGGGTTTGCCTTGAAAGTATTTTCTGTGTACAAAAAAAAGTATTGTTAATATTATGTCATTCCAAATATTGTTATTGTACAGGCAATAACTTGTATAAAAATAAAAAAAATATTTTAAGAATTAGACGTAATCCGCTGTTCGTTTGTATTTCTATGTCCATTTCTAGAGCAGTGTAGTAACAACTTACATCTAAATGCAATAAACTGCTTCCTGCAGCAAGCATGCCGCAAACTTGTCTAACTATATTTTGTCGTCCTGCACTGCTCACATTGTATGAAGTGACACTGTTTCCCTTCGTGGATCACTCGGCAATAAACACGTATTTTTGAAAATGCGCAGCAAAATACAAAATCGTTGTTTTAATAATAAATATTTCAGTTAAGTCTACAATCCTGTAGATAACGATATTAGTAACTAATTAAATTGTTATCAGTTCCAATCCCATTAGAATCGCTTCCAGTCAAGGTCTCATCAGCAAGGATCTAATTACCCCTGTATCACATCCTCAAACCTCGCAAGCATCTGATGGGATTCTGCACTGTAAGTTCGCCTAGAATCCACCAGATGGCAGCCCGGCTAGATTTTTCATGTCTGAGCGAAATAATAATTCTTGCTTATGTGCAGTTTATTTGTTTATTCCCAATTAAATATTTTACAGCTTTCGCTCCGGCAGCATGCATGCCCGTGTCATACGAAAATGTCTGTGTCATTTTACTGCAAATAAAAGTCGCAATTAAGCGTCACAATTTACGGAAACACACACTAAAGGTTATCACTGAAATATGAATAAATCGCGGTCTTAAACACGCCATAAATCTCCTAATGGCAGATGATATCGCAATTAAATCCCATCAATAAAATTCGAGGGCTATAAGTCACCGAATGAGGAAAAACGCACGGCACCCGGCCGCGGCTCGCACGCAAGAGTTTCATTTTATATTTTTTTTTTATTTTTTGCCTTCCGCGTTTTGTTTGTAAACATTTCGGCGCTTTGTAATCAATAACAACGGATTTTATTGCCGGCATCAAACGGCTCAAATCAATTACTTTAATCACTCGTTAATTACTGCCTGTGTTCAACTGCTCGCCGCGCGAGTTGTAAACAGCGATTTCGTCTCGCATTTCAAGTGTATGCCGGGCGGGATCTTACACGCCCGCGGAGGATGTTTACATGGAGGAAATTCTGCGTGTCCTTATCAGGAATTTCTTAAATTTCGTCTCAAGTGGAAAATTTGCATATTTTGGGAAAAGGCGTTTTTCTCCATTTGTGATTTTCGCCATTTTCCACGCCCAACCGAATAATGTAAACAGTGATGAATGTTTACTTAGGACTTGAGTAAATTGTTTCCTTGTTACAGGATTCGAGTAAATTCTGTTTACATTTCTGTTCTTTGGTAACTATTTTGAATGCGGATCCTTCGGAGTTTTTTTTCGTGTTCTGGGAGGGTGTGTCCCTTTTTGGTTATGTAACAAGGTAGGACACTTTGGGAATAGCCGCTTTATAAATACAAAAAAGTAACTTTTTTCGAAAAAAGAATTTGACATTGTTTTGATAAAGTTTCTATTTTTTATTAATGCTTGACAAATTGGTGCAATGCAATCGTTAAGCTACGCGGTCTAAGTTTAGTTCGCTTCCAGACTTTACAATTAATGTTTCCTTTATATTTTAATCACAGTTGTTCCTGAATAGAGCAGCTGGAATTTTAAGTGACATGCTAATAGGGCTGGCCATGAACGTCACCTTTAAAAATGCAAAAAATATCCCTTTTTAAGGGGTTTTTGCGATACACTCAATAACAATCAAAAATAATCCAATGAAATACAGTTTTTTCAATACTTATTTGCAAAGGTGTTTGATTTATACGAAATCAAGCCAAATTTTATGAGAAGGGGTAATCCTAAAGGGGTAAAACTATCCCTAAATCGACTGGAAATAAAAGCATTTGTAAAAAATTGTTTTTCCAAGTTTAAGCTTCAATTATAGGTAAAACCCGGGCACTTTTTATGTCTGGTGAAACCTGATTAATTGAAAGATAAGCAATTCAAACAAATCTGAAATTGGAAAGTTCGATCCGAAACGAAAAAAAACTTCATCCTGTGGTTCAAGGAACCCAAAAGGCTGCGAGTATGGTTTTTAGTTATCAAATAACTCAAAGTCTACCCTATTTCTATTCAGAACAAAATGCACAAGCGTCAAAGCACGTATAACAGGGAATTGCAAAACAAATATCCTAGGTTAAAAAGAGGAAAATATGACTAGGAAGTTCTATGCTTAATTTGTTCTACAAACATTTCCATTGCAAATAAGGATATTTCCGATATTAATGACAAAACTATTTCGACAAGCCAAGCTCTTTTTTGTTCGAACATCATGCTCTACTTTAATAAAGCTAGGCCAAGCTCAGAAGAAAATCTTCCTCGAGCAGCCGAAGTTGCAATGGCTTACCATACAGTTAATAACCACATCTCATTCAATTCTTTGGATTTTAGTAATTCTCTTAAGCAAATAACGTTTTCGGAGTCAAATCGGCAAAAAAACATGACATGTATTCGCCCAATAGCTCCGGCTATTGTAAAGAACTCGTTGATACATTTAATGATTGCCGAACTGAAATGTAATCTAATAGATGTTGCAATGATAAATGTATCTACCGATGCTAGAAATCACGTCAGTTAGAAATCCCCGTCATCATTACATATTTTGGTAAACAAAAAAACGGCAACACATTAAAACTAGAATGTACTAGGCGCTGTAGCCAAAATTTTACTAAAACCTGACACTAAATCCAATCCAATCCAATCCAATCCAAATCCATAGAAATGATTTTTGGTACACGGGTAGTTTTTGAAGAGTACTTTAAGAAAAAAAAATTGTTCTGCACGCGAACACCTAGGGAAACTTCGGAAAATTCCCGGGAAAACTCGGTCTCTACATGTTTTTTCGAAAATTGCTTCCTAAGAGAGATATGAGCTATAATTGATATTTTCAGATTTCCGCGCGAATAATTCGGGATATCATAAGATTTACCACGACGCTCCACTAAAATCGCTGTAACCCCCTTGTTTTTGGTCGAAAATTCATAAGCTAAACGGTATATTAAAGGAAAATTCTTCAACAATTGTCATATATAGCTGGCGGGTCTCGGCAGAAGTGGTTTCTATTTGATATTCAAAGGTGAAGTAATGATCATGATCTTTGATAAATAAACAATGTAACTTTACTAATTTTTTACCATTTCCTATAGAATTGGCTTGACAAGCTGAGTTCAGTCAAAGATTCAGTAGGTCAAATTTGAACAAATCAGATATAACATTCATTCCCAATTTATCTTGGGCCTAATTGAATCAAGTTTTTCTATACCTGTTGTTTTTTAGTTCGCTCATTTTTCATGACTGATGTCTTTACAATCGATGCAAAAAAATCGAAGTGGAGATTTCTGAAAAAGCCCACTTGTCATTCTATTGCCAAGACCCTGTCCTTTTAGAATGTGTATCTAAGAACCCCTGATAACAAAGTTTTCATTCATCATTTTCTACATTTCCCGGAAATTTCCAAAATCGCATGAAAATTCTTCTGATAAGTCTCCCGAGTTTATCTTATCGACTATAGCTTTATAAATGTGAAAATCTGTAGTTGAGAATCGCTCTTTCTCGCGGTGACTTTCATTTTTTTTTGGAAACCTCAATTTATTTTGATATTCCAAGGGCAATTTCCCACCTCGGGGACCGAGTCAGCACAAATTACGTATAGTTTCTTTTGCGGTTGACTATAGGAAAAACTTGGCCTGACTGGAGGAAATTCAGCATCCTTCATATGAGTCGTCCTTCATATCGTTTAAGTCATGGTGCAATTTCAAGTAATAAGCTTGATTTGAAGGATAAAAGAGAAAGGATAGGTTAGGGGTTTGGAGGGTGCTTGAGTAGATGTCGATGAACCTTGTATTCAAGTCGGGGCCGAATGTAGGACTTGTAGATTGTAGCCGGCAGCTGGCTGAAGGACGACTTGGATTTCTTGAGGAATCCCAGGCTTTCATATGCTTTTTTGGTTATTTGGAATATGTGATTATCCTATTGACATAGAGACGATGATATTGAAAATAACTTTTTCTCAATTTGTACTGTTCGAACAGAAGCTCTCAAGGAATTCTGCGCAGCCAGTGAATAATGTTTTAAAAAAAATTTTCAAGGGTGTCCGGGGAAAAAATTAAATTTCACCAAAATGTCCGCGGTTTTCGAAGATTTTGTCCGGCGTCGGCAATTTAGGTGATGGCAGCCCTACCTCTACCCTAAGAATGGAGTTGTTGAGAAATGTTCTTTTCTTCTTCCTACAAATGTTTTTTGCTCTTCTTCTCGTTTCCTCGAATTTAAATTTCTTACTCCTCGTCGGTCTTTATAGCTGCTTCACATTCCTCGTCCTCATTTGCTGACTCTGTCCGTGCGTTTGTAACGTACAGTTTCCGTCGTGATATCTGTCAGTATCGTCTTCAGTTATTGCCAATTGTCTCGACTGCATCTGCTTTATTTATAGTCTGGTCTTGTTGACATCGATTTTGTTTGTTTGTTGTTTCTTTTTACTTGAGTGGACAGCCAACATCTGAATCTAGCTTTTACTAGGAAGTGGTTAGATTCACAGTTTTCACCTCTGCAGGATCTCACTTGGAAGATACTGGTAGCTGCTCTTCAGTCTATGAATATATGTATAAATGGTCTATTTGATTGCAGGACCTTTCGCTAGAAAATGTCCATGAATGTTTTTTCATGGGAAATATTATGTTGAACCGACGATCATATTTTTGCTCATTGCATAATTGATACCACGATGCCCACTATTGTTTGATGTTTTGTGGAGACTTACCTTTCCAGTGGTCAGTGTGTGGCAGTTTTCTCTTCCAATATGGCGTTCAGGTCTCCTTTCACCAACTTGATGTCATTGGAATGGACCGTATTTATGCGTGCTTAAGGTAATAATAGAAAGTGTCGTGTCGTGTCCCCTTTCTCTTCCATTCGTGCATGTGCTTTTATAATCCCTTTCACTAGGCTGAAAGACACGATCTTATTTTGGTGCAAAAATTAGTGAATACAGAAAATACACCTTCAATATCGGTCAATGTTGATACCAATCATTGTTTTATTTAATTTTTGCAGCTTTTCTGTTGACCAGTATTTTTGAAAATTGTCACTTCCGATTTTGGCCGCTTGAAATCTGATCCTCCGAATTGTGCTGGCGATTCATTTTTTTAAGTAGCACGTCCAATTCAGCTTGTAACGACAAACTTTCGTTTTTATCAGTATTCGGCCACTGTTAAACTATGTATATCGTCTACCCTTGACAGGCCAGATTGCCTGCAAAAGTATAATTTTTAATCGAGTGAGAGTGAGATCCTAGGGGCTTCGCAATAATTTCATGACATCCTCCTTCATTCGACCATCTACACGAACTTTTAAATTGCATGAGGGTATTACTAATGTCGCTATTGATGCCAGAAAGCTTCTTGAATATGAAATGTATAATCTCACCAAACGTTGCGTCCTCACGACTAAGATTCCCGACAGGTAATTTTACGGGCTCCACTGCATTGACAAGTATGTTTAGAGCAGAAAAGTTCAATGTCATATTCAACACCTTAAATTCTCTTAATATCGATCTCGCGAATTGCTGTTTTCGTCCTGACCAGTGGCTCAATCATTGATGGAATGGAGCACAATGACATTTGACGCCATTTGCAAAAATTATGGTACATTCACATTATGACGTTTTTGCACCACCTTGTATAAGAACTACTGTGGACAAAAAAACTCAAATATTTTACATCAATACATATATTAAAATTTCATTAATTGGTATATTTCCTTTTTTTCATCTCTATATTAAAAAATACTCGCAACAACAACAACGCACGAACTGTCAAAAGGTTCGTTCAAAAGTTCGTTTGGTCGTTTTGACTGTTGGGTGTCCGATTGTGTAAAAGGGCACTTTGTAAAAAACCAAAACAATTTATGTTAGTTCTTTTATTTTAATTTTATGTCATTTTTTTGACACAAAATATCAAAAACATTAAAAACAGTTAAGAAAAAACTGCTGTTCGCTATTGTTCGATTTTAGTCAAAAAACAGCTGTTTTAAGGCTGGATTACAATGCTGTCGCTGTCGCGATCGCTGTCGCTTGTCGTAGACGCTAATGCTCCAGTTGTTGCTTTCGCAGTTACAATGAAGTCGCACTGAATATCAAGTTATCTGTCATTTAAAAAATTAAATTTCAAGTGTGGTGTGTTTTTTGTATTAAAATAAAGAGTAAAATTAATAAAATAGAAAAAAAGTGGCTTTAATAAAATTAAAAAGTAATTTACACAAATATTAACTTTCAAAAAGTTTACGGTTGCTAGTGTCGCGCGACCAAAGTTGAAATGTTGGGAACTTTAAGCGACGCGACACGCGACAGCGACAAATTGTATTTGCGATTAGAGAATTTCATACATTTTAACTTTTGACAGTTGGAGCGACAACGACAGCGACCGCGACAGCGACAGTATTGTAATCCAGCCTTTACTGTTACTGTTAAACAGTTTCGAAAAACCCTAGTACAAACTTGTGTTCCATATGTTGTTGCCGTAATCTTTTCCATTTTTCTCGCCCGTTCCGAGGCTTTGTGTCTGGTTTCTTAACTGATGTGTTTTTACGGGGTCCGATAGTTAGCCCAACGACCAACCCCTCTACCAAGAAGATTTTTAGAACGTCATGCATCCTGAGCAACTTCTTATTATTCCACTGCTGTTAGTTAGTTATCACAAATCAAAAACACACCATCCCTCTAAAAACAAATCATGAATAACAAATTTCATGATCGACATACCGACAACTGCGAATTTGCAGCTAGATGAAAATAAATCGTTTACACACCTCCATTGATCGCCATATAATTTTGGATTATGCATACTAAAAAAAAGAAAATCTTTAAATCAAAAACACTTTAAATACTTGCAAAATGACAAATCGTATTCTTTGGTGACAATTTATCTGGAAATTTTGTAATTTATAATCTAAAAATCGAAACATCAAATCCCAATAATGGATATTCGCAACTTTTACAGCGTCTATAAAAAAGTGATTGATTTACGGGAATTTAAATAAGTGCGGCATTTTATTAACAAGTTATTTTTTTCCTGAATGGATTGTAATTTTTATGTTAAGGTATGACCAGTAAAAAAATTGTATTTAACGGTCTAACCAAATTGGATTTTTAAGATGATGTATTGCCATAGTTGTAGTTTTTAAGGCCAAACTACATATGTTCTAGTGATCAAACTGTTAACGTGTTCACTAGGGTTTGATTGATTCGAAAGGACACTGATAGTTTTTAACCACATATTTATGTTTCAGAGACCCCTAACGGCAATGCCTTTCTATAATTTCAACCTAACCTACTTACCACCATAAAAATTCGACCACCTTCCACTTTACTTAACTAACTTGTCAGTTAATATCGTATGTCTCTAATAATTAATAGCACCTATTTAATATTCCATAATAATCTTTATTCTATATTGAATTGCAAAATAAAATTATCACATACTAAAAACAAATTTTTTATACCTTACCTCTATACAATCACTTAACATTAATGCGGCTACCTTACCATTAAAGAAATACAATAAAATAGCAATAAACTAGATCGTAAATTTTAATTAATTGCAAAACATTAAGTTTGAGTTCAAGGATTTATAAATGTCTAATCACCATCGAAAAATCTATAAATGTTAATATTTTTGTGTTGGACGGAATTTGTTCCAATTTTTTTCTTGTTAGTCTCACTGGAAAGAAAATTAAAAATCTATAAAACTCACACAGTCATGCATTAATTCACAATCTGTTGGCCGTTTAAAAACAATATAAACCGTGGATACATGCGGTATTTTATAACAAAAGGAACAGGAATTTGTTTTTTTATGAATTTATTCATTTGTTCACGCAATTCTTATCTAGATATCAAAACAGCGCTTATAATCGATATTTAAAAGTATTTAAAAGAAAATTCAAAGCAATAATTAAAGGCGTTTTATTGATATGTTGTTTTTTTTTGTAGTAATAGCACTAAAAAATGTTCATTTTTATTCAAGTTTCATCTCCAATCGTGGATTATTTTTATTACACAATTTTTGTCGTTTTTGATTGGCTTTTATTCAAAAATTAATAAATATTTAGTAAACAAAATGACAAAAATTCACGGCATTTATCATAAAAATATTTGATGGATGCTGTTCGGTTGGTCTCGTTTATTGCTACTGTTATTACCTGTAATATGTCACGGGCTTTTGTTTTCGCTTCTGGGTGGCCTAATTATAATTCTGTTGAGGTTTTTGCATGATAAGTTAAATTTTTATGATAGCATTATATATATAAAACAAGGAGATGACAGACACCATTTCGAACATCAGAGACGTGCTAATTTACTAAAACTCTGTTAGATTTCTTAGTCACGTTTAGTATATGCACCTGTGCATATATATTTGATAATTAACAAGGTATTTCAATTGAAATTTAAATTTCTTTTGGCCATTTTGTTGTGGTAAAAAGAAAAAACAGAACTGTTGCGATTAGTTTTATAGGTGTTGAAAATAAATAATTATGTAAAGTACCAATTATTAATTGTTCATTGTTACTGAACGTGCTCCATAATATATTAACAAATCTGTTGAAGTTAACTTAATTGTATGTCATGTTAGGTGATAATTTTTTTAGAAAAAAGGCTTAGTTTCTGTGCATTGTAATTACCTGATTAAATATTGTATAAAATTTCTTCCATTACCTTACCTGAACTAATTTACTTCAGTCTGCACATATAGGTTGCACCATAAAACTTGTGTAATCGGTCACCAAACAGGTTTCAAGGTATTGAGGTATTATTTAAAAAGTCGTGGAATTGACACATACGATATGATTTTTCTTAACAGAGCCTATAAATAAAACGACACTACAGCAATTTTGTTATTATCTTAAAATAAACAGATACACAAAACCAATAAAAAAATCCATCCTGTGCACTATAAAAAAAAAGAATCCATTACACTCTTAGAGCTTGCCATGTTTTATTAAAATAAAGAATAGAAAACAAAACACAAAAATTTCTGAAGTAGCTCACAGTGGCCTCCATTAGCATCCGGTCATACTCTACCAAGCTTCATGGAAGGACGAATTTCTCTCAGATCTTTTTTAAAACAGCCATTTTGGTATAAGAGGTGTAATAAGATTCCAGAATGACGAATGCCTCGCATATTATGCTGTCGCAGCATGGATCTATATTGTCCTTAGCAGCCCCTGTTCTTTATACATTATTTGTGAGCCAGACCGCTTGAATAGGCTCGGATTTGGCCTTGAGATTTGGTCAAATGAGTTCGATTTCAATAATGAAATCCTTTCCAAGCTATCTCAGGACATTGGCAAGAAATAGAATACTCGACCCTCCTCAAGGTACAGCCTGCAAGTAGGGTTTTCCGAGGGGTCTCTCGAAGGTCCTCACCAGATCCGGAACAGAGTGCCTACCGTCTATGATTTCTTTGTGGGAAAGGTAAACTTTGACGAACCTCGCTACCCAATTCACGAACTACGTATGTGCCCGTAGGTGTACCAGTAGGTGGACCGCACTCTACCTAGAAACTCGTGCCTCTCGGGGGTCTCTAGCCCAGACAAAGAAAGGAACCACTTCCTTCTTAACTCATCCTTCGCCTGAGCGTTGAAGGTATACTCTATAACCTCCATGTCTACTACTAAGGAACTTCGTGTGGTAGTAACTCACTTGCTATTGTTCCCTCATAGCCCACTTTTCTACATTTGGTATGAGTCTATGGGTCCATAGGCCCTTAGTAGACTTGTTCCACCTCCTCTACCATGCTGGGATGGACTGGCAACGCCCAGAGTCCAGAGAGCATAATCGAAGAGCACTTAGCCGATAGGCAGAGATTATTTTCCTCCTATTAACCCTTCGGTCCAAAGTCGCCCACAATAGAACCGAACTAACCACTCTTGTGATAAGGAAGCGTCAGCTTGGTTATCGCTGGACCCTATGTTAGGCAGCATCTACGCAAGTGCTGCGCTGAAGGTGGAAGCCAAATGCATCCCGAAGTTCAGACATCACTCCGAGATACCTAAGTGCGGGATTAGAACGGTTGACTTGGTCACCTACTTTCACCGCTATGGTCTAATTTTTTCCCGCTGTATGAGGCGTATCTCATCAGAGTCAAACCGTTTAAGATCCGTTTCACTAAACTTGTGGATGCCAAAGGGTGAATTTAATTTTAAAAAACTGAAGTCGGTTTCGAACGGATGAAAATAGTGCTAGAGTCCGACCTTATCAAGGCATATGCCTTATCATTGCCCACGAACCCCTGAATGCCCAGAACCCACATAAGGATGACTAGATTTTAAGTATTAGCCCAGCCTAATTTCGGCTTGTTCCTCTTCTTCTTTTTTCTTTTTGCTGAGGTAGGTACTGAGTCCAAAAGTCCACTTTGACCCCTATACCTCAAATTTGTAGGCCAGTCCGATTCAACAGGTTCGGCAATCTGCCTAATGTTTTTTTTAGCTTGAATGTTCGAGTATGGTTTCGTGGTGACATCCTTTCTACTGCGCGCCATCAATTTCTTGGCCGCGTTTATATACGGCACAGAAATGAAAGTTGTAAAGTTGGCCAGTTGGCACGGACCTCCAGCTTTCAGTATATTTCATTAAAGTCCGGTCGGGTACCCTCTTCAGATAGCTGGCTCCCGATTGATGTATGCAATGTCAGAGCCCTATTTAGCCAGGGAATCTGCTTTTGTTGCCTTAAAGCAGGGTTTAAATAGCTGCAGCAATTTTAATACTGTTGCTGTTGACTTTGCTTTGCTTTACCTTTACAGAAATAGTCCAATCAATCTACAATAGCTCCTTGTAAATTTAGCGTTAATTGCCAACAGGAAACAAAAAATATGGTTATATAGGAAAAAAAATTCTAAAAAAGATAGCGTTTTCTTTTTTTGAATTTGGAATGGCGAACCTAACCTAAAAAATTCTGGAAAGTGAAAAAAACGCTTTTTTGCGAATAACAAAAAAACTAGAGCTCGGATCGAAAAAAATCAAATTATAAAGTTGTAGGTATTCAAATTATCTTTCGATTGATATATATCAAGTTATAGGTTAGAGCACCAAACATAGAGATAAAAGCAAAAAACTGTTAAAATTCACGTTTTTTTAATTTGTTAATAACTTTTGTTTAACGCAACTTAGATATTTGCTATTTGGCAAAAATATTGCTTCTTGCTAGCTGAAAAAACAGTTTTATTTTTGTTGCAAAATATTGAACACTTTCCTTGAAATTTCACTTTTTGTAAAAAAAGGCGTTCTTCTAAAAACGCTCCTCTTGGTCTACGGATTCTTCTAGAGTACCGTTCTAGAGCTTAAAATTTTCTTCAATACTTGTACTATCACGTACAAGTAACAAAAAGTCTATTAAAAGGTTTTCCAGTACTGAAAATGACCCCCAAAAACATATTAATAATGAAAAAACAGACGTTCGATTGTAAAAACTAACTTTTTGAGTCTGTTTTTTCATTATTAATATGTTTTTGGGGGTCTTTTTCAGTACTGGAAAACCTTTTAATAGACTTTTTGTTACTTGTACGTGATAGTACAAGTATTGAAGAAAATTTTAAGCTCTAGAACGGTATTCTAGAAGAATCCGTAGACCAAGAGGAGCGTTTTTAGAAGAACGCCTTTTTTTACAAAAAGTGAAATTTCAAGGAAAGTGTTCAATATTTTGCAACAAAAATAAAACTGTTTTTTCAGCTAGCAAGAAGCAATATTTTTGCCAAATAGCAAATATCTAAGTTGCGTTAAACAAAAGTTATTAACAAATTAAAAAAACGTGAATTTTAACAGTTTTTTGCTTTTATCTCTATGTTTGGTGCTCTAACCTATAACTTTATATATATCAATCGAAAGATAATTTGAATACCTACAACTTTATAATTTGATTTTTTTCGATCCGAGCTCTAGTTTTTTTGTTATTCGCAAAAAAGCGTTTTTTTCACTTTCCAGAATTTTTTAGGTTAGCTTCGCCATTCCAAATTCAAAAAAAGAAAACGCTATCTTTTTTAGAATTTTTTTTCCTATATAACCATATTTTTTGTTTCCTGATGGCAATTATTAGATGGATTTGTGTAGATTGATTGGACTAAAATCATATTTTCAAACTTTTTGCTGCATACTGTGAAAGCTTTTTGTTTCATATTGCTGCGAATGCTGTTGCTTACAAATGCTGGGACATGCTGGTCCGGCTGCGAATGCTTTCACATACACATAAAAAAAAGTTTTCACCCAAACCGGTTCCTTATCGTCCGGATTGGCGCTCGACTATCAGAGAAGACGAAGATCGATTTGTTTTTATAGGCCCTCCTTAAGTTCCCGTGAGTTCAAGCCAATATAGCGTAAACTTCTGCTTGAAAGATAGTTGCTAGGGTGCAACAACTCAAAAAGGGGCCTAGGCTTATCGCTCTATTGGCTTTCACTCCAGATTCCTGCGCTCACACCTGTCTCTGTTTTGGAGTCATCCGTGTACCCATGCAAGTTCACCCTGCATCACTTTAGGAAAAGTCCAGGTTTGCCTACCTTGTATGTGCACGGAAGGAGGAGAGTCTACAGCGGGCCGTTGGGGAAGTGAGGATGGCTCCGGTGATGGAAAGGCAAACCATTCTTTGAATTTTGCTGTATTTATTATTGAAACTTTTAA
The DNA here is from genome assembly GCA_963855945.1 of Thereva nobilitata. NCBI lineage: Eukaryota > Metazoa > Arthropoda > Insecta > Diptera > Therevidae > Thereva > Thereva nobilitata. Next base: position 108,634,883 of record OY979695.1, on the reverse strand, counting down.
GCGTGGTTCTGTGCCACCACACTAAAACCCTGTTGCATATCCAGTACATGGTTTTCATCAGAGTATCCATATGACGGTTCCAGTTGAGCTTGTCAGTCTAGTCAGACGGGACTTGGGCTTGATGTGAAAAGTCTATAGCTCTACCTGCCAAGGTTTGTTCTGCAAGTCCCGGCAGTGTTCTTCTTCTAGTATAAGAAACCAGGATCGTTTTGTCGCGATTGGCATTTAGTCCTACGCTGGCACACCAGCTGGAGACCAACTCAAGTGGCACAGACAGGGAGACATGGCACCTACTATTTCACCTGTTATCCGATGTCATCATCTGCGCAACCTTGGGCGAAAAAGTGTCGGCCATTGAGTAGCTCTAGGAGTTCATCTACAACAAAGTACCATAGAAGTAGAGATAAAACCTCTTCCTGACGGTATCTAGCCACTAGCGCACCGTTGTTTAGTGCTGCATATTCCAGCCTAAGCACCATATTGTGAAGAGTTGTTTCAGTGGACTTGCCCAACCAACTTGGTCCTACGGCAAGTTATTGCTCTGATAGCTGCTTAGCTAACATATACTGAGTTTCCATGAGAGTTCAACCAGAGTTGAACCCGAGTTAAACGTCACGGAAACAGACCCAGTTAAGAGTTTTCGTTAAAGATTTTCAACTCTGCTCAACTCAACGAAAATAAGTAGGTTGAATTGAGTTCACGCGCACGACTAAAAACGGTACACTGGGAAAGGTACAAAAGGTGAAAATGTCGCGCACTTTATAAATAATACCTAAATACTTTTAAAGGAAAATCTATAATAAAATTAATTGATGGAAAAGAGTTAATCGTTGAGTTGAAGTGTCATTTCAACTCAACCATAACTCAACTCGTCTCCCATGGAAACTCGGTAATAAAGGATAAAGATCTGCTTCTTAGTATAGGCCCTTCTTAGGTTTTCATAGGTACTTGCCTACGCTATACCCTATATTACCATCAGACAGTAGCTAAGTGCCCATGCTCTATTAAACCTGGATTTTTCACTCAAAATCACGGTAGCCATAACTTATTCGGTCTTGATGCTATTCATGTACAAAACAAGTGACTCTGGGGTATGCCAGCGAGCCCCAGGATCAATTAAACCCAATTGCAAATTTGTTAAAAAAGCTACTATAAATAGAAGTTTAAAATAAAAGATGGTGTTTTTATTTTTAAAGTTTTCCTTGTTACAAAACAGAACTAGTTATAAATTTTCTTTATGATCTATACAATTTCCTTTATTTTTGATATTTTTTTGAATTTTCCTCGGTCTGGTAAAATTACATGAAGCTATTGCAGTCTTAATTCATCAACGTTGTTCCGAATGTCCACAATATTTTCTTTTAGGTCTTCTTCTTTGTCGTATGGCAAAGAGCTCCATCCTAGATGAAGGTATCAATAATATGCCCTACAAATCGTAGGGAGTTAATATACGGCAGTAGAAAGTAGGACAACACAATTTTGTGTTGCTGCTGCCGCATTATTTCAGCAACAGAATGTTCGCCTTGATCGCTAATGCAGCTCCAACTCATGATGGAGGAGGATGTTTGACTGTTTTTAGAGGTATCTGTAGGCCACCATAGGAAAAAGATGTCCGTTGTTATATCTCCTCTCTTGTGGTACCTTCTCGTGGATAAACTCCTAGACCTACTTGATTCCAAAACTTCTTTATCCAGAGCCACATAGACTAAGTTGTTACCCTGGTTATCAATGTAAAAGGCAGCCACACGTAAAGGCGCGTTCAGCAAGGACTCGATTTAACATACCGCGGGCACGCTCGTATAAGATTCAGTATCAATTCCAAAACGCCTTTGGTAGCAATCAACAGGAAACGGTTAATGCGAGTATTGATGGATCTAGTGTTTTCGGGCAAATCGTTATGCTTTTAACCATCATAACCGACATTAAGATGCCAAAATCTATTGGTACACGCATATAGGAAATTGGAGGAGTAGAACGCGCAGGTCTCTGTGATTGTGGCTCCAGACATTGTATTGGAAATCATCATAAAGCAAATGATAACATGGAACAATATTGGGTGTCACAGAATAAAACTTAATAGCTTTATTACGCAATTCATTCAGATTCAAAGTATGGCCTGACTATCCATGACCGGCATATCGTCAACGCCGGCACTGGAGACTCAATTTGGTACAGCTTTATGCATTGAGACTGAGAACGAATTGTCACTTGGGCTAAAGTCTTCAGTAGGAACATTTCGCAATTGCACCAAAGCCCCGGGTTCAGTAGATAGGTCAGCTTGGCATCTTAGCTACTGTCTTGCAAGCAGGCGTGTTGACAATATTGGCATGCACCTATAAAAATTTAATAAATTCCTACAGATCTCAAAACCTCGCAAACATATCTTTATCCTACCTGATAGGCAAGTGTCAATCAGAGCGGACCATGTCCGAATTAATTTGGGAATGTCAGTGACCCCTTTATGAGCTAGGAACTAGCAATTGGATCCTCCTTATGTCGTCAAAATGGCAATCTAGACACAAGAGGGATATATCTGGTCTGGTTAACCGCAAGCGGTTTATTCTTGGTCCGCCTCGTAACGCAACCAGAGAATTACTGGGTCGTAGTAAAAAGAATGTCAGTACACCAATAACTTGCGATCTTTATGAGCCCCGCTCAAGGCCGGTCTTTTTCAATTAAAGACTTTCTTGCCTTCGTCCGGAAGGCTGATGGTCTGTTCCGTTAGTGGAGCTCGTACACTACAGGCCTAACTTGGCTGCAGGGCTGCCCCTCATTCCTTAAAAAAATAGCTTGATCCATCTGCAGGTTCTACTTCGAGGAGGACGAGTCTACCCTTCACGTTTTCTTTCTCTGCCATGCGATGCCGAGGAACAGAGTCTGGTTATTCAGGGGACTTGGCTTGACCAAGCAAGTGTATGGGACAAATCTTTTAGCACACTTCTAAACCTGTTCAAGCCACACAGTGATCTGGCCTAAAAATCTGAGGAATGGGGCTGCTAATAGCACAATAGATACATGCTGTGGTCGCAGTACTTTTTCGCAGGATACCTCCTTGAAAGAAGAGAAATCTCTAGTTCTATTAAGTGTTGGACCTACATTCGGAAGATTGACCTTCTTCTATTCCAACTTCATCAAGTATTTTTTCTAGCAATGTTTTGCATGTCCTAATCTCTTACTTTTTCCCTCTCCTGGTTATTTGCAGGCATAGTTGCAAATACATGATGAAAAAGTTAGCAATAGGCTACCATAATGAAATGACATGCCATAAAAACTCCTTCGTTATCTTTAACCGAAACTCATCGCTTATATTCATTAAGTTTTAATTTGCGTAAATTGCCGAAAACCATTTCCAATCCCACTTAACAATGCAACGATCATCAACATTACGGCAACTCGAAGACATGACTCAACAATCCATTTCAGTCCCCAACACCACGTCCACTCCATTCGTAAAGAAAATCAAACTTAGTAGAAACCGTGACCGTTTTTGACAACTTTTCTCGTATTTCTCATTATTAACGACACGATCAACGACCAGAGCCACCCAGCTTCTGTATCGATCCGCCAGACTTTATCGGCAATGAAATAAGAAAAAAAGTGCCGGCGAACGACGATCTGTACCGCATTTTGACGTTCATCTTATGGATTTTATGGCCTGGATGCAGATGACTGTAAACAAACATCTTCGTAGGACAATGAGCTAATTATTAAGCCTTCGTCGAGGCATATACCGTGGCTGGCCGCTGAGGCGATCGAGTTCTGTTTTATGACTGATCGGTTCGTTAATAGTTCACGATCCTGCTGTGAAATTGATTTCGAATGAACCATTAACTCTGCACAGCGCGTTTGTGTGGCCAGTTCTGCATTCTGATCTTAAGTGGCGTGCTTTGTGTTTTCGTGTAAAACAAAATTGTAACAAGGCAGTAAAGTTTTTAATGGACGCCTTTTTGTATTGGTCATGTTTCAAGTGCCAGGCGAAATGTAAGACAGTGGTGCGTATTAATCTATTAAGTAGCATTTGGAGGATCATAAAAAGTTTTATATTTGCGATTTGTGACGCGGGAACAATTCGGATTTTATTATTTTATGCGAATTTGTAACTTAATTGCGGAGGTAAAGAAATAAATAGTGTATTTGCCTTTTCTATAAACCATTGGCTTTTCATAAAAGAACTTTATAACAAGAAAAAGAGTCATTGGTGGAATTAAGCCCTGTAGAACACGTGCAAAGATTATGTAGGATGTAAATTCGATGCCATCCAATACTAGCTTGTTTGAACGGTCAAAACTAAAACTCTCAATAAGTACTCTCAAAACTCTTTAGAACAAAGCGAATACCAATTGCTTAGAGTTTAGTCTGTAGGGCTTAAAATACTGTAGGAATGCGGAATAATGTCAAATATGCTAATTAGAGGCATAGATATTAAATAAATGCACAAACCAACACCTCTTATAGGACGATCTACACAAAATTCACTGATAAAGTATAAAGCCGCTACTACACAAATAAATTCAGTCTCCCCCGACTCATATGATCTCACAAACCTCCACGGAGAGTGCAAGGATGCTTTTCGCCCCAAAGAATAATGTCACGATATACCTACACAATTCTATGATAGTTAAAAAAATGTAATTTCGTCTTACTTTTTCACGATGCTTTCAGCTTCCGAGAATAAAGGCTGCTAGAGACTAGGCCAGTCTTTTATTCGAGTGAGTATGTAAACCAATATGGACAAACAAATTTAGGGTCTGTGCCAAAATAGCAATTCAAACGTCAATTTGTATGGAAAACTCATTTCAAGCTACTAATTTGATTTTCGACGGTTTGCGTCTATGGAAATGAGTAAATTATTTTAACTCATTTCAGTTTTTATTAATCAAGGATAGCCGTTAAAAAAAATTCGAACAAGCTAACAAGTAAATAACAGTAAATTATGGAAAAAAGGAAATATGCAAAAAGGCGTAACTTAAAATAACCAGCTTATTGCTTAGCTAAACGGAGATGGGTCAAACAAATGTTTTGAGAAATATATTATGCAAACATAAACTATTCCATCATTTTTACACTAGAGGACAGCTATGATTTTTTTATCCACTATGTTGGTTTTCAAACCCTTGTCTGATCATTTTAACATCAACTGGGAAAAGATCTACAATTTATTGATTCACAAAGTTATTTCGTGTTTGTAATTACACGAAAGAAAAGTAAAAATATAAAAACATAACGTAACTGCACACCAATTATTAAAATTCTTTGGTCTTAATTCTCGCAAGCAGTCATCATTTTAATATATTTTTTTTAGTTTAGCAGGAAGAAACTACAAAAATAATGAAATCAAAGATAAAGCTCAATCATTTATTTATAAAAAAAAGAATAAACAATCATAATACCATAACAAAATTTTAAAATTTTTTTATAAAATCTAGCACAAATATTTATTCGTCCATTTTTACTCAACAGCTGTAACTGTCATTGAAATGTGTGAATTGATATTTTGGCACACTTTAGAATATCGAAGTGCCCGGGGAAATGAGAAAAGTTCGAAATGGTATATTGGCAAACGGCCTTAGTCGAGTAATTTACTAAAATCATTTAGTGGAGTCAATCCATTCCTGTTCTATTTTTTCGGTCGAGTAGCGGCAGGATGCCATGACTTACTAATTACTTGATACGAAAATGTCATGCAAATTTATTAATTTATAAATTTTTACTTTGTTATCTTGTCATCTGTTCATTTTGACACTTTACTTACTAATGCATTGTGTTCTGGCACTTTTTAGCTACTAATACGTTTTAAGACGTTTATTGGTAAGTAAATTACTCCCCACTCGACTAAAATACTGGCATAGTCTGTACCAGGCTTTACTCTCTAACTTTAGTTAGATATCGTCTTCGTAACTCCACGATTTGTCGTCAGAAGTTGCCCATTCTATCAATATTTTGTTTCCTCATGAGTAAATGGTTTTGACACAATCTTGGCACAACTGAGTGAAACCTATTCACGGACAATCAGTTTAAGGTTACTGAGTACTGACGAATGCAACTGATTTCGCGAAATGTTTGAATACGCTGGCTGAATTTATTTTACTTCATTTGCGCTTCCTATCTACAAACTATTCAAAACATTCGACCGGATCGTTTGCGCTCTCCGTTCTGACATGCATCGTTACGATTTCTGTCCATGGACAAACGAATTCTGGCATGGACAAACGAATCAGTGCCTGGACAAACGATTTCTGTCCATGGACAAACGAATTTTGTCAATTTTTATCCCTGGATAAACTGCAATTAAAAAACGCAATGTGATGAAAATATATGTTTTCGTATTTTTTTTAAATTTATAACTACTACTCCGAAGTGTAGCAATAGAGTCGGTGCTAGAAAATTTTCTGTGCGGAGCCGATTCGCCGAAATCGACCCTGTCTCGAAAAAATTTCGACTAAGTAATTTAGTTGCAATTGTTATTTCTCCGAGGGGTGGATTAATTTGGTTTTTTTTCTGTTGTTCGGAATAAAATTGAACTTCCAATGGTTACAGAAATACATAAATACGAATTTCGAAATGCGAATTTTATGCCCAATTTAATTTTCCCGAATAATGGATTTATTAATAAAATTTTATCGGTGCGTGGACAAATGCAACTATTTCGTGGACAAATATGGACAAACGATGGACAAACGAACGCGCAAAGAAAAAATGCGAAGAGTGAAAATTTTTAATTATTTATTATAATTAATGGGTGGGTGGACAAATAAAAATAAATGCTGGACAAATTTGGACAAAGGATCTATACGGTTTTTTTGAAAAATTGGGGTGCTGGTTGAAAAAATTTGCAAAAAAAAATTTTTGCTTGTATCTTGTTAACGGTGTCTGGACAAAAAAAACTTTTCCGTAGACAAACATGGACAAACATGAACAAACGTATGAAAAAAAAAATTCCAAAATTCGCATTTCGTGGTGCCAACTTCACAGAACTGACTATCACCACATGTCCTTCTTATTAGTCTTCTCTCTTTACAGATAATCCGGTATTTTCTTTCGCCATCTGCTGTTAGCATAACGAGGAAACTGTCTCTTGTTTGATCACCAAAGCCAGCCTTCCACCCCCGTGATATTGTCAGTATAGGCTAGTCGGCGAGAAGGAAAAAATGATAAAAAATTAACTATTGGCCTATAAGCGAGATTGTTGTTGGAATCGCTTCGTTTTAGGGTGTAGTTAAACACCCTAAGTTTGCGCACAGTTTGGTTAACCGTATAACTTTTTAATTAACTTATTGTGAATAAAATAGGCAATTTTTTATATTCCTTTCAATAGTTCCGTTCCTGCTAACTTTTAGTATAACATATGCATTGGCAAAGCTCTTCGTTATGAAATTCTCTAAAAAATAAGCCCTGTTAGAGGTGGTGCAAGGGTGATCTTGCAAATAGCTTCCAAAGTTTTCAAAACACGTTATTTTTACCATTTTTTACAGGAAAACAACTGCACATAGAAGGCTGAAAATGTTAGAAGATGGTGTTTATGTAGTCCCGGCCATTTACATAAAATTTCAACAAGATCGGTTCATTAGTTTTTGTGTAATTAACGAGCTAGTTTTTTTTAACATTAATTAACAATGCTGCAATTTTTTGTAAAATCAGTTTATAATTGGGAAATTCATTTAGAAAACTTAAGAAACAATTTAAAATGAAATCCCGTTGGAATTTTTGAAAAATCGCAATTTTGAACGATTTTATGAGGTTTTTTAGGCACATACCTTTTTATATTTGTTTATTTATGTCGCGTATGAAGTGTGAATATAACGTGTTTTGAAAATTTTGGAAGCTATTTGCAAGATCACCCTTGCACCTAGCGACATCTTACGAGGCTAATTTTTTAGAGAATTTCATAACGAGGAGCTTTCCCAATGCATATGTTATACCAAAAGTTAGCAGGAACGGAACTATTGAAAGGACTATAAAAAAGGTGCCTATTTTATTCACAATAAGTTAATTAAAAAGTTATGCGGTCAACCAAATTGTGGGCAAACTTAGGGGGTTTAACTACACCCTAAAACGAAGCGATTCCAACAATAATCTCGCCTATGGGCTAAAATTGCAATAAAAATGCCTCACCGACTAGCCTAGGTACTACACCTTGGCGTTGGCGTTCTCTCGTTCTCCTCTCTACGACTCTTCCAACCTGAGCTTGCTCTCTTTTTGGGCAATGATTTACTAAAAATTCAAACACTCAAAGAAAAATACATTTTCGGGTCAAATTTTAAACTCTATTGTTGACATAAGAATGAGTAAAAGCGTAAACCACAGTTCAGCCAATTTAATAGTTATAATTGTGGAGCAATATGATGCTGTGCTATTGTAATGGGGGAATCGATTCACAAAATGGGATGCAGTAATCCAGTAAAATATAGAAATATCTCCTAGGGATTCTATATATTTAGTGCTTACAGATGTCAGTTTCATAAGAGTGTGTCTGTGCTTCAATAACTGGATTATAATAATAAATATGAATGTTATTAGCAATTACGTACAAGATCTCATTTTTAAATTTGTTGTTTTTATTCAATTATAAACAAAAAAGGCACGTACCTTGTTGACATCTTCCTCTTGTATCTTGATGGTCCTGCAATATAATAAATACGCTTTAAATTGAACTGCTTACCATTTAAGTTATTCGTATTCGATTGAAGCGATATCATGTATTTTATTGACTACTTCTTTAGTTGTGATCTCATTTAGATATTTCCAGTACTTGGCATCATCGTATGGCGACAGACCAAACCCCAGTAAATCTTTTGTAAATTATTCCGAGTCAGTCCTAGCTTAATTTTGTTAAATAGTTTTTCCACGGGAAAATAGTAAACAAAAACCTAAACATACGCTTTTCGGATGTTCCCAAACATTTGATACTTGACAGATTTAGCTTAAATATCCCTTTACAAAAACAGAAAGAAACTAACAGTTTCGAATGACGACGGGACAAAAATTTGTTGAACATTTCGTCTTCAAACAGCCGAGAAATTCAATTTTTTAACTATCCAAAATTCTAGAACAAATTATATGCCAAGAGAACAAATTAACTACCAGTCTTGGAGTGCCGGAACTGAAATTTGTACTAAGTCCAATAAATAGTTACTTTTTCTTTGCGAAAAATACCGCACCCGACTTTTTTTACCAAATATTTTTATAAGCTTAAATTCAAAATGGCGTCATCCCCACCCTCTTGCTAAAGTTACAGTGAAGGGAAACGTGTTCCATTCGCCAAAAACTCCCAGGGTGGTGTGGAAAAGAGTTTGTGCCCCAAGGAATTTCTCAATTATCTGTACGAACATTTATGCGTTATACGAAACGTTCGGCGCTGAATAGCGGCTAAAGTATTAATTCTAGAAAAAAAATTTTAAAGTAAAATTTCTACAGAATTTTATAACAAACATTTTCGTCGTAAATGAATAGTTGACGTGATATTTGTAAAAAAACCATTCTTTATAAGCGTTTAAGATGTAATAAACCCATAAATATCAAATTTACAGAAAAAAGTTAAAACAAAAAATGTGGGCAATGAAATTGCGCACAAAAAAAGTTATAATCAGTTTTGCAATAAAACGTGTAATTAAAAAGATATTGGCAAAAAACTGCTTTTGAATTTACATTTTTCCACACTTAAAGCGCCATAACTCGTATAATATTAGCCCTAAGTAAAAAATGATAATAACAAAAATTATAGATAATCGTGTATTCTAAAAGTCTTGCTAACGACTTTTTCATGTAGAATTAACCATTAACGAAATATTGTGCAAAGAAAGTGATATACGAAGCTTGAAGCACTATTTCTACGTAGATATTGACCTTACAAAAAAAATTCTAAACAAAAAAGTTAAATCACTTATTTATCTACAAAAAAGAGAATATACATTTTTGTCGTAAAATGCATAGTTTCTGAGATATAGAATTAAACGCGTTTCCCTTCACTGTAAGTTTATCAAGAGGGTGGGATGACGCCATTTTGAATTTAAGCTTATAAAAATATATAAAATCATTTGTTAAAAAAAATCGCGTGCGGTATTTTTCGCATTACGAAGGCCTTTTTTCGACCTATTTATTGGACTATACAGGAGTACAATCTTTTAGTGGCCGTAAAGAAGATATATCGCGTCGACAGATTGGATATTTGGGTATTTTCGAAGTGACAAATTGCCAGCAGGAGAAGATGCCCAAATCGAACAGGAGCATTAATGAGCCAGACAGCCAGCCCATCAATAGCAGCGAATAGCTTTTGTGTAAGGTGAAAAGGTCAAGGAGTGTCAAAGGAGTGTACAATTGGCGCCGAAGGGCATAGTTTTGTAACCGCACGCTTACATATAGTGCAGAATGCTAGACGTTCAAGAACTGTAAGAAAAACTTTCCATAGCCCGGGGTCTAATGCTAGCTAGAGTCAGCCAGACAAATGCAGACAAAATGCCTGGTTATGATGTCCCTTGGCTTGTTTCTCGCCACAGCTGGTGTGGGGTGTTGTATGGTGCTCTTATTCTGGTCTCATTTTCTCAATATGGTAATGATCGACGCAATTCCCAAGATGACCCTGTCCTGCCTTATAAAGAGGTGGCGTGGTTTCTACTTGCTGTAGTTAGACCAAACCTTTCCAGTCTTTGTGGATGATACTCTCTTCTGGAACCTACTATTGAAAGGCGTATGTATATTTTTTTCGGTAGGCCTTCGTCATTAACTCCTAGTCTGGCCAATTCATCTGCCCTCTCGTTGTCCTTGATGCTTCTAAGACCCGGTAACTGGTGCCCACTGAAGATTGATTATGTACCTCCTGGGTCAGGAAATATAGTCTCTCTTACAGGTTTAGACTGGGTTCGACGTTAAATTGACGGGGCCTGTTACAGTGTTGGTCGCTTGGTTATTCGATAACAGGATTACCCTATATCCAGGGGCGGCGGAGCATAATCATTGTATGTGGGGAACACGTGAACAGCTAACGTTAAAATGTATAAAGTTAATTGGTCAATTTATTTACCAGCTGTCGATTGAGTTATGTGGTTTTAAATTCTTTTGTTATGGAGTTATGCCCGGCTAGCATTTTGAGGTAAGGGGTACAGATAGGGCCCCTATGAGACTAGAACCACTGCCTCGTGTGAACCCCGTGTGGATTACCCTATAGGGCCCACACAGGGCATCTAACGTTCATAAGGAATGCCCCATTTGTCCCCCTTTAGGAAAAATTATTCCTACCCGATCCCGAGTGGATTTTCAGAATTTCGGCGTGGATATGTGAGTAGGTAATAATTGCGCCGGTGTCGAAAGCTATATATTTTTAAACGCGAGTGTGGTTTTTTCAATACGGCCCCCAACTGAGTACTAATCACATCCAATGCTGCTTGACCTCTGTAATCGAACCAGAACCGGGTTATTGAGTATGCTAAATGACACGGACACCTTTCACGGTCACCAACAAAATCCCCTGGGAACCAATGCAACAACAAAAAATAAAGCTTTGCATGAGTTAAACTAAAGCTTAAGGGTATTTCTTTAAAGCTTTTAAAAAGCTTTCCGAAAAGCTTGATATGGGAAATTGATAACGCATACCTCATCGCTGATTTTTTTGTGTGGTGTTCATGATGAAATGCCCCTCATTGTTGTGCTCATGAGGAAATGCCCCATGGAGTCCTCATGAGGAACCTACGAGGTATCCTTTCTCCGGCATGCCCCTGAGGCAATCCCCGTTTTAAATGATAGTCGGGTGGAGTTTAAAAAGTTTAGGTTATACAGTAATAAGTTCTTAATAGCTCTAATATAATATACATATTTAGTTTTCGTATAATAAATGTTCTGGGATAAAAAATTTTGGGTGTGGATTCCCCCACGCAAAGCGAAAGTGCATGTGCACTTTTCCTTCCATTCCCGCACGCTCCGCCGCCTCTGTACATATCAGGGCGGTGCCCGGGACGTCACAGCTCCGTGTTCCGTCAGCGGCTCAACAAAATATCGGTGCTTACCTTTTAAATGAACTCGTTCACACATGTCCGTGTCCGGGCCGGAGTAAACACTTCAAAATCTGCGATTGGCAGTGTAGGGGAAGCATTTTTATTTTTTTATGCCTGTAGCTAAAGCGTGCATACCCGTGTGGCAGGCGTATTTATTCGCTATGCGTGCTAGTTGCGGGCGCATAATATGCCTTTTTAAAAAATTAACAAACTTACTTATCTTTACTCGGGTAACCCAATTTTGCGTTAAAGTCGCCTAATACAACTACATATATCATAAATATATCTTGTTAACGGTGTCTGGACAAAAAAAACTTTTCCGTAGACAAACATGGACAAACATGAACAAACGTATGAAAAAAAAAATTCCAAAATTCGCATTTCGTGGTGCCAACTTCACAGAACTGACTATCACCACATGTCCTTCTTATTAGTCTTCTCTCTTTACAGATAATCCGGTATTTTCTTTCGCCATCTGCTGTTAGCATAACGAGGAAACTGTCTCTTGTTTGATCACCAAAGCCAGCCTTCCACCCCCGTGATATTGTCAGTATAGGCTAGTCGGCGAGAAGGAAAAAATGATAAAAAATTAACTATTGGCCTATAAGCGAGATTGTTGTTGGAATCGCTTCGTTTTAGGGTGTAGTTAAACACCCTAAGTTTGCGCACAGTTTGGTTAACCGTATAACTTTTTAATTAACTTATTGTGAATAAAATAGGCAATTTTTTATATTCCTTTCAATAGTTCCGTTCCTGCTAACTTTTAGTATAACATATGCATTGGCAAAGCTCTTCGTTATGAAATTCTCTAAAAAATAAGCCCTGTTAGAGGTGGTGCAAGGGTGATCTTGCAAATAGCTTCCAAAGTTTTCAAAACACGTTATTTTTACCATTTTTTAAAGGAAAACAACTGCACATAGAAGGCTGAAAATGTTAGAAGATGGTGTTTATGTAGTCCCGGCCATTTACATAAAATTTCAACAAGATCGGTTCATTAGTTTTTGTGTAATTAACGAGCTAGTTTTTTTTAACATTAATTAACAATGCTGCAATTTTTTGTAAAATCAGTTTATAATTGGGAAATTCATTTAGAAAACTTAAGAAACAATTTAAAATGAAATCCCGTTGGAATTTTTGAAAAATCGCAATTTTGAACGATTTTATGAGGTTTTTTAGGCACATACCTTTTTATATTTGTTTATTTATGTCGCGTATGAAGTGTGAATATAACGTGTTTTGAAAATTTTGGAAGCTATTTGCAAGATCACCCTTGCACCTAGCGACATCTTACGAGGCTAATTTTTTAGAGAATTTCATAACGAGGAGCTTTCCCAATGCATATGTTATACCAAAAGTTAGCAGGAACGGAACTATTGAAAGGACTATAAAAAAGGTGCCTATTTTATTCACAATAAGTTAATTAAAAAGTTATGCGGTCAACCAAATTGTGGGCAAACTTAGGGGGTTTAACTACACCCTAAAACGAAGCGATTCCAACAATAATCTCGCCTATGGGCTAAAATTGCAATAAAAATGCCTCACCGACTAGCCTAGGTACTACACCTTGGCGTTGGCGTTCTCTCGTTCTCCTCTCTACGACTCTTCCAACCTGAGCTTGCTCTCTTTTTGGGCAATGATTTACTAAAAATTCAAACACTCAAAGAAAAATACATTTTCGGGTCAAATTTTAAACTCTATTGTTGACATAAGAATGAGTAAAAGCGTAAACCACAGTTCAGCCAATTTAATAGTTATAATTGTGGAGCAATATGATGCTGTGCTATTGTAATGGGGGAATCGATTCACAAAATGGGATGCAGTAATCCAGTAAAATATAGAAATATCTCCTAGGGATTCTATATATTTAGTGCTTACAGATGTCAGTTTCATAAGAGTGTGTCTGTGCTTCAATAACTGGATTATAATAATAAATATGAATGTTATTAGCAATTACGTACAAGATCTCATTTTTAAATTTGTTGTTTTTATTCAATTATAAACAAAAAAGGCACGTACCTTGTTGACATCTTCCTCTTGTGTCTTGATGGTCCTGCAATATAATAAATACGCTTTAAATTGAACTGCTTACCATTTAAGTTATTCGTATTCGATTGAAGCGATATCATGTATTTTATTGACTACTTCTTTAGTTGTGATCTCATTTAGATATTTCCAGTACTTGGCATCATCGTATGGCGACAGACCAAACCCCAGTAAATCTTTTGTAAATTATTCCGAGTCAGTCCTAGCTTAATTTTGTTAAATAGTTTTTCCACGGGAAAATAGTAAACAAAAACCTAAACATACGCTTTTCGGATGTTCCCAAACATTTGATACTTGACAGATTTAGCTTAAATATCCCTTTACAAAAACAGAAAGAAACTAACAGTTTCGAATGACGACGGGACAAAAATTTGTTGAACATTTCGTCTTCAAACAGCCGAGAAATTCAATTTTTTAACTATCCAAAATTCTAGAACAAATTATATGCCAAGAGAACAAATTAACTACCAGTCTTGGAGTGCCGGAACTGAAATTTGTACTAAGTCCAATAAATAGTTACTTTTTCTTTGCGAAAAATACCGCACCCGACTTTTTTTACCAAATATTTTTATAAGCTTAAATTCAAAATGGCGTCATCCCCACCCTCTTGCTAAAGTTACAGTGAAGGGAAACGTGTTCCATTCGCCAAAAACTCCCAGGGTGGTGTGGAAAAGAGTTTGTGCCCCAAGGAATTTCTCAATTATCTGTACGAACATTTATGCGTTATACGAAACGTTCGGCGCTGAATAGCGGCTAAAGTATTAATTCTAGAAAAAAAATTTTAAAGTAAAATTTCTACAGAATTTTATAACAAACATTTTCGTCGTAAATGAATAGTTGACGTGATATTTGTAAAAAAACCATTCTTTATAAGCGTTTAAGATGTAATAAACCCATAAATATCAAATTTACAGAAAAAAGTTAAAACAAAAAATGTGGGCAATGAAATTGCGCACAAAAAAAGTTATAATCAGTTTTGCAATAAAACGTGTAATTAAAAAGATATTGGCAAAAAACTGCTTTTGAATTTACATTTTTCCACACTTAAAGCGCCATAACTCGTATAATATTAGCCCTAAGTAAAAAATGATAATAACAAAAATTATAGATAATCGTGTATTCTAAAAGTCTTGCTAACGACTTTTTCATGTAGAATTAACCATTAACGAAATATTGTGCAAAGAAAGTGATATACGAAGCTTGAAGCACTATTTCTACGTAGATATTGACCTTACAAAAAAAATTCTAAACAAAAAAGTTAAATCACTTATTTATCTACAAAAAAGAGAATATACATTTTTGTCGTAAAATGCATAGTTTCTGAGATATAGAATTAAACGCGTTTCCCTTCACTGTAAGTTTATCAAGAGGGTGGGATGACGCCATTTTGAATTTAAGCTTATAAAAATATATAAAATCATTTGTTAAAAAAAATCGCGTGCGGTATTTTTCGCATTACGAAGGCCTTTTTTTCGACCTATTTATTGGACTATACAGGAGTACAATCTTTTAGTGGCCGTAAAGAAGATATATCGCGTCGACAGATTGGATATTTGGGTATTTTCGAAGTGACAAATTGCCAGCAGGAGAAGATGCCCAAATCGAACAGGAGCATTAATGAGCCAGACAGCCAGCCCATCAATAGCAGCGAATAGCTTTTGTGTAAGGTGAAAAGGTCAAGGAGTGTCAAAGGAGTGTACAATTGGCGCCGAAGGGCATAGTTTTGTAACCGCACGCTTACATATAGTGCAGAATGCTAGACGTTCAAGAACTGTAAGAAAAACTTTCCATAGCCCGGGGTCTAATGCTAGCTAGAGTCAGCCAGACAAATGCAGACAAAATGCCTGGTTATGATGTCCCTTGGCTTGTTTCTCGCCACAGCTGGTGTGGGGTGTTGTATGGTGCTCTTATTCTGGTCTCATTTTCTCAATATGGTAATGATCGACGCAATTCCCAAGATGACCCTGTCCTGCCTTATAAAGAGGTGGCGTGGTTTCTACTTGCTGTAGTTAGACCAAACCTTTCCAGTCTTTGTGGATGATACTCTCTTCTGGAACCTACTATTGAAAGGCGTATGTATATTTTTTTCGGTAGGCCTTCGTCATTAACTCCTAGTCTGGCCAATTCATCTGCCCTCTCGTTGTCCTTGATGCTTCTAAGACCCGGTAACTGGTGCCCACTGAAGATTGATTATGTACCTCCTGGGTCAGGAAATATAGTCTCTCTTACAGGTTTAGACTGGGTTCGACGTTAAATTGACGGGGCCTGTTACAGTGTTGGTCGCTTGGTTATTCGATAACAGGATTACCCTATATCCAGGGGCGGCGGAGCATAATCATTGTATGTGGGGAACACGTGAACAGCTAACGTTAAAATGTATAAAGTTAATTGGTCAATTTATTTACCAGCTGTCGATTGAGTTATGTGGTTTTAAATTCTTTTGTTATGGAGTTATGCCCGGCTAGCATTTTGAGGTAAGGGGTACAGATAGGGCCCCTATGAGACTAGAACCACTGCCTCGTGTGAACCCCGTGTGGATTACCCTATAGGGCCCACACAGGGCATCTAACGTTCATAAGGAATGCCCCATTTGTCCCCCTTTAGGAAAAATTATTCCTACCCGATCCCGAGTGGATTTTCAGAATTTCGGCGTGGATATGTGAGTAGGTAATAATTGCGCCGGTGTCGAAAGCTATATATTTTTAAACGCGAGTGTGGTTTTTTCAATACGGCCCCCAACTGAGTACTAATCACATCCAATGCTGCTTGACCTCTGTAATCGAACCAGAACCGGGTTATTGAGTATGCTAAATGACACGGACACCTTTCACGGTCACCAACAAAATCCCCTGGGAACCAATGCAACAACAAAAAATAAAGCTTTGCATGAGTTAAACTAAAGCTTAAGGGTATTTCTTTAAAGCTTTTAAAAAGCTTTCCGAAAAGCTTGATATGGGAAATTGATAACGCATACCTCATCGCTGATTTTTTTGTGTGGTGTTCATGATGAAATGCCCCTCATTGTTGTGCTCATGAGGAAATGCCCCATGGAGTCCTCATGAGGAACCTACGAGGTATCCTTTCTCCGGCATGCCCCTGAGGCAATCCCCGTTTTAAATGATAGTCGGGTGGAGTTTAAAAAGTTTAGGTTATACAGTAATAAGTTCTTAATAGCTCTAATATAATATACATATTTAGTTTTCGTATAATAAATGTTCTGGGATAAAAAATTTTGGGTGTGGATTCCCCCACGCAAAGCGAAAGTGCATGTGCACTTTTCCTTCCATTCCCGCACGCTCCGCCGCCTCTGTACATATCAGGGCGGTGCCCGGGACGTCACAGCTCCGTGTTCCGTCAGCGGCTCAACAAAATATCGGTGCTTACCTTTTAAATGAACTCGTTCACACATGTCCGTGTCCGGGCCGGAGTAAACACTTCAAAATCTGCGATTGGCAGTGTAGGGGAAGCATTTTTATTTTTTTATGCCTGTAGCTAAAGCGTGCATACCCGTGTGGCAGGCGTATTTATTCGCTATGCGTGCTAGTTGCGGGCGCATAATATGCCTTTTTAAAAAATTAACAAACTTACTTATCTTTACTCGGGTAACCCAATTTTGCGTTAAAGTCGCCTAATACAACTACATATATCATAAATCACTTTGAGAGTTTCATTCATTCGTCCATTTCTTGTTCTGCTTTTTTCTGTAGGCGCGAGCACCGTGATGAACGTTATATTGCGAAATCTGGTTTTAATTCTTAAGTTCACGATCACGTAGCAACTCTTCGTTCTAGGACTCATATATCAGTCCATCTTAGTTCTTGTTGTGCAGCAATGAGTATTCGATATCGTCATCTATCATTTTCCATTGCTTCTTCATGTCCATATAATGTTTTGACATTCCATGTTGCGAATTTTATATCGTAGTTCTTTAAAGCATTCGTCGTGGAACGTTGCTGAAGTCTTTGTCGTAAATCTCGACTATCCCTTGGCTGACTTCTCGATATCTCTCGTAGTTAGTATTTTTGTGTGGTGAACTCTGACAATCACAACAAAATGCCTATTAAGTACGGTTGCTTTTATTGTGTGTTAAAATTTTGTCCTTCAGTAATTGCGAATGAACTTTTCTATAACAAAGAAAGCCGAAAATTTCTTGGCATAGACCAGTGATAAAAGTTTTAAAAGACAATCTTGATTTACTTACAAAGAACACAATCAACATTACCATTTACTGCTCCCAAATTTCATAAAATTAATAACATCGATAAAATTATAAAAAAAAAACCAAAAAAATTATTTAAAATCTAAAAAACTTATATAAAGTTACTTACCTCATCCTCCCAAAAGCCGAAAGCAAAAAAAATTCAAATTTGCTTAGTAAAGGAAAAACTAGTCTACTCCTAGTATTGCCGGTTATTCCTTCAACGACCTTCACTTCGAATCCTCAGATAGGTCATCTGATAAAACCAATTTTATGTCTAGGGATGCCATTAACCCGTTTACCCGGACCCGGTAAGGGTCAAAGGCGAATTATCATAATCACTTTCCCTTGCCGTTAACCACGGGCCCGAACCGAATTTCATTAGCAGTACATAGGCCCAGACTCTATGTATTTATGCGAAAGTGTTATCTTTGCCTTTTCTGCGCTGTAATCTTTTATAACCACGTTCATATCGAGCAACTTTTTTTTGTGTTTTTAAAAAAATTTAGGTATAAGTTCAGTGACCTTAATGTTCACCTTATTTAAAAAGGAGGGGAAAGCGGCGAAAAAGTCCTGGAAACAAGACGAAATTCTTTTAGTAGCGAACATATGTGATCTAGTATACTGCGACCTTATCTATAATTTTTTGGACAAACGTGATGACGAATCATCAGAGAGGAAGTGGGACCACTACAAAGTCTTGATTGGATTTCATTCACAAGTGAAGGTCATTTACTTTTTTTTTCACCTGCATTTTTATCCAGATGTGGGAACGCCTAGGAATTTATTAAAATTTATGAATTTTTTAGCGCAGAAAGCGCGATTTTTTGAAATTCGCTATTTTTAGTAAATTTTTTTGTGGGTCAGTTATGCTGGAATTTGTTTCTGGAATTCCGTCACCAGCGTTCATCGTCATTTGAAGTTTATGCAACTAACTAATATATTATTTTTGGATGTAACTTATAAAATGATATTCACAATTTTCAGGGCATTAAAAAATACATAAAAAGACAAATATCTCTTTTGAAAACAGCACACCATAGATATACTAGATTTATTTCTAGATGACATCGTTAATCTTAAAACTACTTAAATAAAAAAAAAAATTTTTCGATATAAATCCATTATACACTTTTTGTCTTAACTACTGTAAAATTAATTGTCTGTCATAATTTACTAACAATCACCAAAAAAAGTCAGTTGCCATCATTTAGGGAGACTGGAAAAGAGAAACTATTTTAAGCCATTTAATGGAGTGTATTCTTGTTTAGCGCAGAATTAGATAAATGGTCCAAATTTATTTTTAGAGAACATCAATTTTAAGTAATTTAGGTCGAGCTGCGGCTCATCAAAAATTGGATTAAGAGCAAGTGGAACATTGTTGTGTATCGGTTATATTCTCAGGGTAGGTCTTACATACTCAGATGATGGGAAAATATTTTCTTGTGATTTGAGTAATTTATTTTTTGATAAATCATCGATTTAGTGTATTCCAAAAATATATCTAAGATGAATAGTGGCGTGGCGATAGTATTTTATCTATTAAGAATAGATATAGATGTGGAACGAATCGATCAAGGATAATGCGTTGTATGGATTTATACAAACTGGGGTCTGGAAACTGCCTTTTTCACCGACCTCGCTTCTGAGCCAAGGACATATAGTTTGACTCAAGCATCATGTCAACGGATGTTTGGTGGTATTCCTTGATGGCGCATCACATAAATCCTGGCGCAAAAGACTTTCCGAGCAGCTTTCTATTCACTTACCCATGTAGGGTTTAACAATTGGCCCAGTAATGGACCAGTACTAGGTGCAAGTTAGCCAGTAATGGCGCAATAACACCACCCATGGCTGGCACATTACAGCAAAACTGCTGGATGATAACTTCGGCCCAATACTGGCCACTTGTAATGGCTTACGATACTGGGCCAGCAAAGACCGCCAAGAATAAAAAAAATTTAGTTTTTTGAAATTAATAATTAGTTGATACGGTAAATGAGGGGAAATTTATTGATTTTTGATGTAATGTAACGAAGTATACTATAGTGCAACGTTCTAACGTTCCTTACGGCCTCCCCCACGATCAGGTGCCAATATCAGGTATCAATATGTTCGGCTTCGAAAACTTAGCAAGACAATATACTATTTTATATTAATGTATGATATAGTTTAGTTAGACCCCCCTCACTCTTGAAGAGAAGAAGAAATACGCGTTAACTGTAGACTTAATCAATATTTTAAAATATATGACATTAACGGTTGCCAGCGTTGTACCAAGCGTGGCCCAATAAAAATTGCCGAGTCTTGGCAGACCGATGACAACCATACTTTGGCCAATCATTGGCTCTGTTGTGAGATCTGGCAAAACCTACATGGGTATACAAGCTGGTTATACAGATTACCGAAAACTACAGACATTTATTCTCTTCTCTTCCCAAAATCGTTCATCACCCTTGCACAAGATACCAACAATTTCTCTCGAGCACGCTTTTTGACAAATACCCATGCCTTGGATCCAAATGTCAGTATACTGGTAAGACGATCGTCTTATATACAATAATAGCAATTAGATGCCCTCATTAACTACTTCAAATGCTCGTTCCCCTATTTTAACTGTGGAACCAATGTTGGATCGTACCGGAGACGTGCCACCCATGTTTTATTTTCATTTATATGCACCCCGAGTTTTCATGACGCCCGACCAATCTGGATTACAGCATTTTGGACTACTCTCGATGTTCTTGCAATGATGTCGTCTGCGTAATCCAGTATTTAGGTGGACTTGTAGGGCGGTATAAATCAACGAAGGTAACTCTAAATCCTAAGCTTTATCATGAACATCATCCTAGGTCACTCCGCATAAAATCCAAGATTGGAAGTAACTTGATACCTTTCACCGCATTCTCCATGTGTAAAATCTCTAAACACGAGATATTCTTCTTCATCTTCTCATCTAAGTGAAACCCAAATATCTCCCGATACTGACCTAGCTCAATACCAGGTGTCGGGGTACATTTTAGTGCTCAATCTCTCCGCCCTAAGGGTATTGCATCTATGTTAGGGATGACGTGGGTTATTATAAAATATATAACAGCACGTCTTCTGATTTCGTTTCTAAATAGAACTCGACTGTGGAATGATCTTTCGCAGTCGATGTTCCCGAGCTCCTACAACATCCAAGAGTTCAAACGCAGGGTTCATCGCCACCTTCTTCAACACCCCCGAACCTCCATAACCCTTAACCTACTCCCCCGTACTAAGCTTACTGCTGGACACTGCATCATGACTGGTAGTACCAAGGGTGATTCCTGAGCTTAGCACTGCCACATATAAAAAAAGAAGTAAGCTTTCTTGTTAATTTACAACAACAATGTCGTCATGGTACAATAATACAAGGTAAACTCATAAGGAAAAGCTCTGTTTCCATCTTGAAAAGCTTTTACCCTTTTTACTTTAGAAAAGACCTGACTGACGTCGCGGGAAAGCTTTTTTCCCTTGCGAACTAAGATCTGAGTGACATGACGGGACCTTTATGAGCTTACTTTGTAATTATTGTACCATGAATGTCATGTGGTTGGAGATGAGAGGAGATCGTTACTTACGTGGCTCTGGAAGCTCTTATTTTCCATACCAACAAGCTTTAACAATATTTGAGTGAGCTTTTCATGGAGAAGTAGGAGCGAGATGTCCATATGCGAAAACGTGGGCCAAAGTTGAGATACAAAATCCCAGTGAAAAGATTAAGAAAGAGTTACCAAGCCTAAAAATTTTCATGTCTTAAGGGCCAAACGGTTTGACTCAAACACGTACATTTTGGTTTGAGTCACACCAATTGGATCGTTTACGTGGTTCGTTTGCCAGGTTTGACAAACATTTACGTGTTTGTAGTCCGTTTGATGGAAATTCATATTTTGGTTTGTTTATCTTAAAACGGTTACACTTACAAGAAAAAATTATAAAATATTTTTTGTAGGAAATTACCTAAGCTACAAACTTTGTTCATATAACTTTTCTGTAAGAGTGAGAATTACTGAGATATTTTCAAAAAATCGCTTTTGGTGACCTTTGACCCCGCGTAAAATCGTGTCGGAGTGTCAAATCGATGGGGACTCGTGACATTTTCCTTAGAGAAATAATATCAATGTCCATACCAAAATTCAGCTTTCCCGGAATTTTTCCGAAGTAAAATGTCTCATTTCCCTGGAACCTAAAAAGTAAAGCAAAGGTTTTATGATAACTGGAATATTTTCGATTGAAACTGGTCCTTTTGTCCATATTGGGTCTATTTAGACGCTTCACTCTTAAGAACTTTGTGGATGAAGGGAGAAATGGGGTGGTACCTCTCATCATCCCCTTCATCCACAAAGTTCGGCCCACTAATGAAAAAGTAATATTGAAACCGCCACTCAAAATCTTGGGGATTTCATTGAAGTTTTGACCTAGTAAAATTGAACCTGAGTGGAGATTTTCATGTATGAATTACATTATTTTGCGTCAAGTTTTATGCGGCGATACATAAATAACTACCATCAAATACATCTGTACTTTTTCTGCCATAGATCTACCTACACACATTTCATGGTGATTTATCGTGACTAAGCGATAGCGTTTTTGTATATCTGTATGAGATGTTAAAAGTTAAAACATTAGCGGAGTCCTTATCATATTCTTCATTTTACATCCAAGTTTTTGATAAAAGTAATACATTAATTTTTTTAAAACTTCGTCATCTAAATCTTGTTCGTTCACAAACCCCTAACCTATCCCTAACCAATCCTTCAAATCAAGCTTACTACTAGAAATTGCACCATGACTTGAACGACATGACGGACCAGTAGTACAAAGGGTGATTCCTTAGCTTGATTTTACCACATAAAGAAAATGCGAATGCCACACGGGTATACACGCTCCCGCTACAGGCATGGCATGCACGCTCCCGCTACATGCATACACATTTATAAATGCATCCGCATCGGCATAGACGATTCCAAACGCGGGTGTTGTTTTACCAAGGAGTCCCCAACTAAGCACTAACGACTTCCAATGCCGCTTGACCTATGCAATCGAACGATACGATGTGTATGCTATTGGTACCCTTTATGGTCGCGAAGATAATTGACCGTTTTCTTCGTCCTATACAATTTTTTAAAGCCCCAATTTTAAAGCGAACAAAAAGAAATGTAAAAAAAATCAACTCTGATCTAGGGGTAGTTTTACTCCCTTAAGGGTTTTTTCTGTTCTTACTGTTCTTACTACTTATATTGGCAACTCTCCCGGTCAGCGTAGCTACCGCAGAGAGATCGTTTTCTACTCTTCGCCGAGTAAAATGTTGGTTGCTTGCCTCAATGGCACAGGAAAGATTATCCGGGGTAGCTCTCCTAAATATACACAAAGATGTGAACCTGTGGATATCGATGAAATTATCAACGTTTTCGCGAAAAAGAAACGTAAGCTTGAATTTGTAATTTAAGTAAGTACCTACATAAAATTATTTAATGTAACATGTATACTAGCGGCTAATTTAATTTGATATCCTTTGAAGTTGCAAAAATTTCATCAAAATCGGTTCAGTAGTTTAGAGTCTAAATATGACATTGTGATGTGCAAACAAACACACATTTACAAATTAACATTTTACAGGTTAATTAATTTACCTACTAGTGTTTGCCCCACGGCTTTGCCCACGTGGAACTATACACTGTACAAAATCTTGGTCAACATCTCCTTTGTAGGAATGCACTATATCGATCATGAGCGGGTTCATACTCCGACTCGCACTTGGCCGATTTTCGGGTTGCTGTGACCACAACCTTTTTTGAAGGATGGATCCGCCCCTGTTCTGGCGACAGTTACATTATTTAGAGAGTGAAATGTCGAACATCAAGCTTATTGCTTATAGCTCCGAAAATAAAAGCCGTAGGATAGAAATTGTCCGGACATTATTGATAGGAAATTGTCCAAGCTTTCCAATTTTGCAAAAAAAATAGGTGGTTTTAGTTGAAATTTTAGTTTAAAAAAACCAAAATTTTGACTTCGATGACTCACTATTACTCTGGAAGTTGATAGGGTAGAACCTAGTTAGTTTTAGATAGGTGGGAGTATTCTGCGTACACTGGTACCTTATTCATGAAAATAAGTTATAAGGTTACAAAAATACAGGGTGATATGCAAAACTCTAAAAAAAACTTCAAAACGCCCTAGCGGCTAAACCGTTACGATTTCCCCTCTCCCATACGATTTTTTGTTCGTCTTTCCAAAACATAACCACAACCGCCCGCTTTGTAAACTTAACGGATACACCCTGTATAATCTGCTAATCTGCATGCATGCAGAATAAATTCGAACTGTGGGCCTATGTGATGATAGTCGGATGCTTTAACCACTAGACGACCAAGACAAATATCCTCGCTTCCCCTCGCATCTCTTCGATGGCTGATATGCCAAAAAAGATGCCATTGACAGGGTATCGGCCTTACGTGGAACAGACTAGCTATATTAGCCTATCCCCTCTTTTAGGACAATTACTGGTAGCAAGCACTTGGAGGGTATCATCGTACGCCCAAAAGTCCGAAATTGTTACATGTGCATATTAGGAATGCAAGCACCAACGTGTATTACTAGTTTTTAGTTTTTCTTTAAAATTGCAAGTAGGAGCTTCGTAGTAGATAAATAGATATATTATTGTCATATATATTATTGTCATATTAATTTTTAATTTAATTCAAAATTCAATGAAAACTATACTTTCTCGCAAATGTCAATTCTCGTCTGTTATTTTCATAAAATGGGTTAAAATACCTGTAAAATGTGCTGCTTAGATTATTTTATGTTATGAAGCGCAACAGGAAATATTTTATGTTATGGTCGATAAAATAAAATAAAGTTTGTCGGACAGAATAGGATTTTAGAGAATGCTTTTATTTTATGGCATAACATAACATAAAATGATAAAATTTTACTGACAGAATAGACCCCAATAGATAAATCGGTGTTATACCCAAACTTAGCGAAATGTACTATAGTTCATGCCGAAAAAAGGAGACGAAAAATAAAAAATTGGGTTAAAACTTTTTTCACATAAGCTAGGTCGATTGGTCTTACAAGTACCTACTTGATAATGGTAATTTTAGTTAACAGCAATCGACATCAGCTCCATATCTTGTAGTTGCATTAAAGTATTCACTTATACAGAATAAAGTATTCTTCCCAACAAAATTCATTCAATCAACTATCAGAAGCAGAAAACAAAATATATTACGTTATATAGTATTTTTATTTCTAACTATTAAGAATTTCCTATGACCAAAATTAAAAAATGAGTGAATTTTATTTGGCAATTTTAACCATTATGGGCTAAGACCAGAAATCTCAAAGAATATGACCAAAAATTAATTCATGCGTGCTTTCAATGAAGTGGGATCGAAAAAGCGATATCCGGCAAAACCAACTACTTTGAATCTCCTCAATAACAATACCTGCCAGAAGCTTAACAGTCCCGCTATTCATGTAACTAATAATAATTTAAACAAATACTGGAATAACTTTTCACGAAAATCCGCCTTTGCGTGCAAAATACAAATGCTTTATTTTTAAACCAAGAATTAATGCTCGTTCTCACGACTTCCGTTTCTTTTTTGATTTAAATATCCCAAAAGCTATTTCCGCAAAAACATCAGTTTTTTATGTTGTTTCTATTTTTATGTACCTCACAAATACTACACTACTTGCAGTGGACTATTTATTACTTTGGTTGAAGCACAGAGCGAAGTCTTTCTTATTTAAAAATTTGGAAATGGGCGGACATTTTTTAGAGCGCTTTGTAACATCTCTGTAGTCTCACTATATGTAGAGCAAAAATGTGTACTTCTAGATTGCTCGACCACATAGGTCTCGTAGTTTTAATTACTCTATTCAAAGAATTCTCTTGTTCACGGCTTAATACTAACTCTACAATATAAATATGAAAATAGTTTAAAATAGTTAATTCGCTTGATTTATTCTTTTGATAATATGAGTGAGGTGGATTAGAAGTATTTATTACCCAATTTTTACAATATTAGATTCTAGTTGTAAAAAAACTGAAACTATCAAAATCACAATGGACACAAAAATTAATTTTTGAAAATATATGGAATCAGCAATCGGTTTGTGATAAATATAGCTTAGGAGATATACAAAATTCGATCAGCTCTAATACATTTAACCTTCCCACTACGCGGCGTACTGCAACACGATCAGAAATATGCAGAAATTGCATAAAGGCCGGGCCACACATATCCGCACCGCGTCCGCACCGCATGACGGCCGTGTGTTGGACAACACACGGAGAAAAAGTAAACAAGTGAAATCTTACCAGTCAGTCCCCACTTTTCCGCGTCTCCGTGTCCGCACCGCGTCAAATTTTACTTGTTTAATTTCTCTCCGTGTGTTGCCCAACACACGGCCGTCATGCGGTGCGGACACGGTGCGGATATGTGTGGCCCGGCCTTAAACCGGTCAACTACAACACGTTTTTGAGCAGAGTCTAGACTTTTCATTTCTTTCGATGTCCTGAAAACCCACCCATACACAAAGATGGGTCACCCGATTGATAATGCCCAGCTGATCAGGGGCATATTACCAATGCCACACTATTTGGACCTACGAGACTTTATTGCCACAATGGCTGGAGGAATTGATAAATTTTCGTAGGAGCATGCTAGTTTACCATACCTAAATCTCGGCTGGCAAAAACTGAACCTGGAGCTTTTGTCGCAGACTTCGGAACCCACACTCGCCTCTGCCTTGGAGCCGTCCGTGTACCAGACATCCTCCTGTGGTATCTCTGCAATACAATAACACTTTCGCTCCCAGAATTTCTTCCAAAGTAGTGACAATTGTAGAATGTCTCCATTGGTTACCTTCTTCTTCTTTTGGTGAGGTATTGGGTCCAAAATTATTGCGGCCACTCGTTTTGCCTATTGTACGACCTCTATCTATAATTCCACTTCGGCTCTCTCCAGTTTAATTGGTCCCTAAAAGTCCCATTAGTATGGTAAGACGGGAAAGGTCCATCCTCACACAGCCTCCATATCAGTATAAGGCATTATCAAAGCCTTCTATATTTACAAGCCATGCACTAGAAAAATATTGAGAACGAATTTCCCCTGAAGAGGACTTCAAATCTCCAAATTACACTAACAACATAACGTGACTTCAGAAATTTCAAGTCCTATTGAAAGCAAATTTTGAGAGGCAAATTTTCTATTGCATGGCTTGTAAATATAGAAGGCTTTGGGCATTATACAACTGGGTGCGACTGGCGCTAAAAGGAAATCGTTAAACGAGAGTGCAAAAAGTACCCACTGCCATGCAGCCCTCAACACGATTACTTTATATCTTGGGCCGATCATATTAGCCCATCTCTTACGAAACAACTTCAAGTCAGTGGCCACTACGAGGAGGTTATGATCGCACTTCCACCAGTCCGAGATAGTTACGGCATGCGCAATTTACATACATACACTACATGTTGCTCGCCCTATCTCAGCGCAGGGTTTATATTGGATTTCTCTACTTCAGAAAGGGGGTGCCGAATTGAAGAGTTAGCTTCAGGCGCTGACATATAGAAATGGACTGCTGATTGACAATTTTCAATGGCACCATTTTTCTCCATAAGTAGAAAACCTTTTTTATGTAAACAAAACAAATTTCTTCGAATTTAAGACAAAATAACTAATAAGATGTCGGATACAATTGATAGAAGTAACTTTTCATCATTATTTTCTATTTTGTAGCAGTTTTTTCATTAAATAAATGTATTTTTTTAAATATGTGAGGGTTGTTTCCCCCTGTTTAACGAACTTTTAAAAATAACGCAAGAGAGAGAAAAAAGAAAAACCTTTATACCTGTGTATATTTTGCTAATTATGTTGACATCACTGATATGCACTAAACTGTTTTTTTATTTAAAAATCGATTAAAGTTCATGGGAATTTAACGTGGGAGGAGACAACAATAATTTTTGGTGCTATTTTTTTGTATGGGATTTTGCTTATTTAGCAGTCCATTTCTATATGTCAGTGGCTTCAGGCCTGCAGCCGACGAGTTGCGGATAGCTTCTCGGTGTTGAAAAAGGGGGATTCTTTGAATCTTCCCAGCGGGAAATAGAAGCATTCACTGATGCATGAAGAAGCTATCCTTGGGCATCTTAGAAGTGCTTCCCTTCCGTATCCCTATCCATGTCTTTTTTACCATTGCATGTAATTAGCAAGAAGCAGTTTGTTCGATTTTCTTCTAATTAGCTTCCTGGGAAGCTATTTTGAAGATTTAAGTTTTGGAAGCAGCAAAGCTTTCATTTTTGCTTTTTTGGGAGCAGGTAAAAAGGTCTCGCTCTTCGTTTTTGAATAATAAGTATACAAACAGAGTTCACAAATAAATATTTTTATTTCAATAACAAAAAGGGAAATTAAAATTTCATTCACACACAAAAAAAAATAAAAAATTCAACACTTTTCACTGGACTAATCAAAATCACAATTATGAAATCACAATAACTATAATAAATTATAAACCGCACGATTTCTTTTACTGAGCTCACAACTCTAAATGGAAATTTTTCAAAAGAGATTGCACAGGAAAATCTTCCAAAATGCTTCTGAAGCGCGACAAGGAAGTACTTCCAATTTGATTCCAGAGGAAGCTGCTTCCACTTTTCCCGCTGGGTTGCCTTGTGGACCTTAACCGATACACATAAAGTTTGACAATAGATACCTTGTAGATTCACATGCGGCAGGGCCACACAGTATGCGCGTTCTGTTCATTGTCCATGTTCCTTTCCCAGTGGAATTCGATATATATGTATAACGTCACACCTGAGTATTTAGCTTGATGTAAAAAGGCCAACGCTTTGTCCGTAAGGATCAGTCCCGTAGATGGCGGTAGCGTTCATTTCTTTATAAATGGTGTTAGAACCGTATGGTCAGATTAAGAAAGTCGAGAATTATAATTTGAATATGTCTAAAGTTTGCAGAATTAATAATGTTATTAATGTCCATTCATAAGTTTATTCATGTCCACGAAAGGCAATATGTTGGTACGAACATTATCTTCTTAATAAACTGGGTATCTATATTCATATTCAGTAGCAACTAACAATTTTTTCTTGGTTTCCACAACTCAGCTATATGTAATATGAAACAAGCCCAGAGTTTATACTTTTTTTGTGACGATTGATTGATGACGAAGTTAAAAATGCTTTATATGAAACAAAATTCCAGTCAATAAGGATTGTTTCTAGAGATACGTAGTGTTAATTTTTAGGGCCTGTCCGATTCCAAGTCTTCGTCTTGTTATGACAGTTTATGACGTCGGCCAACAGGCTCAGCTATTATAACAATTAAGGCGGAGGCAAAGCTAACCGGGCCGAATTCGTTTGCTTAGCTTGACATTTGACATAAACAAAGCGTATATTATTTAACATAGGTGATAGGTTAATAATTCTCTCCATGCAACATTAGGTACTCTGGTTGCCCAAAGACCCAAAATTCATGAGGAACCATTCTTTTTTGCTTTTCGCTAAAACAAAAATCAGTTTGCTGAAAATACCCGAGGTAAGCATGCTTACGAATTAACTCTCGTATTCCAGGTGCGGTCGCGATTAGATTTAAGGCACGTCGCAATCTTTTCCAGATCCACACATTATCCTTATGTAAAAACCGATCTCGGCTTCAGAAGAATGCTTCCTAACGTATTTCTGGTCAGAGATTTATTCAGCATAATTTCACAGTTATTTTTTTATCACCAATTTCCTCGTCCATGATCCACCAACTTTACCAGGTTTTTATTTCGAATTCCAAGTCTTATTATGAACTAAACTTTGATAATACATTTAGCGTTACCTACGTTAGAAAAAATATATTCTATTAAATATATTACGAATTACGTTACGAAATTAAAAAGTCAACCCTAAATGCTCACGGATATTATATCTGCAAAACTACAGAACAATTTTTGTTACAAGATTGTCACATAATGGTGGGACCACACTACGCGGACTTGGGTCGTACGCGCTTTTGCCTTTTTTTTCATCTAAATTTTTTTGACTTTTTTACGACTTTGTCCATGGTAAAGGCCGTGCGCCAAACTTCGCGGACAAAAGGCTGCGCTTAAAAAGGTACATTATACGTCCACACAATATGAGCTTTTCAAAAGCGCGTACGACGTTTCAAATGAGAATTGATTTTTTCTCACTCATGATTCAGAAAATTAAAAGATCACGCGCGCTTTTATCTGGCCGTACGGCCAAAAGCGCGTGGGATCTAAGTCCGCGTAGTGAGGACGGGCCTTAAAGTAAGAATCGAGAGATTCATTAATATGGTTTCAAATGAACTTGAAGAACTAAGGGCGTATACTGAATTTAAAGATGACTTGGGAGAACTAATAGTTATTGATTGCTAAATTGATCTTGATAAACGAGCTGAAACTCCAAAAATGTCATATCCGCTCCAAAAGCTAAGTCATGCTGACCCTTTCTTTGACTACCATATATTATGGTGTGAATCCGACTTCCTTCCAAATACAATAATATATGTTCTAGTGCGGTTCGAAAATATCCATCGAAACTTGCCAGGAAAAGTCATAAATTTTACATCACGATAATGCACCATCGCACAAAGCCGTCTTGTGCAAGAAGTTTTGCAAAAAAAACTCGACAGTGCCATCGACCAAGAACCATATTCGCCTAATATGAGGTAAAGAAAGAAAATTCACTAAAGGAGCTGAAGGCCATACCTCATTCAACCTACGAAAAATATACGAAGGGCTAGAACATGAGCTCTCATAGTTGTATTGCATTCGATTGGGTGTACTCTGAAGGTGGCAACGAATTTTTGATAAATGAGTTAATTTTATTTAACAATTTCAGGTAAGTAATTTATTTCCAATGTCGGTTGTAAATTCGAATTACACGATTCCAATTTATACGGCATTTTCATTTTTTTAATCTATCGTGTAAATAGAGGGTTACCTGGGTAAATAAAAATTTCACTAGTCGCTCCTATTAGTCATTTCATTATTCAAAATGAAGACTACTTAATTAGTTTAAATTTAATATTCTGTTAAAAGCCGCATTTTGTTACTAGGGCAATTTAGTTATAGTTACATTCCATTCATATTTAAATGAAAAGCCTCAAGAAATCAATTAATATTTCTGCGTATAGGCTTTAGTCTAAATCATATGAAAACATATGAAAATTGTTAAATATCAGCTCAATAAAGGTATTGCCCTAGTTTTTGTGGGATACACCATGGTTAGGTAAGGCGTTGTTGTACTTGAAATTTTTTAAACAAAATTTTTTCTTTTAAATCTATAAAACGTTTTGTAAAATGATGCAACCTGTTTAAAAATGCTAAAATATGGCAGTTTTATGCATTAATTTTCGCGCATAAAGCCCAAACCATAATATCAACGTGCTTTCAAGCTTCTTGTTCTTTTTTTTAAATCAAGTTTAGTGAAATTTTATATTTTTATATTTATTTTTCCAAACAAATTTTGTTTTCGATTAATATAATGCTTTTTTTTATTCTTTATATAATTCATATTCTGAAAAAGAAAACCTGAAAATGTTTAACTACACAATTAAAAATCAAAGTTTTTACAAGAATCCATCCTAAACTAATTTCAAAATTGATCCATATCTATTTCAGTTGGATAAATCCTTATAAAAACTTCACACAAAATATTTTATTGTTGAGAAATAATTATTATTATTTTAATTTAATATATTTAAAGCAAAAATAAATTTTACATTTGCAATTACATATTTAAGAATTATTCCTATAAAATATTTTTAAAAATCTAAAAGAAATTTCTTAATTAATACAATAAGTAAGCACGGAACAAGAGAGAGCTTAATTTTTTTAAACATTTTCTCCCATGACACATAAAAAAATTTTAAATTCACGAAAGATAAAAAAACTGTGGTATAAATATAAGTATTTGTATATATCCACATTCTGCGTTCTCGTTTTATGTAAAAAGTATCCCCCGCAATTCAATTTCCTGAAATTGCTTATCTTATGAATTTTAAAAAAGTAGAAACACATCGTGTCCTTTCTCCCCTTCCACATCAAAAAAAAAGTTTTTTTTTGGATATCAGAAACTTTCTTTTGTTTTTTTTTATTAAACTTTAATTTAAAGTTTGTGAACCTGGTTCTGTTCATGTTTTTGGATATGTGTGTATGATGTTTGTGGATGTGGATGTGTAATTTATATAAAATGGTAAAACAGGAAAGTAACCGAACAATACAGAATTGAGAATTTCTTTCGTTTTATTTATTTTTTTTTTACTTTTGTTGTCTTCTTGATAAGTAATTTGTAACAAAGTAAGTTTTTCTGTGTGCTTTTTATCCTTCTTCTTTCGTTTTTTTTATTTATTTTGAGTTTGGCTTGTGTAAGCCACAAAGGTCTTCAGTTTTGATATTGGCCACCAGATACAAATTGCACCTTGTGTGAAATTGAAACAATACAATCAGCGGTACGTGCGAAAAGGTGAAAGAAGGTTAATAGAATTAAATAGAAAGACGAGGGTAACAAAAACAAAAACAACAAAAAGCAAACACACCGCAAAAGACTATGACATAGTGAAATACAAGAAAAGAAAAGGATATTTTCTTTAATGAATTTTTTTGCGTCGTGCATGAATAAAAAATCAACAACAACGCACAACACAACAGAAACAAAAAACCGACGAGAAAGGACAAAAAATTAATTGAATTAATAAGGTGACAGGATTTGTAAGTAATTCCCCATTTTTTGTCCGTTTTGTTTTTCCTCTTTTTTTTTGTTATATCCAGTTCGTATCCTTGTATATAATGTGCGAAAACAGTTGTTGCTTCTTGTATTTATTATTATTATTATTATTTTTCCTTTCTAACTCAAGTCATTGTCCTGTTTTGCATGTTGTTCTTTCATCATAATTAAATTTTGAAGTAATTTTTAAGTATATATGTACTTAAAATGGTAGCTGTGTTTAATATGTAAATTAATAAATATGTAAATTTTCTTTTATACATATACTTATATAAAATATATATATATGTATATATAAATACATATAGAATATATATACTAATAAAAATATAGATATACAAAAATCCAACGATGAAGGTCCTACCTCGTGTTACGTATACTGAAGGTATACCGGATAGGGAACACTCAGGATACATTCAGTATACGTACACGAAGTAGCACAATACCAGCAAATCGTTTTAATAGAAGGGACATGCTCTGCATCCGGAATATTATTATATGGTAGTGCCCGGTTTTTTGGATCCTTGTTAAAATCCTTGTGTCGTTCGTTGCCGGTCCTGCTTGCCGCTGTTGTTGGCTGTTGTTGTAATCTTCAATCCTCCTTCGCTTAACCATTTTATACATTTCCCCCGATTCTCTTTCTCCTTTCTGCTCTTCTCTCTCCGCTCTTCCATAGTCTTATATCCTTTTATACTGAAGAATATACCAAACACACCAACTGGCATCACCTCCCTTTACCATTCACCAAAATCCACCCTCGGCATCTCCCCAACGGTTCTTCTTCTTCTCCTCCTGTACCAAAACGAAAAAGGGTATGAGGAAGGATTGTGTTGCCCATTTCTATCCTAAATGCACCCATCCTCCTTTATTATATCCAAAAACTAAGAGACGAAGGACACAAAAAAAAATATACAACAAGCATTTATGCTCTGCTGTGTAGTTGCTGCTGCTGTTGACTCCTTCAGTTCAAACAGTGGAATTCAGATATGCCTTTTTTGTGGAGACTACAAAAAGGATACAGGTGAGTAGAGATATGAATACGTGTGGTATTTTGTTGATAATATCTGCAAAAAAAAAATAAACGTAAAGAGTATAATACATGTACATACGCGTTTATATAGTACTTTATATTTTTGGATAAAATATTTTTTGGTTAAGCTTTAAAAGATATCATTTTAACCAGGATAAAAGAAAATTTGTGTAGACTGTATAGAATGTGTTAAAATTTGTATTTGTAAGGTGTTTGTGTGCTTTTTGTATGAGTGTTTCGATAGCATGTAAATGCGGATAAGGTGTTCCTGTCCTTTTTTTTTGTTTGAAATTTTTGCTGTTGTTGTTGGTTTGTGTATGTATACTGGTTAGGTGTTGTAGAGATTATATTTCGGGTAGGTAAAGTAAATCTGTTGTTGTTTTAAGGGTTTATAAAAAGCTTATAAACCACCCAACCCCATTGCATACCGCTATCATATTCCACAAGCAAATACAACAACACCACCAACAACTTACTCCCTTGTGGAATAAAAAAAAATGTGGATAAAAGCTTTCTGGGAGTTCTTCTTCTTGTTTTTTGGTTAAATTTTCTCTTGTTGAATGGAAACAACAACAAAAAAAATACATGCCACGGATAACTTCAAACAGAACAGATTGCCTTCAACAAGAAGAGAACAAAAAAAACAAATAGGAATGTCGTCTGGGGAAAATATCCTTTATTTATATATGTAGATATATAAATACTTATATATATTTTTGGTTTGAAATTTTCTTCTTTTGCATTTGCACAGTATCAAAACGATTGTTGAACTAGAGGGTGTAAGGGGAGTGGCGGGAGGGAAGAAGTTTTGCGTACTAAAAATTTTTTAGATTTTTATCACGAAACGCAAAACGAAAAAAAAAATAATTTTTTTATATATATATCTATGGATATATGTATATATATTTATATACAACAAAAAAATACGGTCACATGCGGCTCCCATGACTAGGGACTATTATATTTGAGAGAACCTTGTGGAACCTCAATAAGGTACTTGCGTTCAAGAGAAACAGATGAAGTACAAAAAATATTTTTTTTATTAGTTTTCTTGTCTTTCAAAAGTTGGTGTTTTGTTACTACTGATTTTTTGGTTGTATGTTGCTGCATAACATTAATGCTGTTTAATAATTCATGTCACATGTTACAAACAGCACTTTAAATTTTTGTTTTCGTGTATATGGACAGACCAAATTTTGCAACAGCAGCGTAAAAGAAAAGCAACGATTTTAGTTTAAGACGGTAAAGGGAGGGTTAGTTGAGGCCAATGGGGATTGGGTTTATAGAAAGATAATTTATGAGCAACAATTTAAAATTAAAAAAAAAACATATTTTAATTTGAAAAGCAAAACCTTAATAAGTTATTTTGCGGAGGAGAAATGGGGAATTGTTTTATATACCGAAAAACTTTTGCATTGATTATCAATTTTTTGTTTCCTTGAAATCGTTGAAAAAATATACTCTTAAAAAACGAGTTTTCTATATAAATTTTTCTTTAAAACAACCCATATCATATGCCCTTTATGATATTCAAGAAAAAGGAAGCAACAACAACACCAACAACAAAAAAGTAGACGCTGTAGTATAAAAGGCATTTTGTCGTTTATATCCTTTTTTCTTGCTTTTGTTGTTGGTGGTGCTTGTTGTTGTTGCTGCTGTTGAACAAATTTTTGTGTGAATGTAGGTATTTTTTTTATATAAGTTCACTTATAAAAGTTCTTCTTTACTTCTTTATACTTTCTTATAAATGTAAATGAGAAAACATTTCTCCTAAATACACATATAGATATGCGTAGTAGAAAAGGAACAAAAAAGGATACACAATATTATTATAGATAAATAAACTCCTATAGTAAAAGTATAAAGATATGAGGTGGTAAAGAAAGGTTAGAAGGGTGGCATGAATTTAGTAGGGTGAAACTCCTAGACACAAGTATATTTTTGTTACAGTTTTGCCTTTTTTTTGGAAATAAAGAATGAATATAGGAGAATAAGAAAAGAAGCACCGCAACATCGAAAATTACAAAAGTTCAAGAGCGCATCAAGGGTTCATTTTTATTTTACCTATATTTGTATGTTATATATATTTTTTTATAAGGTTTGTTTTTGTTTTATTCTGTTTGTATGCTTGTACATTTTTTTTTCTTCTTCCCTTTTACATTTCTAGTTGTCTTACTCTGTTTATTAATAACATAAACTCTCATATATATGGCATTACTATGATGCGGCCATATGATGAGAAATTTATACGAAAGAAGCAAAAAAAATGTTTTGCTCGTTATGTGATCAAATAAAATAATACAAGGGGAGATTTTACGCCACATTCTTTTTATGCTATCATCCCTTCGTTTAAATGCAATATAATTGCGGAAATTTTTTGTATTATATTATAACTATTGGCTTAGTGTATATGTAAGCATATGTGTGCATGAACGCATTTTTGAGATAAAATATAAAAATTGCATTTTTTTATTTGTATTTCGTTGCAAAATTTGATACTACCCCCGGTAAAAATATAATAATAATGTGATTAACTGTTATGTGTTTTATACACTATCCACACACATAATCAAGAAAAAAGGGGAAAAATATATTTCTATTTAAGGGGATTTGATAATAGAAAAGTAATAAAAACGTAATATAATATATTTCTTTTAGGTACATACCTTCTTTTGGTAATAAAAATTTATTGCGTGACGTAATTTATGACGTGCAGCAGCCTTCATGGTTTGTAAGTTGTAATGTATTTTTATACGCATTGCATATATACATATATACGTAGAAAGGTTGTGAAAACGACAGACATGGAGGGACAATACTTTTGATTGAGGGTTTTCTCTCTACACACATTTGTAGGCTGATGTCACAAAGCCGGTAATTCTTTTTTTTTGGTTAATAATATAATTCAATGTAGTTAATTGTTACTATATTATTCGATGGTATGTGTAGATATATATATATATATGAAAATAACACAATCGAATTATAATAAAAGAAAAATCTGTAAAAGAAACACTTAAATCTACAAAAAAATATATATTTTTGGCTTTCTTTTTTCTTAAAGAATTAAAATTATCAATTTTGTTTCTGGTTTGTAGATACTGTTGCTGATAAAACTATTAATCACATAAACTTTATATTATTATGATTATTTGTATATATATTTTTTGGTTTGTTCATAAGCACACTTTAATATCTACCAAGTCTGGACTTGAAGTGTTACTTTAATATCAACACACCTGGAAAGAAAATACAAAAAAAACGACACAAGAATTTCTTTTTAAAACCCATACATACCTGATTTCGTGAAGAGATTTTTTGTTAATGTTATTTATTTTTTTTTGTAAAGGAAATACTCGTTTTTGTAATTTTTTTTTACTACTATGTTTGTTAAACTAAAGAAAACACCATAAAACACATTTTTTTATATTCATGTATGTGCAATGAAAATATGAATTTCTTCTAGTGAACGACGCATTTTATTAATTGTTTTTATCTTTTTATTGTATGAAACACCAATTTATATTGTAAAAAAACACTTTCTTTTTTTCTGTATCTAAACCAAACAAAAAATAAATTACAGCATATTCACACTTAAGTTAAAATATAAAAATAAAAGATAAGTTCTGTTTTTAACCAAAAAAAAAATCTTATACAAAAAAAAGAAACATAAGAGTTGCTTGACCTTCTTATTACCAGTTAGAAGAAAAAAAAATATACAAGATCAAAAAATATAAAAAAGTTTTCCTTCCAAAAGAAGAGAGATGTTTTCGTATCAACGTTTAGCGACGCTTTGATACTATTCGGAAAGGCGCCGTGACGCTTGTTGTATGTTTCACAAAGTCTGATATCACCAACAAAAAAGATTTCTTGTCTATCCCTATCAAAATGATACCAATACACATTCAACCTATAAAGTATGTGTATTCATATAAGCCAAATGCCACACGATTGAAGTGGTTAAGTAAAATATCCCCCAACAACAACAAAAACGCACGAGTATACAACACCAAAAAAACATAGGAATATATCCACAACATTTTATTCGGAGACTTTATGCTGTGTGTGAATATATGAATAAAAAGGGAAAATAGAAATATACATGTTACTCTAATACAAAATGTATTAAGTGGTATTGGTGTACGTTTTACTCACTGATGCACACTTTTGTGTAAATCTATATATATTTAAAGGCACACCGTGTTTATATTAAAAAATATATCCTTGAATCAAATGCTGCTTTTACGAACATGCTGTTATTGCGGATGTGTTTGTGTTTTTGGGATTTTATACAGGAGAAGGTGAATTTATTTTATTTGTTACCTTCTTTTCAAATAAGGATATCCCTATACGATTTTTTTACATTAGTGTTGGTACGATGTAAAACATTTTCAGAATATATTCTTCATGAGGAAATTTTTTTTCCTTTCTTCATTTTCGCTAATAGCACAAACAGCTGTGTAACAAAAATTTCCCTCTGTTTTTTTTGTGGTTGTTGAAACAACTCCCAATTCCGAAGGATATATTAATTTCTCTCCCCTCTTTCGTTCGAGATGGGACAAAAAAATATCCCCAAGAAAGGAACAAAAATGTACCTTTCGTCCTTGTGGATACGAGAACGAAATTAACCACTGAAAGAATGATTTCAAGAGGAAACATGTGATTTTATTCAAATATACCACAATT
The DNA here is from genome assembly GCA_963855945.1 of Thereva nobilitata. Taxonomy (NCBI): domain Eukaryota; kingdom Metazoa; phylum Arthropoda; class Insecta; order Diptera; family Therevidae; genus Thereva; species Thereva nobilitata. The sequence continues at coordinate 108,596,148 of OY979695.1, read as the reverse complement.
TTGGAGTGTGTTAGTTTCGCACTTAACAGAAACAAGGGGAAATTATATTTTAGTACAATTTTTTTTGCAACCCTCAATACACCTGGAAAGGGAAATTGTGCATGCAAAGTGGGTGTAGAAAAAGGGATATTTTTTTCGGTTTTTTTGAGGGGTTAGAGAAGAAAGGCTTTCTGCACTGCAGAGCCAAAAAGGAAAATTGAAATCCACTTAAAATATAATAAAAATTATTTGTTTTTTGTTCTTTAAAAAAATCGTTTTTCTTTCCGCGTTTTGTATACTCTTTAAAAACAAAAACATGGAATTACTCGACTTCTCCCCTTTAATCTTTTATGACCTTTCTCACATAAGTGCAACCATTTAATGTTATAAATCGCTTTTTTACGACTTAAACGTGCACCCATCAAAGAATGATCCAGTAATCGTGATGTTAGCTTTTATAAGCATCATCAATTTTTATGTGCTTGTCGACGGGAAAAGTGGTTTTTAAAGGTTACGATTTTTTTTACTTATTTTCTTCATTCAGCCATACAACCCCCTTAACCAAAAGTAAAAGTGTGGCATTTCTCTTGTTTTGAATATATGTATATGGTGATAAAGGACATTTATTCTTTAAAAATTGTTTTTAAAACGTTTTTTTCTTTTTTCAATTCATATTCCTGCACTTCATTTAATATAATTTCTTCTTAATAAAAGAAAACTTAAACATCACTTTTTTTTTAAAAAATATTTCTATTCTTTTCAAAATAATATAAAGATATGAAAAAAATAGCACATGCACTCATCCAAGTGTAGAAAACGAAATAAATAAAATAACAACCAGCACTAAACTTGTTTTAAAGTCATTCTTTCTTGCATTGATAATAAAATTAATTTTTGGTTTTATTTTTTTATGTACTTATATACGGAAAAAAAATTTTTATAGCAATAAAATTAAATAAATTGCAATAAATACTCTCTTTCTTAAAAAAAACTAAAAAAAACATTCAATTTGGTATCATTTAAATGCAGCTGACTGCACTTCATACGCCTTATGCAGAAATAAACACACTAAATGATGAAAAAACAATTTTTTTCGGTTTTCTCTCAATATTGGAGAAACCAAAAAGCAACAACAACAAAAATCATGGCTTTTCCACTGCACTTTAATATCTTTTCTCTCTTTATCACATATAGCTGTTTATTCTGTTCGCTCTTCTAACTCGGTTCACATCATTTTCAGTTCAATTCCATTCGGTTCCACAAATGATGAGAGCTTCCCATTATAATTATAAAAGCATTTTTCAGAGGGCGGTTTTACATCCACAAAAGAAGAAGGCGTGGCTAATTACCAGCTGAAATCACTTAATGCTAGAAAAGGTTCTACAGTGGAACTTATCGCATGAAAACGCAAAAAACCCGTTTCTCTCGCTTTCCAAACATACAGAAAATATGCCTAGCTCTGTCCGTTTTTACTACTAAACATACTTGCTAAAGTGGGACAACACTATAAAAAATTATCACGGAGGCCATTTTGATAAAACGAGACATATATACAACGTATAGACACGTACCACACTATACCGCAGCAAGTTCCCCAATTTATATGTCCCACACAGGAACAAAACTGTACGAAACTCGGGGTAGCATACAGCGCCGCTGGTATTGGTGCGTTCATTTTGGAAACTACTTTTAATTGATTTTATTGAAATTGCTGGGCACTCTTCAGCGAGCATAGCTCAGCAGTTTTTAGTGCTGTGCGAATAAATAAATTATCGAGCAGCCACCTTAGCCCCACTTTCATCAGGCGACCGACGGTGGGTGGATGAAGGTATGAGGGTCGAATTTAGTGCGGCATGCCTCGTCACATGGAAGCCGAGCATAGGTGATAGGAGCGCCCCCAACCTAACGTTTTTGGCATCTCCAATCACCCACACATGATTTCTTCTTCTTCTGATTGTATTGTAATTGGTTTTATAATAAAAATTTCACGCTCAAAGTTTCATTTTTAATTCTTTTTTCTTTCACTCTTAAAATCTTTACTTTATTTTTCACCTGTGTGTATTTTTTTTTCACTGTTGGTGTTGCTGTGCGATACGGCCTATAAAAATACCATTGCTGACACCTGTCGTACTACACCTTAAGTTATGCACATTAAAATTTGAAATTCATGTAAATTGAAAACGTATCAACAACAACAACAAAAAATTGTTTCGTTTTTTGCAATTTCTTGCAGGTTTTAAGGGCTTTTCCCTCAACCACCCCCGCACAACTTCTGGCGTCTTCCTTAACTTCTGGCTGTGATTTTATTTCATTTTTGGTGGTTTAGAAAAAAAGGGGTGCAAATTGTGGTTCTTATTTTTTTTCTCCTCTTCATAAATAGAAATTGTGAAAGGGGGTGGATTGTATATATATGTTCGTAGATGTTTGGTAAGAAAATATTTCGAGGATTTTTGGAAGATGCATCAATTTTTGAGGTCGCTACTTCCTTGGAGAATTTTATGTGCATTGCAAGTTGAGGCCTTGATTGGCAGCGATAAGTGAAGTGTTAATGATTGTTTTGCGTGGAAGGAAGTCGCGTCAAGATGAAAATATCTTTTATCTTTGTTGTGTTCCTGTTTATTTTAGGAATAGAATGATTATTGCTAGTTTTTTTGTGGTTCAGTCTGATTATATGTAATTTGTGCACAATGACCTTATTTTTTTATAGCAGTTAAGCATATATGCCGAATAGTTTTTTGTTTGTTTGTTTCAGATTTTGTTTGGAAGGGTGATTATATACAGAGAACTAGAATAATAGATATTTGCTGTATTTATTGTAAATTCTAAAACAGAAGTTAGTCATATCGAAGTTTTAGGATAATTCATAAATACTTAAAAATTCATTACGAATTAACAAATGAATATCAAACCAAGCTTCATTAAATGATATTAATTAACAATTTAAAACACAATTTTCACGTTTTTTATATACGTTTTTTATATAAAAAAAAAATCCTCTCAATTCCATTTGAAAAAAATAAAAAAGTAGGTATAGTTTTTGTCTCGTCGGAAGCGTGGTTTTTGGACATTGATTGATTTTTTTTTTGTTATATTTTAGAATCCTGTGAAATTGTTGTCTTTATTTGGGAATTTGTTTCTAGATTTCTTCCATGTGAAAATATATGAACCTTTAGAAATTTTTCGCGATAGATGATAGTAGTAGTTGCAATTTATAGATACCGTTCGTGAAAGATCATTCAATAAATCCTTGGAAAATTAAAGAGATGGTGCTTCTACTATTGAAAAGGGTTTACTTTTAATAACGGTCTATCACTAGACTACTATTGAAAAAATTTAACACCGAAATAGATCAAAACAGAGTTGGATGAAGTTCATGATATAGGTATCTGATGCTATGCTGGCGCCTATTCACAGTTGTGTAAATGAGTTTAAACGTAGCCTCTATATCCACAAGTGATGAACGTGTCCAGTTGAAGATACTTTGTCCGAAATAATTGACGAAATCCATGACATGGTTTTATGTGATCGACGATTCAAATTACCCGAAATAGTTGAAGACACAGGCATATGAAAAGGTGAACTGTTTTCACCTTTGTTCGAAAAAATTGGTGGGTTTGGCGGCGTTTGCCCTCAGTAAAGAAGTGGTCGGTTTCATAACATGGTTTTGGCGCTTTTCCGTCGTATCTACTCCTGGCGAGGTTTTGCATCGATATACTTACGTAATAACTTCAGATGAAATGGATAACTACACTACACTCCAGAGATGAAGAAATAGTCGAAACAGTGTGTTTCTAAAAGCGATCTGGCGAAGAAGGCGAAATCGTTTAAATCAGTGATGGACCAATTTTGTTTTGGAGATGCACGTGGAATAATCTACGTCAAATAATTGGCATAGAGACAAACGATAAGTGGACAATATTTTGCGTCGTTACTGCATCGGTGGAGTGAAGAAAACAATTTAAAAAATTTCTTAATTTGCAAAGTAAAAAGTTATCTTGCATCAAGATAGTGCACGGATGTACAGCAGTTCCAATTATTGCAACATACACCGTGTTCACCAGATTTAACCCCTAATGATTTTTGTAATTTCAAACTGGAAAGAATGGCTCGGCATAAAAAGATACACGTCCAACGAAAAGGTCATCGCTCATACTTATAGATGCCTATTTTGTAAACATTCCAAAATCTTAATTTTTTATGACTTAAAAAGTTGCAGAAATGCGGGGTAAGGAGTGTCGACCTTGATGTGAAAGTCTAAGCACAGGTCTAGTAGTAGATAAGCATATATCGAAGGATATAAAAAGTATAGGATATATTAATTTGAATTGTATGAGTTCGGAAATACTGACTGTGGAAGGTTGCTCCACAGTCGAGTTGTTCTAGTTATAAACGAATTTCTAATCCGGAGTGTGCGCGAAAATAAGGACTCTAGACTCTGAGAGTGAGCTGAGCGGACTAGTGTTGTGTTGTGGGAAAAACATTGCCCTGTACCTATGCAGAAGGTTATTTATTTCAGTGGAACAGCTATTGTGGTAAAAGCTTTTTCTTGTGATAAAATTGAGCCCTGTGGAACACTTGCAGAGACGGTTTGGGGGTTAGATTCGACCCGATCCTTAATTGAACGGTTAGAAAGGACACTCTCAATCCAGTTCTTTAGAACAGAGTCAATACCAATAGCTTAGCAGTAAAATTGTATAAGTACTGCGAGTTAGAAATGATTCAGTTGAGCTCTAAGAAAACAATTTTATAACAAAAAGAAATCAAGCAAAACTTTTTCCGATTTCATATAAGTTTAAAATTATTGAGAACAGAAACTTCTCTAATATACGAGTATATATACTTATATATAAATACATACATACATATATATATAATATACTGGTTTTACTTAACAAAAAGAGCCAAATCCGACGGCAAAAGAATCGTTTTTATGTAATTAGTTTTAAAGCATAAACTCTGAAAAATGTTTGTTAATTATGAAATGGTGTTGAATGTCACATGTAATATCCTCTTAAAATAAAAAAAACTTGGTCTACCTTAGGGGATCACAATGTTTTATGGATTGAAAAATACGAACAGTTTTTAATTTAAGTTTTTTTCCTTGAAACCCAGACTTGATTTCTCTTAGGCCGGTCTCACGCTGTAGTAGATTCGGCCGAATTTTTTACGGCCGTAGTTGGCCGAATTTTTTACGGCCGTATTCAACCGAACTTCAAATTTAAATTCGGCCGAACTTTAAGGCTTAGTTTTCATCTTAAATGCCAGTTGCTTCATCTGAAGTGATCACGCATATAAATTATCCTAAATAAAATAAAAGGAAGCCTAATAAACATTTCCCCTTCACTTCCACTTCCATTATACACTTTTCGGTATCCATTTCGGCCGAATAACCAAACAAATCTTATCAAATGAAACCTAAGGACGTCAACGGCCGAAAAAACGGGTGTAATGTGCGAATGAATAATTGTTTGAAAAATTCGGCCGAATCTGCTGCAGTGTGAGACCAGCCTTACGTATTCTACTTCAAGGACGAGGGAACACTTGATTACCAAGTTTCCAATTTACTGAAGCCGTCGGAAAATAGCTCTTTTCGACTGTTACAAATTTCTTGCAGGTCTCGTTAATCACTGTTAACTTCATATCTTTAACAGAGTCAAACTTTCTTATTTAGTGAAGAAAAGTAATAATACAGCGAAAAATATAGGTAAATAATATTTATAAAAATTTGGAAAACTAAGCAATTTCGGCGATTTTAACTCGGAAATACTCTGCAAAATATTTTGTGCAAACAGCTTAAAAAACCGAAAGTTGGTAAGGTGAGAAAACACCGCGAGACGAATTAGATAGTTTGATTGAAAAAGAAGATATGCGGGATGCTAAACCCTAAAGGCTATGAGGGGCTTACTATCTAAACAGAATGAACGAACATTCAAAAAGCGAGTCGACCAAAGATAGGGGTTGGTTGGGTGATATTTTAGAAGAAGAAGATTTCAGATGTAAGAAATTGGAAGGATAAATAAACAAATAAATAAGTGTGTATGGACTTAACTTTTTCAAGTGCAATTTTTGTCTTACAGAATTTTATTTAGCTGCCATAGGAGAACCCCCATAAAATAATGGTCCAGAACCTTGAAATAGTCTAGATTATGAAATGCTGTAAAAGTTCATTTATGTACAATTAATATGTTTAAAGTTTTGCATAGATGTATAATCGAGACGACAATACCATATATTTCGACACGACTGCCCTATGCAATAAGCGACTTCTTCTGTATTGTATTGTATTTAAATAGGTGGTGTTGCGATCGGCAGCATATGTTCATCGTACACATCGAATTGTAATAAATCTTTTGAGTATCTAGTTCTTTATTCAAGACACTAGTTCTTTATTCAAGAGCTGGATTTAGGCTACTCATCATCCTATTATTGTCCTTGGCTTCCTGCACCAGAACTATCGGTACGGCCTGAAGTCTCCAGTTTCTTATACCTAGGGTTCGTAGATATTCTTCTACGCTATCTGTATATCTTTTTTTTTGGCGTCCCGTACATATTTGGTGTTCTTCTGGTCTTTTGTCCACAATAATTTTTGTTATGCTATCATCACTGGTACGTTCAACATGTCCTGCCCATCGAATTCTGTTAATCCTTATACTTTGAAGGATGTTTGGATCTTTATACAACTGATACAGTTCATATTTATATCTTCTCCTCCAAACGTGCGAAGGATTTTTCTTTCGAAGTACCCTAGGAGATATTCTTCGTTACTTTTTAATGTAGGTACATGATTCGGATCCATTACCGTAATATTGGTCTTATAAGGGTTCTGTATAGTTTAACTTTAGTTCTCCTTGATATCTTCCTTCTTAAGAAGTGTTTACGTAGCCCAAAGTAAGTTAAGGCTACTGCTTAAGAGAACTCTTGCATTTACTTTCCACACTTCTTTACCTGCATCAATCTCAAATGCAACGTATTTGCAGAGGATGTTTTTAGTCTTTCCTATTTTATAACCTGACAGTTCTACACGTGTTTGTAACAATGATCTTCAGGTAATATCTGGAAGGAACATAATCCATGATCTATAATCAGATCTGTTAAGGCTCTGGGTTTGGGTGTAGTAAGCTCGACGAGTTCTTGACTTTTGCTCGAGCAATGGAGTCAGGGTTTGAAAGCAAAGTAAACTTAAAGCAAAGCACATATTTTTAAGCTTAGTACTTTGCTGCGTAGACTGTGAAAGCTGTTTGTTTCATTGCTGCGAATGCTGTTGCTTTCCAATTACTTAAAAGCTTTCAGGAGCATACTGGTCCGACTGCAAATGCTTTAAAATACTTTGCTGTGAAATGCTTTCTCTTTGCTTACAGTTTTTCAAAGCTTTGCTCTCCAAGGCTGTAAATTACTTTGCTTTCCTTCAGCATTTGTTTTTTTCATAGTCCAACTTTATATAGTAAAATGGTATTTTGTGTAGAGGGGTGAAAGCTTTTTTTATGTGTATATGAAAGCAATTCGCAGCCGGACCAGCATGCCCCAACATTTGTAAGCAACAGCATTCGCAGCAATATGAAACAAAAAGTTTTCACAGCATGCAGCAAAAAGTTTGAAAATATGATTGCTGTAAAGCAAAGCAAAGTAAATTGGTGTGGTCTTTTTAGCAACAAAGCAAAGTCACAAGCAACAGCATTAAAATTGCTGCAGCACTATTCTTTATGTCCTACACTCCCGGTTGAAATACCCAAGGAGATGCACGTAGAGCTACTGCCAGCAAGCATTTGGCAATGTAAATACTAGCTTTGGTTGCACCTCTTTCGACTTTGGATCCATCTTATGAACCAAAATTGCGATCTTGCTTGCAGCTTAAATTCTGAAGAGCGGTCCTCAGTCAAGACCTTAATAAATTGTATTAGAAACTGACATGGAACCTTTGATTCTAAACAAGGACTCATTTTGAAACTCTTGAGTGATATTTCCAGGTTTAAAATTATTTGCCACTGCTTACTAGCAGAGCACTGCCGCCTGTCTTTTTGCTTATAGTATTACGTGTAGTGGGGGGGGGGTATATTTAGTAATACTCCTAACCATTCGCGGTTCTGTGGCTTCGGAGATGAAATTGATGGGTTCAAATGATTCAAGCGAAAAAGTTGATAGATTCCTTTTTCTGGAATCAAGACCACATTGACTTGCATCAAACTTTTGATTAATGTATAATGCTACATCATATAGTGTACAACCTGTAAAAATGGTGTTGAAATGTGGTGGAAACACATACCACCACCTCAAGAAGTAAGTATACGTATATTATGTGCAGCATTCACATGGCTTGGTTTTGAGCTGGAGTTCAGTGTTCAGTCCATTTAGGCTTCTTACAACCACCCAAATATTTAGGGATGACAGTAGATACCAAAATTCATTGGTACCAAAACATGGAAAAACTGTTGAGTAGGTAACTCTTATAGATGTTCGTGGGGCTGTCGCATAACTTGTGGGTCCACATGAGGTTTACAACTAAGAACCATGCATTACATGTACATCACCATCATAAGAACTGTGATAACATATGGAGCATTGGTGTGGTGCTATCAGAGAACCAAGCTTAATAACTTTGCCTCAAAATTAAGCAAGATTCAAAGAATGACTTGTCTATTCCTAATTGTAAAGATCTCCGAAGCGAGAATGCTAGAGCCTGATCCAAATCAGTTGAGGTTTGAGGCGCATGTGGGGAAATGAAAATTGCACACAAATAAACATTGCGCACGTCGGGATAAGACATGCGCTTATGCATTTTCCCATTTCCCCTTCGAAATCTGTTGTTATTCTCACTTTTCTGTTATTCTCTCTGCGCATGGAAAATGCGATTTTTGAGAAACCTCATCTCTTTTGGATCGGGCTATATTAGAGATTGCAAGCCCGCGAAAATCGCGAAGTTTAAACCCCCTTCTGCGAACATTCAAGAGAGGCTATCCTGGATTTTACCTAAGATACTACAGTGTGGACTCGTATAGTAAACGGCTGGCTCCAAGCCCGGAGATAGATGTGGTACGTCGGTATTTGGCGCAAGAGTCATAGATTTAGTAAATTTGTTCCCCTCAAACCCACTTCACAGCTTCACTAATGACAGTAGTTTGATTTACCCTTATGCCTTCGGCAATGTAACCCCAGGATTCATGTTGTTTCAATGCTTACAAAACGAAGTATTATCTTATCTCCAATAAAGCTTGCTACACTATTTCTTCCGGTTTAATGAACGGTCCTGGGGGGTTATCCTTGATTGCGATTCGAAAGTCATGAAAATCGGAAATAAGGAAATGGTATCCCACAATACGAATTCGAATTAAATTTGTCCGTCTGTCATCGGATTTCAGTCCGTGAGTGAAGCCATTGACAGATCCGCTGAATTTATTTGTTTGTTTTAAAATATTCTAAAAACACTGTAAACTCAAGTATTTACTTTCTAAACACTTAAAGCGTTTAAACCGTTGTAGACGAATTTTAAACACTTAGCGGCGTTTAATGAGTAAACACCTAAGTGTTTAATTAGTAAACGTTTGTAGCGTGTTTTCGGTTATGAATAATAAAAATTTTGTTGATAGAACTATCAATATTATATTAAAACATAATAATATCATTGCAAAAAGTGAAAAATAAAATAAAAAAACTTAAAAAAATAAAAAAAAAACAAAAATAAATCCAAGCCGAGTGCCTTTTTTCCAAGCGGTCCCCCCCCCCGACTAAGTTCAAACCACTCCCAATATTGCTTGACTTCCGTGATAGAACGAGATGCGCTTTCCTGAATATGCTGAATGGTAGCCTTGCCGGGCATTAGCATAATTGCGTGAAATATGGGTCGCCCACATTTTTTCTCGTCTTATCACTGCAAATCTCAGCTTTTGAAAGTGTTTTATTTCAAAACGCTTAAAACGTTTTATTTTGACGTCACCCATTTTATTAACATTTAAGTCTTTTAAAAGTGTTGACAATGTTAATCAAATGGTAGACGTCAAAATAAAACGTTTTAAGCGTTTTGAAATAAAACAATTCTAAAACTTCAGATTTGCAGTGATACTGATAATTTTAAATTCGTAATATTTAAGCAGCTTTATGGTTTTTTTCATATTAAAAAAATACCTGTCAACGAAGACATAACAATTTCACGATTAAGTAAATGAAAACAACAAATGAAGTAAAAAAACCAAAAGATGAAGAATATAGTAGGTATATTCTAAAATAATTTTGGATGTAATTTGGTTACTTTTTTTACTTCTGTTTATTACTCAAATAACAACAATTGCATTTTTTGGCCATCTTGAAAAAACAATTTAAAATTTTTTACCAGATCTGGTAGAGAATTTTGGGACCTTTAATTTAAAAAAAATAAAGCTCATTTTTGTTAGCTCGAGCTCGAGCTATAAAATTTTTTGTATTTTGGCCAATTGCTAATTGCATATTTTGGGCTATAATCTGGACTGTATCACGTTGAAACCTATTCATTTCATGTGAAAAATTCAAAAAAAATTAGGTTTTATAGAAACTTATTTTCAAGCATTATAGTGTAAGTATTGTTAATTGAGTGATTTTTTTGGTTTTTTCATAAAGCTTAATGTCAAAATACAATGACTTCCTTGTTTCTTAAAATTCTAGTTCTTTTGTACTATAATAAAAATTACCTGATAAAATTAAATGTTTTTATTTTTTTAGTTTCTGAAAAAAGTAACTCTAAATTGATCACTCATTATTTCATTTTTAGAGAGACACTTCCCACCCCTAAATACTTTACCGTTTAAAACTAAAACGCTAGAGCGTTTAGTTCCCCATAAGTGTTTTATCATAACTAAGTGTTTACCTTCCCAAGTGTTTAATTGACGAATAAGTGTTTTACTTTTAAACACTTGTGCTTAGGTTAGAATTTTTTGGTAAACACCTTACGCGTTTAATTTCTCTTAAACACTTTACGTGTTTAAGAATAAAACTCTTTAGCGTTTAGATTTTGTGCATTAACCGCTTCTGCTGTTTTAAAATTAAACACTTCCCACCACTAAAACGTTTTATGGTTTGTTTTATTTCTAAACACCTGCTAAACACTTGGATTTGCAGTGTACTTATGCGTTCAAGGTCATCTGAGCATTTCTTGACTAGGTTTAATTAGATCAGGGTGGAGTTGAGAGCCAAGATGGCAGCTTGGCCTTTATTTACCTCCGCCATATTCCGTCTTGTAGAGTTATCTTCTTTCGATAGTTGACACGCCTTCCAAATTGAATGCATTCCTGCTTTAAAGACACTGGATTCGTCCGGGGGCCGTCATTTTTTGGCTACATTACACTGTAAAAAATTTATGTGGTAATTTTAAGCAGTTTTGTAAATTTGCAATATATATTATTAGGAATATTCCTAATCTACTTTACGTATTTTTACCAACTGTGTAGTAAATATAAATTATTTGTGGGATGTAAAAATACAATCAGTATTGGAGCTTTCGCTTCATAGTTTTGTAAATTTCCAAAACTCTTGTCGCAACTTTTTACCAGAGAGAGAGACGAAAAGGGAAAAACCCAAATCTGAAGATTACCGCCCTGTGCCAATGTGCTTGGCCCTGCCTGAAATATTTCCAAGCGCCAAAGTTTATTCTTAGTTAATGCCCACTCCCTATATATACATAAAAAATTAGCATTTTGCTCACAATGCCTTGTTAAGCATGTACGTGAGGCAATGCCTATCAAAATTTCTTGGCTGTTACAAGAACTGCCCAGACCCTGAGAAAGTCAAAGGTCTGGCCTTAACTTAAAAGCAATTGGGTTTATATGCTTAGTATTCCATTGTTACCTGTGAATTATATCCACGAGAGAAAAATTTAAACCTTATATTGCAATAACCGATTTGTAATTTTACTGAAAATTTATGTTCTAAAATTACGCCTCTTTAGTAAAATTACAGTACAAAGTGTTAGGATTTTTTCAGTAGGTACATAACATTGATAAATATATAAGAAATATTGTAATTTTCCTACATAAACGATTTAGAAAAATACGCAACATTGTGTAAAATATACGTCACATTCATGTAATCAACATTTACGTTATGCAGTATTGGAGATTTCCAATTTCATTTTGTGAAGTTACAAAATTTATAGTAAAATTACAATAATTGTGTAGTAAACTAGTATTTCATACCGCGATTTGCAATTTTACTGTACATTTGCTGTGAATTTACATATTTTTTTACAGTGTACTACATTAGGGGAGACCCTGGCAAAACGAAGTTCGGGGCAAGAAGGGAAATTTGCTAGTGTGCGTGACTAGTACCTACACGCTAATAAACTGCCAGAGTGCCATTCGAATGAGCTTCAGCCACCCTACGCCCGTCAGTGGACTACGACGTGTCATTGCTTGTTTTGGCTGTCCTATGCGAAAAAACTAAATTTCTTAAGAAATTTACGAAGTTTTGTCACAAATATCAATGTATTATTAGGTATGTATATAGCAAGTTCTTACATTATTTTCAACCAAAAACCGTAGCAGCAGCATGGAATTTTTATATTAGACACTATTTTTAAACTTCACTGTTTTAGGTTAGAAATGCTTTGTTAAACCTTGAAGTGACCGCGAAGTGGTTAAACCTTTTCAATTATTAGATTATATAAAGTTGATTAATAAATGAAGTTATTTGAGTAAAAGCAGCTCTATTAAACAGTTTAATTTGCTTTAAATGATGTTTTTCTTCTTAGATATCCCGTTTTGCCCCGGTCTCCCCTACATGGTTACATTACAAGCCTCCGGCACCTACCGCAGTACATATTTGAACCATGTGTGTAGATACCGATGTCCATATCTGCTAAGATGTGTTCATTTTTCTATACGCGTTTTGTTGAAATTTTAACTTCTTACTCAACTCCAACGTCTGTGGAGGTTGGGATCAACCCCTATCAATCATACCAAGAATTTTGCTATGTCCGTATGGCTTTTCTTGCCAGTACTAATTTCCTGACCGCACCACACGAATCTAAGTACTTAACTTGGAGGTCTAGTGGAAGAAGAGGCATCGGATGATATTTAACACGTCCCTTGGCGTTGTGCGCAATCCTCCTTTGATGCCTATACATGTCGGCCCTGCCAAGATTGGTACAGTTATATTCCCTCCTTAATGCTGGATGGGGTGTACGATGGTGTACGATGAGTACATCCATATAACACCATTCGTGCCTTAGGTACACATTACATCCCAAGCATTTTCCTTCATCAGCTCTACATATATTTTCCCTCCTGACTCTTTTCTCAATAATACTGGGGTTCAAAGAATTATACGAGAACTGTCTGTTTGCAATACAATAACTTCATCTTAAATGCTATGTGAGAAGCATAGCCGACGACAATGTGGTGGAAGATCTTCTTTTGTCTCAGTAAGGTTTTCAGGTCAGTGTAAGATATGTAATTGTAAGATCATAGTAGTTGAAAATTCATCAATGCGAATCTGGAAACTCACCTAACGTTACCTAACTCTTCTCACTGATTAATACGAAGCGTGATTGCCAGGGCCGGCCCGAAGCACAAGGGAACCATGCGGCCGCTTGGCGCGCTATCGGCAAAGGGGCGCCAGGATGAGGTTGAAGGAAGTTTTCTTTGTGTTGAACCAATAATAATTCCGTAACCGGGAACGCAAAGTCTAAAAGCTCCCACGACAACTCTTTCTGAACTTCTTCAGTATTGTTCAAGAGATCTATGTATTTTTTTCTGCATCTACTCACATGTGGAGTATATTAAAGAAATATGTCACAAATTTGACTGTAAAACCTCTCTCTGATACTCGGTGGGAAAGCCGAATAAACGCCCTTGCACCTCTGCGGTATCATATCGATGAGGTGTATGATGCTGTCTACGCAGCAACTACAGACTCTAAAGTCGATGCTTTTGCCCAAAACACAGCCATTGGCACTGCAAAAAAGCTTGCAGATTATAAATTCTTATGCTGTTTGGTTGCATGGTACAATATTCTATTTCAAATTAATCTCGTGAGTAAGTAATTGTAGAAAAACGTAATAAATATTCAGGGAGCTTCAAACCTAGTTAACAGTGTCAAAATATTTTTAGAAGATATGAGATCAGAGAAATGTCTGTATAGTGTATTGACAGATTCGAAGGAGTTGATCCAATTTTTTTAGGGTAAGACCAAGGACAAAAAAAACAATTTTCTTACGAAAGCGAAGATTAACCTGTACAATCAGGAATAGAGTCGTCCAATATCTATATCTATAATCGTCGTCCAATATCTATAATTATTTTTATGTAGTCCCAGACACAGCAATTAATTGCATACTAGAGAGGTTCAGTAGATGGAAAGTTATAGTAAATATTTCAATTTTTTGTATGACATCAAACAGCTCGAAAAATTTGAAAAGAAACGTTCTTGAAAAACAATGCAAAGAACTTGAATCAGTACTGACCGATGAGGACCAATGTGACATCAGTGGTGATGAACTACTGCAGGAAATTATTATTTTGGCACAGATGTTAAGTCTTGATTTTATAACTCGAAATCGCTTCATTTTCATTGACATTTTGCCAAATATCTTCGTAGCTTTAAGGATGTTATTAACGCTGCCAGTGACAGTAGCTTGGGGAGAGAAGTTTTTCAAAACTAAAAATCGTTAAAAATTATTTAAAATCATCCGTTTTTCAAGGGCGGCTTGTTGGATTGGCAACATTAGCTATAGAAAATCAAGTATTAGATACTGTAAGACAATAGGGGTATTCATGATCTGTGCTATTTGTGTTATTTGTATTAAATCAAGAAACTTTCCTTAGTAAATGACTAAAGCCGGAACTATAATAGACGTGAAAGAACGTACGTCAATCCCTGTGTTCCCAGGGCTCTATGATGAAAATGAATGATTGACTATAATAAACGTACATCACATGTACTTGTTTTCGTTAATGTTTCGTTAAACGTAGTTGACGGCGTTGTAATGTCAAAATCGAAGCATAGGTACTTGTTGTATTCAAACTCAAATTCAAACAATGTTTACTGCGATTATTATAGTCGATTGTACGTCAAGGTCTACGGTGAGAGATACGTACGTGTATGTTCGTTAAAAACGTACGTCAAATTACGTCTATTATAGTTCAGGCTTAAGTAAATGACTAGTAAATGACTAAGGAAAGTTTCTCGATTTAACACAAATAACAGGAATAACACAAATAACTCAGATCATGAATACCCCTACTGACTAAAGTTTTAGGGATTTTGCTAAATTTAAAGCAAGAAAAGTAGAATTAGAGAACAATGTAATTGAGTATTAACTCAATTTTACAATAAGCTATCATATACACATATCTAGTAATAAATACAATAATGTGACGGATGCTTCTATAGTTTTTCTATTGATACCTTATTTTTCCAAATTCGGATCTACAGTTCAAGGATTTTTATATTTTTCAGCTCGGTAATGTTATTTGGGGGGGGCGGGGTAGGGCGCCAGCACCACGTTCCGCTTCGGCCGAATAAATGGCTCGGGCTGGGGCCGTGGTGATTGCGCAGATGAATATGAATACAAGTAAAATTTGGATGAAATGCCAATACTTCAATACAACATTCCCCCATGAAAATATCCCCGATGCATTTCCCTGCGATTTTCCGTGGCTCTCGTTTCGCACGACCCTCAAAAGTTGATTAAAAATTGCCAATGCCATAAAGAGAAAAAAATATAATTCCTGTGAAAATATGGTGGAATATTCCTGAAGTCCTTGTACTATAATCTATTGGACTCTAGTGGGACATAAAGCCATACACACATTGGCAAATATAATAGTTAAGCTTGACATATCAAACGGGGTTAAACGACCCCTTTTGACTCATGAAATCTATTCAGCGGAGCACGTGTCGACTCAATGTAAATAAAAACCGCCTTTTGTACAATAAAAAAAATATTATTTTTTTAATTTTATTTTTCATTCGAAATTGCACCTGAATTATTTATTTTTTTAACTATTTGCATATTTTTAATTTATTTATTAGTTTCGGCTAGATTTTATCTTAATTTTTTTTTGTTTCTGCAGAGATTTATTGCTGTGTCTGTCTGTATCAGGATGCCGAAAAATATTTGGAAATAATGCTGTGTTCTTAATATAAAAACTTTCGTTTTTAGTGCGACTAACAGACAAACTCAGGTGTTTTTAAGGCAAAGAACGTTTATTTTGTCCATGTTGCAGTAGCCATATTTATGCTCTTTTGGGGTAGCTTATCTCTTTGAGATTATAACTTCGATTAATTAGCAACAAGGACGGTAGGTACTGCAGGGCGTTATCTAAATTAATTAAATACAGAAGCAGTTAATTGATTTAGTAACGTTTACTGCGAAATTAATTTTAAATAAAATGTGTACATTAAAGCATAAATGATCATGTTGAGTTACTTAAGATTGCAGTCCATTCTTCTCATAATTTCATTGAACTCTCGAACTTGCAGCATTTTATTCAACTAAAAAAATTTCCTTTTTTATATAAAAAAACACTACAGGTAAATTTTTAGGTAACAGTGGCTTAAAATCTCTCAATTTCAATGTTATTTATGAAAATTGCCCCGTTCCTTGAGGATATACACTCAGTATTCTAGATAAAGCATTCCCGTATGTAAGATACTTTTTCTTTTAATTCCAATCTCTTAAAAAAGTTCCTTTAAACCAGGTAAGAATTTGGTTCTTGAGGTTTCATATATCTTATACCGTACTTTATTAGACAGCTTCAGATACATAAGAACCAAAAACGAAACCTTAATACGTACTTCCCACAAGACTGATAAAATCGATAAATTATTCATTTAAAAAAAAAAGACGAGAGCGAAAAAAACTTCGCTTTAAGGGAATCCTCAATTTATTTTTTTCTTACCTTTCTGTAATCTGAACTCTATTTGAATTTAAATTAAGATTTTTTTTTCGTGATACATAATTAATGAGAGTAATACCTTAGGTTGATTTTTTTTTTGGGAGTGGATTGTCTACTATCTTGTCTCGACGGACATTTTTGTGTCGGTTTTTGTTGCTGTTAGCTTTCTGGGTTGGTTCTTTTCTTCAAATTAATTTGTGTGTTGAAGTTGGTTAATTGAAGGTGGATTGCGCAATTTGTAACACCTTTAAATTACCTGAGACCCTATCATATAAAATGCCATTGGCTGTGGTATTTTGAATGAAAAGGCTTGTTTTGTTTTTGAATGGCTCTTTCTAATATGGATTATGTGATTTTTTATCTGATGTTTATTAAGGAAATGTTCTGTTTGTGTAGTTTTTATCATTGCTGAATACGATTTAATTGAGACATTTTTGGTTTTTTTTTTCAAAATGGGACTTTTATTGAGAAGTCATTATTCAGTTGGGGGTAAATGGAATTTAATTGTGTATTATTGATATTTGTTATATATAGTTATTTTTACTTTAGGTTAATGGTGGCAGGAATGTTTCCAACCGTGATCAGTGAAATCATGGAAGGATGCCTGTGTAGATTTAGCAGCTGGAGTCTAGCACTGAACCCATGCAAAACTAAGCTCACTGGGATGAACATACCCTTCTGGGTCTAGGTCTGGATCAAAAACTCAACTGGAAGTCGAACATCGAGGAATGGGTAAAGAAAGCCAGCACACGGTCTAAGCCAAAGATGGTTCTGTGTACATGTACGCAGCCTTGGTAAGCTTAATCCTTACATACTGCCAGCCAGCACTGAAAAGCAACTTATTTTTTTACGGGGGAGTGATGAGGGTCTTAAATCGGTCTAGCAGCAGGGAATGTGTGTGACCGTCTGACTAAGACCCATGCTTAAAACAAGATACATCAAGGGTACGTACCCAGACGGTTGTGTTAGATTCCTGCTGACTAAACACTCACCTACCCATTTCATGACGTTTGACTCCAGACTGGTACGAGCCTTAAGGCCCGTTCTTACCACGGGGACTTAGATCCCACGCGCTTTTGGCCGTACGGCCTTAGACAAAAGCGCGCGTGATCTTTTAATTTTCGAAAGTGGCTCAATTCTCATTTGAAACGCCGTACGCGCTTTTGAAAAGCCCATACTATGTGGACGTAGAATGTACCCTTTTAAGCACAGCCTTTTGTACGTGCAGTTTTGCCGCACGGCCTTTACCATTGACAAAGTCGTAAAAAAGTCATAAAACTCTATATGAAAAAAAGGCAAAAGCGCGTACGGCCCAAGTCCGCGTAGTGTGGATCCACCATTAAAGGCATTACTTCGCTCTAGCGTTATGAACGTGACTCTTAAAAGAGTGACTCGAAGTTGCTCACCAGTGCCGGAAGAATGGAGCTTATGGATCAGCGTCATCACCGTCTCTGCTTTTTTTGTTGGACACGTGACTTCGGTGGTCCCCACACTGTAAACTCAAGTATTTACTTTCTAAACACTTAAAGCGTTTAAACCGTTGTAGACGAATTTTAAACACTTAGCGGCGTTTAATGAGTAAACACTTAAGTGTTTACTTAGTAAACGTCTGTAGCGTGTTTTTGGTTATGAATAATAAACATTTTGTTGATAGAACTATTAATCAATATTATATTAAAACATAATACTATCATTGCAAAAAGTGAAAAAAAAAAAATAAAATATAAAAAAAAAACAAAAAACAAAAAAATATCCAACCCGAGTGCCGTTTTTCCAAGCGGTCCCCCGACTAAGTACAAACCACTTCCAATATTGCTTGATTCCGTGATAGGACGAGATGCGCTTTACTGAATATGCTAAATGGTACCCTTGGCGGGCATTAGCATAACTGCGTGAAATATGGGTCGCTCATATTTTTTCTCATCTTATCACTGCAAATCTCAGCTTTTGAAAGTGTTTTATTTCAAAACGCTTAAAACGTTTTATTTTGACGTCACCCATTTGATTAACATTTAAGTGTTTTAATAGTGTCGACAATGTTAATCAAATGGGAGACGTTAAAATAAAAAGTTTTAAGCGTTTTGAAATAAAACACTTCTCAAACCTCAGAATGCAGTGATACTGATAATTTTAAATTCGTAATACTTAAGCAGCTTTATGGTTTTATTTTCATATTAAAAATAATACCTGTCAACAAAGGCGTAAAACTTTCAGGATAAACTAAGTTAAGTAACTGAAAACAACAAATGAAGTAAAAAAGGTCAAAAAATGAAGAATAGGTATATTCTAAAATAATTTTGGATGTAATTTTGGTTATTTTTTTTACTTTTGTTTATTACTCAAATAACAGCAATTGCATTTTTTTGGCCATTTTGAAAAAAGAATTTAAAATTGTTTATCAAATCTCGTAAAGAATTTTGGGATCTTTAATTTAAAAAAAAATAAAGTTCATTTTTGTTAACATGAGCTGGAAATCTAAAACTTTTTGTATTTTGGCCAATTGTTAATTAACAAATACATAGTTTGAGCTATAATTTGGACTGTAGCATGTTGAAACCTATTCATTTCATGTGATAAATTCAAAATAAATTTAATTTTTATAGAAGCTTATTTTCAAGCATTATAGTGTAAGTATTGTTAATTGAGTGATTTTTTTGGGTTTTTTCATAAAGCTTAATGTCAAAATGCAATAACTTCCTTATTTCTTAAAATTCTAGGTCTTTTGTATGATAATAAAAATTACCCGATAATATTAAAGTTTTTATTTTTTTTTATTTCTGAAAAAGTACCTCTAAGTGGGTCACTCAGTATTTCATTTTTAGAGAGACACTTCCCAACCCCTAAACACTTTACCGGCCCAGTATCGTGAGTCATTACAAGTGGCCAGTATTGGGCCGAAGTTATCATCCAGGAGTTCTGCTGTAATGGGCCAGTCATGGGTGGTGTTATTGCGCCATTACTGGCTAACTGGCACCCAGTACTGGTCCATTACTGGGCCAATTGTTAAACCCTACATGGGAAATACGCATTAACTGTAGACTCAATCAATATTTTAAAATATATGACATTAACGGTTGCCAGCGTTGTACCAAGCGTGGCCCAATAAAAATTACCGAGTCTTGGCCGACCGATGACAACCATACTTTGGCCAATCATTGGCTCCGTTGTGAGATCTGGCAAAACCTACATGGGTCTCTACCCCATGCATTGTAAGAAAAGAACCACCTCTTTCTCAACTCTGACCTTGACCGGCGACCGGGTCATTGCGCCACTATGCTGGATCAGCTATCTAGAATTTTTTAACCTTTCTCTGTTTCTGCTTCTGCTGAATAGCCATCAACGCAGTGGCCTGGAAGTGTCCACCACGGGCAGGAGTTTATCTGAAGACAACAAAGGGTAGGTAGGTAGGTAGGAGCGGCAGTCCCATCCAAGCCGGACAATGGGATACAATCAGCGCTGAGGTGCGCCGTTTTGTAGCCGCGCTCGTGAACAACTTTTGCCTGAGAAGAGGCACTAAATTAGGAGAGGTTATAGTCTGAGGTTAGTCTGTCAAATTTAGGTATCCCATATTAAAAGCTTCGAAACCTCTCCCAAACCCTTTAAGAATATTTTTCCAAATACACGGTGTCTGATATATGCTAGAGCCGGACATCCGCAGAGAACGTGTTGGGTTGTCTCACTGGCCTACTCCTCTCCGCAGTTACGACAGTGGGTGTTATACGGTATTGTCAATCTGCTTGATGCCCAATAGCCCAATGTGGCGTAATTATCGACACCATTCTGGCGATATCCGGCGTAACATCATCAAGAAGTCTCGCCATCTCTGGTTGTTGTAAGAAGGCCAAGTTTTCCTAGCATTGACGCACGATGATAGACTCCTGCATATGGAGCCAGTTACCAGAGAGAAAGTACATGGAGACGGCTCTTTTTGCTTACGAGAATTGCCCGAGTCGTTGCCCTCGATGCTCTTGTGACCAGGCGCGTACACAGGGGGGGGGGGGTTACTGCGGGCTAACCCCCCCCCCCATGATTCCAATAATAATAGGAAAAATTATAATTAATAAATATATCAATTTATTAAACAATTAAAAAAATATTCCGAATACCGGGATAGCAAAAAAATAAATATCTCTCAAACTTTGGGAATATGTTCGTGAACTCGATGTGATATACCAAAAATTTTTTTAGCGCAATTGGGTGCGCCGTTTCGGAGTTACAACTGATTCAATATTGAAAAAAACGCGATTTTTCCAAAATCACGTAATTCTCATTTATTTATAGCTCTCGACAAACTCTGACTTTTGGGATGGCTATATAGATTTTTGTAGGAAATTTTCCGTCCTTTCAGATAAAATTACGCAAAACCAATTGGACGCAAAACCTATATGTGTACGAAGGGTGCATTTATGTATGAAATGAGCCTCGTATATGTGTCATCAAGTTGACTTTATATGTTATTGAACCTAGAAAAATATAGGAGCTATGACGGGAACATTAAAATTTAAGTTTAGTATTTTATAATTAAATTAGCAAAAGATACCAAATTGATCCGTGAATCGAAGAGTGGCGAAACCTCTGCATTGGACGTATTTCAATTATAAGTTAATTTTGTTCTCGAATGACAAAAGCTGAATACTTGAAAAATGATGTATAGATATTGATAAGGCAGTGGTTGTCATCGTCAAGTGACTCCTAAATCTTATTATCTAAGTCCTTTGTTGCGAAGAGATTATAAAAATGCTTCACTTCAATAGAATTTACCCGGTTCCACAAATCTATGTCAGTTTGTAAATTTTATTGTTTCGCCTGTTAAAAGAATTGTATAAATTGGTTTTCTTTTGAGGCTCTGATATTAAAAGGGATTTTTTGCAAAGTTTGTTGCTGTATAACAATCTTCTTGCACCACTATTTATTTTACGCAGCTAAACCGTTATACCTAGTTAGGTGTAAAATAAGTACTTAATTTCCATGAAAACCAGATATTACAGAAAGCAGTTATGTTAGTCATTTATATTGACGTCGAACAGCTTGTTGGGTTCTACAATTTATTCTACTTGTCATTCCCTTGTTTTGATACCCATATGCCAATCCGCCATTTTGAATCGGTAGCCATATTGGATTTAGAATTGTGCCAAACAGCTTATCATGTTCTACTCATCATACCCTTTAATTTGGTATCCATGATAATGGTGTGGCCACACTACGCGGTCTTGGGTCGTACGCGCTTTTGCCTTTTTTTTTCATATAGAGTTTTATGACTTTTTTACGACTTTTTTACGACTTTGTCCATGGTAAAGGCCGTGCGGCCAAACAACGCGGACAAAAGGCTGTGGTTAAAAAGGTACATTGTGCGTCCACACACTATGAGCTTTTCAAAAGCGCGTACGCCGTTTGAAATGAGAATTGATTTTTTCTCACTCATGACTCAGAAAATTAAAAGATCACGCGCGCTTTTGGCTGGCCGTACGACCAAAAGCGCGTGGATTCTAAGTCCGCGTAGTGAGGACGGGCCTTAAGAGAAGCTTGGCTTATCTATAAACACTCCAACGTTACATCCTTGTGTAGATTCAAGGTCCATTGACTGACAAGCCTTCAAGATCGCCAGTATCTCGACTTTAAACTTACCAGCGTGCGCCGCAAGGATAGTGACCTATTGGTGGTTGTCTTCAAAACAGATTCGGGTGTAGGGACTGGAGTTGTATCCCCACGTCGCTAAATTTCCAAAAATGCTACTGGCTGCCTAACTTCGCAGGCATTTCCAGGCAAAACTTTTAGCAATCTTTCAAGCCTGACAATACATGCTGGGAGCCAGGGTAAATCTGTTATCAGATAGCCAAGCGGCTATCAGGGCATTAGGCTCTGCCCATATAACTTCCAAGGTGGTCGAAAACTGCCAGAGGGAGCCCTCTTCCATGGCCGGTAGGTCACTTTTCAGTAGGTATCGGGTCACAAGCAGTAGTGTACGCAGGATGAAACCATGGCGGGGGGGCTTGTCACAAAACATATTTTGTACACATATTGGGTAAAAAAATTTTTCTCATGTAATAGGACTATGTACTTATATTATATTTTATGTTATTTCACTATAAAAATAATTACCTATAGGCATATTTTTATCGCAATTTTTTTATTGAAATTTGTGAGGAAACATAAATAATAATTTTTGACCATTTTTCAAATAACACAAAATGTCTTGTTTTTCTCCAAAAATCATGGTCTCGTGGTGTGCGCAAGACTTTAGACTTTGATTTAGAGCGTTCTTACCATTTTTTACCGAAAAGAAGGGAACCACTCTGAAAACTTGCTGGCGCGTAGTTTTTGAGTCAGAAAATCGATTGGTGACATGAAAAAAAATTTAAAAATTCGGTTTTTTTTCTTCAAATTTTGGCCAAAAAAGGCCATAAAATTGGCCAAAAATGCGTCCAATTGGTTTTGCGTAATTTTATCTGAAAGGACGGAAAATTTCCTACAAAAATCTATATAGCCATCCCAAAAGTCAGAGTTTGTCGAGAGCTATAAATAAATGAGAATTACGTGATTTTGGAAAAATCGCGTTTTTTTCAATATTGAATCAGTTGTAACTCCGAAACGGCGCACCCAATTGCGCTAAAAAAATTTTTGGTATATCACATCGAGTTCACGAACATATTCCCAAAGTTTGAGAGATATTTATTTTTTTGCTATCCCGGTATTCGGAATATTTTTTTAATTGTTTAATAAATTGATATATTTATTAATTATAATTTTTCCTATTATTATTGGAATCATGGGGGGGGGGTTACTGCGGGCTAACCCCCCCCCCCATGATTCCAATAATAATAGGAAAAATTATAATTAATAAATATATCAATTTATTAAACAATTAAAAAAATATTCCGAATACCGGGATAGCAAAAAAATAAATATCTCTCAAACTTTGGGAATATGTTCGTGAACTCGATGTGATATACCAAAAATTTTTTTAGCGCAATTGGGTGCGCCGTTTCGGAGTTACAACTGATTCAATATTGAAAAAAACGCGATTTTTCCAAAATCACGTAATTCTCATTTATTTATAGCTCTCGACAAACTCTGACTTTTGGGATGGCTATATAGATTTTTGTAGGAAATTTTCCGTCCTTTCAGATAAAATTACGCAAAACCAATTGGACGCATTTTTGGCCAATTTTATGGCCTTTTTTGGCCAAAATTTGAAGAAAAAAAACCGAATTTTTAAATTTTTTTTCATGTCACCAATCGATTTTCTGACTCAAAAACTACGCGCCAGCAAGTTTTCAGAGTGGTTCCCTTCTTTTCGGTAAAAAATGGTAAGAACGCTCTAAATCAAAGTCTAAAGTCTTGCGCACACCACGAGACCATGATTTTTGGAGAAAAACAAGACATTTTGTGTTATTTGAAAAATGGTCAAAAATTATTATTTATGTTTCCTCACAAATTTCAATAAAAAAATTGCGATAAAAATATGCCTATAGGTAATTATTTTTATAGTGAAATAACATAAAATATAATATAAGTACATAGTCCTATTACATGAGAAAAATTTTTTTACCCAATATGTGTACAAAATATGTTTTGTGACAAGCCCCCCCGCCATGGTTTCATCCTGCGTACACTACTGCTTGTGACCCGATACCTACTGAAAAGTGACCTACCGGCCATGGAAGAGGGCTCCCTCTGGCAGTTTTCGACCACCTTGGAAGTTATATGGGCAGAGCCTAATGCCCTGATAGCCGCTTGGCTATCTGATAACAGATTTACCCTGGCTCCCAGCATGTATTGTCAGGCTTGAAAGATTGCTAAAAGTTTTGCCTGGAAATGCCTGCGAAGTTAGGCAGCCAGTAGCATTTTTGGAAATTTAGCGACGTGGGGATACAACTCCAGTCCCTACACCCGAATCTGTTTTGAAGACAACCACCAATAGGTCACTATCCTTGCGGCGCACGCTGGTAAGTTTAAAGTCGAGATACTGGCGATCTTGAAGGCTTGTCAGTCAATGGACCTTGAATCTACACAAGGATGTAACGTTGGAGTGTTTATAGATAAGCCAAGCTTCTCTTAAGGCCCGTCCTCACTACGCGGACTTAGAATCCACGCGCTTTTGGTCGTACGGCCAGCCAAAAGCGCGCGTGATCTTTTAATTTTCTGAGTCATGAGTGAGAAAAAATCAATTCTCATTTCAAACGGCGTACGCGCTTTTGAAAAGCTCATAGTGTGTGGACGCACAATGTACCTTTTTAACCACAGCCTTTTGTCCGCGTTGTTTGGCCGCACGGCCTTTACCATGGACAAAGTCGTAAAAAAGTCGTAAAAAAGTCATAAAACTCTATATGAAAAAAAAAGGCAAAAGCGCGTACGACCCAAGACCGCGTAGTGTGGCCACACCATTATGGTGTGGCCACACTACGCGGTCTTGGGTCGTACGCGCTTTTGCCTTTTTTTTTCATATAGAGTTTTATGACTTTTTTACGACTTTTTTACGACTTTGTCCATGGTAAAGGCCGTGCGGCCAAACAACGCGGACAAAAGGCTGTGGTTAAAAAGGTACATTGTGCGTCCACACACTATGAGCTTTTCAAAAGCGCGTACGCCGTTTCAAATGAGAATTGATTTTTTCTCACTCATGACTCAGAAAATTAAAAGATCACGCGCGCTTTTGGCTGGCCGTACGACCAAAAGCGCGTGGATTCTAAGTCCGCGTAGTGAGGACGGGCCTTTAGAGCTTTAGGCTCATTGATGATGCGCTCAAAGCTAATGGAGTGACGCAGAACTGAGCCAGATAGGCTTTGTAGAAAGCACAACGTAGGTAACTCTCGTCTGGGTTCTCTGACATAGAAACATAGATGGGAACGAAGAAGTCGACCACTTAGCCAAGAAGGAAGCCTCTATCATTAGCAGCCGAATGGGTGGCGTCGTAATTTTATTTTGACTACCATCTACCGTCGAGCGCACGTGCATTATCTCTAGCACGACATGGCCTACAAAAGAAGAGCAATGGGCCTCCTAAGCAGACTCGAAGAGATATTGCCGGAATTGCGGAATCGCCACGGGACATTGGCCCATAAGGGATAACGTTGCCAAGTTAGGTTACCAACAGAGACGCACGAGAGACAAACATTCGTTCAATTCTTGCGAAAACGGCCAGCTCTAGTCAAACGTAGGCAGCGCACACTAGGTAGTTACCTTCTGGAAGACTCCCAAAATTAAGGGTCGGGATAGTGATCAGCTTCCTAAACTCCACAAGATGCCTTTAAACATCCACTACAGTCAGTCAAAATCCACCAAACCTACGAGTACAAGAGTTCCTGGTATTAAAATGCCGCGCCAAAGCATTAATTGGGCTTCCGGTCGCACTGGGGCAGCCCTTCACCTAACCTAACATATGACCATATTTTATAAATAGATTAATTGATTTGGAGTGGTGGAAGCAGCTGTCATGGATTAGGCAGGTATGTATATAACAAATATTTAACTAATGATCAAGAATATTATTTATTTATTTATTTCATCAAACAAGTCACACTTAGGCTAGTTAGCAAGAGTAAAACAGTCATTATAGTAAAGAGTAAGAAAGAATGCTTCTGCCGGTGGTTGGGATTTCTGCCGAAGATGAAAATATTTAATTGGAGAGGACTTAGATGACTACGCTGAGGAACACCGGAAGTTATTTCGATTTTATTTGAGTGGAATGCTTGGAATTTGATAAATCGGTGTGCTTTCGTTACTATATGATTTTATTCATTATTCCAAATTTAAATAGTTTTATAATTAAAATATGGTGCTTTAATCTATCCAAAGCCTTGATGAAGTCAGCATACACAGCATCAATTGGATAGCTGACCTCTTTAACACAGAGCAGTTTGGAGATAACAAGTGGTCGAACGCCCTTTTCTCATTCAATATTATTATTCCTTAAGGTATGAACGCCCTTTTCTGAGGGACAGACAATCTTGTCGAAGACAAGTTTTTAAAAGAGTTTAGGGGTTGATAGTACGATATGGAAAAACCATGTATAGTTGTCTACCGAGTGGTAATCACTTAACATTCCTTTACGATTTTTGTGAGGTTATTATTTCTTTCACATCGTAGGAAATTCTCCTAACGATAGTGATTTTCAATGATAGTACATATACGGGGGCGCAAAAGACGCAAGGGCGCAAAGTAGGTTTTTGGTGAAAAAAGTTTCGAGCAAAAGTTGCTCAACTTGGAGGCTGAAATCGTTTGCATACAAAACTCACCCCCAGCCCCTCGCAGGGGTGCGGTGAATCTGAAATTTCAAATGGCAACCCACAAAGCGAACTTAAGATTCCGAGGATTTTAGGCCGAATGATGTCGCAATTGTGAAGGAGTATAAATGGTAGCCGAAGGAATCTAGATGTTCTGAAAAAGTTGAACACGAATTCAGGTTAAATTGCAGTAGGAACAATACACGTTTCTTGGTAAAACTTCACCTTTTTGTATCGATATAAAAATAAACCCTAGCATTTTCCGATTACGGGTTTCTCTTCTTCGATGAATTGAATGATGGAATGATAAATCGAAATCATGGATAGACTTTGAGAGATGTTCTATCAAAAGTTTCGTCAAGCTCAGAATCATCTCAAGTACCTACTTGAAAAAAATTATCGGCATATTTTTCTGTGAAGCTGTTTAGTTATCTGTGTTCACTTTTAATGGGATGTTTGCTAAAACCAATTCATGAACGTTATTCATGATTTCTTCTTCTTACGGCGCTTGCAGAATGTGGAGCATTTACAATGCCTGTCCTGTGAGGCCTGGGCTGGCTTCATGTAAGGTGATCGGTGATTATCACCAATCACTTATACAGATTTCAGTTCATGGATGGCGACTGTCACCTGCCAGAATCACCAAATTGGTGGTGACAAGAAATTGTTTGTCACTTTTGTTGTTACTGAAGTATTTTTTAATGTTTCAGTTGGAAGTTAATGAATTAGGGCAATTCCAAATTATGGTACAATTTATGAAGCAGAACTCCGATATAGCGAAGGTCTTTTTACAAAAAGATTAAGGGAAAGAAAAATTCAATAATTTGTGGCAAGAGCTGAGAAGCAATTTTTAGTTTTACATAACTACAAGTATAACATTCGCCGAGTTTACCAATACTAAGATTCCCATGCCAAAATTGTCTTATTAGGGAAATTATCGCAACTTATGTTATAGTATATGTATGTATGTAAAACTAAAAATTTCAATTATCGATATCTCAAAAACTAAGTGAGATATCGAAACATTTTATTTAACATTTTCGGCACCCCAACTCAAAAAAAACATCTTTAAATAGCGGCACCACGGATATCGTAATTGTGCCAAGAAAATGGAGACACTCCCCACTTTTTAGTCTGAAGTTAGCTTCAGTTGATTTTCAGTGATTAATTTTAAATGATAGCTTTACATGAACAATCACTTTGTAGTGATCACTCCTGGCAATCACCGAAATGATAATCACCTATCACCTTACATGAAGCCAGCCCTGATCTATTTATCCAAAGTTTCGTAGTATCTAAGGATGTGAATTATTCCTGTCATGCATTTCTTTTGCTATTCAACTTTCCAGAAAAAAGGAATTAGCACACAACAAGCATCCCAATGCTTCCAGACTTTTAACGCACATTTCGAACTCAGCCAGCGAACTAAGCGGTGACATACAATTCCTACACTACAACTGATTCCGTCTTCAATAGAGCTCGTTAATTGCATCATAGGTAACAACTTTTGTTACTCCTCATGTACCTAGGAAGTCAACTTAAATATGAAACAGCTTGTGAACGCCCCTTATTATTGAGGATCTGTAAAGTACTTTTTGCCTTTTCAAGCTAAGTTTGTAGCCGACCATATTTGTCTGACTTTTTTATAAACATTGTCACCCTTAACAACGTATTTTCACAATATTCCCATTGTTTTGCGAGCTACCTTTTTCTTTACAACCCCCTTATCATGGATACCAAATTAAAGGGTATGATGAGTAGAACATGATAAGCTGTTTGGCACAATTCTAAATCCAATATGGCTACCGATTCAAAATGGCGGATTGGCATATGGGTATCAAAACAAGGGAATGACAAGTAGAATAAATTGTAGAACCCAACAAGCTGTTCGACGTCAATATAAATGACTAACATAACTGCTTTCTGTAATATCTGGTTTTCATGGAAATTAAGTACTTATTTTACACCTAACTAGGTATAACGGTTTAGCTGCGTAAAATAAATAGTGGTGCAAGAAGATTGTTATACAGCAACAAACTTTGCAAAAAATCCCTTTTAATATCAGAGCCTCAAAAGAAAACCAATTTATACAATTCTTTTAACAGGCGAAACAATAAAATTTACAAACTGACATAGATTTGTGGAACCGGGTAAATTCTATTGAAGTGAAGCATTTTTATAATCTCTTCGCAACAAAGGACTTAGATAATAAGATTTAGGAGTCACTTGACGATGACAACCACTGCCTTATCAATATCTATACATCATTTTTCAAGTATTCAGCTTTTGTCATTCGAGAACAAAATTAACTTATAATTGAAATACGTCCAATGCAGAGGTTTCGCCACTCTTCGATTCACGGATCAATTTGGTATCTTTTGCTAATTTAATTATAAAATACTAAACTTAAATTTTAATGTTCCCGTCATAGCTCCTATATTTTTCTAGGTTCAATAACATATAAAGTCAACTTGATGACACATATACGAGGCTCATTTCATACATAAATGCACCCTTCGTACACATATAGGTTTATCATTTAAGACTATCTCTCCCTGTCTCTCAATGGTCGTGTTTCGATGTCCGAAGAATTTCCTTCTTTCATCTAAGGTCACCATCTCTGTTCATTTGCTGAATCGTTTTTGTGATGGCGGTAGAAATGTCACCCAGAGACAAAAAGCAACATATATTTGCTCTTCGGGAATAAGGTAAAATCTGGAAGACTGGACTGGAGGAAATGTAGGGCGCAGCTCCTAGCCGTATTCGCGTATTTTTTCATTTACGACAAGCTGTGTGCAGGCGATCATTGTGATTTTGTGGTTTTTTCTCAATCATTTGAAGTGGCGTGGTTTGTGCAATCTTTCTGTTCAGTTAATTGACGATAATAGAAGCTGTAAGACTTCGCTCACATGGAACTCTGTCTGTTATGATAAATCTGTGGTGATCGTAGCTAGGTAAAGATTGTTTGATTTTTGATTGACATTTTGAGTCGACATTTTTTTGTGGCCGTGAACTTCCATACTAATTGGTCTGTGATTTCAACTCTGACTCAAGGATTCTAACTCTCGTTTGATCAATACCAAGAATCCGATTAAAGATCGTTTGACCATCAGGACCAAATTTTAGTTTCAGCATGATCGCAATGTCCGGAAGATTATGCTTCTATTCAGAACCCAATTAATGAAGAATTAAAGGGCCCTCAAAATTATCGGAGACAACAGTGTTTAGTCCACGATCAACCTTTTCAATCATCACAGAAATATAACGGCCCTGATAAAACTCTATCGCCTTTATCATAGCGATTGCTCCACCGAAATGATCGCTCTCCTGCCTCCACGGCTTTTTTATATTCGCAACACCAGAATAGCCCGCTCGCCTCTTTGCTTACAGCCGCCCTTTTCGCGCACACTACAGACAAAAAAACACCTTTATAAATAGAACAACTCGATTGTCTGTATTTCCGAACTCCTACAACATCCAAGAGTTCAAGTGCAGGGCTCATCCTAGGTACTCCTCTTAACCTGAAACCTCTTTTATCCTTCGAACTAAGCTTACTACTAAATAACAACAGACAATAATAGGTAGCAGATGGTAGTACAAAGGGTGATTCCTGAGCACAAATTTTACACTTATTTAATTTATTTGTCGAAAGTCGGTATACTGACGTTGTTTTGTGGAATCTCTATATATTTAGAATTTTCCTGGCATGTCACACGACGTTCTTTTTTAAGATCATCTGTCACAACCTTCACTCTGCATTGATCTGCTGATGTTTTCGCCATGCTTGGTCTTAAGTGGTCATTGATGATTTCATGAACTTTGTGAAAGTGTTTAGCCCAATAAAAAACTTTGGCGCTCCACTAACTGCAAACTCCCTTGTAGATTTTTGACGCATACCTATAGGCTTTATAACCCGATTAAAAATAAAAAACGGCCTTATAAAGGGCGAACACCGGCCGCTTGGCTTTTTAAGGGGCATATGATGGCCGTAGAGTTTTTAACCATTTTTAATGGGAGCACATACGGCCTTACGACGGCCAAATTTGACCAAAAAATTTGAAAGGCCAAGTACTGAGCTGTAGAAACGGGCATTCGACGGGAAAAAAGAATCTGCACCAAATGTATTGTTGAATGTGTTTTATGGGAACTTCATCATTTTCGTTATGAACAATGGTTCTTTCGATTTATCCTACTTAAAGATATCGTTGCACAAGAGAAACGAGCTCGCCAGTCGTCGGTTTGTTGTACGTGAATTGTGTGGTGCGTGCTGATTTATATTTTAGTGGGAAATTTTGTTATTTAACGGCTTGAAAAAAAACACAACCGAAAAAAATCAAACTTTTAATTGCAGTGAAATATATTTTCTTATAAGAGGGCGAATATCCACGTTGCTGCCACTGTACCACCGTCGTATACCCGTAATAGCAACCATACGGCCGCCGTACCACCGTGGTATGGCCGTTATTGGAACTGTAAGGCCGTTGTTTCACCGTCAATCGCCCCCTGTACGGCCGTACTGTCCTGCAACGAGCCTTCTGTTAACCGCCATGCCCGTTCTAAGGCCATCATTTTACTCGGGAAAGCTTCAAATTTTATGTAAAATCTTTGATTCTCAACGATCACAGCCACCAAGATAAATCCAGTGTACATTCCAAGCTTGTGTTATCAAATAACAAAACACCCTGATGGTACCTCTCATCATGCCCACTTTCACCGTCATCGACAAAGTTCGTGAGGAACGTTCCTGGAAGTGATCCGTCTGAACAACTGACATAATGTTCATTATTGTTGCATTATCCACTCCGCGCATTGCTGCCAACCTGTGGATTGTTATGAAATATCTATTCCCACTAAGTGCTTGCTTAAGCCGTAAAAGTCCAAATCTTAATAGAAATGTTTCATCAACTCAGCCTACAAGGTTAAGCTCGCATTCCAGAGTTATATTATGGTTCGTTGCGTATATCTAAGTTATTCACAAAATTAACAATTTTCAAGCTACAATTCGTCTCGACATGCATTATCATGCATTGCTTCTTGCATATTGGATGCTGCTGGTGATTGTTATCGTTAATCTAGTGAACTATATGGCGATTCTACGTCTTACTCATGTGCCTTATGATATCATGTACTCGAGGATATCATGTTTATATACTACTATTTTTGCTCACAATAAATTTTGTAATTTTTTATTTGCTACCTCAATGCATAATACAAAGGTTCTACTTACGCTAATTTAAATGAGCAAATTATTGGTATAACCATTTTTTGCTGCTTAACTTCAATCCCTCTCCTCATATATTTTCCTCAAAAATGTCAAATCTCAAAGATAATTTCTTAACGAGAATTCTTTAATTTTTTTATTAATTTGATTTCACAGGAAATCAGACACCAAACAACCGTAATTTAGAACTGAATTTGGCCTGTCCCAATTTTTGTCCCAATTTGTGACAAGAAAAAACATGTCTTTATGGATTTAAATTCACCTTTTTTTAAATTGGATTGAATGTATCCATATGTTTTTTTGTTCTCTTGATAGAACATTTCTTAAAAAGCAAAAATGCACAACTTTGATTCAGTAGAGTCCAGTTGGTGATTATTCTTCTTAAGTGGACAAATTTGTGATTTTAGAATTGTTAATTATTCATTTAGATCTAATGGAATTGATTTTTTTATAAAAAATGGCACATTTATTTTGCATAAATAAATTGTGGACTTAAAACTGATTGTATTACTAAATAAATTCAAGTAATTGTTGCTATTATGCAGTTTGTATAATCATTGATGATTTGTGGTTAAGGAAGTATTTAAAAAAAATTTTTAAATATTTTTATTTTGTTTTTTTTAAGCAATTTCTTATTAAATTCTAAAGAAAACACCTTTAGGGACTTGTAAAGACTTCTTTCTTCTTTTCAAATGTCCTTAAAATTGAGGATAAACACAATCGATTTTGTTTTTATTGTAAATATAAAAAACATCTAAATCCGCACAGAACCCCGCAGGTACTTTCATCCCAAACAGAAAGAAGAAGTTCCCCTCAAAATCCCTCGCAACGATTTTCCGTCGGCTTTTCCACCATTTCCGTGAACATGTAAAATGGCGACGGGAAATGTCGTCAGTGTCACATCTGAACTTCAACCTGCCCAAAATTTATTTCAATTTAATAAAAAAAAAGTTGGAAGTCATCAGATCAACTTTGTCTCGGAATATTTCATTAGAATCCTCATTAAAAATGATTAATTAGAAATTTTCACAACTTTATCTCTGGGCGCCGAGATTTTTGTGATTTTTTTTTACAAATATATTTTTGTGTCTTTTTGTTCTCGTTTACCGCTGAAAGCACGACGATGAAACGAAATGTAAGGAAAATGTTGTGTGGGGGTGCGAGGAGGACAATTTGATATTTATGAATAATTCAACACTTAAAAACTTCCATGAGGTGATTAGGATGCGACTCTTAATATTTTTCAGCGGACATTCATTTCACGTGGAATTTGTAGATGGATGACGACGGCCACTTGAAATATGAACTACAAAATTTATTATTTGGGAATTCAGGTGAGAATTTTTGTCTCTTGAGAGACTTGAAATAAGGTTGTGCCTTGTAAGCGGAGGAGGAGGTTGCCCGGTAAATGGATGCTGGTTTAGATTGATGAAAAACGTGTCAAGAATTGAGGTTGTTGACAGAATTGATAAAAATTAATAATAATGGTGGTGTTCTTTTGCAGTCAAAGTTATTTAATCTTTGTTGTGGATGGCCGTGTACTGATGTGTTTGATGAAATTGAAAATTAAATCCACTGTAGATCTAAAATTAAAGACTTATGCCAACAAGCTTTCCATATATCGTCGGTAGAGCCTAAATCCAGCCTTGGTCTCCTCTGTAGCATTTCTACAAGTTTGACGGTTCCTTGAAGTTTTGTCTTCAGTTCCGAATGTTGAGTATTGCCTCTGCGCCAGCCCGTCACAGGGTCTAGTCATCTCCTCCTGTGTTTTGAATTGCGGTTGTCCTTCTGTTTATTTATATAAAAATGTATAGTTACAGGTCGTCAAAAATTTAATACCACTCGCTATTCTATCTACTTCGCCATATTCCATCCTCACTCGTTGGTCTTATTAAGCACCTGAAAAATGTTCTCTCAAACATGTTCACTGGTTCGTTTCTTTTTGTAATTGTAGGCCCAAGATATACTGTTTTACGACTACTTCTAGGTTGTGTTGGTCGATAGTTACATCTCTTCGCATTCTAAATCATCCAGCTCTGGACTGTTGCATCACTTTGTTTTTTTCTTTGGTGATCTTTAAACCTATGTCCTTTGCCCCTCTTTTAGTTCGACATAAAGTTTCTTTTGCTGCCAAAAAGGAACTTCCCACGATGTTCATGTCTTCTGCATATCCAAGTAATTGTACAGAGGGTGTTGCTATTGACGCACTTCTCTGGACTGACGTTTTTCTTATCACCAATTCTAGGGTGAGGTTGAAAGGAATTGGGTCAGTCCATTCCCTTGTTTAACACGGGCTCCACACGTTGGTCCCAACGCTGGTACCAGCGAACGTTGGCGCAGATTCCGACACGCGACGGCCAATCCCTAATGCTCACGCCAATGCAAATTTCTCGATCTACACATTGGACAAGTAGCATTGGGGCTAACCTTGGTCCCAACGTGTGGAGCCGGCCTAAGACGTTGTCCTACTTTCAACTATTCTAAGTTATTCGTTGCGCATTTAATTCCGATAAGCTTCTCTCTTTTTATAGAGCTGTATGTAATATTTGGTATATATCTACATTCCTTTCTCAAATTTTCTTTCTTTTATCCTATAGGGGTCTCCTGATAGGTTTCCATCTATGTCTCTGCAGGTGTCTGTTGTTGGCTGAAACTTATTGCTGTTCTGGCAAGTTTCTTTGTACGCTTGCCTATTTCTCCATTCATTGAAGTCTTCCTGTATTCATTGGATCCTCCTGTTTAGATACTCTCTATTATTCTTCCTGCGCTTCTTGTCTGCAGTTCATCTTTTTAGCTCGAAGACTTATATCCTTGAGCTTGTGGGCCTTGCGATCTACTCTCGCTGAGTCAGGTTTCTATCTTCAATCGCGGATCTACTGTCCAGATCGAACTAGCCAATTCTAGTCTATCTAGGGGCCCAGCCAAGTGCCTGCTTCCCGCTTTATGCTTTTACCTTTTTCCCTTTTGTCGTTGATGTTGGGCTCTTTTTCTACTTTTCTCAGAAGTTTTCCAAGACAGCACTCTTGTAGTCTTCTTTCTTCGAGTTTTAGCTTATCTATGTCGTATTTTGGTTGTGTTTGCCATTTCATCCATGTTCTAAATTTCACCTTGGCTAGATAGTAGTCCGAGCCACAGAACGCTCCTCTCATTATTCTTACATTCAGTATACTCGTGTCGTGTCCCTCTACCCTCAATTAGCACGTGTTCAATTTGATTATTTGTTACCCAGTGTGGTGACTGCCACATCATTTTATGAATATTTTTGTGCAGGAACTTTGTTAAACTACGACCAATCGACTACACTGCAAACTCCAGAATATTTTTTCCGTGTGAATTTAAAACACTGCACACTTCATAAGAGTGTAAATTCGGCTAATCGTGTTAAAATATTGCGCTTTGGGAATAAGCCATGTTAAAATAGTGCGGATAAAAAGACATACGTGTAAAGTCACACACATGCAGCGTATAATATTTTTCACACGCTAAAGAAATTGTAACGTTTATCGTTTTACGTCTTAAACGTGTGAAAATCCATCAATACCCAGTGGGAAATCTTGCAATCGCTTCTTTGGTAATCGAAGAATTCTTCAAGGAATAGAGAAATTGCTGCATGGTAATCGAAGACTTCTACAGTGAATATAAGAAAATGTGAATCATTACATTTGTAATGTCTAGTAAGCGAGTAAGTAATGACTTACGAAATATGTACTTCTCCTCGCTCTACTTTTTAAGCCTGTTTAGTTTCTCTTTATTGTTATTTCCAGAATCAAGCGACAGAATTTCACAACAGATAGTCATTTCTTCATCAGCTTATTTGCTGCTACTCAGTTTGTATGCTGCTGGCCATTGAAAATTAATTATTAAAAATTACGTTTCACTTCAGCTCAGAAATATACTTAATCCTAATTCTTTTATGTAGTTTTCACTCATGGAGAAAATCTTTACTAGTAAAATGAATTCTAAAGTGAAGTCTGACCTAATTAATAAAATCACCAGTAACTGCTTTCTTCGAAGATTACTCTTCATGGCCATCCTACGACATCCCTATGTTAAATTCATCAGCTCTGTAATGGAGATAGTAATGGCATCTACTTCCTAAGAAGCCCTTACTTCTCTAATTCCGTATAAATTACAGGTCCTACTGGGTATGTGTCATTTCACACACTTCACTAAATTAACACACATGAGAGGATAACTCAAATGAAAGCTATGACAGTATTTAAACCAAAGATTTTATATATTACAATAAGATGTGACACTCTCGAGTTACAAATACACCTACAATATCTGACAAAAACCATCAACAAAAATTTCCTATTAGTTGAAAAAGAATAGGTGTAGTGCTTTTTATCAAAGTTGAAGCGAAATGCGTTTTAAAATCAGACACTTGGTTTTGCAGTGTACCGTTGCGTTGTTTAAGCTATGCTTTCCTATGACTCCTAGGAACTCCTCTTCTTTTCCTATTTTGGCGTTCATATCTCTAAGCACCATTTTAATAACATTTGACGGTATTAACCTGACGGCGTTTATTAACTCTTGGTAGAATTCCTCTTTCTCCTCATACGTCTTGTCTTCTGTGGGAGCCTGGACTTTTATTAGACTAATGTTATGTAGTCTTGTCGACGGTTTCCACAATGGACTCTACTCCAAACTATTTTTTTCCGTTCGGTGATCTACTGGTGAGTACCGTGTGGGTTCTAAGATCCATTATGCCACGGTGAGTCCATTTGGTTTCTTGTGAGCTGTATTTTTTTAGTGATGATAAAAACGAACGAAGAGCGCAAAGTCGTGCTGAGCGTCCTGACGTTCCAAGTTGAGTCCGTCTTGTCCGGGGCATACCTTAAGGATTACTGACCGGTGGGTAATTAAGAGACCTACTTGATTCGAATTCATATACCATATCCATTTAAATACATTTCCTCTAAAAAAAGTACAAAATGTTGACCATCCCTCTGCTTTTTTCCTGTATTAATAAAGCCTCTATTTCGAAAACACTAAATCTCATTCAGACATCACACCTGATATTAAGCTATCGGGTGGCAAAGCAAAGTATCGATTACGTGGAGAGAGTATCGACTACAATTATTATAGTTTGTACTTCTTCTTGGACTTTCACATTTCAATAGGCAGCGCTTATATTGCTTTTATTTATATTGTATACACCTCTGTAAGGACGCTGACCAATAACATTTAAGCAAGTCGATAATTACTGAATCAATTTCAATGCGATTTTATTGCACATTCACTTGAACCCCAGTTTATGGCTCGTATTTTAATTTAAGAAAGAAATATAGCAATAAAATACATAGAGCTACAGACAACCATCCAAAACCAATTATAGTTATGTAAAACCTTCGAAAATATTGTAAAATCATTTTAAAACTCCCAGACATGCATTCACATTCCGAAAGTACGAGTAATCCCGAAAAGTGAGTGTAAAGTAAATTACTGTTGTTATACTATGTACAACATATTTATTTATACTAGATACTAGAAGGGTAACCTCAATTATAAAAAACCTAAACATGGCATAAATATAAAACAAAACCCATAAAAAGTTACTACAAACTTAAACGAGAGATTAAGCGCCATTTTTATTTTAATTAATTACAAACTTTTGAACTTTTCTATTTTTTTTTCATTCCACTAATTGCTTTCTATCTAACACAAAAATCAATAATATTTAGCTCTTCTCTTTCCCGCACACATTGTCGCCAGGGGCTCAAGACGGAATTCCATTGACATTACCTACATCAAAACGGTCATCCCGCAACGGCCATTAATTATGTAATTATTCAAAAAAGAGCAATTAATTATGATAAATATCTTTTTCAAGGCATTTCAAGTATACATCACCATTTCAATCGTCGCACCGTCACAGGTGAGATACTTACAAATCAAGGCAATTCCTAACGTAAGCAGATTGAATTCAATTTTGGTTTTTGTCATGTGTGAATTTTTGGTTTGGGTTTTATATTTTCGGGTTTGAAAAGGGTCTTTTGTGGCTGAATGCATTTTTTTTGAGGTTTTGTGTTTACACATTTTTACTTTGTTTCGGCGATTTTTAGTGTGAAAATTGTTTTTGGGTTTTGTTTTGTTGATTTTGTTTTGTTTTATGTTATAGTTCCTGGAAAATACGTTTGTGATTTATGAACCGTTGTAATTCATGTGGCGCCTTATGGTAATTGTATTATTCAGGGGTGGCCAACAAGTCGATCGCAATTGACCGGTCGATCACCAAAACAAATTTTTGGTCAATCGCAATGCGCGAACGTAGCTCGCAAATGCAACAGTACCTACATATGCAGGCAGTTACGAGTCGGCTCAAAGGAAAACGCGGTTTGTTAATTCACTCAAATTAATAACGCTTTTGAATATATATTTTACTTATCTACGCATAGTATCTTGTATTGAAATTCAGTGTATAAATATAGTAGGTATGGGTTCTCGCATATGTACATTAAAAAGAACATCTTATTTTATTTTACATAAAGCTGTATTTACAGAAAGGATTGACTATTTACATATGTCATTAAAGAAACAAAAACGCGTAGAGTAAAAACCATAAAAGAAGACAACGAGTTCCCATTCGCTGTGGTTGTTTGAAAGCGCAGCTTTTTCACTCAAACAACCAGAGCTAATGGAAAGCTCATTGTTTTCTTTTATGGTTTTTCCTCTACAACTGCGAGTCGATAATTTTTTAGGTACGTGCCGCGAAACTGAGAGCTTTCTACGCACTACTTTTGAGGCCTGAAATTTTATGGTCATAACACCGAGTTACTTTGCCTTTAAAGCTTCATTTACATTGACCGTGTCTGTCGCCACATACTCCCTCTAGCGATAGCAATATTGCATTGGAATGGGGATTTCTCTTCGGCTCTTCGTTTGCTTTGAAGCCGCATGCTCTGTGACGCTCCCTATTGACAATGGTTTCTTGCAAAGAGCGGTTTGGTTTAAGGTCTGGAAACTAACCTTTCTTTTTTTTCCTTTTTCCTGTAATACGAAATACTTGGAATTTATCTCCAACACCTCGAACGGACCTTCGTATGGTACTCTGACTTTATCTTCTCTTTGGAACACGAACTGCCAGTTTTTTAGATCCTTCTGGATGAAAACGTTTTGTTTTGCATGTGAAGAAGCTGCTCTAGGCCTGATTTCGTTAGTTCTATTTTAGAATTCTTTCACAAATTCACATGCTTTGACATTTTCCTGCTTGCCAACTTGCTCCTATGTCTGGCTTTATTGGGGTTCACAATTCTAACAGCATTAATGGCAAGACAAGTCTTTTGTTTGGTAGCACATGATCGCTGCCTTTAGCGTTCTGTGGACTCTTTTAATCATTTGCTTACTTTATCCTCGGATTAGCCAGACAGTGTAGTTTTTTATGGCTAATAATTGTCGGAGTCGTTCAGGAACGTAAGGTCGAATTTTGTCTTGACTGGTTTCGCAGTAGAGAGTTTCCACTTGCAGGAAACAGCAAACTCCTTGAGCAGCAAGGAAGTATTTCTTTTTTTGGCCTCGTAGTAAATCTCGTAGTTCGTCGTCATTTGACTTGTTTTATTGTCTCTGGTATTGCACTTATTTCCTCAATTCTGGATAATAGATCTGCTACGTTGTTGTGCTATCCTTCAATGTATGGTATGTTCGTAAAGAACTGGACGATGATGTCGAGCTGTCGAAGTTGACGTGGTGATGCTTTTTCGAATTTTTGTTTAAAAGCGAAGGTAAGCGGTTTGTGTAATATACTAAATTCTCGTCCTTCTAAAGCTATGTTTACACTTATCTACATGTATCAGGATTTGTATGAGATTCAAGTCAAATAAACAAATCGCGCAACAGAAGCTCATACAAGTGCTCATACATTGACTGTGTACTCATACAGATGATCATACATTTTGTATATCGGTATTTCACTCTTGATTTGACAAGTCGCGATATTTCAGGGGCAGAAAATAATTCAAAAAGGAAAGTTTATAACCGCTGGTGATATTCAATTACCTAATTTAGTGTCCTTTCTCATTACTATTGGTCCCACTAACTCCAATAACTGCTCAAATTCTTTTCGGTCCGTCCTTTCATAATTTTTAAAACTTTCTCGCAATCCACGCAATTCACGTATCCACCACTTCCGTTTTCTTTTATTTTATTTAGTTTTATTTTCTTTATTTTATTTTTATTTACAATGAAAATGCAAATTTACGAATCAAATGTACCTGTGTAAACGCCTGTGAAAATATATTGGAAATTTACACATATCAATTGATGTGTAAAAATTTAGTCATACAATCTTGATAATAAGTCTGTACAAATCACGACACAACTCGCGATACATGTATCTAAGTGCAAATGTAGCTTAACACTGCAAATCTCAGCTTTTGGAAGTGTTTTATTTCAAAACGCTTAAAACGTTTTATTTTGACGTCACCCATTTGATTAACATTTAAGTGCTTTAAAAGTGTCGACAATGTTAATCAAATGGGTGACGACAAAATAAAACGTTTTAAGCGTTTTGAAATAAAACACTCTTAAAAGCTCAGATTTGCAGTGAAAAGATGGCTGAAGTGTTTCAATCTTTGATGCATCGCCCAAAGTTCTCTGTCGTACATGATGCAATACTTTTCAGTGGTTGTAAGTTCCCGAGAACAAAACCTAAAGGTGTTGCAACTCCATTCACAACTTGATGTACTGTTGCACCTATGGCGTTATATCACGCGTAGAGTTGAACAGTTAGTGAGCGGTTTGGATTATTTGTCTTTTAAGCTCCATTTACACTGACGCTGGCTGTCGCTACATATGTAGGTATTTCATGCCTGTCGTTTATTACTTTGAGAAAGAGTAATGGCGAAAGTCGTACTTCTGAGCTCACCTCAAAGCTCTTAGATAACACTAGTTTACAAAAATTTTGCTTAATTGCGTGTACCTAATAAGAAAAGTATTTTATAGCCTAAATTGAGGTCGCTGAAAACGAAAATGGCACTCATTTATTTTTCCAAAGAACCGTTATCGAGAAATTAGCAAAACGGCTTTTTTCATTTTGTTTCATTTATTGCCAGATTCTCCAGAACCAAGAGCCAAGCTTAGCTTAAAAAATGCGGATCATAATGCATTTTCAAAGTAGCCCGCCATACCATTTGGGTTGGCCACCCATGTTCTAAACGTTCGCTCTACTACCTATCCTAGACTAGATAATAACATGTGTGACAAGACTTTACCCACAGTAGATACAAGACAGATGCCTCACTATGCATATTGTTAGGTCCCCTTTTTTGGTATTCTGACCGGCCTTCCGCCCAATCCTCCAGAAAGGTACAGGTGTTCCATTCTATTTCCAATATTGGATGTAGCGCATCTGCTATAAGGCTTGAATCGGCTTTCAACATTTCTGGTGGGGTGCCATCTTTTCCAGCAGATTTATCATTGGCAATTGCGTGCTTTGGACTTATTATTTCTACCTTGGATGGGGCACGATTGATGATTCTGATTGACTGTGAATTGTTGCTGGCTTATGCCTTGCTTATCAATTGTGTGTTTAAGGCTGGTGCTGCTAAGGTCGGTCTGTGTGTTTAAGTCTCCCATCAAAACAATGATCTCTCCCTTTGCAATAGAACGAAAAACCTCATTCAGTCGCATATGAAACTCGTCCTTGATGTCATCGTCTGTAACTTCATGTGGAACCTAGCATTGGATTATCATAGTTCTTCTTAGTCTGGTACGCAGACGTACAGTAATAATGCTGTCAGAAACTGGTGACCAGCTAATGTGGCTGGACTTAGCTTCCTTCGTGAGTATTATGCCAACGCCACTCCTACGGTCTTTGTTTTGGTTCCTGCCACAATATAAACAGGACTTACCGTTTGGGCAGATATGCTTCTCCGCATCGTGCCATCTGGTCTCGCCAATCCCCGGATCTTGATATTATATCGATACATTTCTTTGAGGACTTCATTCTGCCGACCATCAGAAAGCAGTGTTCTTACATTCCATATTCTTGTCCTGATTCGTTTCCATTTTTCTCTTCCATTGGAGCTTAACAACGCAAAA
Source organism: Thereva nobilitata (assembly GCA_963855945.1). NCBI lineage: Eukaryota > Metazoa > Arthropoda > Insecta > Diptera > Therevidae > Thereva > Thereva nobilitata. Next base: position 108,553,825 of record OY979695.1, on the reverse strand, counting down.
TAGTCGTTTTCGTGGCGCTGCCAATACTCACCTTGGCACCTTTAAAAGTTTAAACAGGAAACGACATTCAGCGAACTTTGCTAAAAGAAATAAATTTATATTTATTGCACATTTCTACCTATAATTCCCTTCTTTTACTTTATCTCAACAACGAGAAACTTTTTTGTTGTGATAATTCTTCTTATTTGGCTTTAAGGTAATTGTACACCTTACTTCCTCCTCAGTCAGCACAATTACAGGGGGCTCAAGGCAAATATCCATCTTCTCAACAATTGCCACATAAATCTTCCTGCTCGAGTACCTAAAGTAACCTGAAAGTGTAATCCCATCCCATTTCGCGAGATATTTTCGTTCTTAAACATATTTTCTCGCGAATTTTTCATTTTGCCAAAGGAAAACATTGAAATAAAAAAACAACAACAACAAAGCGCAAAAACTTTTCAGTCGGAGTTTAGCCATTTTGAACCAAAAACGAAAAAAATAATGGCTTCAAGCCATGGATTTTCAATTGGAGTTGTTCGCCTTTAATGGAAAAGTTTTTCTTCGACCCATCCTCCATATCCACACACACACATATACACTTGCAGCTTAACACACATGCACCTTTAAATTAATATTTTATATTGTAACTTTTTCGCAATAAAATTTTGTAAAGGATGCGATTTTTTGTTTTGCCCAAAATCCCTATCAAAGTTCCTTGTTTGAAATTTTGGCAGGGAAAAAAATCGTCGTGGACTCCCCTTGACGGCGGCGGCCAGGTATATGCAATTGTATATATGTATGCGCGTGTCTTCACCTGGGAAAAAAGATGCGGCCCCTTATTTACGTCAGTGCAACCGATAATTTAGTGCATATAAAATTGCAGCTTTACTGCTCCGATTGATATCTGCCGATGCAGGAAGAAAGTAATTTTATGGGGCTTATATCGCTACTTTGGAGTGACATTACGTGTTTTTCGGATTCTTACGTGAATCGTTATCAGTTGTTAAAATATGCCGTCAGTGGGGTGTTATGGCTGTTATTGATACTGTGCATGTATAAGTGCATGAAAATGAAATATGATTCGTTCAAACCATGAAAATTCAACATAAATATTGATTTCCTTTTATCACATTTTAGCGTTAGCTAATCTGTCGCAATAAAATCAAAAATTTATGCGGCCTGGTACGCGCTTGTCTGGTAACCTCACGACAGCCAGACCTGAAAAATGGCTGAGTTGTGGGATATATTTACAGGTATTTATACAGGTATGATATATCAATTTGCCTGCTTAATATTAGCTCGTTTCCTTTTTTCTCTATGGAGCTGGCTCGAATCGATATTACGTGCTATGGCTGGGGCTGAGACCTCATTATTTGATTGAATATTTCCATTACTTAAGCGATTTATTCTTGCTTGAGTTTTGGTTGAGGACCTAGTTTTTTTTCAAGGACGAGTATGGGTAATTTAGTTGAAATTATGAACGACAATTGTTATCCATTATTCGGGGAATGTTGCTTAAATATTTAAGATTACACCATAAAGAGACTTGAGGATTGATAGTAAGATGAGCTTTTTCAACTGCTTTTGTAGTGGCTAATGGAATAGAGGAAATAGCATATAGTACATGGATCTATGCAGATGCCGTAACTACTCCGGACTGGTGGAAGTGCGATCATAACCTTCAAACGGTTTTATGTGACAGCTCTAAGTTCTGGAATCACCCTTGTACGATCAGCTCGCCTTGTAAGCTTATTTCGAGGGAAAGAATAGGTTTTCGGCTATAAGGAATAGGAATAGGAGGATTTTGAAGGAGATGGCGATGAACCTTGCGAACTCTTTCATCCATTATTGATTCAGTCATTCTTTCGGGCGTCTTAGCGGGCACTACGGCCTATTTATTTAGTCTATTATCCCAACTCCGTCGCTAAAAACCGAGGATTTTGATATAGCCTAAAATTGGTTTGGGTTTCGTATCTCGAGCTTCCCGGGAACAGGGAAGCCACGATGGAGGAAACTCGCTGTATCAGCGCAGTCGCACAGCAAGTGCTCCGAAGTTTCGGAAGCTGCCCCTACAAACAATTTTGAGCAAACAATGGCCAGTCCGGTGCCCTGTTATTCTTCTTAGCTTCAATCTCTTGAAATTTAAAAGTTTGCCAGCTTTAGCTGTGTCGATTTGAAGGAACCTTTTAGCTTAACGAACGCCCTCGGTCGTGATGAGCAAACGCAAGAACAAGACAAGACTAATATACATACATAGTCACGGGGGTCATGACCCCCCCCCCCCAAAAGATTTCGTTGTATAAAAAACAAAACCGATCCAACAAAAAAAAAAAAACAAAAAATAACCAAACGGCCAAAACCGACCCAACTTTTTTGGAAATTAAAAAAAACGACCTTAAAAAAATGACCTTCAAGGATAACAACCGATTGATCTATATCTACTCCTTTCTATAGGTGCGTTTCATTTTCATTGGAGTACGTATGCCGGTGTAGTAGGGCACACATCGGCGTAGTTGTTGCTACAACACAGTGGGCTGGTGTAGCTGCATCTACGCCGAGGTGCACCCAAATACGCTGGCGTACGTACTCTAATGAAAATGAAACGCACCTTATATGTTTTGATTTGCAAACTCTGAAGTTAGTTGCACTCACAAGAAAGGGTTCGTCTTCTTCAGAAACACATTAGGGCACGTTTTCGTAGGGCACGTTTGTTTTTAATCCACCAGAAAATCAGGTTAGTTTTGTTCGTTTTGTTAATTTTGTTGAAGTAAATATAACACCGTTATGAAAATCGTTCCCTATATGTTTTTTGGGTCGCTGATTACGAAAATAGACGGCCCGCAGTCCTAAACTATGTGTGCCACCCTTAAACATGTAAAAAAACATCCATTTCTAAGGGGTTTTCGCGATAATTTCAGTAATAATCAAAAACAATCCAATGAAATAACACGTTTTTCAATATATATTTATTAAATCAAGCCAAATTTTATGATAAAGGATAAAACTAAAGGGTTAACCCCACCCCCGCATCGGCTCAAAAAATAAAAATTTCGAAAAAATTGTTTTTCCAACTTTATGTTTCAAATTCGATAAAATGCGTATTGTCAGGGTTAAAACTACATACCCCTACACTGTAAAAAATTTCTGTGGTAATTTTACAAAAAAATACTGGAAGTTTTATTCACAAGCAGTTTTGTATTTTCCCAATATATATTATTAGGAATATTCCAATTCTACTTTACGTATTTTTACCAACTGTGTAGTAAATATATATTATTTGTGGGATGTAAAAATACAATCAGTATGGCCTTCCGCACACTTGTCCATAACATCAAAACAAAAACCGGTTTTATAGGCAAGGGGTCGCAGGGAAGACAGTTTTTCTTCCATAATTTTCCATCATTTGTTCACCCAAATATTTTCTGGTTTCACCGTCCATTACACTAACACAAGCATGTTTTCGTTCTCGGCAAATCTGCTTCGCTGTGCTTGCACCCCACACTACTCCATAGGCATTACAATCGTTACACGAAAATGATGGAGAAATGTGAGTTCCGAGTGTACTATTGAACTCATATTAAAACCGGTTTGAAATTATGGACAAGTCTGCGAAGGGCCTATTGGAGCTTTCACTTCACAGTTTTTTAAATTTCCAAAACTTTTTTGTATGCCCTCTCCCTATACATAAAAATAGCATTCTGCTCACCATGTAAGGACCGATTCGCAATGAAAGCTTCAAGCTTCAAGCTGCAAGCGTTAAGCTGCAAGCTTCAAACTACAAGCTTCAGCTGAATTTTGCTTTATTTGAGCACTGCATCTTGAAGCTGGAATGTGAATCATTGTACAAACCTTTTTATCCTAATTATTGAAGCTTGAAGCTTGCAGCTTGTAGCTTTAATTGTGAATCAGCCCTAAGCATCAAAAATTATCAAAAATGTCTTGGCTGTTACAAGAACTGCCCAGACTCTGACCAAAGTCAAAGGTCTTAACTTAACTTAAGAACAATTGGGTATATATGCTTAGTATTCCATTTTTACCTACGAATTATATCTATGAGAGGGAAAATTTAAACCTTACATTCCAATGAACAATTTGTAATTTTACTGAAAATATAAGTTCTAAAATTACGCCTCTTACTGTAAAATTACAGTACAAAGTTCAGTACATAACATTGCTAAATAATACAAAGAAATATTGTAATTTTCCTACCTAACCGATTTAGAAAAATACACAACATTGTGTAAAATATACGTCACATTCATATAATCAACATTTACGTTATGCAGTATTGATGATTCTCATTTTCTTTATGTGAAATTACAAAATTTATAGTAAAATTACAATAATTGTGTAGTAAATTAGTATTTCATACCACGATTTGTAATTTTACTATACATTTGGACTGTGAATTTACATATTTTTTTTACAGTGTACAATTTAAAAAATCAACTTTAAATAATAAAACAAATTGCAAAAAATTTGCAAATTATTTTGTAGAGTTTTTTTTCTGCTTTTTGCTTGAAATTTGATTGACTAGGTATTATGAGCCAAAAATAAATTATCTTCAACTGTTAAGTGAGTAAAACTACCCATAGATTAAAATTGAATTTGAAAAAAGGTGGACATTTTTTGCATTTCTTTTTGTTCCTTTTAAAATTAGGGCTTTAAAAAATTGTATAAGACGAAGAAAAGGGGCAATTATCTTGGCGACCATAAAGGGTACCAATACCAATAGTATACTCGGTAGACCGGTTCTCGTTCAATTGCGTAGATCAAGCAGCATTTGACGGCACTAGTGCTTAGTTGGGGGACTGCTTGGTAAAACAACAACCGCGTTTGGAATGGTCTATACCGATGCGGATGCATTTATAAATATTCTGGCATATAGCGGAAGCGTGCATGCCTGTAACGTGAGCAAAATGAAGAATATGGTCGAAACTTCAACGAAATCCCCATGATTTTGAGTGGCGATTTCAATATTAATTTCTCATCAGAAACGGCGCGTCCACCCCACTTCTCCCTTCATCCACAACCTTCGTGAGAAACGTTCGTGGGAGCGATACGTCTAAACAGACCCAATATTGACAAAAGTCCCCAGACATATGGAAGTTCATAGTTTCAATCGAAAATATTTAAGTTATCATAAAACCTTTGCTTCGGTTTTAGGTTTTAATGGTAAATAGGAATTCATAAATATTGATATAGTACAAGATCCGGCTGCAAATTTCTGCACTCATCGCTTTTGTAATCAAAATACAATTTTTATTGATAGTTTTAAGTAGAGAAATATATTTATGCCGGGTTGCCTATAAAAATATGCCCGCAAGTATTTTAGGCCAGGTCTAAGCTCTGTTAAATATATAAGCTAATTTTTTTCTTTACACGATAGAATAGGGTTGCCTCTGTCACTAAACTTCCTGCATCTGTTGTTGGCCTGACTTTTCTGAGAGCGTACTATATACCGACAGACCTTCCACTACATCTATTGCATATTACTAGGTGGTTAATATTTTAATAATTGCGGCAGTTGTTGGGCAAAACATTTTTACTTCTAAAGTGTGGCCTTAAGCACACTCATATTTTTGTTTTTGTTTTTTAGGAGTAGAAATTTTTTTCCGCCAGTTTTTATTCCGTGACCCCCCCAAAACAAAACAAAACTCTAGATCCTGCTTGGTCTTGTCTTGTTCTTGCTCAGTCAGTCTTGTTCTTGGTCTTGCGAGAATAGCTAAGTGTTGGTCTTGGTCTTGCTAAATGTGCAAGACCAAGACAAGACAAAATTGCAAGACCAAGGCTATTTTCGCTCATCAAGTATGTATTGTATGTATTTTTATAAATTGGTTATTAAAAAAAGAAACGTAGGAATCTTCATTTTGGTACGGTTTTCTTTTTAAATCCTGAAAGATAAGAAGAACTCATTTCCTAGACACCAGTAATTGAAGGAAAGTACCAGAGCACCCAATTGATTAAAAAAAGGACTTGACAGTGTGAAATATTTACCTAAATCATTTCGGCAAATTTTGTTTCGAAATGCAGAAATATTGATTGTGTATCTCGTTGACGCACAATGCAAGCAAAGTCATTATGTCCTTATGTACTAATGTGAATAATTGCTTTTGCAATTATCATACTAAAAAGTAAATATACAATACACACATTTATATCCTAATCAATTTTATATTTTTTGATTTTAAAAGAATAAATTTATGTGAAAATTTTGCAAGACTCTTGTTAAAGTCTTGCTCTTGGTCTTGTTCTTGCACAGAGTCTTGTTCTTGTTCTTGGTCTTGCTAAATGTGGAGGAACAAGACAAGACTGCAAGAACAAGACTATTTTGCTCATCACTACGCCCTGGTAGGTGATCCACAAAAGGTCTCTTGTTGCCTTAAATTGGAATATCCGCCGTAGACGCAGCCCCCCTCTAGGGCCTTCTTCTTGACTACTAGGTGGAGCGGAGGGAGGTTCAGTAGGGCTTCCATAGCCTCAATCGGACAGGGTGCTAAAAGTTGATAAAAAGTGATCCCGAGACACGCCAGCCTTTGCGCCTTGGCCGGCATCCTTTTGTTTCGTTTTGATCCACCATGAAATGGACGCGTACATGACCAGGGGCCTTATGACCTTCGTGTGTATTCACAAAACATTAACCTTGGTTTGAGGCCCCAGGTTTTCCTTACAAATTCACTAGAAATATGGGGAGATGTGCCTAATTGCCTTGACAGTCATTCTCTCAATCTAGGTTTTCTAGGAGAGCTTTTGACCCAGGATTATACTTAGATATTTAGACTTCTTTGAATAAACCATTTTTTACCATCTAGAGAACAAGCTTTTCAATTTAGCTTTCTTCTATTAGTAAATGGGACCGGTGTTAGGTTCTAAGGACAATACACGGTAAGCTACTAGAGAACCCGGAAATGTGTGCTCATGAAGAGTGTTCTCCGTAAAGGACCGCTCAGGAGTCTCGAGGGAGACAATGGTCATTTGAGTGATCTTGAGTCAAAACCTTATGTAACCTCATGGAGGCTGTAAGCCTATATATTTCTTCGCAGAAGGCTTTCTATGATTCGTTTGGTTCTACTCAACTCTTTCTTGTTATTTGTAAGGACTTTCTTGTAGAGGTTCCAGTTACCCAAGAGCCAAGACGTTAGTCCTGTTGAATAATTTCCTACCTACTATCGGTTTTCTACAGCGATCACTGTTCTACCACGCAACATTTCGGTTGCTGTTTTCTGATTCCACAGGACAGCTGCTATCAAATGATATCATGATCGCTTTCTGCAGATTGGCAGAGACAAGGTCGAGATGGGATTTAAACTCGAAAACAAATTTCTACTCTGTAGCGTAGGTTAACGAACTAATCTGGGTCAGAGCGGAGAAAAAGTGTGTTATCAACGATTAGTTTAAGATCCACTCTGCCTAACCACGCTAAGGTTCATCCTTATCCGAAATTAAGGAGTTTCATTCAAGGGGTTGCCGAATGTTTGATTCGTAGGTAGTACAGGGCTGCTGGCTAGAGGAATAATTTGCATGTCTTAAACCCAAGCGCCTTGTCTCATTGTGAACATTAAGTCATTCCATCGTATATTATTGGTTAAAGTCACATGTAAATGGATGGTTCACCCATTAGTTTTACACCATCCACGGGGACGGGGTGTTGCTGGATTCTTTTGGAAATAAGACCACTTTGTTTTGGAACCATTGAATTCGAGAAAATATATTGCAGCTCTTCGTGGACATTAAGCAAGCGTACGACCCTATACACAGACGAAAACTCATAAAAATTCGAAAGGATCTAAGAATATCCTAAAGCTGACAAGATTGATAAAGTTATAAAATACACGCTCATGGAAAAATCGTACAAACTGGAGGAGATCTGTAGATTGAGTCAAGGCTCGATATGGGCTGTAGCGCCATAGGAAAGAATGAATTTACTGTGGTTCACTCGCTTCTGTTTTACAAACTTTTCTTTTTTACCTACTAGGAATTGCTCTTATGTTCAGGTTTCAATTTGTTCTCCATAGTGCTGCACACAAGACGAGACTTGTCTCGAAATCGTCTCGTCTCGATTTTCGAGACGAGATCAAGACGAGACCTCCAGATTAAAAATCGATACGAGACCGAGACTACCATTCGAGATCTCGCGAGACATCTCGAGGTCTCGAAATCAAATCGTTATTTTAAAATCGTATCGGCACCAACTATTTCAGTATCTTCACGCGGCGCTCTTTGACGAGCACAACATTAGGCACCAATACATGACTTGAGCAGGCTGCGGAGACAAGGCGAAGAGTACGCATTCCATAAGCATTTATATGCAGAGTCCATTCCAAAACAAAAGTGGTATTTTACTGTCATTTCATTTCATTTCATTTCAACGCATTTAAAATGAAATCCGTTGAAATGGAATACAGAAGACTGAGCAATTTGTATTATCGACACTGAAATTCGAAACTTTTCGAGACGAGACGAGATCGAGACGAGACCAGCAAATACCCATTTTTTCGAGACCGAGGCGAGACTGGGCAAAATCTCGCCTCATCTCGTGTGCAGCAATAGTTCGCCATAAGAGTGCTGTATCCTCTTTCTTACACTTACACGGTTCAATCATTGCGCCTTTTCTTTTCTCATTGTATATGTTAATCGTCTTCATTCAATTATCGACTGCTGCTCCTTTCAGTTGTTATGTCTTTCTTTAAGTAAAAGACTAGGTCCACAATTCCATTATATCAATATCAATATTAGACTGCATACTCTAGTCCGAAAGATATTAGAGACAATTAGAATTGCTAAATCCAACAGCAATGCTGCAGAGCTCTTTCCTCATAATGTTGTAAAGAGGGAACAAAATAAAGAAAGAAGATTATCTAGATGAACCAAGTGCAAGGACGAAGGACGAGAATGCTGCGTGGAATCGAACTATCTAGCTCTGGAATTGCAGTCGGATACAAACCCTTAGGTCTAGGCTATCGGAGTCGGGTATGTCCTTATGAACTCTACCTGTATACTTTATGTGCTACTAATTAGATCGAGTAACTAACTCTTAAGATAATTTATTTTGTATAGCATCTATCTTTCAGCAGTCATTGCAATGGAATGCAAAAATAAAACCCTATAAAAATAACAAAATAATATAAAATTATTAATGTGCAAATTAATTATCAAATATATCGGCAGCTTATAGTTCACAACCCAAGAAAATAAACAGGTGCACATTACCTACACAATGTTAAAGAAACTGAACAACTCACCTCTCTCCTTTATTGAGGGTTTATATAGAAAATAGAAGAAAATCCATATCGATTTGCTAAAAGTGATTCAATTTAGCTAAGTCCCCCTCAAACCCAATCCCAATTAGAGAAGAATTCAATTTCAAGATGTCCATACAAAGTGGATTCACTTATGCATTAAATGGAAGATTCCTGACTTTCAAAGGGATAAATATTTCCATTATTTTGTTTTAGCTACAGTATCAATGCGTTTGTTTCTTTTTTTCCAGAATGTTGTACATGTGTGGGGGATTTTAAAGAAATTAAGTCTGTTAACGGTTTGACGGTTTATGAAACCTTAGTGCCAAGTGAGTCTGAGATAGCTCTGGAACGTGATTTCTTACCACTGCGAGCTTTTGCACCAATGATTTGGTATTACAGTTTTTAATCACAAGCACCAGAAAGTCGATGTTTTTTACAGGAATTTATTAGTTAAAAGTCATTCAGTTAATTCGGTCGCAGCCTCTAACAGAGAAGTAAATATTTTCTGTTTGATAGGTATGTGAAATATCCCTTTCGTTTCTATACAATTTTCTTGTGAAGGCTCCTATAGTCCAGATAGGAATTCTGGCATCAATGGAATTTCTGCTATTCAAGCTCTATGGGACTCTTGAGTGCTGAACCATTGAACCATTATTTTCGGCAAACAACGTCGGCGAAGTCTTTTAAATTTTTCATACTGGCAGCCTCAGTCAGTATGTAGTATTTTACCTTCCCTACTTTACGAACATTATAACTTTTTTAACAAAAATTCAACTAGACCTCAATCTGCTGTACAATTGCAATCCTTATCCCTTAATAAAGAAACACATTACCTACACATTCAGAACACAGGAACAACATCCGTTCGTTACCCGAACCCCGGTTGTTCGCTAATACTCTGCTAAGCTATACAACCCACAGCATACGAATGTCGAAAAGTAAAGTAGAATATGACGAAGTCCTACTCAGTATTGTATTTGGATTACAAGACAAGCCAAACTGAACTCTACACTGCAAACACCAGAATATTTTTTCCGAGTGAATTTAACACACTACAAACTTCATAAGTGTGTAAATTCGGCTAATCGTGTTAAAATAAAGCGTTTTAGGAATAAACCGTGTTAAAATAATGCGGATAAAAAATGAACAAAAGTTTAATATTTCTCTTCGGAGAATCATAATCCTTGAGAAAAAATGTGGTTTGACGCTATTCACCCCCACCTCCTCACCCCCTCGCAGGAGTGGGTGTGAGTTATGGTAACCCCCATTTTTTCACGGATTCTGATTCCCCGAAGAGAAATATCAAAATTTTGTTAGAAACATTTTTTTATCCGAAGCTTCCCGGACCCCCAAATGAATGATTTTTGGTGATAATGTTGATGGTTTTTGGGGGTGCAGGGGGCTTCAGATAAAAAAATTGTTCAGGCAAAAGTTTCGTATTTCCCTGCGGAGAATCAGGATCTATTAAAAAATGGGGGTTGCCATTTGAAATTTTAGATTCACCGCCACCCACTGCTAGGAGGTGAGTGGGTGGGGGTGAGATTTGTGTGCAAACGATTCCACCCTCTAAATTGAGCAACTTTCCCTCGAAACTTTTTTCACGATCACCTACCCTTCAGGAAATATCTTACCCTTGCCGGACTTTTGCCGAACCCTGTATTTCTTAAAAATCCGGAATTTTTTAAACCAATTCCTTAACCATTTCATTCTTTTAATTGCATATTATCGTTTCCATATACTTTTATATGTGGGCACCCAGGGCCAGAAATAGGCATTAGGCAAAGTGACTACATGATTTTACACGCGAAACGCTTTTTAAAATCACACACTTGGGTTTGCAGTGTAGTCATTTCACGGATTATAATTCTTTACTATTTATATTAATTTTATCCATAGGAAATATTCCCAGTTTTATAATTTTGGGAAAAAAAGTATAGGTTAACTTCGTAATTTTTGGATAAAAAGATAGTTTAAATTGAATTTTTTGTTAAAAAAAACTGTAATTTGAACTTTGACGACTCATAACTCTGGAAGTTGGTAGGATTACATAGATGGGAGTATTTCGGAGTATTATTTAGATAATGCGAGATACCCGTATCTTATTCATGCACATAGGTTATCCGTTTACAAAAATACAGTGTGATATGTAAAACTGTACCGTACGAACAATGTAAAGTTATTATTGACCAAAAATAGTACTACTGCAGAGAGAAATAGAAAGTTCAATCAAAAATATAAAGGATTAAGAAAACTGCCTAAAAATAATAGCAGAAAAAAGAAAACAAAAATTATGAAAAATCTGATAAATAAAATTGAAGGAAAAAGGAAAGTAAACACACAAAGAAGTTTTACAAGGGAATGAATGACTTCACAAAAGGGTTTCAAGTTTCAACCAAAACTAAACGCTTGTGGGGATATTAGGGATGCTAATAGAAGAGAAAGAAATATTAAAAAGATGGCAGGAATTCTATCAAGAACAAACAGGGACATCTGAAAAATATTTTTATGAAATTGGAAGAAGAAACTAAAAAGATTGGACGGAAGGTAGGTACGTAACTTTAGATAACAGGAACATGAACGCAGAAACAAGAATCAGGATAGATCCAGAAGTTGGCTCTGTAAAAGTCAAGGTTCTACATTCTACCCTATCAACTTCCAAAGCATTGAATTATCAATATCAAAATTTCGGTTTTTTTTAACTAAAATTGCAACTAAAACCACCTAGTCTTGTCGGCGAGAAGGAAAAAATGATAAAAACGAATTATTGACCCATAGGCGAGATTATTGTTGGAATCCCTTCGTTTTAGGGCTGAAAACGTGGACAAAAGTCTAAATATTGTTAAATTTGGACGAAATTCGGTATTATAAGGTAATCGACCTCGCTGATTACGAATTTGATGTCAAAATTTGAAAATTCAAAATGGCGGATCCAATATGACGGACATCAATTTTCAAAATTGGTATTTATAAGTTCAAAACTTGTATTTATATGTTTTTGAGTATGCTGAATAAGAATTTGATACTTGAATTTGAAAATTTCAAGGGGTTTATTTTGCATGTCGAGCCCAATTCTATAAAAATTGCAATAATGAGTCTTAAATCGATGTTTTAATTTATTTATTTCACTATGTATGTAGGTTGAGCATTTTATATAGACATTTGTAATTTCAAAATGGTGGATCAGTAAAACAGACCAAACACTATATTAATTCATTCATTCATTGGACAAAATTTTACTATTGAATCTGACATATTTTTTTCAATCTTAATCTATATCGCCAGCCATTTATTTTTGGGACTGTTCGTCAGATTCTACGCCGAAATCGCTGATGTATATATATATATCCGCCATTTTTAATTTGCAAATTTTGACATCAAATTCGTAATCAGCATGCTCAAAAACATATAAATACAAGTTTTGAACTTATTTCTACAATTTTTGAAAAATGACCTCCGTCATTTTGAATTTTCAAATTTTGACATGAAATTCGTGATCAGCGATGTCGATAACCTAATATCACCAAATTTCGTCCAGATTTAAAAATATGAAGAATTTTCCCGCACTTTTACAGACATTTCATTAAAATTGAAATATAGCCACGGCTGCTACCTGTGGGTCACTAACAGAGCTGCGGCTAGTAGCTGGATTTTACCTTTTAATCTTGAAGTAAATATGTATAACCTTGCTTATAAAAAAATACTTGACTTCGTGGTATTCTGTGGAACTCATAACTAATCTCTTAGTTTCGACTGAATTTTATAAATTTTTCTCGTTATTATACCTCATTATTGTTTATTTCAATAACAAATATTAATACGTCACTTAACAAGTTATTAAGCATTTACAATTAAGTAGGTACATACCTTGAGAAACATCCTCCATTTTCAATAGTTGGAATCGGTATTGTCTTTATAATTATATCCACGTTTCAATTCGCACAACATTTTTTATGCAGCGAGCTGAATGCGCTACTAATAAACAATGGGCAATTTCCACCTGCTGTGCAGCTTCAGGAAAAAACAATTGACCGATTCCACTGCCGGGATTTAATAGTGCCAACAGTACTGTAGCCAACCCAAAAGATAAAAATCCCTAGATCGAAACTTTTATTTTCGGACTTTTTGCCCACGTTTTCGTCAATTCGTCCCACTGTGCAGCGCCATTAAAGAAAACTGGCTGCGGTCTCCTTCTTTGCACACATTACGACCACATGTAAGATTATAAAAAGAACAACTCGATTGTGGAATAATCTCAAGTATTTTCGAACTACAGCATTTTAAATTTCAAACGTACGGTTCATCGACATCTACTCCATCCTAACCTGTCCTATTATCCTAATATCTTCTACTATCTTTAAACTAAGCTCACTACTAGACCTTTCACCATGACTTGATTGGTGGTACAGAGGATGCTTTCTAAGCTTGGGTTTTCAAACATAAAAATGGCGAAGACTGAAAAAAATATTTCGGCCAATATTATCAAATCTCAACTCCATAAAGTCATTTCATCTTCAGCTATTCATGAAGGAACGCGTCATTCCAAACTCCAAATGTAAGTGTACATCGATCTGCATTAAAGGCCTATTCGGAAACTTATTCTAATCAATAAAGAAAGTAAAAACGAATCGATTTTTTCGACGTGATGGAATTGTAGTTAGTTTGTCGTGGGAACCTTAAGCTATTCAAAAAATAAACCTCGTTACAATTCCACAATCACTAATGTCAAACAATTATGTAAATAGTCGTTGAAGGATGCTTACAATAAAATTATGTTCGTCACGTTTCCTTCTTTCAGTCGGTGATCTCTGATGTGTCAATTACCGCCTTGGCTCGCTCAAGTAGCATTTTAATCTCAAGTGTCGCACCAAGCTGGCCAATGTTATTCTTTTGTAGTCCTTGTAAACATTTTCGACTACTAACTCTAATTTATGGTGGTTAATGAAAGCATGGGGGTAATTTCAAAGAGAAGATGACAAATATCGAGTTCAATATCACCCGGCAGTGTTTATTTATTGAAATTTTGGTAGCTGCGATTCGATTGAGCCATTACAATTAAAATCTGTGAGGAACGCCCCTTTAATAAATGAAGACGTTAGATAATATTATGCCAACGAAAAATCTAGAAAATGTTAATCGATGTTAGTTAATTAAATCTCAGAAATAATTCATGTACTTAACTCAATCACTCTAGACGCCATTGGAGATTCGCTTACCTACAGATCCTCAAGTGGAGATAGGTCTTAGCCCAATTTAATTAATTAGATATTCTCGAGCTCGCGTGGATCTAAACCTGATTTGCATTTTATCCTTATTCGTGTTTTTGGTCTTAGCGCGTTTTCTTATCAGTCTCGGTTTATCATTGGTTCACTACAATTCCTTAGATGTTTTCCTATGGGTTCGCTCGTTGTTGTTGTTGTTGGCTGTTATATTCTTGTTTCTTTTCGTTAGTCTTGTTCCACAATTTTCCACAAAAACCAAAGTCAGGCAAGAGAAGAGAAAGAATAAAATGTTAAGATACGATGTTTGGTGTATCGGATACCCGTTTTCTGGGTGTGGATTTTCCTTTTAAAATAAATTTCACATTTGCATAAATAAATTTGATACAATGTTAGCGTGCGCCAGTATATCTCTGTCTCTAGGTCTCAAGAGTCAAGTCAATTATCTGATGGTGAACGGATCAAGTTGGGGCATTCTCTTTCTGAGATGCCATTTTATAGATTTAATCTAAATTTCCGGAATTTTTTGTAGTTTTATACTTGAAGACAGCAACTGAAGATGATTCGTGTGTATTAATTGCAGCATCATATGCACTTTGGTGTGTATTACCAAACCTTTAGAGCTGATCAAACGTTTAAGTTGATACCAACCACAACCGTAAAAAAAATAAATTTTATCAAAATACAAATTTATTCCAGATAAAATTACAAAATGGAAAATTTTTTCATATTTATATAATGCAATTTAATTAATAGAGAAACGTTTTCTCCATGATCGATTAAAATGATAATCATTCTATGGTTCGTGCTTTGTACTATTTATACGGTCATTAAGTTTGCTAAATTGTTATTTTATTGCTACTGTTCATACTAAGCAAACTTTGTATCAAGTTGAATTACATTGAGATATATCTTTCATAGATTTTATATAAATTTGTTAAGTATTTTATGGAAAAAATTAGTGTTGCGGGAGCAGTGGGTGGTAGCAGTTTGTGTTTCGAATTAAGTATTCTTTGATGTCAACGCATATTGTTATGAATTAAATCACTAAGGAATTGTGATATATGATATTTCGTGTCATATTTATTAAAATGGAAATAAAAATACTTGATGGATCCATTACAATGCAATTTTGTAAATGGTAATTTACTTGGAGTAAGATGTTAAGTTGTTTCTACACGATCCACAAATTATGGAAATAATGCAACAGAAATGTTTTATTGTACTGGATTGGAAATCATTAAAAACAAATATACTTTTCCCATAAAGAACTTATAAAATACGTGTTAATTACACCTATCCCTCGATTTACACGGTACTTTTTTACATATATTTTTCAACGGAGAAAGTCTCCACTATTTCAAAAGGCACTCAAACGGGGAAGGAAATAAAGTTCATGCAACTAAGCTTGAGTCACTGGCAAGCGGCCTAAGATCTGCTCGCATAGATTGTGTACGAAAAAGAAAATCGACGAAGCGAGCAGTACAACGACCTACATAATATAATTTGGCTAACGGACGAAAGCGGAAAAGCCGCAATATGGGCGGGAAATCCAGCCATCGAGAAGACGATGAAGAACCCGGAAGATGGTTTCGCGCAGGCAAGGATAGGCGATGTATATGGCTAAAGCTGCTACGCGCCGGATAGTCCAACGATGACTGAATACGTGCCAAGTTGACACTTAAAAAGCGATCTCGCGAAGTTGCTCACTAAAGCCGAAACAGTCTATCCAGCTATCTAGCTGCTATCTCTTCTTGCATTTCTTTGCCTTTCTCTGCTTCTTTGGGCTTAATATTGCTAAAGCCTCTGGTAGATTGCCTTCGCCGCCGCACAAGGTCCTACACTCCGCCGTCAGAGTATGGTTGGGCTATGACATACAGTGAGTTCCAAAACTGGTCATAAAAACGGAAAATTTCTTATTTTTTAAAAAACTATATTCTATTTCTTTGAAAAAACTACATTTCTTGTTGGTGCTTCATTCTGCTTCGTTTGCCCAATATTCATCCAAAATAAGAATAACGGCATTTATTAGTTTTGGCATGCTATGCACTAAATTCCTAAAGATTTGGCGGTCAATATTGTACCACTCGTCTTGTACTCGGCACCATAATTCGTCAACGGTTTTGGGAACTTCTTTATGAGATATGATTTTCCTCTTAACGATTCTCCACAAATTCTCTATCGGGTTGAGATCTGCTGATTGAGGGGGCCACTCCAACTTCGAAATATTGTGTATCCGAAGCCACTCCATCGTAATTCTCGCCGTGTGCTTGCAATCGTTGTCCTGCATGAAAATAGTATCGCCAACTTCACGGCCAAACTTCTCCAGACTAGGCATCCACGAGTCCTCAAGGGTGTTGATGTCGCCTTTATTTTTCGCAAAATTCTCAATTTTCCTCCTTTGAAGCAACCCCAAAACCATTAATGACCCTCCGCCGAACTTCAGTGTTTGCAGAATATTTCGCGGCTGCAATCCTGTAGGGATATCAATCCAAGTCCATTGTCGACCATCGGAACCCAGACGATTTATTTTCGATTCAGGACGGCCGCTACGGTTAGATTTTTTTATGGAACTGCACTGACTTTTAATTTTGCTCACCAATCCTAGCGATACATCATATTTTCTAGCAATATTTCGAAAGGGCTCGCCGTCTTCAACGTCAGCCTTTATAGAGTTCTTAATGTTTCGCGAAATTATTTTTGGCATTTTAATAAATAAAAAACTTGTTAAATCCGAGCTTCAAAAATAACGTATTTCTTCACTTAATTGAATTTTCTAATGTACGATGCAAAAAAACCAAGTATAGCAAAAAAAATTTAGTTCAAAAGATGCATCAACAACTTGACTCCGAAAGTGTTCATAAAAAACGGCGGCCAACTGGCATGTCCGTTGACTTGATCAACAAAGCCGAAAAAAACATGATGCAATAATAAGCAGAAATATGTAACGCACTCATACGCCGGGTTCTGGCAGCTTCGGGTAAAGTGTATGCAGTTTTTAGACACAACAACGCAGTTTTCTGTATTTTTAAGAACAGTTTTGGAACTCACTGTATGTGGCTGTCCACACTGACGCTGCATACAATAGAACAGAACTAACCACTTTCGTGGTAAGGAGGCGTCGGCTTGGCCTTGGGGCCCCCTGTGTTAGGGTGAAGACACAAAGAAAGCTGCTATCTGCTTTCAGCTTTCCTGCAGGCGGATACCAAAGTCTAGATATAACAAGTCTTTCATCTTGATACAAAATTTCCCCCGATAGTTGTGTGCGTGCATATATGAACATCATTGCTGAGCAAAACTTAACGCATACATCGTGAACTAGGCGAGACAAAGCCAGATTCTCTCTCTTCGATAAAGTATGCAGAACAGAAAAGGAAGCAAAATTGAATCAGTTTTTTTTTTCATAAATACTAAATATGCACCAATACATCAAGTTTATCCCCATATAAAATCATAAAATCTTCCGCTGGCTTGTTGTGTGCGAGCGTGTATAAAAATGTTGCGTTCTCTTTCTGGTACCCTGACATCGTCATTTAAAGAATGTGTGCATATAGCTGTTTGCCTTTCACTTACTAACCATATGAAGATGAAAGACTTGTTAATATCTAGACTTTGGCGGATACCTGCATTGATCGGCGCCGATCTACGCTGGTTCCTGACCACTACAAACGCATGAAAAAGCTGGTAAAATCACCAGCCACCATGTCTAGCTCATCGAATGATGACTTATTTCTAAAAGAATGGACCCCGGTACAATGTAGGTACATATATGGAAATTGGCTTTCGGTGAAAAAAAATTAAAGTGGATATTCTGATGCGGAAAACGATTCTTAACAAATTTGTTGGTGGGCACTTTTTCAAAAAACGTCACTGGAAAAATTACAGAGTCTTAAGACAACCCGCACGCTACAGCCTTTCCAATGGCCGACAGATACTTAACTGTAGCTAACGCTAAAGGCCGCTGGTCAAATGGTCAAATTGGATGTACATCCATGCTGTACCATGATTTTCATCAAACCTGCGCGCGCATCGAGTTTTGATTGGCCAACCGGCTCACAATTGATAGTTTTGGTTGTACTTCCGCACTTCGATGTACATACAATTTGATCGTGTATGGTGGCCTTAAAACCTCCCAGAATAACGCTTTAAAAACAATAAAAATATTTACGTGCGCGCGTGCGTGAGTTTTGTAACCTATTTATTATTATTTTTAATCACGCACGCGTGTTTTAATCTGTGTATGTATTTTTTATGTAGAAAGTTACAAGTATTCAGGCTATAAATCGTGACCAATACAGCCCTAGTGGCTTTGCTGATGGCGAAATCTAGCTAAGCTTTCCGGTTCAATCTCTTATCCAGCATTACTCCCAAATATTTGTATGAGTGAGTACCCAACTGTCGCACCCTGGATACAAATAGGACCAATTTTTAATGTTTGGAAAATAGGACCCTTCTCGGAGTTCTGTTCTCATGATATTGGTCACTTCTCCTTCTGATAATGGCAAGATCATCTGAATAGCCGATGACATCGAAACCAGATTCGTGTAGTTCAACAATTCATCAACAACCGTGACCAGCGTAACGGGGACAGAACTCCACCTTAAAGGCATCCCTTGATAGCCTTGATGCTAATGGTGGAGACACTCAGGGTAAAAGAAATGTCGCCTTACAAACATGGCATATATCTACTCAATTGTGTGGAGATTCAGTTTCTGAAAACCAGTGCTCTCGAAATAGAATTATAACCAGTGCTTTCGTAGGCTGACTGCGGACCGGTGTTATTTAACTAAAAAGTTTGTTTGACCCTTCATTCAAGGTAGAATTGGATGGCATCGAATCTAAACCCGGTATTCCCCAGGGCCCAATATTATCACCAGCTTTTTTCCTAATAGTTGTTCTGCTCTCAATCCTCTCCAACCCACTTCACAGCTTTGCTGATGACGGTACTCTGCGTGACTGTTACGCCTCCGACAATATTATACAAGCACGCCTCAGATCTTGTCATTTAGGTCGTCAACTCTTGTCCATCAATACCAAAAGAGACATAGAACTCATTCTTAATTGGGGCTGCAATAATCTGTCGTATGGAACCGTCCGAACGAAGAACTATGTCATATTTTCATCAGTAAATATGGTTATTGGCCTCTTAAGCATCTAACTAACATAAATCATAAGAAGAAGCCAATCATATTGATTTAAATAGATAGCTATGTACATAAACTCTCTCTAAGCACCCTAAGAAGAGTTAGATGTTATATATATATATATATATATATATATATATATATATATATATATATATATATATATATATATATATATATATATATATATATATATATATATATATATATATATATATATATATATATATATATATATATATATATATATATATATATATATATATATATATATATATATATATATATATATATATATATATATATATATATATATATATATATATATATATATATATATATATATATATATATATATATATATATATATATATATATATATATATATATATATATATATATATATATATATATATATATATATATATATATATATATATATATATATATATATATATATATATATATATATATGTATTTCAAACAAATGGAAGTTCGTTAAAAGCAACTCGCATTCGGTCCATTCCAGATCACTTTTAGAACAATACCCAATGTATTTCCTTAACTTGCGGTTTCTATCTAAATTCGAAAAATTCGTTGCGCCTTGATTACTTAAAAAATATGGATTGATTTAATAAAAACACTTTCATTAATTCTTCCGCCTTAAATAAATACATTTTTACTAATTTCACTAAATGAAAACTTCCAATTTGCTGCATTAACTTACAACATTCAATTATGAACAATTAAATTGGAATTGCACATTTTTAGATAACTCTTATTAAGATAAGAAATACGAGCTTTCGGCAGTAAAAGTGTGTCTACCTTGAAATTGAGATAAATTGTGAACGACGACTGAATGGATACAAAAAAATGGAAATAACAACAACAACAAGAAACAGTTTTTCCGTGCAATTAACTACCCACACTAATTATGAATATTACGGTTAAGTAATCTTCTTCTTGGGTGTCTATTATAGACATTGGCAGGCGTGACACGCGAGCATAACACTGAGCAGCGCAATTTTAAGGCCATTAAAATGCGAACAAAGGGAAAAGTTATGGTTTCAATTAGAATAATTTGCAAAAGTAATCTACTTTGTGTTGGAAGGTGTTATAAAATGCTGTATTCATAAAAGTTAGGGGAAATTCCCGCGTTAAGTTCTTCAACAAAAGCAAACATCACTGGGACATACCGCTTGAAATAACAATTGTCCTGCTTTCTTGGAGTGGACAAGATAAAACATGAACTTTTCCACCCTCATCTACCCCCTCCAAAAATTGCTTAAAGTAGAGATATAGAGCTTAAGTATGGGGTATGTTGCTCCTGTTTGGAATGTGCTTTATCTGTCGAGATTCAGTTCTTGAATTAAAAAACAAGGATTGTTATGAAATATACTTTCGAAGGTTGATTCTTAACTAAAAATGCACGCAAAGTATTACCTAAATTTGTATTCGCGTTCCTGAACGAAGACTACAATAAAGACTGGTGGTATAATGAAGATAAATGTGATATAGACTGAAGTTATTCGAACGGCATTCTTCTTCTTTTTTAACGGCTCTCCGACATCGCCAAGCTCTGAGCGTCCTGGTCTACGCCATCCTTCCAGCGGAGGTTGGCTCTCCATCGCTGTCGCACCCCATAAATCTTACCACAAAAGACTTTCCGAGCAGGTTCATCTTCACTCATACGAGATAGACGCCCTGACCAGCGGAACCTTCTCTTCACAACATCTATGCCGCGATAGCGCTCGTAGATCCCGTCATTGTAGAGTCTCCGGAATCGCCCTTTCTCACATAAGGCGCCAACAATCCTCCGAAGTATTTTCCTCTCGAACACCGCCAAGAGGTTAAAGTGCTTTTTGCCAAGCACTTACGTCTCGGATGCCTATGTGAGTACCGGTAAGACCATCGTCTTATATAGTAGCAGTTTGAACGTTATGGTTAGATGCTAGGACTTGAAGAGCCTTGACAGACTATAGTAGGCTTTGTTGGTGTTTAGCAATTGTGCGCGTATTTCTGGTTCCATTCTATTGTCATCTGCTACTATTGACTAAATGATTTTACCACTTCAAACTCGTGTTCCTGTACATTGATTGTTAGGTGGTCTTGCAGGCCTTGGTGGTCTTGGGGCCACCACGTATCTACTTGGATTTACTTTCGTGGATATGCAGTCCCAACTTTCGTGCCGCCCGCTGAATCTGGGTGAAACAGTGCTGTTAATGTTCTACCAATGATGTCAATGTCGTCTACATACCTCAGTAATTGGTCATGGTGAAGCTACATAGTCGTGTTAGCTTATTGGGGATAGCGAATTCTCTCAGGGCTTTGTAGAGGTCTACTGTGGCTATGCTATCAAAGGCGGCCTTAAAGTCTATGAAGAACTTTTGGATTGAATTATGAAACTTTATACATTTTTCATCGACGGCCTCAGGCCTCATGGTGAAAATATGGTCACTTGTTGATTTTGATTGGCCTGGACTGAAGCCACACTGGTATTGGCTTATGATATTTCTAGCATTTTGGGACCATCCTGTTATGTTGGACAGTGGAGAACATCTTATACGCAATACTCAACAACTTTATACTGCGAGAATTGGTGCACGTTCTGATATCTCCTTTTTTATGTACCGGGCACAGGATACTCTTTTCCCAGTCTTCTGGAATCGCTTCCTGCTATACTGCACAATTAATTACTGAATCGCTTGGTATAGTGTAGGCCTTCCATATTTAAAACTAACTCCCCATGAATGCAATCTGCACCCGAGCCCTTGTTGTTTGTAAGTCGGTCGATGACTCCGCTAACTTCTTCTCAGATTGGTGACTGCAGCATAGGTTTATCATCAGTTATTGGTGGAGCCTACAATTCCTCATTTAGCTCGCCATTTAGCAATTCATGATAGGGTGCTTCCCATCGCTCCAACATGCCTTTAAGGTCGGCGATCAGATTACCTTCCCTGCAGTATGTAAACTCCCGAGCCTTCTGCGGGTTTCGCTCTCTGTAATATTCTAGTTCACAAACGCGATTTTACTCCAAAGTTCGTTTTTCCGTCTATGAACTCTATTTTCTTCACTCTGAGCTCCTTGTAAAGTATTCTCTGACACTGAGACTGAGATTCTGTGACGAACTGGCATTGCATCTAATAAGCATTTCAGCTGCCAATAGAGGTCTTTTCTTTTGCTGGCAATCAAATTTATTTAATTGAAGAGCGATTTCGAGAATAATTGTATAAGGAGTGCATTGAGGCAACTGTAAGCAATAATACGTAACATACGCCAATAAAAGCACATTTTCAAAATAAAAAAAATAATTATTAAACATATGTCCAATTGAATTTTTCGACAATAATCCGAAAGAACAATGCTATATATTTTGCAGCGAATTTTGATGTCTATAAATCCACTGGCCGCCAGGGCCGTCAGAATCAACCTCATCTTTGGCTACAACTTCTACGTAATCTCCCTGTTATACTTCTCCAAAGTTTGGAATCTAGGTCATGTTCAGCCCATTCCGATCAAAGTGAATTCAACAACCCTTCTCATTACTTTACAATTGCAATTATTTATATTCCCTCCTCAAAATTATGGAGACAATAATCAGTTGATGAAAGTTGAGGCAATATGTAGGTAGAATCTAATCAAATTCTATATGGCGGTGGTAACTGGCAGTAAAGCTGCCATCTTAGCTCTCAACATCAACCTGATCTCATCAAAGCTGGTCAAATGAGCTCTAACGCATAAGCAGAAATGTAAACGTCGCCCTACTGTGGGTTCAAGGCCATAGGATTATACAAAGGAATGAGAGAGCTTAGAGAAACATGGGTGTCTATTAAAAGGAAAAGCCAATAAAGACATAATTTCATATAGTTGCTATCCTTGATCATTGCAACGGGAAGAATTAACAACATGTAGTACGACCAAGAGAACACGAGAGCATCCAACGTACTTGATACAGTTCTTGAACGCTACAAAATGGATCTAAAAACTGTAACAAGCCTAGTGGTGACCGGGAATGAGTGGCATCAAAACGGCGATAATGTGATAATTACAGGTCAGCACAGAGTATATGGGCCTCGCCACCTCAACCAACCAACCAACCAAATTCGACACGACAGGCAGAACGGCTGTAGACCAAATAGCCCAACTGGCGACCTCCTAGTGTATTTAATCAAGCATCTCAACCTAAGCATCCATCGTTTTAGAAATATCTGAGTAAGCTCCGAGGTATCGGTAAAGACTTAATCCTAAGGAATTGGATTGAGAGTTTATGTTATGTTCGTTCAATTAAGGTAATATGGGATAGGCTCGAATTTAAACACACCATATCTCATCTCTAACAAAACTTCCTGCACCGGCCTACCTATTTCATTGGACGGTGTGAATCCTCAGCATAACTTTAACTGAGAATTGGCGATTTAAAGATCACATATCTAGGATTCCTTGAGATGCAAGTTCCCCCTTCAGGCAATAGCGTGCGCTGCAATTACAACCTCTACATCCGGCTCGCCTCAAGTACAGCTCATTTCTCTGAGCTGGCGCTTCAAAAAGCACCTTAACGTGGTTTGACAAAGTACAAACCATCAGTGATGGCACCTCTTACCTCACCATTGACTCATTGAGCCACCGTAGAAATGCAGCAGCCTTAACAAAATTGCTATCGCTTTTACCACAGCGAAATTGCGGCCTTCCCTGCTGCACGGCTATATTTTTCCCGCGGCACAAGATTAGACCACTCGTCTCACTCTCATTACCCTACAGCCCTCCTTTTTGCGGTACGGTCTAGAAGTTCGTTCATAAAGAGACAGCTCAAGTAAGCCCGCTACATACTATCGTCGTATTCTGCGTTTGTCGAACAACGTTGTCCGAACGACGAACGACGTGCGCCTCTAGTCTATACACATTACTCGTATTTAGTTCGCATAGTACCGAGGACGAAGATATTTTATTGGCAGTAGCGGCGTTTCTTGCCTTTACATAAAATTGTCAAATGACATTTGTTTTTGACATGTCATAAGACTATCTGTCAAAATTTGAACTGAAAATTTCTGTTTTGACTTGCCAAAATTAAGTCTGAACACAATACGAAGTCAGTTGGACTATCAAATCGTAATTTTGACAGTAAAGTCATATGACAAGTCATATAATGTAAAGGTACGTTTAACGACGAACGACGGCACACAGTTTTAATCCACACTATCATCGTACAGCGTACAGCGAACGGAGAGAAATCAAAATGGATTTGATTTTTCGCTGTGGCGAAAAACGCGGCGGCGTTCTCATCCACACTGCAATTTTCTATCGTCGTTCGTCGTTCGGACAACGCTGTTCGACGAACGCGGAGTAAAACGACGATAGTGTGTAGCGGGATTTACACCCATTGTTTTACTACCATGCCTAATATTAACTGGAATATAGTCAATTTGTTTATGATGTCTGCCATCTGATGACGTTCATGTCATTTTGTGTATGTTGGGGTAATAATGTTGGTCCTTGCTAGCGGGGGAGTAATGAAATGGCCCCTTATAAACATTTGCGTCAAAATCGCCCAATAGGACTTTCATTCCGTAGGAAAGGACTTTACCATGTGTCAGGCTACATGACATCCATCCTTTCCTTGTTCTGGTTCAGGATTTCTTCTGTAGGCGTTTTATTTGCTTAGAAACTGTCAAAGAGCTTGGAGCAAGATTGCTTGATTTCCCCATAAAAACAAATTTGTCAAAAAGTGCGCACTATAGTCAAAACTATTGAACACAAATTCTAATTTTTTGAAACCATGTATCGTCTTGTTCCTGCTCAGTAGATCTTCCCTAACTGGTTTTGGTTGGTCAGTAAAAAGTCACTGCAAAACCATTAAAATTTTATGCATCCATTTTCGGTGGGTAATAAAAATTTTTAGTTTCGCCTAGAAGAAAAAAATGCATAAAACTTTTGCTCTAGAATACGTGAAATGTTTGGAAGATGTGCAGGAATTTAAACCTGAATGCAAATTGGACAAGAGATTAGAGATTCCCCTTCGCACCTAGCTACCAGTCGAACAATCAAAGCGGTCCGAACTTTTATTGTTTTCTGATTGACCAAACTTCGTTATAAGACATTCGGCAGTGGCTAGAGATTGTCTTGCTTGATTTCTTGTGGCCGCACAGTGCTGTTCGCCTTATCCAAATACTCGATAAACATAAACGAGAGTAAAATTGTTCGCCTTTTGATCATTGTCCCCACACGTAATGACACCGCTCAGCCGCTGAACGCCCGCCATAGAATGCATGTATTGCATAATTATTTTTTTACGATAATTTAACAGCCATTTTATTGATAGTAAAAAATTTTATGATTCACTAAATGAATTATGAACGATTGTGTTACGATAAAAGCGATAAATTTTTTGATGAGCGGACCATTAAGTTTTTGAATCGTAATCGCTGTTTTGTCCCGCTCTCTCTATGCTTGCCTGGCTCCACGCTCCCCTGTTGCCATAATATAATTTTCGAATTAAATTTTTTGGTAACAATTTCGCTATTTATTGTGCCTGTGCCACCTTCCGCGATGATTTATTGATGTTTTCTGTTTTTTGACACTTATTTTTTTTCCTCTTGTTTTCGTTCATTTTTGTAAAATCAGGTGTTGATATATTGCTTCGTTTATGGGCTTTTATATTTGGTAACAAGTTGTTACTTTGTTGGTAATGAAGCAATTAAATCGTAATCTTGACATAAAATTTTATTATTTAACAGCAATTTGACAGGTAGATGAACCAAGGTCGAGGAAATAAATCCTTTTAAATTTTTTTTGTTGTCTTTCGGGAAAAAAGGATGTTACGCAATCCTTTTTCGTTTTAGGCTTAAGTGATTTTATGATAGGCTTAGGTTTCTCGGGCAGGTGAATTGATTCTTTGACCTTCAGGTAGTTACTTATTGAAATTGTTTTTGAAAGAATTACCTTTGATTTTTTAAGGTAATTTACTTGGTTCATGGTTGGGTTAGAACTTAAATTGTTTAGGAAAGGTTACAATTGCATAGTAAAGCATTGCGTAACTAATGCGGTTTTTTTAAAGATGCGTCATTAAGGGTTGAACTCAAATCAGTCATAATACGATTGTCTCACGAATTATTATTTTTGTTTATATCTCAAAATCTCCAATTTATATGTTCGTAGAATTTTTATATGAATTTATTTTGCAAATATTTGAAAACATCTTTCGAAGTTAGAACGATTTTGCATAATAGTAGTTATAATCGTGTCAAATTAGCAAAAGGCTTCCCAATTTTTTGAAGTAGAACCAAATGGCCTAACTTTTTTTGGAAAGTGTTCAAATAGACTTATTGATCAAGTGTTATATGGTCTGAGGATATGCAAATGTTTTTATCCATTATTTATTTAGCAAATGGCTAAAGTTAATGAACCATTAATTACCTAACAAATTAAAAATCTCGGAAAATATCTAACTAAATGGATCCAAAATCTATACTCGGGGTTAAATTTAAAAATTCAAAATGGGGGATTCAATATGGCTTTAAAAGTCGGCCATATTGGATCTGCCAATTTGAATTTTGAAATTTGAACCTCGGATTCGTGTTCAGCGTATAGATTTTGGGTACAAGTATTACTTGAAAATAAGTTAAATCAAGCACAACTATGAACGTTCCAACATCGAAAGCGTGGACCGGGTGAAGTTAGAAGTAAGTAGTTCGACAATATATAAAAGAATAGAAGAGATACAGGGTAGCTAAAAAGACATAACTTTCGAAACTTAAGCTCAAACCAAGCTTGCTACTTACCAGACGACTTAACGGACTAGTAGGCAGGCTTAGGGTGATTTCCAAGACTGATTTCAGCACATAAAAAAACTAAAAACGATTACTTAAATACAGAGAAGATAAGAAGCAAGAGTAGGTACATAAAGAGCAAAAAAAAAAACATATGAAAAGCACTATTGGAAAAATTAAATATCTTTAACAGAGGAGAAATAAGGAAGGAATGAGGGTTGATACCGAGCCTACTGTGCAGAAAGTAAAAGAAGCAGTAAATAAGCTTAGAAAAGACAAGTCACCAGGTTTTAGATATGTATGAAGAAGATCAGGGCCGTAGCCAGAAATTTGGTCCGGTGGGGGCCCGGGACGTAGTTATAAATCTTCCTTGGGCGGGGGGGGAGTGGATAACTCTAATATTGAAGTAGAATTAATTAAAGTGAAAAACAGCTTGCTTATTGTCAATCAAATGACGTTGATCAAAGTAAACTGAGTCTCTCATTGCCCGTTGAGTTTCATATGTAAGTTTTGATTCTCTTCAGTGTCGAAAATGACCTCTCCACACTTGCCGTTTTGGCCGGATAATTTTTATATCACAATTTATATTCAGGGGTTGCAGCACAGAAGTCGTTTGAACTCATTTGTTACGAGTTTTAAATGGAAAAATTCAATGGAAAACTCGAAACAGATGACTTGAAACAACTTGTGTGCTGCCACCTCAGCTCTTACAGCGGATTCTGATACCTACTCGATCATTGAAGTATGGAGCGAGATGATCCAAGTAATTTACTTTTTCAGTTGCGGCAAATCCAGGGAGAAATATCGGTAAGCTTGAAAGGATTCCCGCATTATCTTTAAAAAGTTTGTCTGACAAATTCTGAATTACGCTATCGACCCAAGGAATAAAAATAGCAGAACGAAAATTACACTTCAACAGAGTCTGTTTGATAATTAAAACGAGCTGTTTGCTTCAACGTGAGTCTCGGAATTTTGAGTTCCATATCGAATACGTACGTCTTTCGCGAGTTTTTCAGCTGCTCTAAAAACTTTGTCGAATGATACTTCTGCATTTTTTCGATCTTCTTGAAGCGTATCCACAATATCGTGAACATGCTTTAAGGCCCAACTATAATGCACGTAACAAACGCACGTCAGCCGACGTGCGTAAATATCAAACTTTCGTCAAACGTATAATGGTTTGTGTATACGGAAAGTTTTCACAAGTTTAAAATTATTAAAATGCATAATTATTATTCATTGACTAATAAAACTTGGCTATTAATCTTTGCATATTAAAAATAATCATGTTTATTTTCAATTATAATAAATTTTTCATCAAAGTCACTCCCATAAATTTGAAGCACAACATTTTCCATACTCTTTCTTGTTTAAAACCCACCCCAAAAAAACAGCTGCCATCAATTTAACTACGTACGTTTAGCGCGGTTCTTTTCGCATTTTTACGTTTAACGAAACTTAATGAAACAAAATATGACCGACGTACGTCCAATATGGCCGAACCCATTAGTTTCCATGAGAGCGCCCAGATGACGTGCGTTTCTTACGTGCATTATAGTTGGGCCTTTACTGCTGATGGCATATTACGTGCTTTTTCTTGCAGTCGAACTGACAAAGGAAGCGTGAAACTGAAAAGTCTGTCACAAACCAAGAGACTAACGATGAACTCGCTTTTCTGAACTGCTGCAAGTAAGCAGACCGTGTTTTTGAGATGATCCTAGATTTCCCAGTAAGGACCCCACACTTTTCCTATGGAAAATGGCTTTCGGCTAATTTTCTTGAAATTTCCCCGCCCAAATACAACCTCCAAGGGTCTACACGTAGATAACAGATTTCTGAATGTAAAACAATTTATTCTGGTAGTCTACCCGACGGCTACCCAAAACAACCACCCCTTTGACCCTTCAACCACCGACCACCTAACCCCTCCTCTCCTACGTCCCCTCAACCCAAACTGTCAGTAAAGTCAAAATGCAGAGTACTCACCTTTCAATTCATTCGTTCTTGATTTTTTGGAAAACCAACAATACTTTGTTGGCCTTGTGCGAGTCTCCTTCCGACTATTCGATTCGTTCGTAAACAAGCAAGGCCCTTTTACATCCCAAGCGCAAAGTGGAAACGCAAGTTTGAGCTCTTTTATCGTACAGAAATTTGTATGTTTTCTCTCTGTTGCACGAACGTGGATTCCAGACAGAGAGAAAGCATACAAATTTCTATGCGATAAAAGAGCTCCAATTTGCGTTTCCACTTTTCGCTTCGGATGTAAAAGGGCCTTAATATCAAAAAATTGGGTTGGGGTTCGTTTAGGCGATTAAAAAGTGAAAATTAGATTTCCGCGTATTACGAATTTGAAAATTTTGAATTTGGGTTTGTGGGCATATTGGAAATTTTAAAAATTAGGGAAACGGGAAAATTACGAAAATGCAAATTTAGGAATTTGGAAATATTCTGCGAATTTTCAATTCGATATTCGAAATTGGAAATTCAAAATTTTCCGAACTTTTTGACATTCACAATTCCAAAAATTTAAAAATTTACAATATTGTTACTCAGAATTTCGAGAAGGGCCCGGGCCCTATAGCTGGCTACGGCCCTGAACAAGATGGTACAATACATTCAGACGCAGAAAGAGCTACCTGACAAATGAAATATAGAAATTATTTGGCCTCTAAACTAAAAATCGGAGTAAAAATGAAACTTACCCGTCTTATTTGTAATCAAGCGTGCTGCCCCGTTGCGGGCGCCGTGCAGGCTAGTGCGTGCCTGCTGCATGCTAGGTGCGGGCGAGTTTTATTATCGCGCATGAAATCGCCTGTATGGCACCCAAGCAAGGCAAGGTCTGTTCATATTTTTTCTAGACTAAAGGGAGCAAACTTGGAGCTCAAAATTGGGGAAAATTGTATAGGACAAAGAAAACGGGTAATTATCTTGGTGACCATAAAGGATGCCAATATGATACTCAGTAGAACGGCTCTCGTGCGATTGCGTAAGTCAAGCAACATTGGACATAGTTAGTACTTAGCTGGGGGGCTGCTTGGTAAAACAACACTCGCGTTTGGAATGGTCTATGCCGTTAAACGTTCATGCCAGTAGCGTTTTTATCAGCTTTTTCAGTAATTGGACGACCAGAGCGTGACTCAGGAGTGTGTGCGCAGCAGATTTTGCTAAAATGTCTTTACCGGAACACAGAATACATTTTTTTCACAAACCTGCGCAGCGCTCTTTTCTTTATCATAACAAGAATGCAAACTTTACCGCAACTTTTCAATATTTTTCTTAATTTTCTAACCACTACACCAATTTCAATGTTTCTACAATCAAAATAACATACTCGAACTGTCACCTCTCAAACCAGCTGAGATTCGTGGTTCGTCACTTTTTGCAATTGATTTCATCTATCGGAAAACGCCAGGAACTTTCTGGGAATATTTTAAGGGCAATATTTTAATTTAGTTTAAATAAATAAATAAATAAATAAAAAAGTTAAAAGCCGGTTTTTATGATTTTAAAGCGCAAATATATTGTTGTGAGTTTTCAATGACTTTGGTCAACTTAATTATTCTTTGAAAACAGTAATCGAAGTTAACATTCAACAAAATGCATGCATTAAATTCTTTCTAGTGGTGTAATGCCGTTTTCTTAACAAAGTTGAAAATTTACCATATTCCGGGCAATAGCCAACGTCAGTTTAAAATCAAGTTTAAGACTCAACATCACCACGACCAATTGTGTACCTCCTAAAGCTGTCAAGTAAAAGCGGGCTGCTCCTAATAAGGCTTACAAAGTTATTAACATAAATTAAATTGGACTAATATCAAAATCAACATCGCACCACATAAACTACCCGAAGTAATTACTTGGCTAGTCGCCAACTAGAGTCCAGTCCACTTAATATTTTCTAGCTTCTCCGTCGAAATAATTTATCTCATCAGACAAAGTAGAAACTTAAAAAACTCAGGCAACTTCTTATCCGCACTATAAGCTCAAGTCAGGTGACACATCCACAAAGTAACACGAAATCCACAGGCATCCGTCGCACCAGAAGACGGCGGAAAGACGTGTTCCTGAATAATTACGTTATTAGCGTCTAGTCTGTCGTGGATTTTCGCATGTGCTTCTGCATTCTGATTTTTTCCGAAGGTTGGCAATCTTGGCTCTTGGGGGACCTACAGAGTGACAAGCTGGCAGACAGCAGAGGAATGTGCAGTTACGCGAGGAACTCTAATGTAGTAATCACCCGCCATGCAGATACCCATCACAATGGACATAGTTTCGTTTAGAAGATCACTTTCGGCGGTATTCGCCTGGTCGTTAGGTAGTTACTTTAGTAGGTAATTATGCCGGGGTCTCACACGATTCCCGCCGTTCCGCCGATCCACTGTGCACGCACAAGCTGCGAGGCTTCCCCGAAACGAGGATACCCCAGGTGCTTGGGATCCGGCCATAGAATTGCGTGACACTCGTGATATTCGCCATAAACCTTCAGAGCTTATCTTCCATGGTAGTCTTTAATAACCTGTTTTACTGCATCCAATCAACTGAAGAAGGTGCATTTGAATACGAAAAAAAAGAAAATGGCGAAGGAAAAGCCTTTTCGTCCAAGCCCAATATCCGCCCCGAACCAGCTCTTGATGTAGGGCAATTGCAAGATGGCCGAATCCTTAAATTATTCATAAAGGAGATTGCCACTAATTTGTTTGTCTCCCCGAAAGAGGGAGGTCATGCAATAATTAAAAAATATCGTGCTTGTAGCAATATGAGTGCGAGTGCCTCGAGTTTCCGTTAAATCCGTTGATAAATTCGTTTAAATTATGCGATTCTGAACATTAAGGTGGAATTACTGTCAGGAACTGGTTTGGAGCTGTGCCACCCATTTTCTTGCCGATTGATAAGGGTTAAGAGGTATAAAGTAAAACGTTTTAAGAGCGCTTGCGAATATTTGTTTTCATCACAAAATGCTATAATGGATGGAAATAAATTTAGGCATTTTAAGGTTTTTGCAGTTACAATAAAAATTCGCGTTGTCGGAGATATGATTCTACATTTGTTACTGGAAGTTGCGTTTTATTAAAGGATCTGACATGTACTAAGGTTTCTTTCTTTCTTTTTGTTAGCTATCGGATCCACAGTAGCACAGCCGCTACTTGAATTATCTAATTAAGCCCTTAACAGCTCCTATACCTTACAGATTTGGATGCCAGACCGATCCAATTCTGCAGCCTGTCTAGAGATGCTACTCGTTCGAACAACGGGATGCCAAATTATATAGGTTACATTACGCAGCTCCTCATTATCCCGGGACAGGGGCAGATCAATTCTCCTCGAAGCAAAGCGAACAAGCCTCGGCTCTTCCGATTCTCCATAGATGAAAATTTTAGGGACCAGTGTCCGGCGATAAAGCCAGCCAGTATCACTACAACCTTCCAACTGCGACCTAGCAATTCTCTGGCGACCTTACCAAACAGGGAGAAACCCCTTTTCTATGTGAAAAAACTACGCTAATGAATCACTGCTTGTGCCCGCAGTCCGTCATCTCGTACTCATCATGGTGCAATGTTTAGTAGTAAGCTTAGTTCGAAGGAAGGAATTTATTAATAGGTTAATAGTAGTCTAGAAAGTACTGAAGGAGGACGTGATGGACCCTGTGTTTCAGTTGTATGTTCTACGAGTTCGCAAATACTGACTGCGAAAGGAGGGCTGAAGTCCGTGAGATTATGCCAAACAGACTTGCAGAAATAGCATTCCAATAAAAGCAGGAGAGCATGAATGTCTGAGAAACAGTAGCTATGATCTAGCCATACAACTTTGCCTTGGCAGCAACATAGCTATGGTGACTTAATGTGTCGAATAAAGAGAACATGGAGGAAACACCACTAAGCTTGATAGAGTGGTTTTGGACTTTGTCTAGGCCCGCCAAGATGAGTACCGGCCCATACAATTGAGTTGAATTCGAGGCTTGTAAATGACAGGCCGCACCACTGCTTGAAGGAGAAATTTATATCTATTAAGAAAATTCAAAAATTGTCATGCTTAGCTACCGATTTAGAAGGTCACAAAATCAGACTTAAGGTCACAAAAATCAGTTTTTCTTAAATATTTCGTAAATTATTTGTTTAACGTTAATTTTGGCTAAATAACATTTATTCATTGGACTTTCTTTATAGGTAAATGTTAAGTACCGTTGTTACTCCAACGATCTACTAACAATTAACCGACTTGAGGAAACTTCCGTCGAGCTATTCGCGAAATAAGGCCACAAACAAAATTTGGTTAACAGAATGGGCCACTGCCAAGCCAGCCGCCGCAGTCATTTGGGTGAAATTGTTTTACATAAATAAACGGAAGATAAACTCTCTTCAATAAAGCAGCATTCATTGAAAAATATTAAATGGTGTAGTTTTAATAACAATTTCAAAAAGAACTTACAGATGGCCACCCGTTTATATGCACTGAGGAAGGCTTAAACTGTTGAAATATTGACAGGCTTGTAATCTGATAACATCTGCTGGGATCTCATTCATAACGCGGCCACAAGCATACACAACAAACACATGCACTCGTATAGGATAATGGGGTATGCGTTGCTCCACCTGCTTGTCACCCAGAATTCTCGAAAACTATTGGTTCTACGTAAATTTTGTTAAGGACATTTTTATGCAGATTTATCTCACGAACAAATTTTACTTAGCCAAAATTTACGTAAAACGGAGATATTTGAGAAAAACTGATTTTCGTGACCTTTGACCCTCCGTAACTTGAGTGGCCGGTCAGTTGGCTTTGTGGACTTTTGGGAAATTATTTGTAACCCCAAAATAAATAGAATACCGCTGTAAAATCTTCAGTTGGATTTTTTTAGAGGTTTGGCCGTTTTTTTGTATAAAGTGACTGGGCTATAATAGTCCGGGGAAATTAGCAAAAAAAGGCACGAAAGGAGACAAAATTCCAAAATGGCTGGAAATTGGACTACAGCTTCCTTGGGACATTTTAAGAAAACAATTTCGGAATCACAAAAAAAACATGGCCGCCGGAGATATCAGTTTTTGGCAAAAAAATCACTCAAAAACTGGTTTTTTTGAAATTTTTTGTGATCAGTCAATACAAAACATTATTCCCTACAAAATACCGCTCTTGAATTTTTTTCGAAAACCTTGACCTTTCCGAATTATTCAAAGTATTTTTTGGCTGAAAAGTTATTTTTGGAAACTTTGACCTTGAAAAACTTCGAAAGGGTTAGGTTTTCGAAAAAACGACAAGAGAGCTTTTGTAGGCAATAACGTATTGACTGATCAAAAAAAAATTTCGAAAAAAACAGTTTTTGAGTGATTTTTTTGCCAAAAACTGATATCTCCGGCGGCCATGTCTTTTTTGTGATTCCGAAATTGTTTTCTTAAAAAGTCCCAAGGAAGCTGTAGTCTAATTTCCAGCCATTTTGGAATTTTGTCTCCTTAAAATGCTAATTTCCCCGGACTATAACTAGTAGTAGTGATGAGCAAGACTCGTCTTGCAATGGTCTTGCATTCTTCCCTGTTTTTGCACATTTAGCAAGACCAAATAAAACCAAGAAAAGACAAGACAAGACAAGACAAGACTGCAAGATCAAGATAGCAAGATTTTTGGTCATCACTAAGTGCCCAAGTCGAATTCATTATGTTTAACGAATGTTTAACGAAAGCTTTTATGCCGTGTTATGTCAGCCGTAGCCACCTTCATAACAAGTTCTGGTTCCGAACTTGACATGTGCACTTGGCACATGCGCTTATGCCATGCATAGTTGGACCTTTAGAAGTTTCCACAACTGGGATGCACCCTCAGTCATTAGGAATTTAAGAGGTAAAAATTGTCTCAATCTTGTTACAACAATCTTTCTATTCAAATTATTTACATTCTTGGACTGTATAAGAAGGAAATACATATATCGTCAAGAAGTAAAGGTATGAACTTTTGCTTCCACCCACATCAAGTGTTCTAGTAAAGCACTAGAACACTTTAACTGATACAAGATACTTTCGTGTCGAAATAAAGGTACTGTAACTTTGTTTGGAATCTTGTTTGCCTAGGCCGGTTTTACACGACCGGACACCGAACAGACAAAACGAACGAACAAACTAGCGTTTATCGGGAAGAGGGTGAGAGAGGACGATGGAAAACCGGCCCCTCTCACCCTCTTTCCCATAAACCCCAGTTTGTTCGTTCGTTTTGTCTGTTCGGTGTCCGGTCGTGTAAAAGGGCCCATAGCATTCGAAACATCCAGGCGGCAGAGTAAAAACTCTGTCGCGATATAAAATTAGCATCCTCGCTTCCAGAATCTCTTCTATAATGCGTAGAATCGTTTTGTCGAAATTGATATTTAGTCCTACGTTGACATGGTGCTTTCGGTGTCACCTGTTACCACGATGTCACCATCGACAGCATAAACTTGGTTGGAAAAGTTTCGGCCATTGAGTAGCTCTAGCAGTTCATCTACAACTAGGCGCCATAGAAGTGGAGATTAAACTCCTCCCTTTGGGCTTCATTTTGCTATAGTGCCCCCCAGAGATCCCTTAAGGTCCGGTTACACCCAACGATCTGCTGTGCCAATTGGCTTGCGCAAGTCAATTTGCGCAAGTGAATGGTTGCTTGAAAAGGTCCGGTTACACGCAACGATCTGGTTGTGCAAATTGACTGGCGCAAGTCAATTGGTGCAAATAAAGTGAATGAACTTTAATCGGTTTACAGGCAACGATTTATTTGTACAAATTGTCTGGCGCAAGTCAATTGGTGCAAATAAAATGAGGGAAAATGACACTAAATGACGCTAATTTGACACGATTATTATATTATATTGATTATGATAAGGTCGGAGGAGCGTCATAAAATTTCACCATTCACCCAAGAGCATGCTGAGGGTTGTCGCTGAGGCTTGAACATCGTTTAAACGCTCATGCCAAAACACCAACCTCAAGCCGATTTTCTAAGAACATATATTTTGCACAAGGCAACCTTTTTGGCTCGCGCCAGCCAAAAATTTGCGTTTACACGCCACTTGGGAAAATTGACTTGCGCAAGCCAATTGGCACAAGCAGATCGTTGCGTGTAACCGGACCTTAAACGCAAATTTTTGGCTTGCGCAAGCCAAAATGTTTGCCTTGTGCAAAATATGTGTTCTTAGAAAATCGGCTTGCGGTTGGTGTTTTGGCATGAGCGTTTAAACGATGTTCAAGCCTCAGCTACAACCCTCAGCATGCCCTTGGGTGAATGGTGAAATTTTATGACTTTCCTCCGACCTTATCATAATCATTATAATATAATAATCGTGTCAAATTAGCAAAAGGGTACCAACTGTTTTTAAGTTGAACCAAATGGTTCACTAGTGACT
Source organism: Thereva nobilitata (assembly GCA_963855945.1). Classification (NCBI taxonomy): domain Eukaryota; kingdom Metazoa; phylum Arthropoda; class Insecta; order Diptera; family Therevidae; genus Thereva; species Thereva nobilitata. Next base: position 108,517,123 of record OY979695.1, on the reverse strand, counting down.
GGTTCATTTTCACTCAGTTTATTTGCACCATTTGACTTGCGCCAGTCAATTTGTACAAATAAATCGTTGCGTGAAAACCGATTCATGTTCACTCAGTTTATTTGCACCAATTTTCAGAAGCAGATCGTTGCGTGTAACCGGACCTGAAAAGATGGCATCCCGCCAGAATTGTTGAAAGCCGACTCAAGCCTCATAGCAGATGCGCTACAGCCAATCCTGGAAATAGCATGGAACACCTGTACCTTTCCGGAGGATTGGACGGAAGGTATCATAGTCAAAATACCAAAAAAGGGGGACCTAACAATATGTGACAACTGGAGAGGCATCTGTCTATTATCTACTGTGGGCAAAATCTTGTCCCACATATTACTATCAAGGATAAGAGAGGCAGTAGATCGAACGCTTAGAAGACAGCAGGCTGGATTCAGAAAAGGCCGCTCCTGCATAGACCACATTAACACCTTGAGAATCATAGTGGAGCAGTCTACTGAATTCCGATCCCCCCTTTACCTTGCTTTCGTAGACTATGAGAAAGCGTTCGACTCGGTTAATAGGAGCTTTATATGGCGAGCTCTACGGCAACGTGGACTGCCGGATAAAATAATAGAATTGATAAAAGCTCTATACAACAATTCCAAATGCAGAGTTCTTCACAATGGAAAACTATCCGACAGCTTTGAAGTGAGCTCAGGAGTACGGCAAGGATGCCTACTTTCGCCATTACTATTTCTTATAGTAATAAACGACATCCTTGTCAGCGCTCTAGATACTAGAACAGGTGGCATACAATGGGGATTGTTAGACCGCCTTAAGGACCTCGACTACGCGGATGATATCTGTTTGCTGACCCACAGACACCAGGACCTCAGAAACATGTTAAACAATTTGGCAACAGAAAGTAGTTCAGCAGGCTTAAGGTTAAATCCGACTAAAACCAAAGAAATGCGGATAAATGCAAACACCCTTCAACGAACAGCGCTAAATAACCGTGACGTGGAACTGGTAGACAAATTCTGTTACCTCGGTAGTATTATTACCGAAAACGGCGGTACAGAAGAAGACGTCAGTTCCAGAATAAATAAAGCAAGAAGCGCATATGCATGCCTGTTTCACATATGGAGATCAACAGAGATCTCAATTAACACCAAATTGCGGCTGTTCAACTCCAACGTTAAGGCAGTTCTTTTGTACGGTTGCGAAACATGGAAAGTCACCCAATTCATCACAGGGCGCCTACAAGTTTTCATCAACAGATGCCTACGTCGTATCCTAAAAATCCGCTGGCAAGATAGAATTTCAAATGAAGAACTATGGCGCCGTGCCGGCCAAGAAAGGATAGACGACCAAATCAGGCGAAGGAAATGGAATTGGATTGGCCACACCTTGCGACGCGAAAACGAGAATCTAGCCAAACAGGCCCTCGACTGGAATCCGCAAGGAACCCGTCGAGTCGGAAGACCTAGAACAACGTGGAGGAGAACTCTATTAGCAGAGGCCGCAACAACCGGGAGATCCTGGTCAGAGCTGAGAGCTGTCGCGCAAAACAGAGTCCGCTGGAGGGCAACTGTTTCCGCCCTATGTCCCATGAGGTATTAAAGGAGCAATTAGTAGTAGTTTACGAGTTCTCAGCATATAGTCGATCCAGTCGCAGAGAGTGCTAATTAAACTTTGACTACTTAGAGCCCTAGTATCAAAGGACGTATTGCCGAAGGCACCCTCGATATCGAGCAAGGTCGCCAGTGCAACTCCTTTGTTTAGTGCTGCGCATTCCAGCCTCAGCACGAGATTGTTCAGCGCTGTATCTCTTGTGTCATCGAGCATGCGATAAATAAAAGAATCGTCTATAATTATTGATTATTATTAATTATTATCGTTAAAAAGAAAAAATCTCATTAAAAAATTAATTAGTCAAAGTTTTTAAACTATACCTAATTCTATAGACAAAGAGTAAAGAAAAACTTTAGATGTAAACAACTTTACATCTTCGTGTTGGTAAAGAAGCAAACTGTGATATGTGCACCATGTGCTGGCAAAACCTTTCAAAAAACAACAAAAACTATTTATAAAGCATGTGAAACTCTTTTAGGCCAATTCTATTTTTCACTATATCATATTAAATAATGTAGTTCTTTTTTAGTACCTTCTGGTATGCACATGCCCTATATGTACCATTCATTCCATTCCCAAAAATTAATTTTTATAATTTGAGTTAAAACTATTATATTTGAAACTGAATTAATTAAATTCCTGTAAATATTTCGTGACAAATTTGTTATATTCAAGATTACACGAGTTAAAGTAAAATAAAATATTGAAACTATACAAAGTAAAGTAAATGGCATAGAAATGTCTTTAATGGTATTCAGCACAAAAACAACATAATTAATTAAATGTTTATCCTGGCTTCATTAATTTAAATTAATTCCTGAATTAAACATTCTCGCTACATTTACTAAAAACCCCGGAAACGATAAATTTCTTTACTCGTTTTTTTTTCTTGTCATATTAAGCACAATATATAATCAACATCGTTTACATAATTTAACGACTAATTACTTGAAAATATGTTATTAAATGTTCACAGCAGCACAATGCTTCTGCAGCGATATCTGTGTAAGATATAGAAGTTTGGTGCAAGTTAAGTAAATTCAAATATAGCACGTCTCCCCGCAGTAATAATATAAGTTACAGCTGGACATTATAATAAAAACAACTCCACTATAAGCAATATTTCCACAACACTTCATTTTACTTAATTTCCTAGAATTGTAGATATCTGGATTTTATCCAAAAATTTTCATTCTTATCTCTTATATAGGAGCACAGCCACCACATTATGCCATTGAAGTTTCTAGCAAGGATTCTCTGTTGTCTTCAGAAAATACTCATTAAGCTTCTTGTAAATATGCTCGTTGGCTCAGCTCGAATGCTTATGGCGGCAATGAGCAGCTGCTTGCTACCAAATCTCGTAATATTAACCAGAAAGGAAAACAAAACTTCTTACTGGCTAAAATCCATGAAATATCGATTCTTGTATTCTTTGCCCTGGAAATTATTAAAATTTATACACATTGCACAGATGTGCCGAATGTCGTCTATGCCTTGGCTTAAGTTTAATTTTCCACTTTTGAAATCTTCCTTAATCCTTGAATTTCGCCCAGCTCCACTCAATGTAGAATCCAATTCCATTTATATTATTTTATTATAGTTCAGCTTTTTTTTCCTGTTTGCTGGCCGACTGCCTCCGTGTGCGTCGCATAATGTCACCACATGCATGTTGTATGCTCGCAATCTCTATTTAACTCAATGACCCGAAATGTAACTTTATTTTTAACTTAGTCGTAAATAAAACGACTTAAACAGGTCATTTTAACCCTTTTCTCATTTGTATTGATTTCATAAGGATGAAAAATACACATTCACGTTACTGACTCCTTCATCAGGACTTCTTGTATTGTGCAAAAGAAAATTTTTTTCGGTAAGAGACGAAATGAAAAAAATCTCAAAAGTGGAAAAAAAGTATAAAAATGCGAAAAAAAAATCTTTTAAAAAACAGCCACAATAACAGAAGGGTTACACACACCGCACCAAGAAGGAATTTCCGCAAACACATTTTATAGTACTATGCGAAACCCTTGTCAAACGCTTTATGACCCACGAAGCCCTTATCTTTTTTATACGTTTTTACGAGGTAGGCATGAAAGGGGTCTCAGCTATTCTCGGATAAACTCCTGCACTACGGTTGTCCTCCTCCTTCGGTCCTTCTTTTATAACATTACTATCCTTGAGATGGTTGTCTTTTAAGGAAAATTTTTCGCCTTTTTTAGTAAGAAAAATTAATTTTTGACCTTCGCCCATAACCAAGCACAAATCATAAAAAAGGGTTTTCATTCTGGCACGGCGATGGATACGGTTTGTTTTTTAGTTTATGATGCACACCTTCAAGGTGCGCCAGTATAGTAGTCGCTGTCTCTTAAAAAACGAGTGCTTTGATTGCAGTCAGGACCTTGAAGGTGAATTTTTCAAGGATTTGAGGATAATATTCAACAGGGGATAACATGAGAATGTACCTAGTTTACGTGCCTTTTCTGTTAACCCTTGTGGTTTCTTTCATGTTTTTTAAAAGGATTAAGTGAAACACTTTCGTGGTTATCTAAAATGTTTTTTTTTGGGTTTTTACAAATTTTTGAGACTTTTGTATATTATATAATATTATGTATATCTTCTCCAACGACATCTCGGTATACTTTGCCAATACTCATAAACAATTTAAAATCGTACTTTTCCAAACAAAAAAATTTACTAATTTGGCGAAAAAACTCGAAAATACTTAAATGTCAATTTTATTTCATAAACAGGGCATTTTATTTTTATACCTGAAATAACTCTGACAACCGCAAATTTCCAAGGCTTATTAAACATAAGCAGATTTTATTAGGTAAAGATGGATCAAGGCAATACGTAAAAAACTACAGCCAGGTAGATTGGTTGTTTATATATAATGTATTTTACCTTTTTTATATTATTTTTTTGTTTTGGTCCACATTTTATCATTTTTATGATGCTTAGTAGTGCCTATTGCACACCCAGGATGGTCATGCATGACTGGCGCTTGCCAGTTTGAGGATTATTTATAAATTACCAACACAATTAATGATATATGAGATCTTTTTCAATTATATAACTTGCAACATAAAACAATTTAAAAGAAATGCTAGACTAGGTGCAACAGAATATTGCACCAGCAAATAGTAACAGAGGCAGTGCCGGCGGATCGTGTTGGGCCCGGGTGGGTAGTCAGACAAACCCACCCCCTTTGAAATTGTTTTTTGATAACAACCTTTCCTAAAAAGGAAAGAAGGTAGGTAACATCATTGTGAATCGGAAGATGGGCCGACGGTGTACAAAACAATATGTGGTGTCCTGGGACCTCTCCTGTGGATCACAATGTATAACGATATGTATAAGCTACGCCTCGATGAGATCTGAGAGATTAAAGCGTGGCCTGAAAGCGTTGGTTTGCCGTTTGCTGAGCACAAGACTTTAACTGTGCTGATCAGCAACCTGGGAAACCAATTAACCGTAAGGATCAAGGTTTGGTAGATGATTGACCAGGGGCTTAATTTTAAAACACACTTGGAGGGCATGGCGAATAAAGCTTCCACTGTTTCTGCAGCATTTCCAAGAATGCTGCCCAAAGTGGGGGCCCTAGACCGAACAAGATGTCTAATAGCAGAAAATGGAGGGCCGCGTACAGACTAAAGCTGAAAGCAGTGCGTATAGTGAGTACAGTGCGTGCGCTGTACGCGGCGATTTTTACTGACAAACACTTGCGTTGCGTGCTTGGGTTCCGTCTATCCTCTTACAAATAACCAAAAAATCTAAGCCACGAGTGCATGTGTCTGCTGTGTATGCTTGTGTTTGGGTGTTTGAGGCTATGGCGAATTCGGCAATGCGGAAAAGTTGGAAGTAGACCAACTTTTGCGTTGAGTACGTTCCGTTTACGTAACTATATGTCAGTTTACATTTGAATGCACCAACGATTTGAATCACCGCACGCACCAACGAAGGAATGTATCTGTATCCAGCATAAGCGTGCTGCGCATATAGGCCCATATCCACCTATGCGGCGTTAGAGATACCAGCGAGAGAAGGCATGCGTCTCTATGATCCAGAATATGTTACAGGGGAGACAAATTGATTGCGGCGACAGATGACTCACCGCGAGTCTCTAACGTAATGGCAAGTGGGACGAGTCTGTGGACCCTCAAACTTATTCCAAACGTGGGTAGAGAGGTTACGAGGGAGTGTGGGGAAGTGAGTTACGTCCTCACGCCTTTCTTGAGTGGATATAGAGAATTTAGAAAATACCTCCATTGTTTCGATGGCTCAGCGCTGACTGGTATGACCAGGTATCCAGGATAAAGGCAAAGCACGTCTTCTTTATTGTGTTTGATTCGGCGAAGATGGGCCGGAACCAGAGGCATTCTTCATGTAACAACACGCTCAGTTACTCTCAAACTCCGGGTGGGTATTTTACACACCCGGAACTTTCTGGGTGGGTACTTCTACCCACCACACCCACATTATTCGCCGGCTATGAACAGAGGTGGAGAAAGCGGCTGAAACCTGTGCTAGAAGATATCTTTTCAAAATTATTAAGAGTATTAGGTTAAACCACCTATCAAGACAATAATCTGTGACGAAGTAGAACATTTAAGAAACGTGAAAGAACAACATGGGTGGAATACAATATACACCAAGGATGGAGAACTCAGGGGTGCTGAATAGTAACCTCAATGCACTAAGTAACTCTTTGACGGCAAAAGAAAATATGACTACGTTATATAAAAGCACTGACGTGGATAAATAGTAATTCAGCAGCGCTGAATAGGAATGGTGCTAAGGGCTCCGAAAATTTCCTTTAAAGGCAGATATAATAAGAGTAGTTGAAAACCGCGAAAGCTTCTGGAAGCTTTCTTTTGAACCGTAAGTTAAGTAAGTAAACAGGTCTGTTCCAATAGAAAACCTGTCCTGTCGTAGCATGCGAAAAGTTACTTGATTGGTGGGGGGAAATTTAGTCAAAATCCCGAAAAGTGAAGGAACGCTTTCTGGGATGTTTCATGTAAATCAAGAAGACCACAACCTAAAAATCACTTGTGTCTTCAAAATAATGACATAAAACTATTGAAATTAATAAATTATTTATGAAATTATTCAAAATCTTGTAGTAAGGCACCAATGGAAGACATTATTTTCAGCACATCGTAATCATTTTGGTTCATTCATTCATTTGGAATTGGGTGATTTCTTGGTCCCGCGGGATCCCGCATTCTCTATTGGAACAGACCTAAAGTAACAACCCTGTGCAAGGGTCGAAGGCGGTAAAAATCCACCACACTCGTAAAAAACCTTTAGGTAAGTATATCACAGTGCGCTTGGAGTGACTTTATATCCAGGCTGCGACATACAGGTATGGGATCATATATCCTAGTTTAAGCGTTGAAATGAACCCCAGGCCTTGCAAGAACTGTTTTGTAAATGCAAGGTGTCTGCTCCTAGCCACATCCGGACAATTGCAGTGAAAATGCTTTGTTGTCCAACTGGATTTTTACTCTGTATATCCAGATCCGGATTATGGATCTGGAGGCCCCTAAGCAGAACCTGTGGTCCGGCCCCTCCCCGCCAAAATAAATTTCAACCATTAACCTTGACAGTAGAAAGAGAACAATGTCAAGGTTTCAAATTCCATTTTTAATACAATTGATAGAAATAAATTGTAGAAAGGAGAGTTTTGGGCTTATAGATACTTCTATATTGGAATTTAATGAAAATACATAATTACATCTGCGCAAAAATGCATTGTACTATTCCTACTATAAGTATCCAAAATCAACCAAATGGACATAATAAATGACAAATATGTTTTTACACCAATACACCGTTTTTCAACCGAATTCAGACATCGCACAGTGGTTCAAAACGCAATAAAGGGCCGAAACTCCCTATAAAGTTATAGAGTGGTAGCCTTGGCATGTAATAAGGGTTATAAAGGGTTCCGGAAAGCGCGCCTTGTCTCTTAAAACTGTCAAGGAACTCACTTTTTTTCAAAAACACTGTCAAAACTAGAAGGAATCGAGATAATTCTTTGAAATCTAGTTTTGGCCGTGTTTTTGTCATTTTGAATAACTGTGAATCGTCATAATTTCTAATATATTCCCTTTACATCTTCTCAGGTAAAAAAAATATATTCGACTAGTGTTTCTCTTGGCTGGAGGGAAGATATTAAGAGACCATATCAGCAATAATGACGATGTCCGGAGGAATCGGTTGAAAATCGGATATCCCATTGGATATACGTTTTTCAACTGGGAAAAATAGGTCCATGTGTAACATGCATTAGTACTCAGATAGTTTTACTGCAATTGACTCAACCACTCACCGATTGGTTTCCGCCTAAACTCCATGTTAATGAACGGGCTTATGATTTCTTCATGATCTATTTGTCTCAAAATGTCACTTTCAATGCTGACCAATGTCAAACCGTTGGTCTCTCATCTGATATAGAGGTTCGAAGTCTGCTGTTTGAGTTTTGGGAATGACGTTCCTGCAGAGCAATTAGTGACTATTAGGAAAGGTACATTCTTAGGGCAACCTCTACATTAACAATCTTGGCGTTAAATTCCTACAGCTTGATTTTGCCACGGTGGTATCTTTCTTCACTGAAGACTGGTCTTGTACTTTCTAATGAAGCAAGCTGTAAGATTTTTGGAAGAACAGCAGGGTGGTTATAGCAATTTGAAGTCATCTGTCATAGTTTTTATCAGGCTGAAAGTTTTCCTATTTCTCTCTAGACATCGAAACCTCGGTAGTCTAGGGAGTGAGGCGCCTGGCTACTATCCCAAAGGTCGCGGGTTCGAGTACCGGCAGAGCCCCACGGTCCTTCGTCTTTCCACCTTCCCTCCTGTCATATCCTTCCGCTAGCACTGCCCCGCTCCACCAAGCGCATGTCATCGGTTGTTTGATGGTATTCAACTTGTTTCAGGAGACATAACACTCCAGCGAGTTGTTTCTCATTGCCTCGATGCCAGAGTCGCGATAGAAATGGTTGGGGTTAGGTGGTTGTGGCAGTTCCTTCCTACTTCTCTCTTCCCCTTCACTATCTATCGACTAGAGCTTGCTGTTCGACATTGCACTCTATACGAAAAAAATTAGATTGTCGAGAGTACAAAGGGCTTTCCCTGAGCTCTAGTCTTCCACATAAAAAAAAAAAAAAACCTTGGTTGAAATTGGATTTCTATGTCATGAATTCAAAGTGGCCTTGCTCTCATGCGCGCTAGTAGAAAGCGCAATATATTGCTGTGTTCATACGTCTTTTACACCCAGGCGACCGCATGTCATAGACTCAGGGCCGTGCGGGCTATCTGCTGCCTAATTTGTAGATCAGATTGTATTAGATCGAGAATAACGTTCATGTATTCCGTGGCTGTTATACATTTCGTTACATGTCATTCTTTTGACTTGGCCTAGTCTGGATGTGTTTGCAAGAGTGTGCCACCATACGGCAGAGACGTATGGCAGCACTAGCCTTTTCATTGCCCAATCTCTCTCCGAAAGCCCGCTACCTTGAATAGAAAGCTATAGAAAGCTGTGCGTGCCTGCCATCTTTAATATTGAACTTCCAATGGTCTAAAATAAGATCCAAGTACTTAGCTGATCGAGATAGGATCAGTGCTCTACCATTAACTAATCAGTGATTTTTGTTCTATATTGGTGAAAATCATCAGTTCTGACTTTTCTAGCTTAACATACATATAGCAACAAGAGTCATCTCGATAATCTTGCTTATAGTGAAGAGGATTTGAATGGGCTTAGTAGCATAAGGTTGGTCATCCATACCTGTCTCTAGTCACTTCTTGGATCAATTATAATTATTATCCGAGACCAATATTACTATTTGTGAAATTCATGGTATTTATTTTATTTTAACCATCTTTTAAAGAATTTTCTTTTTTTTAAACAACCTGAGTAGGAGATTACTTAGTGGTGTGAGATCTTTTTTTAATGTTATGAGATTGCCCCCAAAGAAGTTGAAAGATATGCTAGCCTGAATATACGATATTATGATTTTGTTTAAAATGATTAAGAATATTAGGATTAATGTTAAACTACGCACCAAGAAAATAATCATGACAAAAAAAATTGATTGACGGAAGAAGAAGACATATAGACCTGAGGTGGGCTGAGTACCAACACGCGCAGAGTAGGAACATGAAGAATTCAGCTGCGCTGAATAGAAGCCACAATGTGTTGAGGAGCTCTTCAACGGCAAATGCCAATTCAACTGTGTTTAGTAACAACATAACGTCTCAAATAGTAACCCAGCGGCGATGGGCAGGAACACATTGGAAGGACTATGCAGTATTCCTTCAAAGGTAGATATAATAAGAGCAACCAGCAAGTTCAAAATCGTTAAAGCATTCGAAGATCAAATTCCGAATTCCGATTTGGCCAAACACTCAGCTGGGACACGCTGGCTCGTGTCTTCCAATCAAAAATATAGGTTATAATGCACCTACGATAACTTAAAAATAACCTATGTTAACACGCGGATATTTATATTTTGTCAGGTAAGCAGCAATCAAATCGATCAAGTTTCATAGAACTTAGTCCAAATGAGTTTGACACTCGAGTTCGATATTTTCAATGGGCGATTCTTATTTTGGGCCCCAAGTTATCTCGGACTCAAAAGTACGCGATAAAAATACAGACGTGCTGGCCAGATAGGGCTCTAGCACTGTTCAGTGGTCTACGATCACACACTGGACGGTCGGTCTGGTCTACAAATATAACGTATACGGATTGTGTACCGTAGGTTCGCGTGGCGCCTGTAATACTTGTTGACTCACGCATTATGAGATGATCTGTGTAAAAAAAACTGTACAATAAACTGGAGGACTGAAAGTGTGTGGGGTCGTCAGTTCGTTGTATGGGTTTTTTGCTTAGTCTCGTCGGTTTTGTTGATGTGAGAACAGCATTTTAATAATGGCAAAAATGTACGGCACTGAGAGAACTGAACGATAAACTGTTTGACTCGTACAGTATATCGGAGCAAAAGATGGTCCCGAAGCTCAGGTTTGAGGACTGAATAAAAATAGTTCAAAATGCACAGTTCACAGAATTTGTCGCTCAGCCATGACGTCACACGTGATAAACTGCGCAGTTAAACTGAAAGTGTATGGGCCGCTTAAAGTGAAGGAAAAAAACTGTGTAGTCTATAAACGTGGATGATATTCTTCAACGGTTACAAAGTGTGCCTTATTATATGAAAAACGGTAATTTTGTTCCTTTTCATGAAAAAAATCCTCTGAAAATTTATACAAATCGGATATTATTTAGAGGTCGCTACCGGCAACCAAATATTACAGGGTGCTCCATTGAATAATAGAGTATACAGTAATGCGAAGAACACAAATTTATTTTTAATGGAAAAAATTATAAGAAATTACAATTATTAAAGTTTGGTTTACAAATTGGTTTTCATTTATTTATTTGCTTTAGTTATTTACTTATTAAGTTCTGTAACAATATTTCACGAGAGATTACCCTAAACTACTTTACTCAGAGTAGAAGAGTTCAACTACAAGTTTAACTTCAGTAAAAAACATAAATAAAAATATTAAATTAACAGACCAATATAGTTGTCAGAAGTTCAGATGATTGCTTCACTTCACCAATGTGGATTTTTTCTTGTCAGGATATTTCTTCCTATAATCTTTAACTACCAATAACAAATGAGGAGCAAGCATGCAAAACGCGTTAAATCCATTTTTGACACTTTGGGAGTCTGATGCAGTTTTTATATATTTGGACTGAGATAAATCCAATGGCGATGTCAAAATCGAGCTAACGCGTTAAAACCTAGTGAAATTGTCGTTTAAAAAATCGCAAATCAAGCATAACGGATTAAATCTAAATGCAAAATCGAACTCGAGCAAAACGTGATAAACCCTTAGCTTACTAGATGACAGCGATTTTTTCTCCTCGTAAGTAGGTACTTGCGAGTACATCACCAATGGCACACAATTTTTGGCGCGTGGTCCGAAGACCAAGCTGGAGAGCGTCTGTACAGATAGGTTCAGCACTTTTAACCCACTTAGATTCTTTGGACCTAGAAGGTACAGAAAAGGTACGATTATTTTGCGATGGCTGTGGAGGCCAAAACAAAAACTCACATATAATTCACGGAACTTTAAATATTGCCTTGATGAAATCCATTTCAATCAATCAAAACGGGATAAATCCAAAACAAATGTGCGTATATCATCAAAACGGCCCCACACATTTTTTTCAAAAATTTGTAGTAAAAAATACAAAAAATATTTACAAAAATATTTCAATTTGATACGGACCTGGAGTTAATAACATTTTTGCGATTTACTCAAAACTAGTTTAAGTGGATTTATCGCGTTTTGCATGCTTGCTTATTCTTTGTTGTAGGTGTGTAGCTTATTGTACTTATCCATAAGCTTCATGCCTCCATGTTTCACTTCATTGGAGGTCTACTCATTCACATGTTTAGTCAAGAACTTCGCCGAAAATCCTGTGATATTGAAATTGAAGAACCGGCCGGTATTTGAGCTAATGAAATCCTCCAACGCCTTTGACTGGATATAAACAATGTCCACTGTTATTAGTTTTAACGGATTCTCCAAACCCTAACGTACAGTCTGACAACAAAGAGGCAAATGTCAAGAATTCAGTGTTCTTCCCTCTTTATTAGTTTGAACTGACTTCTGAACATCCATATCTTGAGGGAGTAGAATAGCTTTTGGCATCTATCTAGCACAGTATAGTCCAGTCCGTGTTTTGAATGAAATACCTTTCTGAGTTAGTCCCAGAAGTTCTTTGTAGTCATCTCGAGGTTGGAACTCTACCAGTTTAGATTTGGAAAAATAATCATTTCGTCAGAGATTACAATAATAATTGGACAAGACTGTTTGGTAGCTTTTGCGATCGATGTTAGTGCAGGACTTCTTAAACCCTTCAAAAATCACAATGTCTGGGCCTGGTTTTTTTGCGTCCGGTGCAGTATGCCATATTGCGCCCCATCAGCTGTTCATGCAACACGCAGTGAACGACAATGGAAAAAGACACAAACACTCGAATTTTCAAGAGTAGTATCTATAAATTAATGAGAGACTTTTCTCTCATTTGGGGATTTTTCTCCTCAATTTTTACTTCTGATCCTCGAAAACGAAGGTCTGTTCCTTCACTTTTTGAGTAAAATTTCTTAAGTAAACTTTTATGAAAATCTCGAAGCTAAAATCTGGGAAAAGTTCCTGTACGAAGAGAAGTAAAGTTTCCTCGTTTTTTCTTACATGAGAAAATACAGGGACCGAAATTGGGTAAATTTGTATAATTTCTTGCGCCACATGAGTTCGTAGATAGACATACAGAATATTTTATCGAGAAAATAAACTGGAAAAATAAATCTTAGTAATAAAATGAATTCCTTTAGTATATGAACGTGAACAAAGTTTTAAAGTTTTAATTTTTTTTAAAACTTTAATTCTGAGATTGCGCCCGGTGCAAGTGCACCATTTCCACCTATGAAAGCGCCGCTCCTGGTTGACGGTCCAAGTGATGTCATAACAACTGCTTCTAACATGACATGTCGAAAAGGCATGCTCTAACCATAGCATGTCTTTATCCATCTTGTGCTCTAGAAGAATGTACGCCCCATTTCTTCTTCCAGTATTAGCTGATGTCGTGTTAAATCCTATACACTCCACTTTGTCGCAGATTCCCCATTCTACAGCTGCCTCATAAAATGCGGTTGCTACAGCATCACCTGTATCTAAATTTAACTTTGGTACTCCAAGAAGTTGATCTATTCTTCTTCCAGAAACTAAAATAGGAAGGCGGTCTACAATTTCGCTTCCAACGAAATCCTACAGTAATTTGCCATCCAAGTGAAAATTGTTAATGGAGCTTGTAGGGTAAATTCCACTTGCAAGTTCTTAGCAATGTTTGTAAAATGATTTGTTTTTTTACAATCATTGTCTTGCTTATGAACCAAAAACCGTTCGATTGATCCGTTATATTTTCAAAGCATTTTAAATAACATTCCTTAATTGGGTATTTTAAAATACTTTATACCTTATACCTACAGCGATTGTTTTAATAATCGCAGGAACTGTTACCTATTAACGTATTACAGTACAAATCGACGCTATCTAACAGCAGCAATTCCTTCATCAGTTGCTTGGTGCATGTGATCAATAGAAAAGCAATGGTTTGAGAAACCGATCAATGAAACCGCTCTTCAATCTGAGACGTAATCAATAATTTTAGTATTAGACGGATGATTACAATGAATGAATGTCAAGACAAAGTTGCTTTGTAAAATAAACAATGACGTCGTCGGCTTAATTGCGCATTTAATTGTATTGCGCATGCGCATGGGTGACATATTATTACTTCAATGTTGATTCAATTTAAAAGCAGTATCAGGAAATAATGTTTCATAAGGTGTATATGAAAAGAATATTTTTGTGTAATGGTGTAGGATTATTGTTATGGCATCAGATAGTACGAATTAAATTCGACAGATCGAACCAATGTTCCATTCCAACTTTCGACTTAACGTTAATTGTGCCTACAGAATCCCCCATGGTGCACCACTAAAATTATAATTAAATGTTGTTTAATGCATGTTTGGGCAATTTCAGAATTATTTATAAATTCTTGTTAATTTTATTTAGTAGATACTAGTATAAACTATGGAAGCAAGTGCCGCGGGTGGTCCATTAAGATCGCAATTGCACAACATACACATTTCTCTCGTGGCCAATCAGTTTATGGCGTCTACATCATTACGATAAGAATATCTCATGACTAATTGGGGATCGGAGCTGGCAAAACTAATTTCTCGGTTTTTAGCTTTCAACTCGGCTTATAATCTGGCAGGGAAATTAAATTGCTAAACTGACCACTTATTGGCCATTAAGTAACAGCAACAACAATAAAAGTTAGTTAAAACTTTGCAGCCGCATTTGTTTACAAAATAAAACGCCAGCAAGTTCGGCTTTGAGAACGTGCTCAATACCCATTTTGTGCCGAGACGTTAACATCGCGGATCTCAATTCGAAGTGGCTCATTAGCAGCATTGCTCCTTTAGATTGGCCAACTGTACTGCGGCGGCGGCGCTCACTCGCTTTTCTTTTTTCCAATCTTTAAGATTTTTTTTCTTGTGTTTTTCAAGAATAAAGGAATTTCAAACTGAAAAATTCCTCTTGATTTTGTTTTAGTTGAGATTTTTGGATATTTTTAAACATTCGGCATTTGGTGGAGATTTATTACTGTGGACTGAGTTGTTTATTATTCTGAATCGCCTCTAGGTGGCTTGTTTTCGCGTAATCCTTTGAGGAAGATAAATTTTTTTCATCTCTCTAAAATCGATTTATTTCACACAACTAGAAAATTGCTTTTCGGGCATGTCGTAAAACTTTATTAAGCTTGGCAGGTGATGTCTTCCAAAATGTAAATAGCCGAATCTTTAATAGTTTTGTAGATCGTATGGTAATTTTCAGCGAGAGATTTTTACAAGATTTTCAATAAAAATTTTAATTTAATTTTCTTGAATTTTCATCATTGTTAATTTTTAAATGTACTTTAAAAAAATGCATTTTTACAATTTGAAAAGTGCTACTGACCTGAAAAATATGTATGAAATGTTTTTTAAAACGTTTTATTGTTTATTAAATTTTTTTAAAAGGTAAGTAAATATTTTTTTTTAAATGTATCGGGCAAATATGCGCCTGGATCCCAAGGCCGTAGCCAGCTCCGAATATCTAAGGGCGCTCATCGCACAATTATTGGCGCCCGAAATAACAATAGTTCGGAAAAATAAAAGATGCAAATATATAGTGTTTTTGTTACCTTAAGGCTGGTTTTGTACTAAACATTTTCTGAAAGTGAGAACGAAAATAATGAGTAGAATTTAGGTCAATTTGAGAATATTTATTAAATCAAATTAATCATTTGAGCAATGACAACACTTGCCTTGATTGTGATAAGAACATTTCGAAAGACTTCACTCAAGTAAACAAACCGCGCGACCACTTGTTTCCATGCACTGTCACGTAATAACGTTCATCTTGCAAATCATGCACACAGCCTTTTCTAAAACGGCTACTACGATGATATTTGTATTTGACGCAAATGCTAAGCCACAAATAAACTCCTGACGTAGTCTTCTTCTATTTATTTCGGAAGAAAATTTAAATTTAAGTTTGACTAGTAAAATTAAGGAAAAATCGAAGGTAGTAAGGAACAATTGCGTTAAAGGGTTTTTATTATTTAATATGTTAGCTGAGCACCTAAATATGATAAAATCACAAAGTGCCCATTTTTGAGGGGTGCGTTTTTGAGCGCCGACCCTAAATACCCCTTTCTCAGGTTTTTCAAAATAACTCGAAAACAAAGCGAAGTTCGAGATTTTTACTAAAATACTTTTTTCTAGAAAATTAAATTTCCCATCGAAATGCGCCTTTTAAATTTTTTTTTACCATTTGTAATTCAAAAAATAATCGAAAAATTAAACTAAATTTTTTCGAAAAATCACGTTTGTTTTTATTAATTCGGTTATAACTTTTTTAACGGCTTCCTGGGTATATATAAATGTTCAGAGAAAAGAAAGGTTATGAAAAAATGAAGGAATTGCTTTTTTTAGAATCTCCATACGACCAAAGGTGACCGAGGAATCGCCATTCAAAATTGAACATTTTTAGCCATTTTTTATAAATTATTTATTCTTAACATTTTTTCTTTTTTGAAGATTGCGGAATCCCCCCTTGTTCAGCAGAGTTACAATTTCGTTCAGTTAAAGTAGCTAAAGATGGAAACGAGTTTTTTTTGTACGCAAGCTTGTAACATTTTGAAAAAGCCTTCTTCTCTATAAAACGGTAACTGGCTGACAGAGAACGGGAAAGCCCAAACCCCTCGACCTAAAGGACTGAAATTTTGACAGTGCATCACTATAATGACGTAGAGATCCACTAAAAAGCGATTTTTCGAAATTCATCTCCTAAGGGGGTGAAATGGGAGTGACCCAAACCGCTAGCCTAAAGGGCTGAAATTTAGACAGTGTATCCCTATAATAACGTATATCGGCTTTATACATGCATTTAGTGGTTGTGATACTACATCTTCATTTTTTAAAATTGGGAAAAAAAGTTTTTTTTAAATATTTTACGAAAAATTTTAAGCGTATAGAGGAGTATGTAGAAGTCTTTTTGCGAGATAATGCAGATAAGAACGATATAGGAAGTGCAACCGAATCAATTGTGGCTTTGTTAAGGGGCCAATACACGAGCGCTCCATCCGACCACGTCACGCCAAAGCAACAACAATTTCTATGCACTCAAAATTTCCAGTGCATACAAATTGTTGTTGTTTTGGCGTGGAGTGGTCGAATGGAGCGCTCGTGTATTGAGCCCTTTATACGATAACAAATCGAATGTAAAATGCCTGGCTACGTGTCGCTTTCAATTATTTAAAAAACTATCAAAAAATACGACGTTTTCTCTAAATCAGTTACCTCCAACAGCAGACGCCTTATTTACAACTGCAACAGTGGAAGGGAAATCTGTTAAATCCATTTGAATGGGGTTGGAGGGATACCAAGAATGGATTGATGCCAATTCAAACAACCCTACCTGCTGCACCGCAATCCTTACTTGAACAAATAGCATGTGGATGTTTAAAGGGCTGTCATGGAAATTGTGGTTGCAGAAAAATTGGCATTAAATGCTCTATGTTTTGTGAAGAATGTGCAGGAATAAACTACGAAAACGCTGATGTCTTAGAAGTGTCTGAAGAGGATATCGATCAAGATATCGATGCCGATATTGACATTATCACTGAAAGAATTCGTGTAGAATAATTGAAAACTGTTTAATTAAAATTTTTTACATTCTTGTTATTTTTAATACTTCCCCGATATATTTATTTTCATTTTGGCAATATAAAATAAACTTACAGTTGCTTTTGAATCATAAAAAAATAAGTATGTCCACTGAAAATCGATGTGAATAACATTTAAGTTCGGGTGCAGCGAAAAATGATAAAAACGGTCAACTTCAAATGGCCATATCTCAGCCGCCTTAGGTCATGCAGAACTCTATCGGACACCATTTTCTTTGTTTTTTCAAGTACTTTATTTTCTCTGAAGGTTCATGTATACCAAAAAGGCTTTTTCAAAAAGTTACAAGCGATTTAGTGAAAAAAAAGGCGATTTTTCGAAAATTTTCGGCTTTGTTTTTTAAACATTTGGGGTTCTAAAAATGGTAAAAAAAAATTTAAAAGGCGCATTTCGATGGGAAATTTAATTTTCTAGAAAAAAGTATTTTAGTAAAAATCTCGAATTTCGCTTTGTTTTCGAGTTATTTTGAAAAATCTGAAAAAGGGGTATTTAGGGTCGGCGCTCAAAAACGCACCCCTCAAAAAAGGGGCACTTTGTAATTTTATCATATTTAGGTGCTCAGCTAACATATAAAACAATAAAAACCCTTGAACGCAATTGTTCCTTACTAAAAGTTAATTTTATCAGCCTATAAATCAAATGATTATTTACAATAAATGCTAACGTTTCCAGAAATTCTTACGGTTTGACAAAATAATTTTTTTCTCATTACAATTAAAAGTCCTTACCGTAAAGGGCGCTGCGCGCCCTTTCGCGCCCCCGTGGCTACGGCCATGCTGGATCCGCTCTTCATTATCAACATTTCTCTTTTCCGCCTAGTTTATCACGTTCAGCTGCCACAAAACATCCGGATCCGAATAGCAATCTTGAATATCTCTGCGTTTTTATTCTCAGCGACATTCATTAAGCAATATATTTTCTTAACGATATTAAATAGTACTTTGTTATATTTAACTCCCGCTTTGAAAAAGAAGGATTGAAATTTATAAATTGAGTTCTTGAGCTTATCAGATTCATTATGATACAATTTTTCATCCGATTACAATGCAAGAAAACATTGCAGTCGTATTTCGTTTCAAAATTGAGTTGTTGTAAGTTAGGCTATAAAATTATATAAAATAAGAAAGCATAGTGGTGCTCTACTGTTTTTGTCGATTTTAAACATTCTGAAGATATTTCTTAGCTTTTCATAAATTTTACCAAGTGTCAATTTTATAACACTGCTTTTATTACTCATAATTCTTGTAGAATAAAATTGGCTTTAATTATAATATACAATAGAAGCTGTCTACAAATGTATATAAAAAAGTTCAGCTCCCTCAGAAATAAGTGCCAGTAGCTGGAACGGCTTATCTGAGGATTCTCCATCAAGTTCAAATTTTCAGGATTTTGTTAAGAAGGTGACAAGCACGTGGAGAATCTTCCAAAATGCAGATATTTGTACGTGGTTTTGATGAAGTGGAGACTCTTGAAGTTTCTAAAGAGCAAACTATTTCAGATATTAAGGCGCAATTTTCCGTACTAAAAGGAGTCGATTGCCAGGAACTAGCTTTAAGCAGCGGGGGAATTATTTGCAAAAATGAGCTTCAAATTGGAGAACTTGCTTCTTTTGAACTTGATGTTACTATTCCAGTTCTAGGTGGTAAAGTACATGGCTCTTTAGCTCATGCTGGAAAAGTCAAATGACAGACACCAAAAGTTGAAAAGCAAGAAGAGAAGAATTCAATATAATAGACGTTTTATTAATTCTGAACAATCATATGGTCGTAGACGTGGACCTAATGCAAATTCCTCTTAAACAATTTAAATGTGAATAAATTGTTTTTTTTCCTAGCAAGTTACACGAATCGGGCAAGCGTAATGTCGCACGAAATGTTTTGGTACATTCATAATCCAATTTAATTTTTATAAAGTGCCATGCTCGGATGTTATCTGTTTAATCAAACGCGCAAAAAAATTCAGCCTGAGTGGGCATTAATGAATTTGAAAAATTTATGCGCCAACGCTTTGCAATTTCATACTTCCTTAATTTATCCTTAGAATCTTGGGAACTAGCACGTGCTCAGGCCGCCTACACGTGCTCAAATGTCTACAACAACACCTATCAAGATCCTGGTGGAAATAATAAATAGAAATCGAAAACGACACGAGTTTGAAAAAACCCTTTTTTCTCTTTGTTACGTGAATTTCACTGGTTCAACCAGTAGAATTTTACTGGTTTCCCATTGGTTGACTAAGCAATGGTTCTACCAGCGAATTTTCACTGGACACCAGTGAATAGTTACTGATTCTATTTTAGAGAGTGGAGTGTAGAATGCTTTTAGATATACGATATTCTTCCCGATGCATATAAAGACAACCTTAGCGTCTCTATAGTTGATGATGATACTTATGAGATAGCCTTTCACACTGTAACTAGTCAAACTGTTGAAGACTCTTTTATAATGTGCTTGATATTGTTTTTCGATAGAAAGAAATATGTGCAACATAGTAAAGAAATTGAATAATTTTGATAATATTTTACACTAATCCATATAAAAAATGAAGCTTAGCACTAGTTTTGTTTCTCTCTGTTAATAATCTAATGAAATGATAATGTTTCAAGCTCCAATTTGATTGTCGATATCTGTAAAAATTATTGTTAGTTTAATAGGTATTAGGAATACATTTAACATTATTTTTTGGTATCATCACTAGGCCTTCTTTCTGATTGGGGTGTCATTTATAAAATGAAGTCAGTTTTCTCTTCTGCAGGAGTCATTTTGATGTATATTCATATCAATGACATAATTCCTACATTATTATATGATTGACAAACCTTCAAATGACGAACTGAACTACCACTTTTACCACTTTTCGTTTTCTTTTTCTTATGAAAACCCATTTACAATATACATCTAGTTTTGTTAATGGCTGCGTTATTACTTCTTATCATTTGTATCATAACATTATGAATAACTGATGAAAACCACTTTCCTATTAAAAAAATTTTAATTAAAAAATCATGTTTGTTTGCAAATAAATCAACGATTGTTATGCATACAGTAGAACCAATATATCGTTACTAAAATTTTAATCAATTATCATTTTCTTTTTCAGATTACCTGTGTTTGGATTATACTATAGATTAACAATGTAAGTAGCTTATTGTTGGCACTTTTGAATCTTCCATAAATTCATAATTAGCCTTAAAATGAAACTTTCCGAGAATATTTTTGATATATTTTATATATCTATATATTGTTTCGGACAAAAGTTAAGCAACTAAGATGAGGTTACAGATGATTGTTGTAATTTTATTTGGGAAAACCATTTTAAATTATTGTCATTTAACTAAAATTAATCTACTTATAGTTGACTTAAAAAAACATTTCAATCTACCGACTAATTTATTATTTTAAAAAAGAAAATTAACATTTAAAGAAACCGTGCTCAAAAACTGCGCGACAAAAGTTAAGCAACTGGCAACACTTTTTTCTAAATCTTAAAAAATTTAAATATTTCTTAGATAATTTTGACGTTACATTTCCGTTAGTTATTTTAACGCTTCCAAGCATTCGAATTTTATTGGAATTAGCATCTTTTTTTGGTGTTTCATTTCATTTTTTTAAATACTCTAAATTTGTGTTACAAAGTTTATTCCGAGGAAACTTTTAATAAAGGTGTTACACAGAAAGGACTCAGTGAAAAATTAAGTATCGAAAAATCGG
The DNA here is from genome assembly GCA_963855945.1 of Thereva nobilitata. Classification (NCBI taxonomy): domain Eukaryota; kingdom Metazoa; phylum Arthropoda; class Insecta; order Diptera; family Therevidae; genus Thereva; species Thereva nobilitata. Next base: position 108,495,925 of record OY979695.1, on the reverse strand, counting down.
TGGTTTCGCGAATAATCAAGCGACACCAAGAAAGAGGAACCGTACCGGACGTCCAAGGAAAACCACAAAAAAGAGGACAATAAATTTGGTTTGGAAAAATCAAACCTTTTCATTCTGCGGTTCAAATAAAAGCTGAATTTAACCTAACTGTAAGTCCTCGCACAGTGCAACGTCGACTTCAAGAGGCAAATCTATTTAGTAGAAGACCAACCTGTAAACCACTTCTGACCAAGAACTAAAGGATTGTCCGAATAAAATATGCAGAAGACCATATCAACTGGGATGCAGCAAAATGGAATCCAAATTTAATTTGATTGATCTGGAGGGAATGCGTCGAGTTCGTCGCCCGCTCGGTAAGAGATTAGATCCACATTATGTAAAAACTAATGTGAAATTTGGAAGTGGTAACATAATGGTCTGGGTTGCTTCTCGGCTCGTGGAGTAGGTCCATTACACCTTATAAACAGAATAATGGATCGATTCCAGTTCATGGATATTTTAAAAAAAACATTATGTTACCTTTTGCAGAAGAGGAGATGCCTCTCTGTTGGAGATTCCAACAGGACAATGATCCTAAGCACAAGGCAAAAATTGTGCAAACGTGGATCAAAATCAATATATCCAAGTACTTCCATGGCCTTCGAAATCTCTAGACCTAAACCCAATCGAAAATCTTTGGGAAATTGTCAACAGGCGAGTAAGAGAGCAAAAGACGTTCTCTAGGACATTCCCAAGGAGTAGGGTTTTTCAAACCTGTTTAACAGTAACAGTAAAACAACTGTTTTTTGGCTAAAATCGGAAAACAGCAAACAGCTGTTTTTCTCTTAACTGTTGTTACTGTTTTTGAAATTTGGTTCAAAAAATTGGGGTTAAATAAAAGAAATAATACTAATAGAAATTGTTTTCGTTTTTTACAAAGTGCCCTTTACACGGTCGGACACCGAACAGACAAAACGAACGAAGAGGGTGAAAGAGGACGATGGAGAGGGCGGACAAGTTTAATGGACATTCTCAGCGAACTTTTGAACAAAAATTTTGACAATTCCTGCATTGTTGTTGTTGCTAGGACAAGAAAGCAAAAGTCGTTTCCATCGCACTTATATAACGTTGGGCATAAGTAATGTCATAATGTGAAATTATTCGGTGCATTGAAATGTTTTTTTAAGTTAACTATATGTAGATTAATTTTAGTTAAATGACAATAATTTAAAATGGTTTCCCAATATAAAATTACAACAATCATCTGTACATCATCTTCGTTGCTTAGCTCTATCCTCTATATAAATATAATTGGAGTGTCATTTTCTAAGTTCATATGGTTATTTACATGATATTAAAACAAAATCGAGTTTTTTAAATTTTTTTGTCTGTTTGTATGTTTGTCTGTTTGTCCGGGCTAATCTTGGAAACAGCTAAACCGACTTTCAATGGAAGATTCAGTATTTTTAGGGGCATGTTTTAGGCTATTTTTTACTCGGTTTCGACTATCAGATCCGATTATCGGGTCCGACTACCGTGCCCAACTATCGGATTAGACCGAAAACTTGAACAGATAATCGAAGGAAAGCAAGTGAACGACGATGAAGGACGATTAGTAATTTTACCATCCTCGCTATATGCATCTCGCTGTATGCACGGAGGCACCCACGATGCATTCTGTTATGTAAGAATGTCTGGACGTACCGATTTATTTATAACATTCACTACCAACTGTAAGTGGGATACAATTAGCCGAGTGCTATCTACTGGGCACTTGCTTTGTGATCGTCATGATATCGTTGCAAGCGTTTTTACACAAAAACTAAAGAAAATTATGGATCTTCTGATAAAAAACACGACGCCCCTGTGACAAAAAATGAACTAAAAAGTTCAAAAACGTACCATATTACACTTCCCCTTGGCGGAAAGGTGTTCTTTCTGAAAATCAAGAAAAGTGCCTGTTTTCAAACACGTTTATGAGGTATTAAATCGAACCTCACAAACTTTTCATGAAAATGGGTTGGTAGAGCAACTCTTCGAGAATAAATAAGGCTTTTCAAAATAACTCTAGCACCACCGTGAGCCTTGTTCAAACTTTTTTACTGAAACGGCTGTTTTTACATTTTTGAGATTTACGCGAAAAGTTATAATTCTCTTTGCATGAAATTTTTATTGTAGGTAGGCACTAACACAAGTCAAAATTTAACCCCTGGAACAAGGTTCTACGATAATTACAGTCCCTGTAATTAAATGTCAAAAAATGCCCATATTTCGCGGTTTTATTTTTTTTTGCAAAAACCTGTTGATCGATTTCAATTGTCCAAAACTCATATTTTTCGTCTTTTTAAGCGCTATTACATACTATTTTTTGTTTTCCAAAAACGAAATTTTTTCGCACCTGAAACGCTGAAAAACGTGATTTATTAACTTTTTTCCACCGGTTCTCCTGGACCGATTTTGTCCAAAACACATTAATTGAATTTCTACGAGTTTTCTCTTAATTAAAGCGTCGAAAAGTCTAAGGGTAGATTTATTTCAACTTTTGAATACTTTTCCGACAATTGCTGACAACCTAGTTGGCGCAGGGGTGGGGGGTGCGAGGGTGAAAGCTAAAATCTGCTCGTGATATGTAACCTTTCCACCATTTCTAGCATGTGATCTAGATCACCTACAAAATCAAAATCCAAGTGAGCGGAAAACTATGTCTTGCCCAAAAGTCGGGAACACAGGTGGATATATCGATATAACGACAATAATCGATATTTTACAAGCTTACAATATTAACTTCGTTCTCTGTGGGGAATATCTCTTTCGATCGGTTTTTCGACCACTTCCCGATATCCGGTGACGCTCAGATTTGGCACACAACTTTGGTTCTAAAGACAATGCAATATAGTATATTCAATTTTAAGGTACATCTAATATGGCGGCCACCATAAAATAGCGGAGTATTCGTCTCTTTTCTACGCCCCCGACATGGGTATCAAATGAAAGAGTATGACGAGTAGAATACAGTAAGCTATATGACGACATTTTAAATCCAATATGGCGACCAACACAAAATGGCGGATTACCAATTTCTTTACAGCCCCTTGACATTGGTATCAAATGAAGAGAAACAGTATGGAACAACTTGAGGTATTTTACGTAAGGATCTTGGTTTAAAAGAATACAAAATTAAACTCGTGCAGGAATTGAAGCCGGCCGAATCGTCGCCGTTTCAGTAAGGGGGCTCTTGACAAGCTTGAAGAAGACCAAATGTTTTCGACTAAAATTTTGGTCAGCCCATTTCTGGATTAATGGCTACTTCGATAAGCGAAATTGTCGTATTTTTGGGCTGAAGACCAACCCGAAGAAGTTCAAAAGCTGCCGTTCCAGACAAAACAACGGTTTGGTGTGTATTATAGGTTGGTGGAAGGAATTATGGGTTCATATTTTTTCAAAAATGAGGCCGTCTAAAACGTAACTGTAAATGGGGTTCGTTATAGCGCCATGATAACCGACTATTTGCTACCTGAAATTGAAGCCTGTGATCTCGACGACATTTCGCTCCAACAAGACGATTCTAGGCGGTACTTGCCACACAGCCCGTGAAATCATGGCTTTATTGCGGGAACAATTCGGTGAGCAGTTAATTTCACCCTTCGGGGCGGAGAATTGGCCGTCTAGATGTCATATCACACGTGTAGACTTGTTACTGTGAGGCTACGTAAAGTCCAAAGTCGACATGGATAAGGCGGCTAAGATTGAGGAATTGGAAGCCCACATTACTCGCGTCATTGCCCAAATACCACTCGAAATGCTCGAACGCGTCATCGAAAATTGGATCTTCTGAACGGATCATGTTAAGTGCAGTTGCGTCCAGCATTTAAATGAAATAATTTTTAAAAAATTAATGTAAGGTATGGTTCTTTTGTATGATAATGTATGATTACCCGATAAATTTTTTTAACTTTTTTTAATTTTGAAAAACGCACTTCTAAATGAATCACTCAATATAATTAAATATATCTACTTATTTCGACTTTACATTTCCTAACAAAACCCTTTCGAGCGTCGTTCTACCGCAGTTATGACTATATTTGATTTAACATTGACTATACTGACGGTTCAATATATCGTATGATTACATCATACATTCGGTAATACATACATTTAATTAATCACTAACAAAACAATATATTGAAATATGTTTTAACAATGCGAATTGGAGAGATATATTTTTGTAATTGTTTTTAATCTTAAAAATTCGTAAAAAGAATCCATATAATATTTTTTCTTTTATTTTGGGTGTTTTTTTATTATCAAATTGATTGAGCTGCAAAATTTTTATATGTAATATTTCACATTTCAAAATTATTTTTAAGTAATATTGCCATTTCCGAATCCTATGAAGTTATAAATATAAATTTGCAAAAAGCTAGAACATTATTAGAATTTATTGATGCCATAAAAGATATTTTAAAATATTTATATAGAATACTTTTCTTTCTCCCATTCTCGAGACCAGCTTCCAAAGAAATATAAACATGCGCCAAAAATAATGTAAAATTGAATTTAAATTTTTGTGCAATCCTTTATACATATATGATAATTAAAACAAACAATAAAATACAGCGTGCACCACTTTTTTCCATGAAAATATTTATCATTACACAATTTTATTTTTCATAGCATTTTTCTCTTTTAATTAAAACACACCAGAATTTCCGTCACTAAATATTAATACAAATACTTTTACCCGTCCTTAAAATCTAAACATCACGGAAATACTGGTGTGCTGCAGTGACGCCGCCACTTTTTAGTTATCCTCCCCGATCCAGAGCAATGGAAGCCTCGCCATAGACACCATATTTGAAATCGCCCATTGCTAATTCAACAACGAAAAAAAATCACGACCCTTCCATATTTGAAAAAAAAACAAGAAAATAGTGAGGAAGAAGAAGCGGTTCACCCCTGACAAATTGACCGCAACAGCCCCCAGACGTGTCCTTATGCATCCGTTAACACCTACCCCAGGACATTTTCCTGCCTGAAATATTCACCGAGAGGCAAAGCCGGGCTAAAAGGATATACCAAGAGTGGGGGCATGCGCAGAGGCCACGCCACCGGAGATTTACTAGAAAGGACGAATGTTGTAGAAGGGAGGGATGGATCTAGGACGAAAATCTAATTTTATATCTGCGACCTTGAATTACGGTCTTTGACTTGTATTGGGAATGAATGCATTCCTGGTACCTGGCGAAGGAAGGAGGTCGGCACAAGGGAGAACGTGATTGATGTGTTCGTGCGTGCATTCTGGTGACAGTGGGAGTCCCTCCTCAGGCTTTTGTCATGAACCCTAGTTTGTTGTTGCACGCAAAGAACCTATTTATACCTGGCATGGTCGATGGACTTATGCCTCTCCCACCTGCCTGGCATCTGAATGTCTTCGACCCGATAGGTGTCCACGTTCCACTCACGAGGATGTTGCCTGTGACTGTTATTTCGCCATTTAGCCACAGAATCCACATGCAGCCTTCTACGTTGTTGCGGCCTCTGGGGCGAAGTGGGCATATTTTTAGTTTTTAATTTCAATTTTATTCATCCTAAATTCAGCTTTTTAGACCACATAAGAAGTTGACTCTCGACTCGTTTCAGTTTCTTACCAGTTCTTGTGATTTGTCTTCAGTGTCGTTGATGTTGCTGTTTTTTGCTAGCTATATATAAGCACCGCACTGAACGGTCATGAATTCGCTGCTGGGCGGGCAATTAGTGGTGCCGATTACAATTTAGTGACAGTTTATCCAATAAATGCGGCGTGGTGCACTCGTGGCAAGGCGACGCATCGACATCAACGGGAAGTGCACTTTCAATTGAATCTTATCTTCGCCTCGTTTATCTTAAATGATACAAATTGTCTCAAACGCTGACTTCGAAGCGGAATGGGTGACCTTAGAATATGGACGCATAAGGCCTTTACAACACAAGCTTTGCCTTCTACAAACGTTCTTTTATTCTTCATTTTTAGAAACAAGTTTTAATGGATTGTGATTTTGGACGATTTAATTGCCGAGTATGGTATTAAGGAGACTAAGCGACTTTTTACAGATTCATACACAAAATAGTTTTAGTAGTTTGGTAGTAGATAGGGGGTTTGAAGTGCAGAGATTTTTTTAATAAACTTTAATAATTTAGGTTTGTAATGTTTTTCTTATGTGGCAGATCTAAGCCTACGAATCGCGCTTTCTACTACTAGTCCGTCATGTTTTTGGTCATGACATGGCGCAATGCCTAGGACGGGGTAAAGTATGGTTTTGAGATTATCCAGGAGCAAGGAGCATGTTAAAGGAGATAGCGATGAACCATGGATTTGAACTCTTGGATATTGTATGGCTTCGGAAAAACTGCCTGCGTTAGTTCCATAGTCGAGTCAGGGTCGTAGCAATCCAGGGGCTAGGGGGGCTTCATACTTCATATATGTAGTTTATTTTTTTTAAACAATAACATATGCCGGATTAATCGTTGCGGATGAGTTGTGCCGCACTTATGCGCGCGCATACTTTTTGTATGAAAAATTGAGCATTTCTCAATTTTGGGATATTTTTGGGATTTTTTTTCCTCTATGGAAAAAAGTTAAATCAACTTCAACTTTTGTTCGGCGCTTTTTTTAAATTGTCATTTTTGTTGTATGATATATGAAAATACTTGACCCTGTAGTCTCAAAACAAGATATTTCAAGATTCTACAAATTTTTTACTTACTCATTTTTTAGGATTTTACCAACAAAACTTTGACAAATTATTCAAATATGTCAAATTATACAAAATCTGCAGCACACTTTATCCACAACAATGAATCGTAGTTCAGCTGATTCTCTTTTTGGGAAATTTGTGCGGCGCGACTCATCCGCAACGATGAATCCGGCATTAATCATTTTTTTAAAATAATTGCACTTTGTAATTTTTTAGTTCATCGAATCTTAAAAGAACGGTGTTCAGATATAAAAATTTAATCTATCAGTAAAATTATTTAATCTATCAGTCGACATGTAGCAATACGTTAAGGCCGCATGATTCGTGTCAAGGCCGAACACGATGATTCGCATACTACCGTTCCGGGCGGGAAAGTTGTACACGTTTTCCATTCCCTGGCGCAGCTTATATAGCTGTGTCAGTACCACAGTCTTCAATTTTTTAACCTCTGGCCTTTTCAAATTGTTCAATTTCTCATTCCTTGGACCAATTTTCGTTTTTAGCTCAATTTCATTTAGCAATTCGATGCCCAACTCGGTCAAAGGCTGCAGCTTTTTCAAATCCATTTCATCTATTGTATCGATAGCTGTGAGATAGGTATCGTCTCTTACGAAACGTTTTGTCTTTTTGATTAACACAATGTTGATCGTTTCGTTAAATGCCGATTTCAGGCTTACGGACGATTCGTTTCGTTCTCGCAGAGTTTCTTCGACAACAGAATCCTTTAAAATTGTTGATTGGCGTCGATTTCGAATTAGGCAAGGACGCCTTGAAGCGAAAGCCGATTCTCTCCCTAGTAAAAATAAATGATGGCCTTAGAACGTGCAAATACCGACTGTGATTGAAACATAGTCCTCGGCCATCTGGCGGTTAACAGAAGGCTCGTTGCAGGACAGTACGGCCGTACAGGGGACGATTGACGGTGATACTACGGCCTTACAGTTCCAATAACGGCCATACGACGGTGGTACGGCGGCCGTATGGTTGCTATTACGGGTATACGACTGTGGTACAGTGGCAGCAACGTCGATATTCGCCCTCCTATAAGAAAATATATTTCACTGCATGTTTGATTTTTTTTCGGTTGTGTTTTTTTTTCAAGCAACAACAAAATTTCCCTCTAAAATATAAATCAACACGCACCACACACTTCACGTACAACAAACCGACGACTGGCGAGCTCGTTTCTCTTGTGCATCGATATCTTTAAGTAGGATAAATCAAAAGAACCATTGTACATAACGAAAATGATTGATTGATCGAAAATGATTGGTGCAGATTCTTTTTTTGGCTCAAATTTCCCGTCGAATGCCCGTTTCTACAGCTCAGTACTTGGCCTTTTAAATCTTTTGGTCAAATATGGCCGTCGTAAGGCCATACCTATGTGCTCCCATTGAAAATAGTTAAAAACTCTACGTCCATCATATGCCCCTTAAAAAGCCAAGCGGCCGGTGTTCGCCCTTTGTAAGGCCGGTTTTTATTTTTACTCGGGATAGGGTGTAATTTCTTCAAAACTTTTGTTGCTTCAGAGTAATATTTCTCGAAAATATCTTACTTCTGTTCTCATTTTTTCGATAAACGGCTCTAATGAGTGCCATCGAATTTTTGTATCCCATCGCTCGACCTTGCAATGCTTTTGTTACTGGTTCAATTGTTTGTCGAGACGGAAAAATTTTGCATTAAGCACAGTAGACATTCATAATCAAAGATGATTGACAGCTAAATATCGAACCTGGTCAAAAAATTGGCCTTGATTATGACCTAATGAAATTGGTGGCTCAGACAGTGAAAATACGGAATCTTTCGCTTCAAATCGTCTTGAATCAATCTTTGCACAACGCCATTGCACAATCCTGGAATGCGTACTCTTTTTTCCCGTATATTTTTTGCCATTTTCCTAGAATGATGACCCAATTTTGATAGTACCTACTAAGTACTTCGTCTTGGAAGCATTGAATTCGATTCTAGTCTCTGTTGATTGAGTTGGACATATCTAAGTCCGCGATCATTGAAACCAGATCTGGCATGCGATTGTTTCGCATTATCAAAGGTACCCAGAAATCCGTCATCATGAGAATACGTCGCTAATAAAGATTAGGAATAAAAAGGGTGATAAAATTGAACCGTGGGAGACACCGCCAGAGACGCTATGGGGTTTAGATTTGAAGCCAATATTACCTTGATTAAAACGGGCAGAAAGAAAACTCTCGGTCCAGTTCTTTAGAACTGAGTCACTATTAATAGTTTGGAGTTAAGCTAACAGAGCAAGGTGCCACACCCTATTAAAAGCCTTGGATATTATATACATACACTGGCGAGAACTGGTTAGGTATACCTTAAAAATGGCTAGTTTCTCAAAAACGCGATTTCGGTTTTTTTAACTAAAATTTCAACTAAAACCACCCTTTTCTCCATAAAATACCTTGTTAACTAATTTTTTTTGCAAAATTGGAAAGCCTGGACAAGTTCCTATCAATGATGTCCGCACAATTTTTACTGTCTTTACTTTTGAAGTTATTAGCAAGTTTGATGTTAAAATTGGCCTTATTTGGTACTTTTCGACAAACCTGAAAAAGTACTAAAGAAGCACCAAATAAGGCCAATTTTAACATCAAAATTGCTTATAACATCAAAAGTAAAGGCAGTAGCATAAAAATTGTCCAGACATCATTGATAGGAAATTGTCCAAGCTTTCCAATTTTGCAAAAAAATAATTAGTTAACTACGTATTTTTTGAAGAAAAGGGTGATTTTAGTTGAAATTTTGGTTAAAAAAACCGAAATTTTGATTTTGATGACTCATTACTCTGGAAGTTGATAGGGTAGAACACTGATACCTTATTCATGAAAATAGGTCACAGGGTTACAAAAATACAGGGTGATATGTAAAACTCTAAAAAACTCTTCAAAACGCCCCAGCGGCTAAACCGTTACGATTACCGCCCCCCTCTCCCATTGGATTTTTCGTTCGCCTATCCAAAACCTATCTACAGTCGGCCGTTTTGTAAACTTAACGGATACACCCTGTATAGGCAATACGTCTGCTCGCATGGAATCAGTAAGGTCAACGGATAACAAGTAAAAACTTGCTCATTCCAAATACTTCGTATGCGCGTAATGATCACCACCAAATCACATGGACATCCCCTGAAGAAATCACTCGCAGCCAAATGTGCTGTCAGAAGGGGATAAAGCAGAAATTATTTGTATTTGCGAATAAGGCTAAAATTATCACAGCCTGGCTTCCCGAATAAAAATAAAAAACGGCCTTATAAAGGGCGAACACCGGCCGCTTGGCTTTTTAAGGGGCATATGATGGCCGTAGAGTTTTTAACCATTTTTAATGGGAGCACATACGGCCTTACGACGGCCAAATTTGACCAAAAGAATAAAAAGGCCAAGTACTGAGCCGTACAAACGGGCATTCGACGGGAAATTTGAGCCAAAAAAAGAATCTGCACCAAATGTATTGTTGAATGTGTTTTATGGGAACTTCATCATTTTCGTTAAGTACAATGGTTCTTTCGATTTATCCTACTTAAAGATATCGATGCACACGAGAAACGAGCTCGGCAGTCGTCGGTTTGTTGTACGTGAAGTGTGTGGTGCGTGTTGATTTATATTTTAGTGGGAAATTTTGTTATTTAACGGCTTGAAAAAAAACACAACCGAAAAAAAATCAAACATTTAATTGCAGTGAAATATATTTTCTTATAGGAGGGCGAATATCCACGTTTTTGCCACTATACCACCGTCGTATACCCGTAATAGCAGCCATACGGCCGCCGTAACACCGTGGTATGGCCGTTATTGGAACTGTAAGGCCGTTGTATCACCGTCAGTCGTCCTCTGTACGGCCGCAACGAGCCTTCTGTTAACCGCCAGATGGCCGAAGACTATGTTTCAATCACAGTCGGTATTTGCCCGTTCTAAGGCCATCATTTATTTTTACTCGGGTTAAGTTTCAATCAAATAATTGGACACTCCTTAATTATACTGGTCATTGCTTACTCCATCTTAGGAACCGAAACGGCTAATTCGATGATGAATGCAACCTGGCGATTGTTACATTATCGAGCAATGCAGCAGTGTCATAGCATACAGGCATGAAAAATATGAAGAGTTCAGAAAAGAAAGAAAAATTGTTCATAAACAAAAGAAGCTTGGAAGGGAAATTCCGTAAGTGAATTAAAACGTTAAAAGAGTGAAGACCGAAGAGTTCGTTGCACGAGATTATATGAAAATGCCAATATAACAGCATGCAGCCAACATCAAAGTATAGAATTACTTTAGGCGGACACTACAGATGCACATCCAGGGGTTTCACCCAGACGTGAGGACTAGATCTGCACATCGATGATAGCAAAACAATGTACGAATACATGGTCGATGAAACGTTGATCACACAATTAGTGTGAGGGAACCTCCAGTTACCAATGAGTCAATAATACTTGTCGACAATAGCGTGAAATCAGAAATACGTATATCTTAGCTAAAAATCAACCAAAACTACTGTCAAGGCTCTTCAAATCATTCCATCCACATTGCTTCTGTTCTCCACTTAGCTATGTAGTCCAATAAATAGGTATTTCTTCTTTGCGAAAAATACCGCACGCGATTTTTTTTACCAAATGATTTTATATATTTTTATAAGCTTAAATCCAAAATGGCGTCATCCCCACCCTCTTGCTAAACTTACAGTGAAGGGAAACGCGTTTAATACATATCTCAGAAACTATGCATTTTAAGACAAAAATGTACATAATCGTTTTTGTAGATAAATTAGTGATTTAACTTTCTTGTTTAGAAATTTTTTTTGTAAAGTCAATATGTACGGAGATATAGTACTTCAAAGTTCATATCGTCGTTGCGACCTTAAGATCTCCTATGTGCAAAATGTAAAACTTTAGGAAAACTGAAAAAGACTGTTTTGTGAAAAAATTACTTAAACAACGTTTTGCTTTAAGTTGTATACTAACAATGGAATTTAATGTTATGAACAATATCTTTGAGGGCGACATAAGATATTTTTTGCTTTTTCATTCATGTGGAAGTAATTATCACTTTCACATACCTAAGAGATTTCAAATTGCCAACTTTTTAGGACTACATAGCAGTAGTTTTTATAACTGTAAAATGAGTTGAAGTATCAACAAGGGAGTTTTTGCCATCGATAGAGGAAATTTTACATTCAATTAAAAAAGTTAATTTCGATAAAAGTGTCACATAGGAGATCTTAAGGTCGCAACGACGATATATTACTTTCTTTGCACAATATTTGGGTAATGGTTAATTCTACATGAAAAAATCCTGCGTAAGGCTTATAGAACACACGATTATCTATAATTTTTGTTATAATCATTTTTTACATAGGGGTGATATTGCACGAGTTATAGCGCTTTAAGTGTGGAAAAACGTGAATTCAAAAGTAGTTTTTTGCCAATATCTTTTTAATTACACGTATTATTGCAAAATTTATTATAACGTTTTTTGTGTGCAATTTTATTGCCGACATTTTTTGTATTAACTTTATTATATATTATTATAGATAATCGTGTGTTCTATTAGTCTTACGCAGGATTTTTTCATGTAGAATTAACCATTACCGAAATATAGGGCAAAGAAAGTAATATATGAGTAATATATGAATTCTAAACAAGAAAGTTAAATCACTAATTTATCTACAAAAAAGATTAAAGAAGACAATCGAGAACTGGCGCTACAAAAATTTGGCGCAGATAATAAGGTCAGTAGAACTCGGGAGAGCAGGACATCGATCTCATATAAACGAATGGGAATATTTTTTTCTGTGAAAGACTTGAGCTCAAAGGAAAGCCTCTTTATACTGTCGGTGGTCTATGATCGAGTGAAACGTGCCAATATCGATTAGAATATTGCTTCCCCCTTATTATGCTTACATGCGATGGCTGGATAAAAGGCAGGGAATTGCTGTAAAGAAGAAAGACAAGGAAGTAAGAACGTTATTTAAGTGTGACAAGGGAAAAGACGAAGGACCATGTGGCGGAGTAAAATCCCTAAGCCTTAACCCCTAAGCTACCGTGGATTACAACACATTCTGCGCTTCTTCTTCTTTTTCGGTGGTAGCTTTGTGACAGCTAAGTAGACCAAACCTGCGCTGGATCTCCTTGAGGATGTCAAACTGGATACCATCGGCCTCTAAAGGGGACCGTTTTAGGGAACAGGTGCGAGAAGTCATGATCAAATTTCGGATGTAGAACTAAATCAGTATAAGAAAGAAAGTAATTGTGAAATAAATGAAATGAAACCTTAAAAGGTATTTTCCGACATTGTCAATTTTCTTTGGTCCAACGTTCTGAATGGAATTGAAATAATGGAAATATTCAAATTAATGTGAAATTATTAACAAAATAGTAATTAATAGAGTAATAGAAGATAGACAGAAGCTCTCATACCATCAAACATTAATGTTTTTTGGGTAAAAGTTTAATTTTTGGGGATGTTGTGAAATTTTGTGTTTATGATTATAGATCATTTTCAGTACTTTCACTAAACATAAAACATTTCAATTCGTGCACCGTCGTCACGCTAGTAAATTCCAAATTTGGTGACATAAGATACAGAATATTTAATTAAACTTCACCGAAGTAATTTCAAACCCTCTATATTCAAAATTTCTAGGACTCCCTCTTTTATCTGTGGCAGACCAACTTGTTTATTTAATTACGTTCCTGCATCCGTAAATAATTTATTAAAGTGTAGACTTAGGGGTGACGATGAGACAGTAGCTGCATTAATTCGGCGTATTTTCTTTCGGCTTATTATTGCAGCTTAAACATTTTTAATGGACAATATTAATTTTTAGTTTTGTTTTGTAAAGCAAGCATTAAATTAATATAAAATGGAATGTTAAATATTGAAAAACTAAATTTTTTTGAACAGGATTTAATTTAACCAATTTTCGGATTAAAATCAGTGTATTAAAGTAAAATGAAGGCAATTTTAATAAAAATGAAAAGTCTAAATATGTACCTTTTAAAAGTAAGCTCTGTATTCTTATAAGCTAATGACATTAATTTCAATTTAAGGTTTGTTTTCATGGCGGACTTTTTTTCCATTCTCTTCTAAACTGTATCAGTAATATATAATAAAAAGTCCGTTTCCTAAAAGGTGCCGCTGCACTTTATTAAACAAGAGAAGTGTTAAATTACGGGTTTTCGCGAATAACTTTTAAAATATTATTTTTCCGAAAAAAATGGCACTGAAAACAGTGGCGGTTCCTCTTTGGAAGCAAAGGAAGCACTGCTTCCCTTGACCAAATAGGCAACTTCATAAAAAATTAATTTAAATATATTAAGATTAATCAAAAACAAAATCTTAAATATATTTCTTCATCTGGAAACACTAAGCAAGCAATGTACAGATTTTTTTATATAAAACTAGTTGGGATCCGGCGCGCCTATGCTGCTCCCATAAGCCAATAGTAGTAATCAGGTGATATGAATTTTAATATACAGTAGGAGAGTTTGAAAAAGGCAATTTTTTGGTATTTTTGATTCCAAATAAAAAAATGTGAAACTATTAGGGATCTGACATTTTGCTGCACCCAACGTTTAAACATTTAAAATCAACCAAACCTTAAAAATTCAACTCTTCTTAACCATTAAAGAAAAACTTTAATAGTTGGAAAAAGCAATGCCAAAAAACCAACTTTTATTTTCTCTTATATTGCGAAATTGTGTTCGTCAAAACATGTGAAATTAATGCAAATATTGAAAATCAAACTAAAAAACCTATTATTCCTATAAAAGCTCGAGAGTTTGGATATTGGTTTGTTTGCCTAATTCTGCGAAGTTTGTCTTCAGTCATGCCGTTCTTGTATTTTCCCCACAAAACCGATGGTTCTGTTGGGTATCATGTCGTCAATATAATTGCGAACAGTTGACGAATGTTATTCGGCGTGGATGCAAATGAAGAATCAGTAAGTTTCAGATCCCAATGATTGTCGTCTTCCAGCAATTTCAACTCGCGACATGCATCTTGAAATGTATTGAATATTTGACCATTGACTGTTTGTAAAAATTCGAAAGACGTTGGTACATTCAGCAACAATAAACGCAAAAAGAAACATTCACGTTGTTTTGGATGTACTGTGTAAAGTCGTCCCAATGTCTTTGCTTGCAATACGCGTGCGATAGTTGGATGTCGTTCGCCTTGTCTACGTAGCTTCCATTTTTTACCTGATTTGTTCCATGTATAATAGCGAGGGACGTCGGTATTTAACAATGTTTTTGCGAATTGTCCGAAAATATCAGGTTTTTGGCACAGTGTGAAAAATTCACTAAGTGTAGTTTTTGGTGGCTTGAAAACTCGTTGGAGAGCATTTTCTTCAGTGAAATATACACGTTGACCGTTTTCAAGATGTACCGCAATCTGAGGCGTAATGCAAAAACTCGACATTTATATATTTCCTTATTAACACTTTATTTAATCGAACCAATTAAAAGCTTTTACGTAATTTTCGGTGGAAGTATATAAAGAACAATGGATGCTGGTATTTTAGAGGTTTCCCAATGTTCAAAAATATTTTTATTTTGTATATAAATTATATGTTTCTTAACTGGTGTGTTTTGCGTGCTCCGGTAGTTATAGTATACAGTCCATAGTACATAGTATATAGTACACAGTACACAGTACAGTGTAACTGTACACACTGTACGTACTGTACACACTGTACACTCAGTACACTCAATACACAAATTCATACGTTGTCACTCGTAAAAATCAGAGTGCTTTTTTAAAGCTAACGGTTTTTTATATGTACATGACAATTAAAATTAATTATTTGTTCGCCCCGCCAACTTAAATATAATCAGTGAAACATTCAAATTCTCTATATTTCGAGAACAGCTTCACTTATCTGGACCAAAACTATCCTATCTCTCAATCCGGAACCAACACTACACATTCCCAAATTTTTATTTAAATCTGTGGGGCGGTTTCGGAGATTAGCGTGAACAAAGCTTGTGACACGTAGTTTTTATATATTAAGATGTACAATTCATACTACTGTATACAAAGAATAAAGCCTCGGCCACGATACGAGCGGAGAGCGGTAGAGCGGCAATACTAAAGTGCCGCTCACCTCTAATCCGAGACATTAAATTTTTCTGGTGCCGCTCGCCGCTCTTATCGTGGTCGAGGCTTAATACAACGTAGGGAAGCTGTAATATCTCCAGCTTCTTTGGCACCGAAAATCAACGTGAAAAGTCCAACCCATTCAATTCAATTGAACTCACACTCACGCAAAGGTTTGCGTTGATCTGTTCGCCACTGTATGTATATCTTACTATATTATTTTTTATTATATTAAAATAAAAAGAATATAGATTGGTAGTACGGGTTTCTACTTTTTGCATGGGGTTAATTACTTAATTCGTTTTCAAATTTGTTATTTTTCAGTTTTTCTAATTAAAGCCGCCGATACCTTTACTTTTATCGCTCGCGGGGTACATTAGCTTTGACGCCCTACGCATTGCTTCCCTTATCCTGAACCTTACGAACAGCCACTGACTGAAAGAGGAGGAAATTTTACGTAAATAACGCCTTAAAATTTTTTTGTACGATCAAATCCCTGAGAGATGTGAATTTGTTAATTAAGGTCTAATTGACGGGTCAATAAGTCCTTAGAATATCTGAGAGATGGCGCTCGTAGTATCGCTAACGCTCTCTTTTTTGTAAGCGTCATTTCCCACTAAGAATCTGTCAAAGTTTCAGCCATATTCATAGAGTGATCTCGTTTTTATCGTCAGTTGAAGTGAACAACTTTTGTTTGTTGAAAAAAATGGAAGAAAATGAATTTCGAGCGGTAATTGAACATTTCTATTTAAAAGGTTTAACACCGAAAGAAATCAATGCTGAGTTGGATACCGTTCATGGCACATCTGCCTCTGTGTTCGCAACTATTTACAATTGGATAAATGAATTTAAACGTGGCCGTACATCAACAAAAGACGTCCCGTAGAAGTCAGTAAAATGCACGACATGTTGTGAGTGACTGAAGAACAAAATTGCGCGAAATAGTTGAGGCCACAGGGGTGTCAAAAGGTACCGTCGTTTCAATTTTACATGATAAATTGGCCATGAAAAAAATATCTGCAAGATGGGTGCCACTTTTGCTCTCTAAAGGAGTATCCACACACATCAGGGACGTGCCAGGGACGTTAGATTTTTGCTCCGGCCCGCACACGGACATGTGTGAACGGGTTCATATAAAATGTACGCACCAATATTTTTTGAACCTCGGACGGAACACTAATATGTGTGGATACTCCTTTGCTCGTTCACACATGTCCGTATCCGGGAACAGGATCGTTCACACATGACAGAACACGGCCCTGTGACGTCCCGACCACGGCCCTGATATGTGTGGATATAGTACTCCTTAAGGCTCTCTTGGAGCGCATGCGTCGTAATCCGGATGAGTTTCAGCGTAGATTAGTAACTGTAGACGAAACATGGATACACCACTGCACTCCCGAGACGAAGGAACAGTCAAAACAGTTAATTGTTAAAGACGAACCGACTCCATAGAAGGCAAAGACGATGAAATCAGCTGGAAAGGTTATGGCTACGGTTTCTTGGGATGCAAGAGGAATTATCCTCATGGACTATTTGGAAAAAGGACAAACGATCACTGGACAGTATTATGCGTATTATGTTGTTAGTCCGGCTGAATGAAAAAATAAAAGAAGACCGTCCTCATTGGAAGAAAAAAAATATCCTCTTTCTCCAAGACAATGCACAATGCGCAGTTGCAAAGGCTAAAATTGAGGAATTATTAGACCATTCACCTTATTCACCATATTTGGCCCCGAGTGACTTCGGTATATTTCCAAATTTAAAAAAACGGCTCAGCTGACAACGGTTCACGTCAAACGAAGAGGTCTTCACAAACAAATGCGTATTTTGAGGAACTTCCACAATCTACTCTTCTGAAGGCTTAAAAAAGTTAGAGGGACGTCTGAATAAGTGTTTCGAACTAAAGGGGATTATGTTGAAACATAAAAAAAATTGTTTTTCTATCTTTTTCTAAGGACTTATTGACCCCCCCCCTGCTCAGGGCCGGCTTTAGGTATTTTGGAGCCTCAGGCGAGATATTTTTAGGCGCACTTAATTTTTTAAAGATATTTATTTTAGGTAGATTACCTATATTATTATGCACTAAACAAAATTTGACGCATGCGCAAGCTTGTAGTGCACATCGGCAAAAAAACGCAACCAGTGCGTGCTCCAGTCCGGTCATAAAAATTTAAAGTTTCGATGACGTTCCGTTCATTGCAGATCTAATTTTTCAGAGCACTAGCGAAGGCTTTGTTTTATTACAATGGATCCATTCCAAGTTAGAACAACTGTGTTTAATATATAATACATATCACCAATAAGTTTTAGAAGCGATGCATGACGCATTTTTTATTCATCATCTTTGTGCTAAGTCCTTTTTAGAAATTAATAGGTACAATTATAACGTGGAAAGCAAGTCTTTTAGTCGATCGTATCCTGATAACTTTTTTCAATTAAACTACTAGCAACCTATTCTACTTGTGAGATTGAGGGAGCGAGCACCCTCTATAGTTTTCTTTTTTCTTTAAGCCCACAAGAAAAAAAGAATTCACTCGGTGTTTACAATACGATACATCGAATCGATCCAATGTTTTGAAAAGTTATTTATTTCCTCAATGCATCGATGTATTTTCATAAAACATCGAATCTATTCTAAACTAGAATGAACCTTGTTTTATAAGTTAGACCCCTTAGACTCGAGGATTTAAAAAGTTTGATAAGATAATGAGTGTTATACAGAGAGTGACTCCTTTCGCTATAGCCACGATATTGGATCCGAGGTTAAAAAAAATATTTTACAGACCCAATCCCTTGTTCCTAGGCTGTCGCAAAAGTCAAAGAATTGATGAAGACAAAAAGAGACCGGAGAATCTGTGTCTTCAGATCATTTTGACAAACCAGAAGAGAACTTTTCTTTGTGGGAAGATCATAACAAATTAGTCCACAAGAGCTGGAAAACGGCGAAGTCTGACGCTGCTATTTCTGACGAACTGTTTTTCACCGATGCATCGGAAAACATCGATGCATAATCTCAATGTTGTGCATCGAAATAAAAAATCAATGTACATATTTTCTAATCTAATCTACACTAGTATTCCTTCAGCAGCAGCAGAACCGGTTTTACAAGTTTATCTAGGTCTACACTGGTCTTTCGCGAGTAACTTTCTTGTATTTACACGAGATATCTGTGTGCGTGTCGATAATTTTGCTACCCACGGTAAGAGTAAGAGAGTAAGCAGAAGCACATTGTGTATGTGTTAAGTTTTCAAGCCGAAATTTGAACATGTTACTACAGTACCCTCTTGTCCCTTCTATACATCTCTCGTAAAAAACCGGTTCTGCTGCTGCTGAAGGAATACTAGTGTAGATTGGGCCAATAGATGCAAAAGTATAATACCAGCGCACTTTTCAAACCTAAGCTTTGTTTACCTCCTGCGCACATCCGGCATTATGTCTTGTATTGTGGAGACGCTATCATTTAAAAACGAAATAAATGAACGTATATGAGCAAAAAATTAGGCGCGCTTTGTACTCAGACTTGAGACTCTCACTGCGCCACTAGAGACTCTCAGTGCGCATGGAAATAGCAATTTTGAGTCTTCCTTATTTTTTTGGTGGGCCCTCTACCTGAAGAAGAACAGTAAGGCGAGAAACACAATTGGAGCTTTTCTGCCAGCTTGAGCTTTTAGCATATGGAAAACCACGCATCTGATCACAATAACAGCTTCAGATTTTCGGTCAGCCGAAATGCCGATTTTCGGTCAACTCGAGCTTTAAAAAATTTTAAATTTTCAGCTGGCTGCTGTCATTATCTTTTGTTGATCTGTGCTTCGCTAAACGGGGAGAATGTCGTCGGGTTTTGTCTGCAAAAATTTTATTTTATTTACAAGCTGGCAGAAAAGCTCCAATTGTGTTTCTCGCTTAATGAGAGAAAACAAAAATTTCGACTAAACCTTAATGAAGGATAATAAATAGGCCTGGCTTGCGTCCTAACGTCATGCTCTTAGCTTTCCCAATTGAGGGTTGATATATCCAAAGTATTGGCCCATATTTTATATCTAAAAACCATACTTGCACCCTTGCACGCAAATAACTAATGCTGCATAAATAATTATACTGATTTTATGTAATTACAATTTACAAATAATTATAATTCGGCTTTTCACTTAAATATGCCATCAATCAATGAAATGTCAGCGCTGTTATTAGCATGCTACATTTATAGTCCATGGTGCAGCTCAAAAATCATTTTCGTTTCGATGCAGCCATGCAACCCACCCATTCTATTTCAATTGTACCATTACCTTCCAACCCTAGAAAATGTTATTCAAAACTATTTTTCTTTTGTAAAATACACATTGTACCTGTTCTCAAGGCCATTGCCAAACAAACATATTGAATGGCAAATCCTTCAATCCTTCAAAAAAGAAATTGCTGCCATGTACAATGTCATAACACAAATCTTGTTCCAGAAAGTGGTGGTGGAACATCCTTAAAAGTTTCTAGCCTTGACTCTTTCTCGAATCAAACTAAATGAAGTCACTCAAAAAATCCTTGACTCGGAAAAAAGGAGACGAGATAAAAACACATACATAAACAGAAAATCAATTTCCTTTGCAAAAAAAAACGGAAATTTTCGGGTTAATGTAAGGAAAATATTTTATAATAAGGAAGGATTTAAGTCACATAACGGATATACGAAAATAAATAAAACGTCCCAAGTTCTAACCAACACAAGACCTGGCCAACCCTTGATCTCCCCCACTAGATATATGAGCAGGGTTAAGATTTAGATTAAGATAAACGGCGAATGCCAGCAGTGGATTAGGTCACGAAACGCATTGTTGTTGTTGTTGTTGCTGGTATGTGCTGTTGGGCAACTCACACAAACGCACCCGAAATTGGCCCATAATATTGGGGAAAATATGGAGGTAAAGAAACCCCAAAAAATTGTCTATTTTGAGAATTTAAAGATATTGGAGTCAGTTTTTGGGGCGAGACAAGTGAAAAAATTGATTTTAATAAATTAGACGGCTCAGCACCAACCTCCGGCAACGCCGCCTCGAGTTAAGCAATTTTCGTGCACAATTTTCATATCACGACGTAGGGAGGATGTTAGTCTTCAGGTGTGGACATGTGGAGGCGAAGGTTTTCTGTTAAAATTACAAAAAGGTAACATCGTTTAGAAAATAATGAAAAAGAAAATTATTTCTATAAATTCTGTCTCTGAGTAGAAGAACGTGACTTGATTTAGCAAACTGAGGTTTGCCCCTTTATAAATTTCATTTTGCGGATAAAAGCGTGTGTGCATGTATGGGTGTGCGAACGTTTTTTGGATAACATCCATTGCTTTCGGCTTATATGAGTCTCCTCCTTGGTATAGCTCCACGTATACACGTAGTACAACATGCAGGTCTGATGTACAATATCCTCCCTCACGTAAATACCTGATGCATCCGATGTCATTCGTAGAAGAAATGCCATTTGGAATGTCGTCTTTATTTCGTTTTATCCTTTTTGATTGAGTTTGGGGCGATTTTATGGATTATTCGGATTCCTCGATTTATGGACAAGGGATTACACAATGTGTTGATGCGCAATGAAAGATATTGCGCCATTTGTGGTTATTAATACATTAATGGCCAGTGAATAATGGTCGAAATTAACATTCATTTCATTTCATTTCGTGGGCTGCGCTAGAGGCGTTCTCGATTAATTTTATGATTGCAAATGCCCCAACAATATATTGGCTGTGCAGAATCGTAAATGACATTTTCCTGAGCAATTAAAATATTAAACCGAGGAAGTTTTTAATAGTTTTCTTTAGTCACATTAAAAACAGATAAAACTGAGTTGATTTAAAATTTAATGATATTTGTAAATCATTTAGAAATCTTGGCTAGCGATTTTCTAGTTTTTGGCACTATTTTGTTCGCTGTTGTTTTGGTACGAAATTATAACATTATCAGTTTTTAGTACTTAAACTTAAAAATCTCTATTGGCAATGTCACGGAATTTAATAGAATATAACTGAGTATACATGTTTACAGAATTAACATTAATGTTATTTTAACTTTATTTTCTTTAAAAAAAAGTGAGTTTAATTATTGTCTCTTTTCTATTCAAAATTATTAGAAAATTCTATGATCACATTTTTCTTCTTTATAAACCCAAATATTGAAAACTTTGTTTTACTTGCATATTTTTCTCCCTGTATAAACACACTGTAGAGTGATTCCGAATTTCCTTGGAATCTACGAAACCTCGTTATATATTTCTGCGGCTTTACAGAAATAGTTATAAAATAATGAATAATGGATGAACCTACCTTTGCAGGATGATATCTCTAAACGGATCTTCGGCGGGCAATGCGATCTATTTTATTTGGTCTATTGTGCTAAGCCCGCCGTTAAAAACCTTCCAGGTTAAGGCTTTTAATATAGCCTAAAATTAATTAAGGGTTCATATACCAAATTTCCCTAGGAGCAGGGAAGTCGCGAAGGAGGGGACTTAATCTCCTCCTCGCTGTGGCCTCGCAGTCGCACAGCTCCGGGAGCTGCCCCGCAGAACCGACAGCTACAATCAACTAGCAGCCCTATATTCTGCTTAGATGATAATTGGGCGAACACACTGCAAATCTCAGTTTTTGGAAGGGTGTTATTTTAACACACTTAAAGCGTGTCATTGTGACGTTACCCATTTGATTAACATTGTAGTCACTTTTTACACACTTTGAAGCGTGTAAAAAGTGACTACAATGCAAATCAAATGGGTGACGTCACAATAAGCACTTAAAGCGTGTTAAAATAACACACTTCAAAAATCTGAGATCCCGAGTAAAAATAAAAACCGGCCTTGCAAAGGGCGAACACCGGCCGCTGGGCTTTTTAAGGGGCATATGATGGACATAGAGTTTTTAATGGGAGCACATACGGCCTTACGACGGCCAAATTTGACCAAAAGATTTAAAAGGCCAAGTACTGAGCTGTACACTGCAAACCCAAATGTGTGATTTTAAAACGTTTTTCGCGTGTAAAATCATGTAGTCACTTTTTACGCGTTTAAAATGTGTTATTTTTAATACGCAAAAAGTGTGTAAATTTAACACACTTAATGCGTGTGTTTAAAATATGTATTGCTTTGAAGCTTTTGAGTGAAGCCTTTTTAGCGTCGTTTTGTGGGGAGTAAACTTAGAAAAATCGGCACCGTCACCTTAAAATTTTTGATGTAATCTGCAACAACTTGTCTCGATGCCCTTGTCTTACCGACTGACTGTAAAGAGAGGCCGTGGAGCTCTCGGCCATTGAGTATTTAAATACTGTCATCACTTTCATTTAAGTTACCCTCTCGTGCGTGTTAATTTAGAAGAGTGTGTGAAATGACACATAATGTGTGATTTTCACACGTTTAAGACGTAAAACAATAAAGCGTTACAATTTCTTTAGCGTGTAATAGTATATTCTGTAACAAGTTTGGAATGATGCATATTCCGCACAAGTGGAAGTTGCGGAATATGCCATTCAAAACGTGTTGCAGACTATACTTTTTCTACGCCTCTAATTAGTTTTTATTAATATTTTGTAAAGAAAAACGTTCCTTTTGTAAAGCTAATGTCAAAAATATGATGTATAAGGCACAGCAAGATATTTTAACGCTAAATAACATATAAGTAGGGAGTGTTCATTCATAACAATTTTGTAATTTAATAATTTGTTAATAGATGGCCGCCGCAAAATTTATTAAAAAAATGCTATTATTTTCTGCAATTTAATAATTGAATAGTTTATTTAAAGGAAAAAATTTCTAGGGAACATCATTGATTGTTTATTATTGAAACAATCCTTTTCTTTCTTTAATGAATAAATATTTTTTTCTTTAATTATTAAATCATATTCTTGGATTACGACGAACAGATGTCGCCAATAGTAGTCATTCCATAACAAGTGATGGAATGAATATTCCACACGGGTGTGGAATCCTGCTAATTCCGTAACTAAAAGTAATATCAGAATGCCTGTATTCTAACAGAGGCGTAGAAAAAAATATTATACGCTGAACGTGTGTGATTTTTAAACGTGTGTCTTTTTATTCGCATTATTTTAACACGGTTTATTCCGCTTTATTTTAACACGATTAGCCGAATTTACGCGCTTATGAAATGTGTAATGTGTTAAATTCATACGGAAAAAATATTCTGGGGTTTGCAGTGTAGAAACGGGCATTCGACGGGAAATTTGAGCCAAAAAAATAATCTGCACCAAATGTATTGTTGAATGTGTTTTATGGGAACTTCATCATTTTCGTTATGTACAATGGTTCTTTCGATTTATCCTACTTAAATATATCGATACACAAGAGAAACGAGCTCGCCAGTCGTCGGTTTGTTGTACGTGAAGTGTGTAGTGCGTGTTGATTTATATTTTAGTCGGAAATTTTGTTATTAAACGGCTTGAAAAAAAACATAACCGAAAAAAAATCAAACATTTAATTGCAGTGAAATATATTTTCTTATAGGAGGGCGAATACCCACGTTGCTGCCACTATACCACCGTCGTATACCCGTAATAGCAACCATACGGCCGCCGTACCGCCGTCGTATGGGCGTTATTGGAACTGTAAGGCCGTTGTATCACCGTCAGTCGTCCCCTGTACGGCCGTACTGTCCTGCAACGAGCCTTCTGTTAACCGCCAGATGGCCGAGGACAATGTTTCAATCACAGTCGGTATTTGCCCGTTCTAAGGCCATCATTTATTTTTACTAGGGATTTGCCCGCTTTAGCTTTATCTACTTGAATGAATCTTTTAGCTTGACGACCGCCCTGGGTCCTTGTCCAGCTATGAAGAATCAGCTGATCCAGCCAAGTCTTGATGACCGTACTTACGTGGCAGCTTGCTAAGCTGCAGAAAGGTTCCGGACCGACAAGTGAGTTTGCACCTACTCTAGCCAGCCTGTCGGCTATTTCATTGTCAATGTGACCTTCGTGGACCGGAATCCATGTCAGCGTAACATAGTTGTGCTTGCTGAGAGATTTTAGAGATAGGAGATAATCCAGGACAGTCTTTGATGGCACTCTGTGAGATTTAATGGCCAACTGGGCAGCTTTACTGTCCGAGAAAATAACAATGCAACGGTGAAGTACTAACAACTTGTAACCCACAATCCAACAATTGTAGGTATAATTTCATTATTATAAACAATTATTATTATATATAGTTTCACTATTATTTAAAAAGTTCAATGATAAGAAGGGTATGCAATGTGTCCTTTTAATTATTTTGCAAAAAAAGTGGATACTTCTCTTTGAAATTATCATCTATTCTGTTTTCTGTTCCGCCTGTAAAATTAGGTTTCACAGCAGGGTTACGAGATATTAGTACTTCACCGTCGAATCTTAGAGCTAGTTGGAGCTCTATTAATACAAGTCTTAGCACACACCTGGATGGCGAGTACCTTAGCCTGAAAAACCTCGTGAACGGTTTGTCGAAGTCAAGAATGGCAGGAATTCTATCGGACCTTCACTTGCACCCCTGGCTTTTAAACTAAATGTCTACACTGGAAACCCAAGTGTGTGATATTAAAACGCATTTCGAGTGTAAAATCATGTAGTCACTTTTTACGCGTTTAAAATGTGTTATTTTTTTAATACGCGAAAAGTGTGTAAATTTAACACATAAAGCGCGAGTTTAAAACACACCAAATATGTATTGCTTTGAAGCTTTTGAGTGAAGCTTTTCAGCGTCGCTTTGCGGATAGTAAACTTAGAAAAATCGTCACAGTAAACTTAAAATTTTTGATGTAAGCTGCAACGACTTGTCTCGATGCCCTTCTGTTACCGAATGACTGTAAAGAGAGGTCGTGGAGCTCTTTGGTCATTGAGTATTTAAATAAAGAATTACAACTGTCTAACTTTCCTTTAATTTATCCTCTCATGTGTGTTAATTTAGTGAAGTGTGTGAAATGGCACATAATGTGTGATTTTCACACGTTTAAGACGTAAAACGGTAAAACGTTACAATTTCTTTAGCGTGTAAAAAATATTATACGCTGTACGTGTGTAGGGTTCGAACTATCGGCTTCTAGTATCGATACCAAGTACTAATAACAGAATCAAACCGTGATATCGATACCTAGAAAGTATCGGGCTGGAAGTATCGATACTACTCAGTATTGAGTATTTTTTAAAATTCATATATTTAAGAAAAAATTATTTATTTAGAACAAAAGCTCGAGGATGTGAAGACGTTGTTGACAAAAATTTACGTAAATAACATAACCCAACGGTATGAAGACTCCGTCGACAAAAAAACAGCACAGACACATATGAACAAAGGCGTGACTAAGGCCCGTTTTCATCTTCAGCCCAAGATGGAAACGCAAATTGAGCATGTTCACATGTTTGGTAGAACAGCATATAAACTTCTGTGTGATAGAGGAGCTCCATTTTGGGTTCCCACAATGCGTTTGCGATGTAAATGATCCTTTAAAAACAGCTACTGGTTAAAGCGGCATTCAGAAATAAAGGTAACTTGTATGTAGCGACATCTCTGAAGATTGAAGAATATTCCGATTTTTGTGGTTTATCAGTAGTACATACAGTGGCTGTCAAAATTATTGGCACACCCAAGAAATTTTACAACTGAGGAAGATATTACAAGACTAAACTATGTTACCAAATTTTATTGATTAAAATTTCATTATTTAAATTATAAATAATAAATTTAAAAAAAAATAATTTAAATTCATTTAATAATATTGATTTAACAGAAAAAAGAAATTCATCTGTTTAAAATTTCTGGCGTGTGCCCACTGTTGACAAAGTACTCGATACTTTTAATGAGTAGTACTTGACGATGCCATGATCTTGGTATCGAGTGCTCAGTATCGGCTTTCAAGACGACAGTATCGATACCTACTCAGTATCGAGAGTATCGTTCGAACCCTATACGTGTGTGATTTTTACACGTATGTGTGTGTGTTTTTATCCGCATTAATTTACACGGTTTATTCCTAAAACGCTTTATTTTAACACGATTGGCCGAATTTACACCCTTATGAAGTGTGTAATATGTTAAATTCACACGGAAAAAATATTCTGGGGTTTGCAGTGTAAATAGACTGCAAACTTAAGATTATGAGAGAGGACATATCAGTAATAAATAAACCCAAGAATTGATGCACAACGTAACTTTATAATATAATTATTACATGGTAATGTTGTAAATAAATATAATGACTATATTTTATTACATTATGTTTTTCTTTTTTATTTAACTAAAATACATAACTCAGTCAATGCACAGTGGCTCAAAACGCCAAAAACACGGTCAAAACTAGAAGGAATTGAGATAATTCTTTGAAATTTGGCGCCCTGGCGTTTTCGACTTCGGTGATTACGAATTCGTTATCATTTTTTCAAAAAACAAAATGGCGGCCAGCTAAATTAAAAAATCATAATTTTTTAATGAAAAGTTAAAGCTATTTTCTTCATTTTTCGAACAAAAGCCTTTTTCGTCTTGGTTCTTGTCCAAATTGTTTTTTTTATGTGGAAGACTAGAGCTCAGGGAAAGCCCTTTGTACTGTCGACAATCTATTTTCTTCGTATAGAGTGCAATGTCAAACAACAAGCTCTAGTCGACAGATAGTGAAGGGGAAAGAGAAGTAGGAAGGAACTGCCACAACCATCTAACCCCAACCATTTCTATCGCGACTCTGGCATCGGGACACTTCCCATCGTAGACCGATTCCAAAGTTTTACCCGATGTAATGTGCTAAATATTCGATACTGCATGTTGTTGCTGGAAGAGTAAGACCAATCTTGATTTAATCTGTGTATTCCAAGGATTCGTTTGGGAATAGACCACATTTTGTACCACGTAATAGCCTCTGGTTTATCCAACATTTTCATAGCATAGAGAGTCCAAATAAGGAATAAATATAGAACATCTGAAGAAGACCTCTACACTTGCAGACGGATGATTTGATCTGTGCTTCTGCCTTGCAGTAGTTGCGAAGATGGCTGAGAACTCTGTCAAGGCGTCAGTACTGTGATATTGGAGCAATTCTGATAATTTGCCAATATGATCGTGAACTGTGTATATATCCATGTTTACTTCCGGAAGTTTATTGCAAACGGGTTCAAGCTTACCCAAATAACTAGCGATCACTAGAACCGTTATGACATACGTTGGAGTTGTTGCAGTCGAGTAGAGTTTATGTGCTTTTACTTTTGTTTTTCGTAGTCGACTGTTTACATTTCCCCTTCGCCTAAAGGTGTTTTTTCTGAAAATCAAGAAAAATGCCTGTTTTCAAACGCGTTTATAATGTATTAAATCGAACCTCACCAACTTTTCATGAAAATGGGTTGGTAGAGCAACTCTTCGAGAATAAATAAGGGTTTTCAAAATAACTCTAGCACCACTGTGGGCCTTGTTCAAAGTTTTTTTCCTGAAACGGGTGTTTTTACAATTTTGAGATTTACGCGAAAAGTTATAATTATTTTTGTATGAAATTTTTATTGTAGGTAGGCACTAACAGAAGCCACAATTTAAGCCCTGAAACAAGGTTCTACGAGAATTGCAATACCTGTAATTAAATCTCAAAAAGTGGCCATATTTCGGGGTTTTTATTTTTTTTGCAAAAACCTGTTGACCGATTTCAATTGTCCAAAACTCATATTTTTCGCCTTTTTAAGCGCTATTACGTACTATTTTTTTTGTTTCCAAAAAC
Source organism: Thereva nobilitata (assembly GCA_963855945.1). Classification (NCBI taxonomy): domain Eukaryota; kingdom Metazoa; phylum Arthropoda; class Insecta; order Diptera; family Therevidae; genus Thereva; species Thereva nobilitata. The sequence continues at coordinate 108,467,384 of OY979695.1, read as the reverse complement.
AAAATTGAAAAAGACCTAAAACGTTGAAAAAAGTGTTTTCGCTATCATTATTAACTTTTTTCCACTTGTTCTCCTGGACCGATTTTATCCAAAACACATTCATTGAATTCCTACGATTTTTCTCTTAATTATAGCGTCCAAAAATCGCAGGGGAGATTTATTTCAACTTTTTAATACTTTTCCGCTATCTCTCCTGGAATATTAGTCAAAGGTCTGTAAGTGGAATAGAAGTTATTAAAGAAAATAGAGCAGAAAAATAATTTAACAAAAAGGTTAAAAAATTACAATTTGCTTATTACTAAAATTGTGTCTGGCACGATGTTAGCAACGACAAAACTGTCTGGCAACTATAATAATTTATTCTGTTACAAATACATTGAAATTTATGAGAAAGAAAAAATTTGTCTTAAAATGATTTCAAAATGCACAATTTTTGCATGCGCAGAAAAAGCGCAACCAGACGTACCGCATCCGTACCTAACTGCAATAAAGAAGAAAATATCAAAAAATCAGCCGCCCTACAATTATTTCTCGAAAACGTTGCTACCTCTCGTAAGTAATTTCGTTGACTTTATTAACACGTTATGCAAAGATCAATCGTCAGAAAAATTAAGGTCAATAAGCCTATGCGCAACTGCTGTAATGCACCAATATATGAAGGTTGAATTTACGAAGAAAGTAGTTTTGACAATGCGGTCTAAAATTCTGAAACAACCAATAGTCCATCCTTTTAGAAAGACGGCAATGATTGGGTAGAATTTTTTCTAGATTGGATTGAGCCGTGGAAGTGATCGATAGTTATCGCCATGGCCATCATTTCTATTGGATAAAACAAACATGGAAGATATTTTTGTAACAAAAGATGGCGTAATGTGTAACTGCGCACGAGTCTGTACTAGAATGGGATGACATGCGCTCTCCCTCTATTGAAGTTTGTAGTTATAAAGTGCTATGAATAAAATACGCACAATATGTTATGACTAGGGACTGTATTGGTTGTTATAGAACTTTCTTCGATAACTCTTCAATCGTCTGAGTAGATTTAGCTTCTTGCAGTGTTAAATGCCTTTCGGTCAATTGAAGCTACATTTTTGAACCAATTTTAACCTGACTTTTTTACAATTTGGAATGCAGCAATTGTATTCTTAGCAAATCAAAAAGATGATTACAATTCACCGGTCTCGACCTAATTCCTAATTAATTGAAGTATTTTGTTAGTTTCGGATATCCAACACTAAACTTAGCATGTTGCTCCAGCACTCTTTTCCGGAATTTATACAAGCTCTCTTGAAGACTAGCTCTCCCGTTCATGCTGATTACGTTTCCCGCGCACTTCCTCACTTCCGCTGCCGACAATATAATTCCAAAATGGATAGCTAAAAAATATCCAAAAGTTGAAATAAATTCATCCTGCGATTTTTTGACGCTAAGAGAAATATCGTAGGAATTTAATGAATGTGTTTTGGATAAAATCGGCCCAGAGGAAGTTAATAACAGTAGCGAAAATAGGTTTTTTCATGATCGAATTTTTTTTAGGAAAACGAAAATAGTACATATTAGCGTTTAAAAGGGCGAAAATGAGTTTTGGCCAATTGAAATCGGTCAACAGGTATTTGCAAAAAAAAACTGCGAAATATTCCCATTTTTTGACATTTAATTATACTGACTGTAATTATCGTAGAACCTTGCTTAAATTGTGGCTTCTATTTGTGCCTACCTACAATAAAAATTTGAAAAAATAATAATAACTTTTTGTGCAAATCGCAAAAATATAAAAACAGCTGTTTCCGGAAAAGACGTTTGAACAAGGCCCACAACTAGGGTTCGAACGATATTCTCGATACTGAGCAGGTATCGATACTTTCGTGCTGAAAACCGAAACTGAGCACTCGATACCAAGAACATGGTATCGTCAAGTACTACTCATTGAAAGTATCGAGTACTTTGTCAACCTATATTATGTAGGTACTACTGATAAAAACCAAAAATCGGAATATTCTTCAATCTTCCGAGATGTCGCTACATACAAGTTACGTTTATTTCTGAAAGCAGCTTTAACCTGTAGCTGTTTTTAAAGGAGCGTTTGCATCAAAAACGCATTGTGGAAACGCAAAATGGAGCTCTTTATCACACAGAGGTTTCTATGCTGTTCTACCAGACATGTGAACATGCTCAATTTGCGTTTCCATCTTGTGCTGAAGATGAAAACGGGCCTTAGTCATGCGTTTGTTCATAAATAGTATGTCTGTGCTGTTTTTTTGTTGACGGAGTCTTCATACCGTTGGGTTGTTTTATTTACGTAAGTTTTTGCCAACAACGTCTTCACATCCTCGAGCTCTTGTTCTAAATAAATATTATTTTGTATATATTTTAAAAAGTTCTCGATACTGAGTAGTACCGATACTTCCAGCTCGATACTTTCTAAGTATCGATACCACAGTTCGATTCTGATATTAGTACTTGGTATCGATACTAGAAGCCGATAGTTCGAACCCTACCCACAACGGTCCTAGAGATATTTTGAAAAGTATTATTTATTCGCAAAGAGTTGCTCCACAAACCTATTTTCATGAAATGTATTTAAGGTTTGATTTAATTCCTGAAAAACTCGTTTGAAAATCACCCTTTTTTCCAAGTGCGATTATTTTTTGCACCTAAAAGGGGAAAAAGCCTGTTCCACTGGTCCAATTTTATCCAAAACACATTCATTGAGTTCCTACGATTTTTCTCTTAATTATAGCGTTAAAAAAACGCAGGGTAAATCTATTTAAAACAAAAAAACTATCCCTCCTGGACTATATAGCACCCTTTGCTGTCCGAAGCTCTTCAAAATTTGTTTCGTCAGAAATGTTTTACCGGTGTAAGGTTTTTGCAGTTTCCCAGCATATTCTAGCCTTTTAATGCTGCCCCGCAGAAGGTTTACATTAAACTGTCCACGGTTTATGGAATCACGTTGGAGGTTTTTTGATTGCGGCGATTTTGAGGCGAATAGTTGTCAATTTGAATGTCTGCTTCCCTAAAGCTCCTGGCATTTTCCACAATAGTTCTCCATCTGCAGCTGACGGCCACGTGAACTATCTGATTTCTCGTTCTACCAACCGGCTACCCGAGTGAGTATGACGGCAACGATGTTCATACGGTGTTCGGTTTGGTTCCTGCCAGAATATAAGAACGACTCAACGTTTGGGCAGATATGATTCTCGCGTATCCGGTCTCGCCAAGTCCCTGCCTCCAGATTAGTGATGAGCAAAAATAGTCTTGGTCTTGCAGTCTTGTCTTTGTCTTGCACATTTAGCAAGGCCAAGACCAAGACCAAGTCTTAGCTATGCTCGCAAGACCAAGACTAACTGTGCAAGACCAAGACCAAATGCAAGACTTTAGGAAGAGTCTCGCGAAATTGTCCCAAACACTATCATCATCAGATTCTGATGTATGGTATTCCCGAGGGTAACCCAATGTTACTGTTAACATAGCACAGAATAGAGTTTCCACGTCAACTTCTTAATGCTCCACATTATTATTAGCATTCATCTATATATATAAAAATGAATAATGTGTGTGTATGTATGTATGTATGTTCGCTATAGGCTCCTACACCGTGCAACCGATCTTAATGAAATTTTAACCATGTGCTATTTACATTAAAACTAAGAACATAGGCTATTTTATTACTTTCTAAAGCCACTCCTAGATGGCGCTATCTTGGAGAGCTTCATTGAAAATCATCGTAGAGCTTTGAATGTTTGCATGAAGGTCCGTGGAGGTCTCCCATGATGCACCTCGAAGCCAGATTTTCGAAATTCAAAATGGTCGCCGAAATATGACCGAAATTCAAAATTGCCGCAGAAATATAGTTGAATTTGCCAATTTTTTTTCGATTCCATTGAAAGTGGGTATCTAGGAGTTTTTAAGGTCGCAAATATTTGTGGTCAAAACTTATAAATTCAAAATGGCCGACGAATTTGCAAATTGTGTTCCGATTCATATGAAAATCTGTATCTGAGGTTTTTTAAGGTAGCAAATAACGACTTTATGATCAAAATTTAAATTCAAAATGGTCGCACCAATATGGCCGACGAGTTTGCGAATTTTATTCTGATTCCAATTAAAATCGGTATATGGGAGTTTTTAAGGTAGTAAATAACGAATTTATGATCAAAACTTATTCAAAATTGTAGGACCAATATGGCGGAAGAATTTTGCCAAATAAGTGACATTTCCCGGTTAGCTGTATGTAGGTTGTTCAAGAGTTAGGAAATCGGAAAATCTTGACATTCTAGCTACAAATGGAAAAACATTGAATATAGTGTATCCTGAAGCTCTCTAAGCAATCGGTTCAGAATTGATCAACAAGGTGTTTTTACAAAGATGGTAAGGAGAAACGGAAATTTGGGATGATTTATGTATAATGGATAAGAAGGAAAGAAACCCATCACCTCTGAATTTTTAGGTATAAGTCTAGGATTCTGAAATACGGGAAGAGGGTGGCACCTGGGTTTTTCGTTATTGGTTATGAAGAATTTAATTTTGAAGAACATATAACTAAACGGCAAGCACTTATTTTGTGGCACCATTTTACAGAGTTTAAACTCTCCAGCAATATTGAAAACTGTTTCACCGTGTTCCCCTGAGCTCAAAGAAGTACAGAATCGCAATTTTATTTATACACGGCATAAAAGAACGCTTACAATTAAATTCGAATGTTACATTTAATTCGAATATATGAACGCAATTTTGCAATATGTGACAATAAGAATAAAAGTTGGTTTTTTCGCATTGCTTTTTCCAGCTATAGAAAATTTAGTTTCGTTGTTCTAGAGAAATTTTGTTATTGCAGACTTCTCGATTTAAATTAAAATAAGCTATAGAAAATGGCCTCGAATTTCGAGTGCTGGATGCTGTTATTTGCATTAATTTTAAATCTCATGGCTCAGTTCATGGCTTTAACAGAATACACAGGCAATTTTGGTCATAGTTCAAATAAATGTATTTTGAATCTAATGACTCCAACTGTTATAGGAATAACTGATTTTTCGTTAATGGTTAAGAAGAGTTGAATTTTGAAGGTTTGGATTGATTTTAAATATTAAAACATTGGGTGCAGCGAGGCGGGTCCCAGCTATCCAAAATACAGAAAATAAGCGGTTCATTGAGACACTTCATCTGTGTATGAAAATTCATATCTCGAAAAATGCCATGTCAATGGATGGTTTTTATTGTCTCGATCAAATTGTCAGATCCCCAATAGTTTCACATTTTGTTATTTGGAATCAAAAATACCAAAAAATTGGCTTTTTCAATCTCTCCTACTGTATATTAAAATTCATATCACCTGATTACTACTATTGGCTTATGGGAGCAGCATAGGCAGCATTGCACCGGGTCCCAGCTAGTATTAAATAAAGGAATGCATACTATTAAATTACAATTAAATTAATACTTATAAAATAAAGTAAAAGTACATAAATAACATAACTATGCATATATTTTTTTATTTCTTTTAACTGTTACGAAAATTGCAACCGATCTTGCAAGAACAAGACCAAGCCCAAGATTTACAGTGCAAGAACAAGACCAAGGCCAAGACTATATCAGTCTTGTCTTGTTCTTCCGTTTGCTCATCACTACTCCTGATCGTGCTTCCTCCAGACTCTGCTTAATCTATTCTTTCCTTCACCATGACGAATGTGAAACGACGGACTGGATGCCCAAAGGCAAAATGGTAATTGTAGAAAAATCATCCAAGTATTTTCAGGACCCGAAATTTAAGAAGTAAACGGAGATTCAGATCAAATGGTTTAAAGAACTTTATAACAACTTGAATTCTATTTAACATTCAACTAAAGACCCCAGACTATGTCTAAGTGTTAAAGTAAATTCATACATTAATTCTTATTACCGAGACCAAAATTTTCAATTAACAGAATTGCGAAGGACAATTCTAGGTTAAGCATCTACAATTTTCATCCCAAATTAATCAATAAATTCAAAATAATTTCTAAAATCTGTCGCCTCAAGGAAAAATTGTGGCATCAAATATAAGCCATTTCCTCCACATGATATAAACTTTCGGTCGTACCCTTCACACACTTGTAACTTTCAAGAAAGGATATTTTAATGAAACTGTCAAAAGGCAGGGCGATGCCCATCCTTTCTGGCCAATACGCAATTTTAAAGTTTTGCGAAAGTTTTCTTCTGCTGACTATTTAACATTTGATGCAAAAAGTTTCTCCTTTAGCGCAGAGCACGAGCGGGCGACGAGCTCAAAAAAATAACAAAAATTCTAATTTACTTAACTTTTTATCATTTTAAAAGAAGGGCCCAAAAACGAGATAAAAACTGCTTTCCGGCCAATTAAGCTTGGCTAAAAGGAATTCCTTAATACAAGAGTGAAGAGTCCTTTGCGAGCATTTTCATTTATCCTCAAACCTTTTGCACTTTACATTTATGTCGATGATTATGTGGATGTGTTTGTATTGTGCTGTGGGAATACGTGCCGGACGTTAATGTTACGTATGCTTGTCTGTCTGTATGCTGGTTGGTAGCAGCTTAACTCTTTTCATTTCGGGCGAACGAATCGATTTTTTACCAGTTAAACTGTGTAAAAGATTGGCACTGCTACGCTCCTGCTGGATAACGCTAGAATACACACACTTGTCGACATACATAAATGCACATATAAACAAAATTTTCTTGCTGGTACAAAACTCTTACTATTTAATAATAACACCAGGAGACTGCCAAAGAATGGAGGAAAAGTGGTCTGATGCGCTCGTAAAATTGTCTGGCGAGTTAAAAAGAGCACGAAATTACGAGGTCCTGGCTTCGTCGCCATTGTTGGGCTCTCATCCTAAATTAAGGATTCTTTTGTTGCTCTACAATAATAGCAACGTCCGCACAGCCATATCAGGACAAAGCTGCCATGGCTGGACTCGTCCTGTGCGGCTCGGCTTTCGTCCTATTTAAATTACATCGCAAAAGCGCAATTTCCAAAACTACAAGTAAAAAAAATGCCCGACAATAAATTAGGGATTAATAACGAAGTTTCGGCCATGCCAGGGGAATATGGGGTAATTGCATTATCATACGCTGCTAGTCCAGGGATTGGAGGATGACTGACCGCGATCGTTGGCTATGTTTATGCTGCGAAGGGTTCGTGCCTTATGCTGGGATTCCCGTTCTAAAGTCGATTTGCTGAGGGCCATAACTGGGCGAAGAACAAAAGTGCAACAATTGAGCTTGTTTAAGTTGCATGCGGTTGGCTGGACCGTAAAGACTTTTTATGACTGTTTATTATGCGTGACTTGTTGTTTGCTGGCTGATCTTTTGTCAATACCGCAAGAAAGTTGCCACAGATTTGATCCTTCAATGGTGGGAAATTCTGCAATATGCTAATGAAGAACTTTTGTTCATTTCTCCCTCCCATATGTTGCTAGAAAGACTAAATTGTGGATTATACGCTCGTTTAAAGTTTGAAAGCGGTTTGTAATTTGAAATATTGCGGTGTAGTGATTGCTTTGAACAATGTAGTTTTAGTTAGGAATGTTTCTTTAAATTTAAATATAAAATTATTCTCTATTAAATACTAGTAGTACAGGTTTTCTTATGTGAAAGTCTAACCTGAGGAGTAATCCATTATATTACCAGTCAGTGCTGCCGTTTTGTCATTTCTGAGGGGAGTAAAATTCGTCTTTTCAGGGGAGTATTTAGATCTTCAAGGGAGTACTAACAAAATTTTACATTTAAGCTGTTTTTAAAATTTTCAAGGACCTCAAGCTTAACTAAAAACACTAAATTAACTGTATCTTACTAAAGCTTGTAATTTCGCGTCTTTTTTTCCGCTTAGGCAGTGATATAATACACTACAAAACTCACCAGAACCAGAGCACAAGAAGTAAAAAATGTTTTTAATTTAAAAAAAAACGACATTTAAACTTTATAAACAGATTCCGGTATATGTTTACTATAAAGTACATAAAAAAACTACATTTAGGAAAAAAAAGTTCACGCTAGGACCATCTCTCATTAAGTTACAAGGGTTTTAATATTTTTCGAAAATGATCAATTTTGGCCGTAAAAATGAATTTTTATTTTTGAAAATTTAATAGCATATTTATAACATTAAATTACATGTTTCGTCCAATTTTTATGAAAATCCACCGATTTGTTCATTATTTAATGGATTTTTAGTTAAAAAATAAATAAAATGAGATATTTGGATTTTTTGAGGTTAGGAAATATTTTTAACGTAATCTCGCCCCACCAGTTCAATAGCCCTTTTACTCACGAGTATATTCCTTTTTTTTGTTTTTTTCTACGACCAATAGAACCGTAGACATTTGAAAAATAGTGTTACGATGCACTCGAAATGCACTTTTATGCACTTTTCTCGCTATGCTCACATTTTATTTTTCCAAATTTTTCGGTTTTCGACTCAGGTGTATGTATGAAATGAAAAAATAAAATTTTTTTTTAAGTTCCTGTTACATCACTTTAAAATTACAATTTCTCTCATATTTAGAAGAGTTGGTGTGTAAGAGAGGTGGCCCTCTCAAATTGTATACACAATCTCTAAACGACGCACGGCGAGTCAGAAAACCTGAGTCGACCTTCCCATTAAGGAGCTGATGAACAAATACAACATCGGCTACCTCACGACGCCTGTAAAAAGAGCTTAAGTTGAGTAACTTAAGCCGCGATTCATATGGTGGAAGAACTAATGGGTTATCCCAAGGAAGATGATTCAGTGCAAATCGAACGAACCTCTTTTGCACTGACTCAATTCTTCCAAAGTGCGAAGAGTAGTGAGGAGACCAAACTTAGGACCCATACTCGAGTAATGGTCTGACAAGAGAGATATACTATAAAGGTGTTTAGTAATCAAGGGGTTATTGTACTCTTTAGAGCACCTTTTTATAAAACCCAGGACTAAACTATCTTTGGAAGCAATATAGTTAATGTGAGCAGAAAAATCGAGTTTACTATCAAATCTAATCCCGAGATCTTTTACAAAATTAACACGACGGACACTCTCGTTAGAAAAGGCGTAGTTGAAAATTATAAGACTACGACCTCTCCCAAAAGTCATGGTGTTACATTTACTAATATTGAGAACCAGGTTGCTGTTCATACACAGCAAGAGTAAAAGGTGTCAAGGTCAGCTTGCAAAAATTTGCAATCCTCGTTACTCTTTATGTGACTGTACAATTTGATGTCATCAGCGTAAGGCTGGTCGCACACTGCAGCAGATTCGGCCGAATTTTTTACGGCCGTATACGGACGAATAATTAAACAAATCTGATCAGAGTAAACCTAGGGACGTCAACGGCCGAAAACAACGGCTGTAATGTGCGAATGAGAATAGCAAAATAATTGTTTGAAAAATTCGGCCGAATACGGCCGTAGAAAATTCGGCCGAATCTGCTGCAGTGTGCGACCAGCCTAAGGGAACAATGTCATCAATTGATAGAATAAAGAGCGAGGGACCGAGATGACTTCCTTGAGGAACACCGGATGACGCTTCAATGGTTACTGATTTTGATTCACGAAAAAGAACTTGGTAGGTCCTGTCAGCTAAGGCTGGTCGCACACTGCAGCAGATTCGGCCGAATTTTTTACGGCCGTATACGGCCGAATAATTAAACAAATCTGATCGGAGTAAACCTAGGGACGTCAACGGCCGAAAACAACGGCTGTAATGTGCGAATGAGAATAGCAAAATAATTGTTTGAAAAATTCGGCCGAATACGGCCGTAGAAAATTCGGCCGAATCTGCTGCAGTGTGCGACCAGCCTAAGTAAGACTGGAACCATGCTAGAAGGGCTCGTGGAAAGCCTAAGATCCTTAATTTAAGAAGTATAATGGAGAGCTTGTCAAATGCCTTACTAAAATCAGTGTAAACACAATCAGTTTGGCAACCGGAAACGAAGCCCTCGACAGCATGAGGAGTGAACTCGGTAGTGGAACGAGCTGCAAGAAAGCCATGTTGGTTTGTTGATACCAACCTCTTGCATATAGGCGCGATTGCAGAATAGATAATCGATTCAAAGAGTTTCGGAATATAATTCGATATTTCGTTCTTGCTACCACTCTTGTGAATAGGGATTATGAACGAATTCTTCCAAAGAGTAGGGAAGTACCCTTTGTCAAGGGATTTTTGAAAGAGGGTTTTCAGAGGAGACTGGAGAACCTCTGCACAGGACTTAAGGACAGCAAGGATGTAATGAAAGTTATCGTGTCGAGGGCAAAAGTTTTGCACTCTCGTTTAACGGTCTCCTATGGGCAGCGGACGCACCCAGTTGTATAATGCCTTGACGGACCTTGCCCTTCCTACCATAGGTGCTCATGGGACTTTTGTGAATCAATTAATCTGGAGAGGGCCAAGGCAAGTAGGGCCGGAGTGGAATTGGGGAGACCCACGGAGCACACCCGAGCACCGAAAAACAAGGTGGACCCAGACCACCACCGCTCTGCCCTAAGGTTCTGGACGCACTAAAGGGCCATGGCAAGGAGGGCCGGAGTGGATTTGGAGAGCATATCCGAGCCCGCTTTTGTGAGCTCCTTCCGAACAGACCGAAGGCAGGACTGCGGTAGGAAGCCCGGGAAGCTTGAACAGTCAAGGGTAAGCGAGAAGCCACTAGGCAGGCTGCTGAACTTGTTCCAGCGGTCTGGTCCACAAATATGACGTATAGGGTGTAGTACAATAGGCCAAGCGATATTTCACCACAAAAACAAGACAGAACGCTTAGAAGACAGCTAGCTGGATTCAGAAAGGGCCGCTCTTACATAAATCATATTAACACACTGAGAAACATAGTAGATTAAGTCTATTGAATTACAATCGCCTCTTTTCCTTGCTTTCACAGACTATGATAAAGCGTTTAACTTGGTTACTAGGAGCTCGATATGGCAGGCACTAAGTGCGGCGACGTGCACTACCTGACAAGATAATAGAATTGATAACAGCTCCATATAAAAATTCCAAATGCACAGTTTTCCATACTGGGAAATTGTCCGACAGCTTTGAAGTGAGCTCCGGAGTCCGACAAGGACTGTCTACTTTTGCCATTACTCTTTCTTATAGTAATAAATGACATCCTTGTCAGCGCTCTAGATAGCAAAACAGGTGGCATACAATTGGGATTGTAGTCCGCCTTTCGAATCTCGACTACGCGGAGGATATATGCATGCTGGCCCACAGACATGAGGACTTCAAAAATATGTTAAAGAATTCAGCAACAGAAAATAGTTCGGCAAGCTTAAGGCTAAATTCGATTAAAAAGAAAGATATAGGTATGGATAAATTCAAACACCATTGGATCACCATTAGTGGAGTGGAATTGGTGGATAAATTCTATTACCTCAGTAGCATTATTACCGAAAATGGCGGAGCAGAAGAAGACGTCATTTGCAGGATAAATAAAGCAAGAAGGGCATCAGGCAGTTCTTTTGTATGGTTGCGAAACAAGGAAAGTCAGCCAATTCATCAGAAGGCGCCTTCAAGTTTTCATTAACAGATGCATACGTCATACGAAAAGACAAAGTAGAATTATAAATGAAGAATTATGTAGAGTTTCTTTAGAAATGAGACAGAACCTAGTTTTTGATGCGTTCAATGTCCTTATTGATTGAATTGGACATGAGTTCAGGATCATGGAAGCAAGACCTGGCACGTGCTTATCTTACATTAACGAAGCCATGGGAGGGAGTAAAGCAAAGTACCGCCATCTGTAAAGCTGCGAAGTGGCTTAAAGAAGATTGAGATTATATAAAAGTAGGAAAAGAGTGGGAGATAGAATTGAGCCCTGGATAACACCGGCAGAACAGGTAGAAAGAAAGCTCTCAGTCCAGTTATTAGAACAAAGTCGATACCAATTACTTGTAGTTTAGTCAACAGGCCGGGGTGCTATACTGAAAGCGTTGGATATATCCGGGCGAAAAAATACCTTAAATTATTCGGAAAGGTCCAGGTTTCCGAAAAATGACAACAGGGCTTTTTTGTAGGCAATAACGGTTCGCATTGACTGATCAAAAAAAATTCGAAAAAAACAGTTTTTGAGTGATTTTTTTGTCAATAAGTGATATCTCCGGCGGCCATGTTTTTTTGTGATTCCGAAATTGTTTTCTTAAAAAGTCCCAAGGAAGCTGAGGACCAATTTTCAGCCATTTTGGAATTTTGTCTCCTTTTGTGCGCTTTTTTTGCTAATTTCCCCGGACTACTAAGCTTTTTATTGATTGTTGTCTCCATAATTCTTGAGAGAATGTAAATAATTGCGTTTGGGTCCACTTGAGATGGTTGCGAAGAGCTTGGATAAATTCTGTGGTTACAAGGAAAAACCGCTTAAGTCAAAAAACATGATTTTAAGATTCAAAGATACTTAATCTGGACGAGATAAGCGAAAAAACAATGTATCATAACTTTTTAAATATTGTTCCCAAGAAAATCAAATTTTTTGTCGAGGGGGATTCTAATACAGAGAATTCGTAATTCGGAGAATTCGTAATTCCGAGAATTCGTAATTAACTCAAATTTGTCTTAAATCGACTTAATCGGTTTTTCCTTGTGACCACATAATTACAGACAAGTATGACAGAACGAATAGTTTAGGCACAGAAGAGAGATATTGGAAATAGCTAAGCAGATGTATAAAGTAAAGGATTTTCTTCAATTAACAGAAGCGACACGAATTTTTATCACTTCTAGTGATAATCCGTTAAAATCACCTAAAAATTGAGTAGCAAGCGCCTTTGTAGCTTGAAAGAAAGAGGTGAAAGCATAGTAACGGTTATGTTTTATTTCATTCGGTGAGCGATTAGTAGTGGGAGTGAGTTTAGTGGAGACTTGGGAGTGCGGCTCAGTCAAATTCTCACTCACATGGCACGTATGTAATTACGTTTCAACTATTAGATATTATTTAATTTGAATTAATATTAGGTATTTGCTACAATTACACTGATCATCGGTGCATAATATATTTATAATAACATACAGCATTCTTATGTATTTGATACAAAATCATTAAAATTATCACTTCCCTGTCGATCACTTCCTCCTGTATATACATAGACGAATGCGACCATTTTCCAATGGGTTTGTAAAATATTGTGCAAATCAACGAGCAAAAGTCCACCATATATTTGAGGTATCAGACTCGAAAGAAATAATGTTTAAAATAAATAAAACAACATTTACTCGAGTACTTTTTCTATACTGTTAACCTCACTTCCCTGGTAGGCGTTCTTGTACTTCTTCTTCTTCTTCTTCTATTCTTAGAAATTTTACACTTAAATGCAATACTTACTATAATATTTATCGAAAAATCTCATTTAAGTAAAAAACTCGTCACTTTCCAGTGTCTATTCTCATTTCCTTTCGATCCAAAAACTTAAAAATGCTATAACTAATAAAAATCCAAATATTTTCACTGACCCATTAAAACCTAGAATATTATCATTAATCTTGGTAATATCCAATTTTCAATTTTCAAATTCATTAAAAAAACGAAGGACCAAAAATAATTTACTTTTATTCCCGCTTTATTAGAACTGCCCGGATACGTGCATACAATACTAGTGAATTACTGCAGATGTTATATCAATACCAGAATAATTCTCACCTGCAACATTATTATAAGCTTCCTAAGAGGACACTTCATTTATGAATAATCAAACTTAGCCAAAACTTAAGGCAACTTAAGTAAATATCAATAAGCTCAAATTGTCGCCTTTAAAATTTTGTTGCAATAAGAGGTCAATGGGGTTGTACACATTTATCCCTGAAGCCTCTTTCCCTATCGAATTGCATTCCTATTAGTTCCTCAGGTTCACATTGGATCAATTTTTATACCTGTATTGGGACCATTGCCACAAAATAAGGCAAAATTATCAGGTACCAATTCACATTGGGAAATCATTCTACGTGACGACAGATGGCGATCATGTTCGAAATGATGCGCTACTACTTTAAAGATGGCAACTGATAATGTGTTTTAAAGGTTATTTAAAAAAGGTGTTTTGATGAATTCATATTTTTTGTTATTGGGTAACATTTACTTTTCTGTACTAATTAACTTAATGCAGGCTAACCTAATCAGCAAATTATTATATTCCACTTTGCTTAATTTACGAGATCTTTCTTAACTTATTTACACTTTCCGGAGACTATATAAAATCGATTTTTATTTCTGGTTTTCAATTATTATTGCAAAGAAAATATATAAAAAAGCTACTACTATATAATCTAATCAAACCTTAATCAACATCATTTCTTTTACTCTTTTTTTCTCGCTCGCAAACATCGAGATCCTACATACTCCTTGCTAAAGGGGCGAGAATGTGAAGGGCAGACTGATCCTACTCGAGGCGGCTCTATAGGAGAGATCTGTAGTGTTTATATGAATATACCAGCAATCTTTATTTTATAACATCTATTTCATTAACGCACTGTAAACTCAAGTGTTTAGCTGCTAAACACTTAAAGCGTTTAAATCGTTGTAGACGAAATTTAAACACTTAGCGGCGTTTAATGAGTAAACATTTAAGTGTTTAATTAGCAAACGTTTGTAGCGTGTTTTTGGTTATGAATAATACAAATTATGTTGATAGAAATATTAATCAATACTATATTAAAACATAATACTATCATTGCAAAAAGTGAAAAAAAAACAAAAAAAACAAAAAAAAAAATCCAACCCAAGTGCCGTTTTTCCAAGCGGTCCCCCGACTAAGTACAAACCACTTCCAATATTGCTTGTCTTCCGTGATAGAACGAGATGCGCTTTACTGAATATGCTAAATGGTACCCTTGGCGGGAGTTAGCATAATTGCGGGAAGTATGGGTCGCTCATATTTTTTCGTCTTATCACTGCAAATCTCAGCTTTTGAAAGTGTTTTATTTCAAAACGCTTAAAACGTTTTATTTTGACGTCACCCATTTGATTAACATTGTAGACATTTTTTAAACGTTTTGAAATAAAACACTTCTAAAACCTCAGATTTGCAGTGATACTGATAATTTTAAATTCGTAATACTTAAGCATCTTTACGGTTTTATTTTCATATTAACAAAATAACTGTCAACAAAGGCGTAAAAAATTCAGGATAAACTAAGTTAAATAAATGAAAACAACAAATGAAGTAAGAAAAGGCCAAAAAATGAAGAATATGTATGTATATTCTAAAATAATTTTGGATGTAATTTTGGTTACTTTTTTGACTTCTGTTTATTACTCAAATAACAACAATTGCATTCTTTTGGCCCTTTTGAAAAAACAATTTAAAAGTTTTTTATCAGATCTCGTAGAGAATTTTGGGACCTTTAATTTAAAAAAAGAAAGAAAAGAAAAAAGAAAGACGTGAACTCGAGATATTTAACTTTTTGTATTTTGGCCAATTGTTAATTAACAAATACATATTTTGAGCTATAATTTGGACTGTATCACTTTGAAACCTATACTATTCATTTTTTAAGTTTTATAGAAACTTATTATTTTCAAGCATTATAGTGTAAGTATTATTAATTGAGTGATTTTTCTTGTTTTTTTTCATAATAACTTCCCTGTTTCTTGAAATTCTAGTTTTTTTGTATGATAATAAAAATTAGCCGATAAAATTGAATGATTTTATTTTTTTATTTCTGAAAATAGTACTTCTAAAATGGATCACCCAGGATTTCATTAGAGACACTTCCCACCCCTAAACATTTTACCGTGTAAAAATAAAACGCTAGAGCGTTTAGTTCCCCATAAGTGTTTTATCATAACTAAGTGTTTACCTTCCCAAGTGTTTAATTAGCGAATAAGTGTTTTACTTTTAGACACTCGCGCTTAGGTTAGAATTTTTTGGTAAACACCTTACGCGTTTAATTTCTGTTAAATGCTTTAGGTGTTTAAGAATCAAACACTTTAGCGTTTAGATTTTGTGAATTTAACGCTTCTTCTGTTTGATTTCCATGTTGGATTTTCCATGTTGGATTTAAAAAGACGTCACATAGTTTGCTGTACTCTACTCGTAATTCTCTTTCATTTGATACCCATGTCGGCGGTTGTAAAGAAAAAGGTGATCCGCCATTTTGTGGTGGTCGCCATATTGGATTTAAAATGTCGTCACAAAGCTTTCTGTATTCTACTCGTCATACTCTTTCATTTGAAACCCATGTCGGGGGCGTAGTAAAGAAAAGAGTACTCCGCTATTCTATGGTGGCCGCCATATTGGATGTACCTTAAAATTGAATATACTATATTGCATTGTCTTCAGAACCAAAGGTGTGTGCCAAATTTGAGCATAACCGGATATCAGGAAGTGGTCGAAAAACCGATCGCAAGATTTATTTACATTTCACGAGCAGATTTTAGCTTTCACCCTCGCATCCCCCACCCCTGGACCAACTAGGTTGTCAGCCATTGTCGAAAACGGCTCCCCCACATCCCCTCTACATATTTAAAAGCAAAATTGGAAGGGGTACAGATGGGTTTCAAAACTCGTCTCTGTCTCTTCGTCTATAATAACTTTTATCACTACTTTAGAATTCTTTTTTTTACATTCAAATTGCTTTATTTTTAAACGACACTTTTTATATACTTTTATTTTATCTGTCAAACTGGGAAAAGCTAACTAATTTTTCAACTTACTTAGCCGCGGTCGACTGGGTTTTTTACCAGTCTCCTTGACTAAGTAAGGCCGGAAGTAGTAGGACGATGTCCCTACAGATCTCAGTAACCAGGCCATTCTCTGAGCGCCTACGCCGTAGCCCAGCTCCCAAACCGGCACCAAGAATACGCAGCTCTGCAACTGCGACAACTAACACAGACGTCGAAAATAATAAGGCTTGATCTATCTAGTGGCCTTGGATGATTGATATCCTCAAAAATTTACACCGTAAAAAATTAATGCGGTAATCTTACAAAAAAGCATTGGAAGTTTTATTCAAAAGCAGTTCTGTAATATATATTTTTAGGAATATTCCTAATCCACGCAAATTCTTCATGTGATATTTATAGTTATATTACAAAACTTTATAGTTTTATTATAATAAGTGTGTAGTAAATCAGTTATGATATCGCGATTTGTAATTTTAGTGTACATTTCCATGTATTTCATTTATATATTTTATTACAGTGTAGTTTAGGTTAGGTGTAGGGCTGCCTAAAATTAGTACTTTGGCGTGCCGTTTTGTTGCCACAACTCATGCACTTAGGTTCAGTGTTTGTTTGATCGGGTGTGAAGGATGTCTAAATCCATCCTGTGGAATTTAGGAAGCTTCTTATCAGTGATCTGATCTCCAGTCTGGAGATCTCTTTTAAGTCTCACAGAACGTAACTGCCTACTGTGTGCTGACTGCCTTTAACTAAAGCCGGGCAGCGTGGTCTCCTATGGGCAAATTAATGTCCCGTTATGATTTCCGTGATTCTGGCAACATCTCGTCGGGGTATGTTTAGAACTTTTTTCTTTGTTGTCATTGAGGCAAGTCGCCCTAGAGATAGTGCAGGTCTTCAATTTTCTCCATTTTTGGCTGGCAGGTGATAGGGTAGAACCTTGATTTTTACACTTTTAGATAGGTGGGGGTATTTTGCGTACACTGATATAGTTTTTATTTTTGTTCGCCTTTTGCAATTGCTTTTTCGTCTTTCCAAGCTCGAGGGTCGTTTTTCCGAGTGGTCCCCGGACTAAGAACTAACCACGTCCAATGTTGCTTATCTTCCGTAATCGAATGAGAACCGGCCTGTTTAGTAAGCTAATGGTACCATTTATGGTCAAAAAGATAATTGCCAGTTTTGCTCGTTCTATACAATTTCTTAAAGCTTAGAATTTGATTTTAAGAGAATGCAAGAAAACTAAGTAAAATTTAACTAAAAACTAATTTAATTTAATTTTTTCGTAATTTGATTTTTCTGAGTTTTTCAGAGCATGAAAAATTTTGCCAAGCTTGCATTGTTTTATTGATTTATTTGACCTTATTTCATCTTCCATATATTAAAGCATATTTGAGGATGCTGCTTGCTTTGCGCACGGATTTTCTATTTCAATTTCCACTTTATCTTCAAGAACTATGTTAAGTCCAGCGGGAAAGCATTCATATGTTAACATTAATTTACCGTACGAGTTTTTAACGCTATAATTAAGAGAAAAATAGTAGAAGTTGAATGAACATGTTTTAGAAAAATTCGCTAAAGGAGAACATAGTCAATAATAGTAGCGATGATTTCGGCGAGGTAAGATTGTAAATACGAACTGGAAAGACATTTTCTTACTTCTTTTGCGACAGTAAAATATCCAAATTAAGCTGAGCCTTGGTGAGATTGTAAATACGAACTGGATGGAGAGGCATTTCTTACATTTTTCGAGGGATTGAGGTTTTGTCCTGAAGAGACAATTCCCAATTTTGATGTTTTTCGAAAAGTGCCAATTTTTACCGTAAAAATCAAATTTTATTTTTGAAATTTCAACCACATATGTATAGCATCAAAATACACATTTTCTCCAATTTTTATGACAATCCGACAATTTTCCAAACAAAATTTCATACCTTTTGGTTTTTTGAGGTTAGGATTCATTTTTAAAGTATTTATACCGAATCAGTTCGATAGGCTATTCATTCATGAGTATTTCTCAATATTATATTTATTTTTCTACGACCTACAGAACCGGAGAAATTAAAAAAATAGTGTAGCAACGCACTCGAAATGCATCAAAAATCAACATTTACACATGCAATTTTATCGTGCAGCACAGCCCCAATTTTGCAAAAAAAAATTTTTTCGATCTATCTTAACCTATTATGTAAAGAAAAAAAAGAAAAAATTTAACTTCCCAACTACATCATAACTTTGCTTTTTTTGTTTAATTTCGATGTACTAAAATTATTCTACACACCAAAAAGTGTGTTGGTTTTTCATAGCTGAAAAGTGTGTTATTGCTCCAAAAGTGTGTTAATAAATGTTAAGTGAGTTGTTTCGACACACTTAAGTGTGCTGCAGTGGGATTCCGTAACGATTTAGAATTTAGGATTTAGAGCTTTCCTAAAAAATACAAGTTTTCTAACCTAGAGTGGATTGGTATTCCGTAAACGATTTAGAGTGATGTACTAGATTTTTAGAAAAGATAGTACGTTTTCACATCAAAAATGTAAATAAGTATGAAGAAATTTAGTATTTGAAATTTACGATCCTACAATTTAATTTAAACTATTTACATTTAAAATGTTTAACCCAAAACAACGTATTTTTCTTTAGAATTTAAACAAACATTTATATTATGAATATGTATTTTCACTTTCTCTGTTTCTAATAATTGTAGTTTTTGGTTTTATAGTTTTTATTAAATTCACAGATGTCCTTATATATATTTTTTAAATTTTTTAACGTTGTTAATATTTCTTCTTGGCTTCTTTTTGCTGAAGACAGGGTTTTTCCTTCGCTTGTATTTAAACGATTTTTTGCTAATTCCGGGTGATTTTCCATATAATCAATAACAATATGAACTTTAAAAATTGTTTAAACTTACATTTTTACAAATTCCCAACCTTGCGCACAAGACACCTTGTATGTGAATGAAATCGAACTCTAAGTTAGATAAGAAAAGTGTTACAGAATTCCAAATTTATTCTAAATTTATAGGCGTCCTGTACAAAACTGAGTGCCATCTAGTACAAAAATTAAAAACCGGAATTTGCGGTAGATGGCGCTGCCTTAGCCTTTTTTGCCAACTTAAAATGCTTAATGCACTCTAAATTTTAGAATCTTTAGCCTTACAGAATACCAAACTGCTCTAAATTTAGAATTTTGACTCTAAAATCTAACTCTACATCGTTACGGAATCCCAGTGCTGGTCATAATTCACGACTTATTTTTAACACAGTAAAAAGTGTGTTATAATTTTAACACGGAAGAGCATGTCAATTGCAAGATAAAGTGTGTTAAAACAACACACTTTTTCTTGACAACACAATTAGGCGTGTTGAATAATACACTTTGGTGCGTTAAACAACACAGTTTGTGTGTTAAAAAACACACTTCAGTGTGTTACACATTTTACAGTGCAATGACTAGACAACGATATAATTTACTTATTTTTGGATTTTCTAAATGAATATTAATGTAATACTTTAAAAGCAGCATCATGCCATTGCGCACGAGAGTGTTTTAAGCAAATTGCAACTATTTTGATTCCACAAATATATTATAGTTACTTAAGCTTGGACTGAACTGCATAGAATCGTCATGGCCTTGAAGCTCTACGTACCATAGACTAAAATTTAAACTAGGGACCTAACACAATAAGGGCATAATCTTCAAGTAAACAATCGTTACTTTATCTTCAGCTTCAGTGAGATATGTGATCATACGATCTTCATCGAATCCACCTAAAACTTTAAATTTCTTCAAATTAATAATAATAATAATAATAATATTCGTGTTTGATGAAAACTTATCTTTTGTTGTTAGTTCAGTCATTTTAGACTTAAAAAAGGCTTCTGATCTAAAAAAATATATCCTTCATTTTTTTTTGGAATCGGTTTATTTTGGTGTTTTAAAAGAAATATTAAAAATCGAGAACGATATCACCAAGGCATAAAAAATTCTTCAAGGTCAAAGGTCACGAAAATGAGTTTTTCTCAAATAGCTCGTAAATTATCGGTTTTACGTAAATTTTGGCTAGGTAAACTTTGTTCGTGAGATAAATCTGCATAAAAATGTTCTATACAAAATTTATGTAGAACCAATGGTTTTCGAGAAATTGGGGTGACAAGCTGCGGAGCAACGCATACGCCACTAGTCTATACGAGTGCATCTATTTGTTGTGTGGGCTTGTGTCAGCTTTATGAATGAGATCCCGTACGCCGGAATTCCATCTTATTACAAGCCCGTGAAGATTAAGCCCTCTTTGATGCATATAAAAGGTGGGCCATCTGTTGGTTTCTTTTTGAAATTGTTATTGAAACTACACCGTTAAATATTTTCCAATGAATGTTGTTTTATTGAAGAGAGTACATCTTCCGATTATTAATATAAAAAATTTTCACTCAAATAGCCAGTGGCCCATTTTGTTAACCAAATTTTGTTTGTGGCCTTATTTGACGAATAGCTCGACAGGACATTGTTATGCAGGTTTATCTCACGAACAAACTTTACTTAGCCATTTACGTAAAACCGATAATTTAAGAGATATTTAAGAAAAACTCATTTTTGTGACCTTTAACCCTCCGTAGCTTGAGTGGCCGGTCAGTTGGCTTTATCGACTATTGGGAAATTATTTGTGACCCCAAAAATAAAGAGAATCCCGCTGTAAAATCTCCAGTTGGATTTTTTCAGAGGTTTATGTATAAAGTGACTGGGCTAATATGCATATCCCTTGTGCGGAAACTTTAAAGCACATTTTTGCCTAAACTGTTCGTTTTATGTACAAAATGAAAAACATCTTTTTTTTGGGGAATTTAATTATCTTTCATTTTCATAATAACTTTAATTGGCCTCCGAGCTATAGAAAGAGCGATATTCGCAAAACTCTGTATTTTATGAACTTTTACCTTGAATAATTTTTTACGCCTTGGTGATATCGTTCTAACATTTTTTTTTAAAACCCCAAAATAAACCGATTCCAAAAAAATGAAGGATATATTTTTTTAGATCAGAAAATACTAATTTGACTGGACTATGTATTATTTTACAAATTCACTTTTTGTTCTTTCTTCCTCCATTTTAGTTATGTCCAACTTCTTGTGTCTTAAGGCCCCCATACACGGTCAAATTGGAAGTACATCCATGCTATACCATGATTTCATCAAGCCTATGCGCGCATCGAGTTTTGATCGGCAGACCGGCTCACAATCGATAGTTTTGGTTGTACATCAGCACTTCGATGTACATCCAATTTGACCGTGAATGGGGGCCTTTACAGTCTGTCGTCTGTTATATGCAACAGATGTCAAACTTATTTCTCCTGTATGGGTATGATTGCTGTCCACTCCTCTTTTCGGCTTCACGTCAAGAATGTGATGCTCCTTGGCTACCTGAATATATGAGCTTGTTATTATTTGCTGCGTTTATTTCAGCCGAGTGCGGCCATCTCATTTCATATATTCCAAGTCTCATTATTTTGCATTTTTTCATTTCTTCTTCGACCTGAGCGAGTCTAGATGCTTCTCTCATTGTTCTTCCGTTCAATAATCTGCCATTGTAGATGTCAAGTTTTAAAGTACAAATCCAGTTCATCTAATTATAACACGATAAATTGTGTTATCGAGGTGCAGAAGTACTAGCTGACAGATATGCAGATTTTGAATTTCGGATTTTTTTAGATAAGCAAGGCACCAACCAACCCAGATATAAGTGAGAACGTTTCTTTTGTAGTGATGCATAATAACGCTAGTATCGGATATAAATTCCCGGTTTCCATTTAAATCTACTTTTTATTACGTCTGAAATAAACGACAGACACTGATCTACCGTCCATCTTTACGTTCCCATTGTTTTAGCAAACATCTTCACAAATCCACCATCATTGTTTAAATCTCTCAAATTTCAAGTTTTAGTAAAGCACTTCTCCAATTTCTAAATGCTCCTAAATTAATTGTCGCCATTAACGTCGTCTAAAATATATTAAAAACACTCACAATCGGCCATTATACTCCGCTGAGTTTTGATTTTCCCCTTAATAAAAGCGATAACGATCTCCAATCTCGAATTTTTGGTAGCCAGATGTCGCCTACGTTTTTGATTCGCTGGTCGTCTTTTTTCTACTATAATTGGAATCTGTTTGTTTAATGGGAACTCAAAAAGAAGAAGACAGCGACGGCCTTGACCCACAGAATCCGAATTACGAAACCACATGGGGGTTACTCGGACGAGTTCAATGGACTTTTAAGCACCAACGTGGTGCACATCATAACTCGCGATGGCACTCGGCTATGGCTGTGCACTGATGATGAGGATAAATTGAGGTTTAGTATGCTATAAATGGACTGCGGCAGGTGGTTTGGCTAGAGTCGTTCCTGGACGCGGTAATGTTATGGACGAACAAATGGCTGACGGAAAGTAGTTGGGAATGTAATGATTATTGCTGCTTTGCCCACGGCCAGAAGTGATTAAAACGGAAGAAAATTTCAGAATCGCTGGTGTTTTGATAACAAATCATGGAAAGCAAATGGTGACAGGTCTCTGGATATTTTGGAATAAAGTTTAGCAAATTTTTTGTTAATTTACTTTTGTTACTAATTTCGGCAAATGATTTTGACTTGAATTAAAGACGAACAGGTGAGTTTCGGTGAAAATTTAATCAGGATTATTCAATGGTGTTTAATAGAAGACAAAGCAGGAGATTACCAAGGATATAAAAAGTTTAGATCGACCAGATATTTAGAATGACATATGTAAATACGAATGCTCGATCGATATTGCTACTTTTTTGTCGATTGTAGAATATTAACAACATATACTAGTCTTCTCAGTTGAGATAATCATAATCGGATGCAATGTCCAAGACGTAAAGGAAACCTTTTCAAAAAATGTTAAAAGTTCGGCAAAGTAGTACATTGCATCCAACCAGCCCAGCCGCTGAAAACGAAAGGAATTGGGAGTGTGATGTGAATGTGACATTGAAAGGTACGTATATTGTTAAAATAAATGTAAAGAAAACAGAGTTTATTATTTTTGGAAAGCCGCAACTTATTTGTAAAAAATGCGTATGCACGCTCCCGCTACAGGCATGAAAATCTAAAATTACACCTGCCAGAGGTATGCATGCCTCTATTACAGATATGAATGTAATCATAATCAACCTTTCCAAAAGTGTGTGTCGTTTCCCCAGCGGTCCCCCGGTAGATACTAACCACGTCCAAAGCTGCTTGACCTACGCAATCAAACGAGAACCGGTCCACTGAGTATACCTTTAATGTCACCAAGATAATTGCCCGTTGCCTTCGTACTATACAATTTTTTAAAGCTCCAATCTTACTCCTTTTAGTCTAAAAAAAGGATGAGCGTGGCGTGCTTCTTTTGCGCTATTCCGTGCGTCTTTTAATGATACGTGCCTGTAGCGGGCTGCATTTGGAAAAGTAGAATTTTAACTTATGCGTATCGTGCATGTTTCATGCTAAATGCGGGCGAATTTTTTTCTACTCATGCGTACCGAGCCTGTTTCATATTAATTGTTGGCGATCTTATTTTACTCAGGCGTACCGTGCTTGTTTCGGGTGCCATGCAGGCTGTTTGACGGCTTTTTGTTTCAGGCTAAACGGGCGAGTTTTATTTTTACTCGGATATGACTATAAAATAAAAGAGCAGTGCAGAATTTTCATTGTTATGTAGGTATACTTTTCAGACAGTATACCAAGACTTTTGAGTATTATTGAACGTTATGGCAATATCCGAACAATCGGCATCAGATTCGGTCTAAAACTGACCTTCAGTCGGACACTATGTATATAAAACACTAATAGATCCACCCGCTTGGTTATTAACTAAGGGGTTTTTGAAGCTTGGGCATTAATTAAGCAAACAGGCAATTAGCTCAAAACCTATGATGGCAGACTATGATGACTCGGACATGTACAACCTCTGAACAAAGAATCCTAGCACGGATTTTCAATGGTAGACCGGCAAGAAAAAAATAGTAGGACGACCAATGATGATGACATCTACAAGAATTTTGCATAAGAAGTTAGAGAGGACTAGCAAAACGTAGACGATTGTAAAAATAATTCGCCATTTAAATAGAAGATTCGGTGGTTTATTTATGTGACAGTTCGAGGCTCAGAGTTCACCATGACTAATGCATAGTCCAAGTGGATTTAATACGACCTGCTACACGGAATTCCGAAGTTAGGCCCGTTTTTTGCCTTATTTTACTGCACTATTTACCCTTATGATATTCAAAGGCTCAGCCAGGGCCGCATTTAGGACGGGGCCAGCGGGGCCATGGCCCCGCGCCCCAACAATTCGGATAAAATAGAAAAATTATTGGTATGTTTTTTAATTGATCCCAATTTCGATAGAAACAAAGTAAGGTTTTCTAGTGTAGTTGTTAGCAAGGGTCATTCATAAGTCATAATCAAATTTCCCGCGCAAAGTAGGTAAGTTAGTTGAGCTCTGCGTTCCGAAACTCACATTGTGTGTAAAATTTCAATTTTTATAAGCAGCATTCAAATTTCCCACATGATGTCAATGAGTGGAGTATGTTCTATAACTCACTCAAGTTAAAGTACATGTGTTCAGTTCCGGATTAGCCCATAAGCAAATTAAGCAATTGCTTAGGGCATCGCGGCTCGGGGGCACCATAGACAGCACCGAAAAAATATTTCGATACCCTCATTCTAATACCACGTATGAGCATTTTTAGGGAAATTTTATTTTGTGAAAGATTATTATGTATTTTGCAATTCTCTACAGAGCAGTTGGAAAACCATTAAAGAAAAAGTCACAACAAAACAAAATTCTATGGTCCTATTATAAAATATAATAACGGTAAGTACTTCAGAAGAAATAAAAAGCAGTTCTTTGCTTCTCCTGAAAAATCTTGAATTTTTCTCGTACGTGGAATTAGAATGAGGGTATAGATTTGATACCACATGAAGGCAAGGCTTTTTGAAAACCCGCGCGTTTAAATTGACTAGAGCAGGGATGGCCAACTTTTGTATACATAAGATCTACTTTTTATCACAAAAATTTTTCGCGATCGACTTGTTTTCATACCCGTAGCCTAAGTGGGGGAAGAGAGTAGGGCTCACAAACTACTCAAGCCGTCGCATCCAATAACCGTAGGACAACAGTATATCCAGCTGTGGAGGGACATCTTTAGGTTTTTCCTCGGAAGCTAACAACCACTGAAAAGTATTACTAGCATGTATGACAGAGAACTTCTGGCGATGCATCTTTTGGAAGGACGACAATTTAATATATTCCACAAACCGCTTACACCGCTTGTAAACAAAAATCAAAAAAAACATCACCACCTCAACTTCGACAGTTCTCAACGAACATACGGTTAATTGAAGGAAACCCCAACAACATAACAGATATATTATCCAGAATTGAGGAAATATAAATGTAACAACAGGGACAATAGATTTCAAGAAATTTGCCGAGGCCCAGTCAAATTACGACGAATTACGGAATTTGTTACGAAACCAAAAAGAATCTTGCTGCAGAAGGAGTTTGATGTTCCCAAATAGCCCGTGGAAAGTCTACAGCGACATCAGTCAAGACAAAATTCGACTTTACGTTCCTGTACCACTTTGTCAATTAGTCGTAAAAAACTACACTGTCTGGCTCATCCGCGGGTAAAGACAATGATCAGAGGTTAGTAAGCGACTGAATGACTGAAAGCAGTGTTGCCAACTCTCTCATCGGGAAACCACTAGATTCGAATTTCAAAACCCCCAGAAAACCACTAAAATATTTTTCTTCTAGCCAAAAGTCACTAGATATTCCGCTAAATGCAAATTTCTTCAAACTTAACGTTCAAACAGGAAATAATCAAATTAATTCAACAAAATAATAATGTCTTTAATAATAATGCTCTAAAATAATAGTATTTTAATAACAAAAACAGCATAATTTCTATCGAATCTCTTAAAAATATGGGGTTGATTCATCTTCATTCATTACAACAGTTGATTCATTCATGTCTTGATTCATTACAACAGTTGCTTCCCGTGTCAGACCTGCTCGTACAGTTAAAATTGACTTTAAAAGTTCCAACTTCATTTTATTGCGTTGCTTATTCTTAACAATATTCATGCTGCTAAAGAGCCTTTCAACATCGGCATTCGAATGTGGCAAAATAAGTAACGACATAACAAAAGCGGCCAATTCTTCAAACCGAGATACTCCTGAAGCGTCTTTAAATTGTCGAACTTCATACCAAAATTTGTTTGAATTTTTTGTTTTAATCCATTTAAGAAGATGGATTTGACGTCACTGCACTGCAAACCCAAGTGTGTGATATTAAAACGCATTTCGCGTGTAAAATCATGTAGTCACTTTTTACGCGTTTAAAATGTGTTATTTTTAATACGCGAAAAGTGTGTAAATTTAACACATAAAGCGCGTGTTTAAAACACACCAAATATGTATTGCTTTGAGGCTTTTGAGAGAAGCTTTTTCAGCGTCGCTTTGCGGAGAGTAAACTTAGAAACATCGTCACAGCAAACTTAAATTTTTTGATGTAAGCGGCAAGGACTTGTCTCGATGCCGTTCTGTTACCGACTGACTGTAAAGGGAGGTCGTGGAGCTCTCTGGTCATTGAGTATTTAAATAAAGAATTACAACTGTCTAACTTTCCTTTAATTTATCCTCTCATGTGTGTTATTTTAGTGAAGTGTGTGAAATGGCTCATAATGTGTGATTTTCACACGTTTAAGACGTAAAAAAATAAAACGTTACAGTTTCTTTAGCGTGTAAAAAATATTATACGCTGAACGTGTGTGATTTTTACACGTATGTCTTTTTATCCGCATTATTTTAACACGGTTTATTCCTAAAACGCTTTATTTTAACACGATTGGCCGAATTTACACGCTTATGAAGTGTGTAGTGTGTTAAATTCACACGGAAAAAATATTCTGGGGTTTGCAGTGTGTTCGTCAACTTTGGCAATAAATTCTGGGGTTTTTTTCAAGTCTATCATTATGTCTGTAATAGGTGCCTTGTTATGATTGAGTGCACGTTCAACCCTAATATAGCTGATGTTTTTCATAACACTTAAATTCTCTGGCAGTCTATTTTTCAACTCTTCAATTAGATTGATAATGAATTGAATACATCTATTACGGATAGATTCCTCGTCTTTTTCTGAGAGCCCCTGTTTTAACAACTTTTTCATTACCTACTCAAATCTGTATCCCAAATAACAAGTTCTATTTACGAAGTCTTTCAAATTCTGGGTAAAAATATTTACTCTCTGTGTGGATGATGTTATTTTATTTACGAATATAGCTATTAAATTTTCTAACTCCTCACTTAATTTGGTGTGATCGGCGTCTTTTGACTCGAATAATTTATTGACTCTATTTACGTCGGTCAGTATCGGATAAAGAAAGGCGATGAATGCATAATTGATTTCATCTGAATACATTCCATGCAATATTTCTGCAGTGTAACACCTGTCGTTTACTTTGGCTATACCGAAATGCGTTTTCAATTCTAACCATTGCATGTATATGCGAGATACTGCCGATTCTATTGACAACCATCTTGTTTGGGATGACTGCACAATTTTTAGCGGATTTTTCCCATCATTAATGGACTTGTAAAGATCTTTGTACGTAGCTTGTCTCGAAGTAGACCGATAGAACCAATCATAGGTCTCTTTAATTATAAATTCCAGATTTCTGGTTAAAAATTGTTTCGCAGCTGCAGAAACTGTTAGTTGCAGAGAATGGCACAAACATCGCACTAAAATTAAGTGGGGAACCTCTTCTGGTAAAGACCCCATTATTTACGCCTGTCATAACGGCTGCATTATCTCTCCCAACCAATTCCCATCAAATTTGCCAAGGATAAATTAAACTGATCAAGTGTTTTTTTTATAGCAGAAACAATACCATCAGCATTGCACTCAGACAATTCAGCAAGATCTAAAAACGTAGATACAATCTTTTGATGGAGGTTACTGTAATAAATAACTATTACACCCAGATATTTCTGCACAGAAATATCGGTGGATTCGTCTATCAACAAACTGTATGGTTGATTTTTTAAATCTTCTTTCAGTCACTCCAAAAAATGTGGTGCTAATACATTTTTTATTATGCAAGCACCTTTAGTCCGGTGCAGTTTTATTTTATCTTGATCCTTATGACTATGGTTAATAACCTCTCCTAAATGATCAATGGTACGTACACTAGTATGTGCTGCCGTGAATAATGCAAGCCTTGCTTCTTCTTTTTTTTGCAATGATGTCGTCACCACTGGTTTAAAAGGTACCCTTGGTTGCGCAGTGACAACCTAAAAATATTAACGACATGTTTTATAGCCGATTATAATCTACTGCAAAACAATAACACTAAATCACTAATTATAAGCTAGCCCAAAGCTAATCTTACTAAGAATACTTTAAAAATAACTAATGAAAATAAAGTATCGCATACCTGTGTATTTTGCACATGTTTTTTTGTTAATCCATGGCTTCTTAAATCTCTATAATGATTCCTCAAAATAATACTACAGAATTTGCATTTAGCTACTTGACCAGCGGAGCTATCAACAACCTGTAGCCAATCTTTTAGCACTAAGTCTTGAAGCCAAACATCTCGAAACTTCTGGGTATATTGTGATTTTCGCATATTTCGATACAATGTATTTAAGAAGAGTTTCACAATTAAATTTCTTCTTATTCTCGACTAATAAAATATAAGCATTAAGTCTTTATGAATTTCAATAGAAAAAAGTTAACTTTTAGAAATTAATTAATCTTCACGTTAGATCGAAACAACGTAGTATATAATTTGTTTATAAAACCATTCTTACCTGATATTTTTTAAATTATGAGAGTAATCCCTTACTGGATAATCCCTGTAACAATAAAACGTTCCGTCCGAGACAAGTCGGTTGATAGATAGAAAATAGAAGGAATGTGGCACGATAGTGGTCTTTGCAACCGAATTTTACAAATAGAAATGAAATAGTATCAAAAATAGCAGCTTACATAGCTAGCATTGACACTAACACCATTGCGTTTAATGCTATATTGCAAATATATACGCCTGTTGGTACCTTCATTTTAAGATGTTCTCTTTTCGTAAGTTTAAAGCGGTAGAACTACAGTATCTTAAATATGATATAGTGATGGCTGCGATTGTAAATCCATACTTTTCTCTTAGCCCCATGGCACACTAGTCTAATGTAATTCACTTCGAACTGCCGATATTGTCAGTTGATAGGTCAAGGGAGGGGTCAGGGTGAAGCATGCGCGAAAAGAGAATCGTTTCTATTTTTCAGTCAATTCCATGAAAATGTTTATGCATATGTGACTGTCAAATCCAAGTAAGTTCATGCATCGACCCGTGCCTTACCACCAAAAATATCCACTTGCCAGTGTCAGTTGGGGGGTCAAGGGAGGGGTCAGGGTGAAGCTTGCACGAGAAGAGAATCGTTTCTATTTTTCAGTCAATTCCATGAAAAATGTTTTTGCATGTGTGACTGTCAAATCCAATTGAGTCCATGCATCGAGCCATGTATCATTCGCCTTACCACCAAAAAAATCCACTAGCCACTAGATACGATTTTTGCCCACTAAAGGGGAGTGAAAACCACCAGTTCTAGTGGTAAAACCACTAAGGTGGCAACGCTGACTGAAAGTGTCCACAGAACTCCTCTAAAGGTAGCGACCAAGTGCTACCAAACAAAAGACTCTAGCCATTAATACTATTAGGCTGGAAACAGATACATTCTGGCGTGCAGGGCGTGCGGCCGATCCGCAGTATGCGGCAAGTTGTCCCTGACTGATAGTTGCATGTGCGTTCTGTCTCATCTTTCACATACCTATAACAAAAAAAAAATATAAGTGACGAGTGCATTTTTTTGTTGGGTGGGTGTGGTGCTCGAGGTTTTTGCATGCTATATCAAATATGACAATGCGGAAAAAGTTTAAAGAAGACCAACTTTTGCGTTGAGTTCATTTCGTTCATGCACCTGTATGTCAGATCGCATTTGAATGCAGGCATTTCTATAATATCTATCGTCGCACGCACCGCACGCACGCCTGTATTTGCTTTAGGGTTGCGAACAGTAATTAAGCCAGACATACGAGCACTTTGACAAGCCGGAAAATGTCAAAGCATGTGAATTTGTATAGGAATCTAAAAATAAAATTAACGAGTTCAAGCCTAGAGCAGCATTATCACATACAAAACAAAGCGTTTTCATCCAGGAGGATCTAAAAAACTGCAACATCAAAGCAGACGAAGAGCGGAAGAGAAACCTACATTCCACTGCGATATTGCTGTCGCTAGAAGGGGAGTATGTGGCGACAGCCAGCGTCAGTGTAAATGGAGGTTAAACGGCTAAGTAACTCGATGTAATGACAATTACATTTCAGTTTGCAAAAGTAGTGCCTAGGAAGCTCTAAGTTCCGTGGGACGTGTCTAAAAAATTAATGTAAGACCTAATGTAAGTTTTTATAGTTATTATCGAGGTAATAATATTAATTTGTTTATTTTTATTGCTTACTATTTATATTTTTACTATAATATTAGGCAACTGAGAAATATTTGCTTCACTAAACAATATCTGTGAGTACATTTTAAAGTTACATACCTCAGTTTTATTTAAAAGAAAATGGAATGGAATGAAATTTTTTTCTAATCTCTAAAATTCGAAAAACTACCATGTCGGATAGACAAGAAGGTAGGCACAAAAATGTGAGACATGATTTGAGTGGATCGCAGAAAAGGAAGATTGCTGCGGAAAAAGAGGAAAAATTTGAGCATGTCCTCGCTAAAACCCCGAAATTGAGCAATTTTTTCCTTGTTCGCGAACAACCGAAAGCTGACAGGGCCATTCCATGAAAATTCGATCAAAAATAGAAAATTTTGGACCCGACCAACTCCGATTTCCTTCATATTTGGTACATTTGGAGAACTAGTGACTAGTATTAAGTAGGTGCAATATTTTGCCAAAATGTTGGGTAGTTTCATAAATAACGGTACTTAAACATTTCGAAATTTTCATAATACAAGTTCCTTTAAAAAATCGTACAAAGTGCAAATATTACCCTAGCGCGGTGATATATACATCATATTGAAGAAAAACCTTCAAGCTATTAAATAAAAATGCCAAAAAGGACATTCGACGAAAAAAGGATTCAAAGGACATCTTAAGTATCCTTTATCCTTGGAGATCTCAAAAAGCAAACGAGGGATTTTCTCCAAATTTTTATATGTTTTGACTGGCAACACTGAAGATAAGTTGCCTAAGTCTCATGCTGGGATCGAAGACCGCTTGGCAAGGAGAATTTTTTAAAGCATACCCTGTCAAACGTAGTGGCGTGTGTGAATCGGACGAAAACGTAAATATTTTGAGCCGGACCAACAGTACCACCCCCACCCGTTTTCGAGGATGCTGAACACGATGGCGTTGTTAGAATTTCTGTTTGGGGTTGCGAAAACCCCCAAAAGGGCCAAAAACCACCCCAAGAGGGTTTAAACGCGCTTTACACTCTATTTCCAATTTTGCAAAAAAAAATTAGTTAACTAGGTATTTTTTGGAGAAAAAGGTGGTTTTAGTTGAAATTTTAGTTAAAAAACGAAATTTTGATTTTGATGACTCATTGCTTTGGAAGTTGATAGGGTAGAACCTTGACTTTTCCAGTTGATAGGTGGGAGTATTCTGCGTACACGGATACCTTATTCATAAAATTTACCCATAGGGTTACAAAAGTACAGGGTGATAAGTAAACCTCTACCAAAAAAACTTCAAAACGCCCTAGCTGCTAGACCATTACGGTTTACCGCCGCCCTTCCGTACGATTCTTTGTTCGTCTATACAAAACCTATCCACAGCCGGCCGCTTTGTAAACTTAGCGGTAAACACCCTGTATATTGGGAAAAAACTACTTTTGAATCTACGTTTTTCGACACTTAAAGCGCCATAACGGGTGCAATATTAGCCCTACGTAAAAAATGATAATAACAAAAATTATAGATAATCGCGTGTTTTATAAGTCTTACGAACGATTTTTTCATGTAAAATTAACCATTAACGAAATATAGTGCAAAGAAAGTGATATATAAAGTTTGAGCACTATTTCTCCGTAGATATTGACTTTACACAAAAAGTTCTGAACAAGAAAGTTAAATCACTTATTTATCTTCAAAATTTTTTTTGAGATATAGAGTTAAACGCGTTTTCCTTCACTGTAAGTTTAGCAAGAGGGTGGGGATGACGCCATTTAAGCTTATAAAAATATATAAAATCATTTGGTAAAAAAAATCGAGTGCTGTATTTTTCGCATTACGAAGGCCTTTTTTTTGACCTATTTATTAGACTAAGTTGCCGAGAGGCGAATCGACTTCAACGGAGTAGGTATCGTGTTGGGTGGGAGTTAAAAAAAACATCAACGAGGTAGGCCCTTTGGCCTGCAGCGTCAGGAACACGCGTACGATGTTTCACCATTTGGTGCAGATTATTGGTCTCAGCAAAGTGCTCGGCATCCCTGCCCGAAACACTGGTGTCATTCGAGTAATTTAGCCAATTTACGTTGTGACCGTTGAAATCACCCGAAACAATGATTTCGCACTCTGGATGGAAGGAAAAAAATTCGGAGATACGTTCGGAGATAGCGTCAAATGCTAAAGAGGAAGCTTCATCATTTTTCCACTTATGTAGTTCTATTTTGTTTTGTTTTGATTAATTAATTTTTGATTTTGTTGTGAACATTAACTTCCAATTATGGGACCGGCACGACAGATATTTTGTGTATTATCGGATTTATTGCTAATTCAGTCGGTGCGTGTTTAAGTAGCTTACAGCAGCACACTCCGCACGTCCGCACACCGTGCTAGCTTTGCCCAAACTCCTCACTGATACCTACTTATATACTTATGTATACCTATAAAGGTTATTCTACTACGAGTTTCAATAGCCTATTCAATTTTGATCGCGCTTACGGGGTTTATATAGCCTGTAAATGTTCGTCAGACTATTTGAAGTAAGCAAGGAAACATTCCCTACCTACCTCTATAACATATACTTTGCGGGGACGCCGGGTAGTTGTCGACATAGCCTACCTGACGTCTATAACCTCGTTCGCCTCCAACCTTTGCGGTTTATTATATTTAGCTTAGTAGTTAAGAGATAATCAAACATGTACCTTGGTACTTACGCTCTTATTCACTCTACTGCTATCCCAGGCTTCATGTTAAACATTTGCCTCATATCCTATAATGATCTACAGATCAATCTTGTTAAAATGCTTCACTATCTATCCCCTTGAACTCAATCCCATGTAGGTTTTGCCAGATCTCACAACGGAGCCAATGATTGGCCAAAGTATGGTTGTCATCGGTCGGCCAAGACTCGGACTTTTTATTGGGCCACGCTTGGTACAACGCTGGCAACCGTTAATGTCATATACTTTAAAATATTGATTGAGTCTACAGTTAATGCGTATTTCCCATGTAGGGTTTAACAATTGGCCCAGTAATGGACCAGTACTGGATGCCAGTTAGCCAGTAATGGCGCAATAACACCACCCATGACTGGCCTATTACAGTAAAACTGCTGGATGATAAATTCGGCCCAATACTGGCCACTTGTAATGGCTCACGATACTGGGCCAGCAACGCTGGCAACCGTTAATGTCATATATTTTAAAATATGGATTGAGTCTACTCTTCAAGAGTGGGGGGAGGTCTAACTAAACTATATCATATATTAAAATAAAATAGTATATTGTCTTGCTAACTTTTCGAAGCCGAACATATTGATACCTGATACTGCCACCTGATCGTGGGGAGGCCGTAAGCAACGTTAAAACGTTGCACTATAGTATACTTCCTTACATTACATCAAAAATCAATGAATTTCCCCTCATTTACCGTATGAACTAATTATTAATTTCAAAAAACTAATTTTTTTTATTCTTGGCGATCTTTGCTGGCCCAGTATCGTGAGCCATTACAAGTGGCCAGTATTGGGCCGAAGTTATCATCCAGCAGTTTTGCTGTAATGGGCCAGTCATGGGTGGTGTTATTGCGCCATTGCTGGCTAACTGGCATCCAGTACTGGTCCATTACTGGGCCAATTGTTAAACCCTACATGGGATGGGGAGTGGTGGATCCATGGAATCATACAGAAAGTATACGAGAATAACGTCATTGAAACTTCTTATTAATGCCTAAGGCTGGTCGCACACTTCAGCAGATTCGGCCGAATTTTTTACGGCCGTATTGAACCGAATTTCAACTATAAATTCGGCCGAACTTTAGGTTAGTTTCCATCTTAAATGCTAGTTGTTTCATTTTAAATGGTCACACAAATAAATATATCCTAAATAAAATAAAAGGAAGATTAATAAACATTTCTACGGGAGCGCACTTCCATTATCAACTTCAAATCTGATCGGATAAAACCTACGGACGTCAACGGCCGAAAAACCAGTGTAATGTGCGAATAAGAATAGGAAAATAATTGTTTGAAAAATTCCACCGTAAAAAAGTCGGCCGAATCGGCTGCAGTGTGCGACCAGCCTTAGAAACAATGCAACAATTTCTGTTTTTAATAATCATATTCAATTCAAGATTTATGTGGCATCAAAGCAAATTCTTCACTTTGGCTAAAAACAATTTTAGCATCGAACTATGATCCAGAAGTAAAAGACTTAGAGTTAGCATTCAATGGCAATTTTGGACAAAACTGATATTTCGCTCAATGCGAACGAACAAACCACGTTTTTCCAAGTCATCACGGATATTCCATCAAAACAGCAAAAATGTAAATCGGCTTAACCAGTACGTCCGGTTCGGTCTCCTCAATCTGCTGTTATCAACAACACGCCCACATTTTTGAATAATTAACACCACGGACACGGACGTGCAAGAAATCCATCAACATCCGACCTAAGGGGCCAAGAAAACAGCAAAAAATTCATTACGGCCAAATTTGAAATGAATTTGATCTTAGAAAGGGTACAAAATCAAAAACGCTTTATGAAAGTCCGTCGATTCAGTTTTGGGAACCGGAAAAAATATTGTTTATTCTCATTCAAGATAAACAGAAAAAAATGTTGTTGACTCTCGGTATTAAAATTGCTCAATACCAATCAAGATTTTGGCCCACTCGCCTTGTTTTCGAGAGCTAAGACCCCACACAGGATTTAGAAACTACAATCAGAATGAGTCTGGGCTTTCTGCTTTTTTTCTTATTTTCTAAGCCTCCATGAACCTGTTCCAGAGCTGCCTCAAGACTTATTAGAGACACAGAACACGCTCGTCAGAATGAGCGATATCCACTCATGGAATGTATATCATGTCAATCCTACACACGCTTTCGGGCGATCCAAGCCCCAACATGAAGCATAAATTGAATTTTCTCAGCTGGACTTACATATGTGCGTGGACAAGTATCAAATGATAGACTCTTCTACAATGGGGGAAGGAGCTCCCGGGATCGAATGATAGAGTCCAAACACCACCATCCACGCAGCTCCATGCTTGGTGCTTTTGCTCTCGACTCTGGCAATGGCCTCCACCGAGATGAATAAAATCAAAAAATTTGTCCACATCAACCAAATCCGATGATAAACGTCCGACCATAAAACTGTGGGAAAATAAATAAACATAAAAACCGTTTGGCGCGCATTTGAAGCGCTCAAGCGGAATTTTATAGAACTTCTTGCTATAAAGCCCGTAAAAATCCAATCTTGAGGCCGGGCGGAGCGCAGTCTGTTCGTAGCAGAGTCTGTTTCCACAAAAGGCGAAATTGTGTCGCTTTAATTGTTATTGTGCAGGTTTTTCTTATGCTTTATTATTTAATGTTGTCATGATTTTATGCTGGATTTGAGAGCCAACTCGCTGGAGGTGCTCACTTTGCATATCCGCCGCCAAGTTTTATGCCAAAATGATTGCTGTGCTGCCGATGCTTATTATGATGGACTGGATTATGCCTTATGCCCGGGGCTTTGTTTATAACTTTTAACTGTGCCCTTTACACGGACCGAGGCAGTTTTTAATACGGCCTAACAATAACGCCGAATCTATCAATAGTTTTCGATACAAAGTTTCGTCTTAATCGAGTGGGGGAAATTGTCCAAGGAAATGTGATACATCTTCAACCAGTTGTAAATCACTTTTGTTTATGGTGGGGCCTAGTTTTGGTCAGGGAGAAAAAGTTGCGCGTTTTGACGCTCATAGGTTATGGCCATAAATAAAGCAATTCGAGATAAAATGCTGTAAAAAAATTCAATTCGGTTTGCCTTCGGTCTTCGAGTTTTTTTATGTATTATCATAAATCAATAAACAGGGTGTATCCACTACTGAGTTGGGATTATAAAAAGTATCTAGGCTTTGGAGGCAAATGCTTATATTGTCGGTAGTGGAGTTTTAAAGTATTATTAAAGAAAATATTGTGTCTTGTCGTTACTTATTTGGAGGCCATACCTAACTTCTACATATGTATATCCTAGAAACTTCTGGTAGCCTATTACCTACGAAATACCTCGCACGAAAATCGTAGAAGCGTCTGTACCAAAACTGCCAAATAAGAGATTTCTTGTACTTTGCGCTAGTATAAACTTAAAGTGCCTAAGAATTTTAGAGAGAACGATTTTTTTAAATAAATTTACACATTATGATTGACAGTGTTTCGCCATTTTTCAGGTCGAGTCAAAATGACTTGGGTGAAGAACTTCTGTGGCTTCTAGTTGTAAAATTTAATAAAGTAGTTTTTGCAGTAGTTTTCACAGAGATCGGAACAAGTGCTTGTAGAGCTTGCTATGTCTGGACTATATGGTGCACAACTTCACAAATCAACACTTCCAATCTTTACGGATCATGAAAAAAGTGTGTGATCGTTGTCGTGATGGAAGACGGATTTTCCTATTATTCAATTCTGGCCGTTTTTGCTCAATTTTCCTAGCGTAATCTCTCTAGTTGCCTAGAGTAGAGTTGAGAATCAATCATCCGACCAGCTGAAAGTACCCCATAGTGAATGATTTTGATTTCAGCGCGGCACCACCTTTTTCGACGTCAATGTTGGTTTCCCGAACGCTTGTGACCACTCGCCCTCCCATGTCCACGATGTTTGACTTTCCCGGTTATAAGACATTTCGGAAATCAATTTCATTGCAATTTCAAATCGTTTCATCAACGCATCGCAGATGGCAATTCGGCGTATTTAGCTCCACCTAGTTTTGGTCATAGTTTTCAGGATCCTTGAAAAAATTCCGAATAACAATCCTCCCTTCCCATTCTTCTCTTGCATGCTCTATTTTTATAAGCTTTTATTTGCCCAATGTTATCCACTGATAGTTTTTCTCCTTTACCTATTTTTCAAATTAATACTCAAAATAGTCAATTTGAGAAATAAAATCGTTTTCTAGGAATAACAAGTGTGATGTACGCTTCAAAGTACTGATTAAAACAAAAGGGACTCGCAGGGTTGTCGCAATCCAAAAAGTGCAAAAAAAGAAAAATAAATAAAATGTTAAAATACCGCTACGAGATACAGTTAGGAATTCTTCCTAATAATTACTCTTAACTCAAGACATCTTTTGTTAAAAGTAAGAAAAAACCGTTCAATTTTTGGGGGGCCTAATTAGTCCAGTCATTTTAGACATTAAAAATCTAACATTTAACAATAATTCCAAAAGTTTTAAAGGTTTGGTGAACCTATTGGTACACCGAGAAAACAATCTAAATTTGCAACTATCTCTATTGTTAAAATTGCAGATAAATGCATTTTCATTAGTCTGCATTTTCGCCATAAAATTTCCAAAAGTGCTGCAAACTTGGAGTAGCACTAAATGTATTATTTTATACCATGTATCAGATTTGCAACCAATTTAAAGGTACGGAACATTGTTTTAAATTAGATATTAATGTTTTTTCTAATAAACTAACCGATAAAATTCCAAAAGTTCTGCAAACTTAAAACATTCATCAGAAAAGTGTCCTGAACAGTTGTGCAAATTTGCAATATTTATCGTTGACCGGAATATCTTTATTTATACCTTTCACTCTAAAAAATTTCTGTGGTAATTTTACAAAAAAAATACTGGAAGTTTTATTAACAAGCAGTTTTGTAAATTTGCAATATATATTATTAAGAATATTCCAATTCTACTTTACGTATTTTTACCAATACACATTTATTTGTGGGATGTAAAAATACAATCAGTATTGGAACTTTCACTTCATAGTTTTGTAAATTTCCAAAAACTTTTGTGTATGCTCTCTCCCTATACATAAAAATAGCATTTTGCTCACCATGCAAGGACTGATTCGCAATGAAAGCTTCAAGCTGCAAGCGTCAAGCTGCAAGCTTCAAACTACAAGCTTTAGCTGAGTTTTGCTTTATTTGAGCACTGAAGCTGTGAATGTGAATCATTGTACAAACCCTTTTATCCTAATTTTTGAAGCTTGAAGCTTGCAGCTTGAAGCTTTAATTGTTAATCGGCCCTAAGCATCAAAAATTATCAAAAATTTCTTAGCTGTTACAAGAACTGCCCAGACCCTGACCAAAGTCAAAGGTCTGACCTTAACTTGAGAACAATCGGGTATATGCTTAGTATTCCATTGTTACCTGTGAATTATATCTATGAGAGGGAAAATTTAAACCTTACATTCCAATGAACAAATTGTAATTTTACTGAAAATATAAGTTCTAAAATTACGCCTGTTACTGTAAACTTACAGTACAAAGTTCAGTACATAACATTGATAAATAATACAAAGAAATATTGTAATTTTCCTACATAAATGATTTAGAAAAATACCCAACATTGTGTAAAATTTAGGCCACATTCATGTAATCAACATTTACGTCATGCAGTATTGGAGATTCTCAATTTCTTTATGTGAAATTACAAAATTTATAGTAAAATTACAATAACTGTGTAGTAAATTAGTATTTCATACCGCGATTTGTAATTTTACTATACATTTGGACTGAATTTACATATTTTTTTTACAGTGTTGTTTATCGGTGGTCCTTTTTTTGAGAAAGGCGGTCTCAAAATAATTGCAAAAGTTCTGAATTTTGGTTGCAAATACTCAGAAGATGTATTGTTAAGCATTTACGAATTTGCAACCTCGTACGCCATCCGGAACATTATGCAATTTCGAAAAAAAATAATTTTTGGAATCTTCCATCCTAGAAAAAATTGCAAAAGTTTTGCAAATCGAGCTGATGATTGTATTTTAGGATTAATGACAGTATTGACAGTTGCAACCCCACATGCGATCCGGAGCTTTGAATGATTTGAAAAATCGAAGGTTATACTTTTCCACTGTTATGCATTTATGTACATGTTATCCTCAAAATTTTCAATATTGTGCCTAAAATTTTATCAGTGTATTAAATGAAAAAAGGTAATTAGCCTTTTGATTTTATTTTAAATAAAAATATGCCAAAAACTTGAAGGGCATGTACCGTTAGGCAAGGCGCGCACTGTGGTGATGAGAAATTGGCGTGGCGGTGGTGTGGCTAGTGAAATATTTTAATCATACGGAATCAAGGGAGGCAGCGCGCATTGAGATGGAGTGGTGTTTTTCAAGTGGACTGGAACCCATTTGGTTGCCACTAGTCTCCGACAAGTTTAATTTTGAAGTGGCATGCCATATCACGGCCAACTTGGGTTTTTTTTTTTTTGGGGAAAACACGTACGAGGGCATAGGTCTCAATTTTTCTAGTAATTTACAAAATGTGGCCTTGTTCATTCTACAAACAAGTTTAAACTTATTTTCTTCCAGGTGTAAATCACCGTATTTTGCATTTTATTGCCACAGTGGATGGTCTCAATGAAATTTTACCTTTATTGTTTTTT
Organism: Thereva nobilitata; assembly: GCA_963855945.1. NCBI lineage: Eukaryota > Metazoa > Arthropoda > Insecta > Diptera > Therevidae > Thereva > Thereva nobilitata. The sequence goes on along the minus strand of OY979695.1, from coordinate 108,426,908 downwards.
TTATTGTTAAGGTTAGTCATTTGCACACATGCAACAGCATCTTCATCGTCCGACGACCACATTTTGATTGAAAATATCATGTGGTAAACCGATGTAGCGAAGTGGTACCTACCACTTCGGTGCGCATTAAACCACTTCGATACCATTCCTCTGGCACACCTCTTGCAACTTAATCACCAGGCCAAAGCCACTTCACCGCCACACCACTTCAGTGCGCGCCTTGGCTTATGCGGCTTAGGCCCCGCTACCATTTTTCAAATTTTTCAATTTTTTTGAGGATGACAAATGCAGAAATTAGATTTTTCAAAATTGCATAACGTTCCGAATTGCGTACGAGGTTGAAAATCTGTAAATTCATCACAATAGATGTTCTGAGCATTTGCAACCAAAATTTAAAGCTTTTGTTTTTATTTCGAGGCCACTTTGCTCGAAAAAATTACCACAAATGACAACATATTATAAATAAACACTAGCTGGACCCAGCAAAACTCCGTTTTGCTCGCAACAGTTGGCCACAAGGCTGCTATAATGTCGTGCGCATTGTCGTTTAGCTCTTTACAGTTTTTGTGACATTTCACACGATGGTAAAATTTTGTTTGGTAAAAAAAAACCATTCAATATATTCAAATGTTATTCAACTGGTTCATTATGTTTTATTTGTTTTAGCAAATGTAGTTGAACTTATTGTAATGTAAGCTTGACTGAACATTCAAAATTTGAAATTTAATAAAAATTAATCGAAACGAATTCGTTGTGTTTCGTTCAAATCGTAGCTATTCACGTGTCGGTAATCCATCCGCGTTACTGCAGTGCTTTATGATAAACGACATTTTTCGTTTTTTTTGTCTGGAGCATACACAAATAAAGCAGATAGTTTACCGACACATGAGCTCGCTACATACAATTGGTCATGCGAAACACATGGATTCTCCAAATTCAGGCCACAAACATTGAAGGACTGTTCCTGCGATTTGTTGATTGTCATTGCGAATGCCAATCGGACTGGAAATTGTAATCTTTTGAAATCAAAAGGAGTATCGATCGTAATGAACAGAATGCGGGGAATGCACACGTTTTTCGCCGAATATTTTCCTTTCGGAATTGTTGCTTCTATCAGATTCGGCATCAAATTTCTAATAGCAGTCTGGTACCATTGCACAATCGTGGTTGATTCAAATTTGGTAGCATTATGATGAGCATTGAGTTGCAAATTATGGGGTGGAAATCCGGGTATGTCCAAGGAATTCAAAAACTCCGTCGGATAATTCACGACATCATCTTGTTTAGTGGTGGAATCAACTGATTTGTATGACACTAAATCTCCGGCAATTTGCGATAGGATGGTAAAATTCAATGCATTGGCATCGATATGCTTTGCGGCAAGGATTGCGACTACACTGAGCCAAGCGTGATTGCGATGATTTCGATTTACTTACATTGTCGATGAGAGCCGTTTGGAATCCACGAATTGGCAGAAATCATTCCAAAACGTTATTAACCCTGTCGTCGCATCTACTGAGACTTTTCCGTTACCAATTTCTAACAATTGCTTTGAAAATCCACTTTGATCGTTTTGAAGCTGAACTCTCATATTCGTGGTCAACGACAATATTGTCCCGGGTCTCCACAACGCTGATGCCTTCAGGCAAGCATTGAGCTCATCTGCAGCAGTCCCACGCGGAATCACTGGCAACGTTTGTCTGAAATCTCCTGCTAACAAAATCATTAGACCGCCAAAGATGTTGTTGTTGCGTCGAATATCTTGCAGTGAGATGTGTAGTGCTTCAATTGATTTCTTGTGCGCCATTGTACATTCGCCCCAGACAATCAGTTTGCATTCATTCAACAGTTTTCCTATTGCACTGTTGCGGGTGATGATGCACGCTTGAGTTTCTGTTGTGTTCAAATTCTATGGCAATTTGAGTGCGGAATGTGCAGTACGTCCTCCGCTAAGCGTCGCTGCTATTCCGGATGATGCGAGAGCTAGTGCAACGTCAGCTCACGATCCAATTGTGGCCAGATTCAGCGAAATAACGAATGTTTTTCCTGTTCCACCTGGCGCATCCAGGAAAAAGTTGCCACCAGTGTTGTTGTCCGCCAATTGCATCAATGTTTCGTAAGCATTTTTTTGTTGATCATTCAGCAATGGTTCGGATCATGTGGCCGTATCTATCTGATTTGCCGTTACAATCCGACGTTGCCCAGGTCTTCTTGTGACAAAGGTAAGTTCCACTTACCATGAGTTGGTGAGAACTATAGAAGTCAACTAAAAGCTCACCATTGCCGTTAGTAAGTTGACTTATGCCTTAATCCATCAAAACAATGATGTCTCCCCTTCGAATAGAGCGGAAACCTCATTCAGTTGCACATTAGGGGCCTCGCTAGTCTAGGGAGTAAGGCACCTGGCTACCATCCCAGAGGTCCCGGGTTCGAATCCCGGCAACACCACGGTCCTTCGCCTTTCCCACCTTCTGTCTTCTTCCATTCCTTATTACTTATCGGTTGGTTGATGGTTGTTTCTCGTTGCCCCGATGCCAGAGTCGCGATAGAAATGGTTTGAAGTAGGCGGTTGTGGCAGTTCCTTCCTTCACTTCTCTCTTTCCCTTCACTATCTATCGATTAGAGCTTGCTGTTCTACATTGCACTCTATACGAAAAAAATAGATTGTCGACAGTACAAAGGGCTTTCCCTGAGCTCCAGTCTTCCACATAAAAAAACGGTTTTATGCTCTACCTTTTTTGTTAGAGTAACTTCGAGCAAGATTTCTTGCTCTACTTTTTTGCCAGCTGCCCTTCTCTGAGCTGCCTTAAACTGCTCTGTTTTTTTCGGTTTCATTAAACACGGCTATTACTGGTTTCTACAAAAAGCTCAGCGTCTTACAGCTCCGTCTCAGAAAGCCCTGGTACCGTTTTAGTATTTCAACCAATTAATATTATGAGCGATCCGAACATATTTCCCACGGTATTTTCAATTATTGCTAAGGAGGAAGCTGCATTGATTTTATTGGAAGTTCTTTATACCAAACAACATCATATGTTTTTACTTCTTCTCAGATTTCAGCTCTTCTCATCTTCTTAACCTTATTATTTATAAATCTAGTTTTTAAAATACTCGAAACGTTCTTTTTTATATTAAATTTTTTGTTATTAGATACAGATTCAAAATATAAAAAAATTTCTTTTTACCGATTTATCAATGGCTTTAAGATATTGTAATTCTCGTTTTGTGAGCTCTAGTAAGATTTTTACACTTTTCCGCCATTAATCACATGAAAACTAAAGTTTTTCCATCGTCAAATATTTCGCAATATTATTCATATTTATGATGAAAAAATTTAACTATTTAACTCATTTAAATGCAATAAAAACACAAAACTTAATTGATATTATCAATCAAATGAAAATTATTTATAAAGACATTTTTCAAGCAACAACCTTAAAACCTACACAAAAAATTTGAATAAAAACCTTTCACTACTCGATTTAAGATGCCATTAATAAACCGGTTTTTCACCTAGAAACATTTAAACTGGTTCACGCAATTTAATAACGACGCAACATTCCACAACAAAAAAATGTTTTATTTTGTATTAAATTTTTTCTCCAAATTCCTCCACAGAAGAGTAAACTTTTAGCCTTGAGGGTTCTTGTACTTGATACAGAATCAAAATGCAAAGTACTGTAAGGGCAGAGTGTAAGAGAAAAGCGAGCACTGTATTATCGACGGTGGCATGTGTCCTTCTTATGCAATAGGTGGCACTGTGCATCAGATACATGGAGGCTTGTGTTTATTCGCATTTATTTGCTTGATTTTTGGACATTTTTAGTGGATTTTTGGGAATTAACCGTAAAAATTAATCGGTGCAAATGTTGCATAAAGTAATCAAGGGAAAGAAATGCCAACAATGAGCGGGGTCTCATTGGTAAAAGGCTCGTTTCTGGTCTTCGGCAATTATCGCTAGCTGCAGCCACGGCTCAAGTGAACCAACGGCTAAATATAGCCGCAGTCAGGGATGTAGAAATTCCAATATAATAAAAGATCGTATTAAGAAGACTCTCATCGGTCGTAAAAGATTTTACGACATTTTAATGGGCTTTTTTACCGCGACTCAGCCTCAGTGTTTTCTTTTTGTTCCACTTCCTTAAGACGCGGCCAAGAGTCGCTGCTTTCGCCTCTTGCTGCCTGCTGCTGATGCCCAAGCGACGGAGCAACTCGATGGGGCTTTGAGGCTCTGGGGCTCCGACGTGCGCTGCCAGAGGCGCTGCTCTCGATTTTGAGTTAAGCTTGAGTCTTGGCCATTTCTGCCATGGCACCCATACGTGTGCACGACCAGAGGCAATCTTAACAAGAAGCCGGAGAAAAGGGAGCTTTTGATGTCTACCCCCGCATCCTAGTGAGTCCTGGCCCTTGTGGCGTCCGGGATCCAACAGGATGAGGACATGTCGAGCACTTGATGTCATAGGACCGAGAAATTAATTCAAAAACGGCATCAAAGATGTCGGATGCTGGCTCTGAAGCTGCTTATATTCTGCTGAGTTTGTTAGCTTTTGTTTTTTGCCCTGCCTTATCCAGTATTTGGCAATGAGCCCTCCACCCCATTCCGCCCATCCCCCGCACTCTAATAGATCCTTAATATCATGTCTCGACAGCAGCGACGACTGTGGTTCCTATGCAGAAAGATTCTAATTTGATAAAATTTTAATTATTTTTAGTGTATTTAACGAAACTTTTGATAAGGGCTCCAACTACACACGAACGGGGGCGTCCGCTGTATTCTAGCGCCTTTTACTATCTGCGAATTTCTAATTATATGCAAAGTAAATATCTTGATAAGGCACAGGACTTCAAGGATTCGACAGGAGTGAAGCTTTTCACGGCTTACGACGTAGTTCCTTCTTCTTCTTCTACGTCCTTTTCGTCCTGGTATCATGGTCACGTGCTTCATGATTCTCATCCTGATAAAAATGTTATTTGCCGAGGGTAACACGAAATGTTGAAGGCACTCTGAAAAGGAGATAACAGTTTTTGTCCCTTACAGATTTTCTTTAGTGACAATTTTGTACCTGTTTTGTTGTAATGTGATGGAGGCTAGGGGTTAAGATTGCTTCCGAAGATGTTTCGTTAATTTTTTATTCCGAATTGTAAAATATTTGCAAGAAAGGAGAAAGAATTTAGGGATTTCTTTTCTTATAGGTAATATTTGATTGTGTGAATTATATTTAAATGGGTTCATGTTTCTGATGTCGTGTGTTAGATGGCGTTGAGAGTAACTTTCAATAACAAGCTAAGTTTGAATTGTTTTGCATGAGATTTGGTCTGTAGGACAATTTTTGAGAGGATATTGATCGTTAACTATCGCATAGATTTATAGGTCTGCTCTACGAAATCATGTGCGAAATCTGGATTCTTTCAAATATATTAATATAATTGGAGTGTGTATTTCAAAATAATTGTCATTTTCTAAGCTCATATAGTTGTTTACATGATATTAAAAAAAATTTTAAAATTTTAATATTTTTAAAATTTGTGTCTGTATGTCTGTGTCTTTTTGCCCGGGCTAATCTCGGCAACTGTTTCAGTATTTTCTTGGGCATGTTTTAGGCTAATTTTTCCACTCTGATTCGATTAGCCGATCCGACTTGAAAATCGAACGATAGTCGAAGGAGAGCGAGTGAAAACTTTCTTTTATCATTACAATTGTAGACCTCAAAGCTCGGAAACGGCTAATCCAAATAAAAGACTTTCACGGGAAGATAAGGTATTTTTTGTGTGTTTAACCTATTTTTTCCCTCCGCTCCGACTGTCGGATAAGACCGAAAACTTGATCCGATAATCGAGGAAAGCGAGTGCAGCTTGTTTTTCATTCTAATTGTAGGCATCAAAGAGCTCTATCTGGGTTTGCCTAAAGCCTCGGCCACGATACGAGCGGCGAGCGGCAATCGGTGAGCGGCGAGCGGCACCAGAAAAATTTAATGTCTCGAATTAGCGGCGAGCGGCACTTCAGTATTGCCGCTCTACCTCTCAACGCTCCCCGCTCGTATCATGGCCGGATTCGAGCGTTTTCCATATAAAACAATACAAAATAAAACTCAGAATCGCCGCTCTGCCGCTCACCGCTAGCCGCACGCCGCTCGCCGCTTGTAGCGTGGCCGAGGCTTGGCTGGTCGCACACTGCAGCAGATTCGGCCGAATTTTTTACGGCCGTATTCGGCCGAATTTTTTACGTCCGTATTGAACCGAATTTCAACTAGAAATTCGGCCGAACTTTAGGTTAGTTTCCATCTTAAATGCTAGTTGTTTCATTTTAAATGGTCACACATATAAATATATCCTAAATAAAATAAAAGGAAGATTAATAAACATTTCTACGGGAACGCACTTCCATTATCAACTTCAAATCTGATCGGATAAAACCTACGGACGTCAACGGCCGAAAAACCGGTGTAATGTGCGAATGAGAATAGGAAAATAATTGTTTGAAAAATTCGGCCGATTACGGCCGTAAAAAAGTCGGCCGAATCGGCTGCAGTGTGCGACCAGCCTAAGTAAATCTTGATCGTATCTACTATTGGCAACGCTTTCTTTTTTAGTCAGATTTTCGTGGATAGGGTTGCCTATTGCGATCAATATTAACTTAGGCAAGCCTGCATATTTAAATCGAGCTCTTTGAGGACTTCAATTGAAATGATAAAAAAAACTGTTCACTCTATCAGGGATATATATTTTCCGATCGAGTTGTCGTAATGCAGGCTTGGATATTTATTATTGTCTTTGCAAATGCTGTCTTCCTAAAAATTTCATTACACAAATTTCATTATACAGAAATGACCTCCTCTTTTTGACGGTCGTCACTCGGGCTACGAAGGATTTTTATTGCTTGTAATCCAACACACACACACACTTCCAAAAGTTGAGATTTGCAGTGTAGGTATACAGGCAGTATTTTCTTAGGCTTCTATTTCAGGCTTCTTTTTCATTCGGTCCAAAAAATATTTTTTGACGGAGACGGACGAGCCATAATGGCGTGTATTGCTCAATACTGAATTGTCATACGTTTTCAAAATAGCCGATTAATATGCGCATCCTAAAATACGGACGCCATAATCATTGGACGGCTTTACCCTGTTGCTGTCCACTCAGCTGACTGCCGATTTGACTCTGAAAGGTTGGTAATGATGCATCCATGTTTTATCCTTTGTCACAAATCGCACGAAAATATGGTTTTTATTTCGCCTAAACCGCTCCAAACAGCGCTCTGAATCATCAATACGTTGTTGTTTTTGGTCAATAGTGTTGCTAAACCAAATGGTTTCCTTATTAGGGCTGGTCCGTCATATCTTCTTGGGACTTGTTGTTTCGTTTGCTCTTGTCTGAGTTCCCGCATGTACACTGCAAACCCAAGTGTGTGATATTAAAACGCATTTCGCGTGTGTAAATTTAACGCGAAAAGTGTGTAAATTTAACGCATAAAGCGCGTGTTTAAAACACACCAAATATGTATTGTTTTGAAGCTTTTGAGTGAAGCTTTTTCAGCGTCGCTTTGCGGAGAGTAAACTTAGAAAAATCGTCACATTAAACTTAAATTTTTTCATGTAAGCTGCAACGACTTGCCTCGATGCCCTTCTGTTACCGACTGACTGTAAAGTGAGGTCATTGAGTATTTAAATAAAGAATTACAACTGTCTAACTTTCCTTTAATTTATCTTCTCATGTGTGTTATTTTAGTGAAGTGTGTGAAATGGCTCATAATGTGTGATTTTCACACGTTTAAGACGTAAAATGATAAAACGTTACAATTTCTTTAGCGTGTAAAAAATATTATACGCTGAACGTATGTGATTTTTACATGTATGTCTTTCTATCCGCATTATTTTAACACGGTTTATTCCTAAAACGCTTTATTTTAACACGATTGGCCGAATTTACACGCTTATGAAGTGTGTAGTGTGTTAAATTCACACGGAAAAAATATTCTCTGGTTTGCAGTGTACTCCCGTAGATTCTCTTTAAAACTTGTACGGTCTGGCTGGAATGACGAGGGACGCCTCGTTTCTCGTTGGCGTACTTAGTTTCACCAAAAGGGATTTCCAGGTGGACGGCTTCTCTCTTAGCGGTGGTGTGTCGTGTCGACGGGATCGTGGTCGTCACTGATTTGCCAATGGTGGCGCCATCGATATGTCGTCCTTTGAACTTATTGAGTGATGTAATATAACTCAAACCAACTTTCTGCCGACCACTCAAGTAAAAATAAAATATGGCCTTACAACGGCGAACACCGACTGTGATTGAAACATAGCCCTCGGCCATGTGACGGACATCAGAACGTTGTTTGCAGGACTGTACGGCCGTACAACACACACACACACCAGACGTTTGTAGGTATATAATCCGATTAAAAAAAATCAGTTGTAATATAGGGAATTTTCTACACACACATACAAGACAGCCGCAAGGCACACGAAGTTTTGAGAGCTCACATTTCTCATACATTTTGGCGGAATTTTCTTAGTTTTCCCTAATTTTTCATTTATTTATTCAATAGAAAGTACCTAAATTTTATAACATCAAACTAATTCAGCAATTGAAAATTATTTGTATGTCATGTAATTTATATTACCAGTGCCTAGTATTTGTGCTGTAGTTGGATGTTGGACCGAGAAAAGGGTATCTTTTGTCAAAATTAAGGCAGGAAAAGTGATTAGCGGCTCTTAAACGAAAAGATTTATCACTAGAACTACCAAGACCGTCATTTTGACGGTTTTCAAATTTCATGCTTAAAATTTTTTAAATAATTTATGTATTGTTCTAGAACTTTATAACGACTGATAATGAAATATAAGAACAATTACATACTGCCATTCAATTTCCAAACAACCATTTTATCTTCCATAATCAGTATGACCTATACAGAGCTGGACTGGCCTACCATGCTACCGGGAGTTTCCCGGTGGGCCATGCCGAATGTTAAATCAAAAATGTTTCCTCTCTTAATTAAAGAATTGTGTGGAATTTAAAAAAAATCTAAAAAACTCAAAATGTCAACGAAACGACGAAGAGGTTGGGAGAAACAAAAAATTAAAAAACAAGAACTTTTAAATGCTTAGTATAAAAATTGTCCGGACATTATTCATAGGAAATATTCCAACCTTTATAATTTTGGAAAAAAGGTATAGGTTAACTACTTTTGGAGAAAAAAGTAGTGAAAGTTGAAATTGTAGTTAAAAAACCAAAATTTTGACTTTAATGACTCATAACTCTGGAAGTTGGTAGGGTTGGTAGTACCAAAACTGGTGCTTAAGGAATCTTGAGAAAAGCTAGTTCCAATAACGATAATAGGTTCAAATAACGATTAAGGACTCGTCAGGCCAATTTCTGTTTCAGTAAATGTAGGACGTGGAAAACAATTCCCCGTCCAAAAAGGGGTGATCTAAGGTTTGAAAAAAATTGTAATGTTGGAAAAGGGTAACGTAATTTTTGCACGGGTTTTAAAGAATGCTCGGCTTGGCAAGTGATGTTTTATGGGGAAGCTATCGGAAGCTCCAGAAAAGTTAATTTCATTTAGAACCGGTTTCATTCGGTCGAGTTTATTAGATGGTGCTTGTGGCTCTTGCCCGAAGTCTTTTCAAAAAAGGGCTTGACCGAATGTTATGAAATTTTTTCCAAAGCACGTTTTCGTTAATGTGCTTCGATCGGCATCCCGGAATATCGCCGGCATCCCGGAATAAGCGTTTTTTTCACTTTCCGGAATTTTTTAGGTTAGGTTCGCCATGCCAAATTCAAAAACAAAAACGCTATCTTTTTTAGAATTTTTTTTCCTGTATAACCATATTTTTTGTTTCCTGTTGGCAATTAACGCTAAATTTACAAGGAGCTATTGTAGATTGATTGGACTATATCGCTGATTTTTTTTTGTGTGGTGAATGAGGAAACAAGGGAAATCCCTCTTACGGCATGCCCCTTATTTAGCACATTGTATGTGGCCTACACGTTGCATGACACAATCCCCCTTTTTAAATGCTAGTCGGGTGGGGTTTAAAAAACTTAGGCTATGCAGTTATAAGTTATAATATATTTAGTTAATATAATATAATTAGTTTTTGTATGAAAAGCCTTGCTTATGTGCGGGCCTTCGACCACGTTTTGGGTTATTGGGTGTAAATTAAATATTTTGGGTGTGGATTTCCCCACCCAAAGCGAAAGTGCGTGGGCACTGCAAAAGATGTGCTGCGGGATACCCAGCTATGGGTTTACTAATACCCCTGAATGGATGCTGAGTAACCCCCAGCGGGAAAAACGGGAACGATTGCAGTAGGTGAGAAGGAGCACACCTTTCAAAGCCTGCGAAGCCAATATGTAAAGATATCGTGTAGTTTTTGCACGTTTTTGTCGTTTATCCTCTGGGCACCCAGTTGTATACCTAATATCTTTTTTTTATGTGGCATGATCAAGCTCAGAAACCACTCTTTGTACCACTAGTCCGTCATGTCGTTCAAGTCATGGTGCAATGTCTAGTAGTAAGCTTGATCTGAAGGAGAAATAGAAAAAGGATGGATGGAGGTTTGCGATGAGCAAACGCAAGAACAAGACAAGACTAATATAGTCTTGGGCTTCGTCTTGGTCTTGTTCAGTTGGTCTTGGTCTTGGTCTTGCGAGCATAGCTAAGTCTTGGTCATGCTAAATGTGCAAGACCAAGACAAGACTGCAAGACCAAGACTATTTTTGTTCATCACTATTTCTCATAGGATTTTTATGGACCAATTCATCGGTCCGGAGCCAGCTATTGAGGCACCCACCAGTTTGGTGAAACACTTTAAACACTTGTAGTAGAAAGAATTTCAGGACACTTGATGGCTTCATGTCAGGACACTTGTTGGGTTGATTACCGGACACTGTACCTTAATTACCACTTATGGAGGATAGAAAGGGTGAAGGACCCCTTCGTGTTCTCTGCGCGATAGTACGAACAGTCAAGTCTTAGCAATTGTTCCAGCGGCCTGGCCTGCAAATATGAGGTTTAGCGGTGTAGCTCAATAACATGGAGAAGTGAGTTAACCTCACACAGTTCGTTAGTGAATATAGATGTTATAGGCCATACCTTAATCCCTACAGGGTTGGTGGAAGTGACACTAAAGACTGTCTACCAGAACCTTAAGCAGTACGAGGCTTAAAGAGGCAGAGGAAATCAAAGAAATACAAGGACAGATAGCAGCTAGATAGCTGATCCAGGCCCATGATACAAAGGCAGGCGTAAGCCGGTCTGAGAGGTAAGAAGGAGATTATTTGAGGCCGCGTTAGATACCCCCAAAACTGATAGGCAAAAGCTTTTCTGTCTACTTCTCACGCACCCAGTGCCGGCGAATCGTGTTGGACCCGGGTGGAAAGTCAGACTAACACGGCAACCCCTCAGAAACTATTATTTAGTATTTTACCCAAAAGGAAATAAGGTAGTTCACTTGTGGCTCGGAAGATTCATTGCCCAAAAGGAGCAGTTGCGATTGAGTTCGCGGATGGCATCGCGATGTAGTCGAATTGTGCGCGAAAGTAGCGATTTGGCGGTGTAAACAGTGGCAGATACAGGCGGGGGCTATCACCTCGAACAACTGTTGGTGTACAAGGGCCAAATCAGAGAAGATTTCTTATTGGGGAGGCTTTAGGTCACATAGTGCATGATATTGTCAAGTCTTTTCCTTTCATCATCATAAATAGCTCCACAGTCTGTTATTGGCCTTGGCTTCCTGCAACATCCTCCTCCAGAACTGTCGGTCCATGGCTTGGAGTCTCCAATTTCTTATACCTGGGGTTCGTAGATCCTCTTCTACGCTATCTGTATATCTCTTTTTTGAACGTCCTGTGCCTCTGTGTCCGTCTGGTCTCTTGTTCATAATAATTTTTGTTATGCTGTCATCACTGCTACGTTCAACATGTCCTGCCCATCGAATTCTGCTAATTTTTATAGTTTTTATGATGTTTGGATCTTTATACAACTGATACAGTTCGTGATTGTATCTTCTCCTCCAAACACCATTTTCGTTCACTCCTCCATATATTGTGCGCAGGATTTTTCTTTCAAAGCACCCCAGGAGGTGTTCTTCATTACTTCTTAGTGTCCAGGTTTCGGATCCATACAGTAGTATTGGCATTATAAGGGTTCTGTATAGTTTAACTTTAGTCCTCCTTGATATGTTCCTTGTTAAGAAGTGTTTACGTAGCCCAAAATAGCATCTATTTCCCAGCGCCAATCTCCTTATGACTTCTGCCGTCGTGTCGTTATCTTTTGAGATTAGCGTCCCTAAGTATATAAATTCTTTTACACCTTCGATGTTATATGTATCAATTGTCATATTCTGGTGATCATTCCGTCTTTTAGAGATGCACATATATTTCGTTTTCTCTTCATTAATTGCTAGTCCGAATTTCTTCGCTGCTCTTTCTAGCAATATGAAGGCTTCTTTCATTGCTATGCTGGATCTGGGTAGTATTACGATGTCGTCAGCGTATGCCAATAGTTGTACCGACTTGTTGAAAATACTGCCCGCGGTGTTAATTCCTGCGTCTCTTATCACTTTTTCCATAGTTACGTTAAATAGTAAGCACGATAGGGCATCTCCTTGTCTTAGTCCTACTGTGGCGTTGAATGGTTCTGACAGGTCTCCTTCAATTCTTATTCTGCATATGACCTCTTTCATTGTCATTTTGGTCAAATCTACGAGATGTTTAGGAAATGTTAAATACTCCATAGCTTTATATAATTCTTCACGTTTTATTTTATCATAGGCGTTTCTAAAGTCTATGAATAGCGAATGTATGGTAATATTAAATTCATTTGCCTTTTCCAGGACCTGCCTAAGGGTGAAAATATGGTCTGTGGTGGATCTTCCGGGGCGGAAACCGCTTTGATAGTTTCCCAGAGCTGCTTCTGCGTAAGGCTGCAGTTAAACCTATAAAATATTTGATAATACCTTATATGCTACGTTCAATAGCGTGATACCTCTATAATTACGGCAGTTTAGCTGATCTCCTTTTTTATGTATAGGGCACACAATGCCCTCGCTCCATTCCGATGGTATTCGTTTCTGGGTCCATATTAGTGTTACGATTTCATGCAGGCTTAATATTACGTTTTCACCTCCTTGTTTAAATAGCTCTGCTACGATGTTATATTTGCCCGGAGATTTGTTGTTTTTTAGCCTTTTCACTGCGTCTTGTACGTCTTCTAATGTAGGCATGTCTCCCGCTAGTTCTTCTGCTAGTTCCATGTTTTCTGTAAGGGGTTGCTCCTCATCTCGAGCTAGCAGTTCTTGAAAGTGTTCACGCCATCTAGTTAGAACTAATTCTTTGGTACTTAAGATCTCTCCAACCTTATTTTGCACATGGTTATTCTGGGCTTGAAACCGACTCGTTGCTCCTTTACTTTTTTATATAGTTTCCTGACATCGTTTCGGTTGTTCGCTTCTTCTATTTTCAACAATTCGTTTTCCCAGTACTCCTTTTTCTTCGCTTTGTGCACTCTTTTCTCCTGTCTCCTTTTTTCTTTGTATGTCTCAACTGCATTTCTCGTTCTGTGTTTCTGTATCATTACTTGATATGTTATATTCTTTTCCTGTGTTACACAGGTACACTCATTGTCGAACCATTCATTTCTGCTTTCACGGGGTTCGTATCCTAGAGTATTTGATGCTGATTCTTTGATTAGGGTCTTCAAGTTATTCCATTTAACTTCTATGTCTTCGGCGTTGTGATTATTTGCATTTATCACTCTTCTATTTATTTCTTCCACATATTCTTCTTGTTTTGCTTCTTCTTTTAATAATTTCACGTTAAATTTTCTTTCCCTGCGGTTTCTTCTTTCGTTTAGTGTCGATATTCTGCTTCTGATTCTCGTCCCAATCATATAATGGTCGGAGTCGATGTTTGCACCACGATATGATCTGACATCTAGTACTTCTGAACAGTGACGCGGTTCTATAAGTATATGATCAATTGAGTTTTGCGTTCTTCCATCCGGAGATCTCCAGGTTACCTTATGTATATCTTTTCGCTGGAATCTTGTGTCTGCGATCACCATATTATTCATCATTGCAAAACTGATCAGTCTCATACCGTTTTCATTTGTTTCGTCGTGTAGACTAAATGCTCCTAAATGTTGGTCGGTATGCACTTTCATGGCCAATTTTTGCATTTGCATATCCTATGACAATCTTTACATCATGTCTGGGACAGTTTCTTAGCGTCCTATCTATGGTTTCATAGAATGCATCTTTCGCTTCTTCTAGCGCATCTTCAATCGGGGCATGTATATTTATTATGGAGTAATTAAAGAATCTTCTTATACGTATTCTACATATTCTTTCATCTATAGCGTCAAACCCCATTACTAGATGTTTAATTTGTTTTCTTACAATAAATGCCGTCCCAATAGTATGATTTTTCTCGTTACAACTATAAAATATATTGTGCGTTTTTTTCTCTAGGATCCCCTTTCCAATCCATCTCACCTCTTGCACTGCTGTCAGGTCACTTTTATATTTATCTAATTCGTTTAGTAGAACTTTTAGTCTGCCAGGTTGATACAGTGTCCTTACATTCCAAGAAAAAATTCGTAAATCATGGTCCTTAATACGATATCCGGGTCTTCGTTGTGTGGTCAATCCTATCCGAGGCTCTGTTGTAGGTCTCGTGGCAATGTGGTAATGCCAGGACGGGTTGCCAGCCCGTCGCTGGTATGCGGGAATATAGCGTCCCACCCTCGCTACTACCGTCGTTAGTTGGCTATCCAGTGGGCACCACGGGGAGGTGACGGTTCGATTTTGCCCACCTTTGGATACCTCTTTTCCTTTGGATACCTCGAAACGTGTCGAGATCGGAACGGACAACTGCAGTGTAATGATTTCTACAAACCAAAAGAATCTTGAAGCTGTTGCAACGATCCAGCTTGAAGCAACGAATGCCAAAAGATGTCCATGCTACAATAATTCTTTGAATAATTCTCTTGCAAGAACTTGCAGTGTGGTTTCCTGCAGAAATGCTATGGGGACTATGAAAAATGTGATTCAGTTCTCTAATGCTTTTGCTAGCCAATCGGATTTAACTTTTTCAAGAGGTCAACATCATCAGAAGCTTTTCGTCTTCGGAATGTCCTCGAGAACAGCGATTTCTCGGTATCAGTAATATTGTTTTTTGCAGATTTGAAAGATCGCTTACCTAAAGAAACGTTAAATTCATTTAATCTGGTCATATTCATTCCGAAACGTCTAACTGATAGCAGCGAAGATGTGAACAAAGCATTATCATTGGCAATTAGTATTTCCTTGAAATAACAGATGGAAATGGAGCTGAATCCTTTAAAATGAAAAAGGAGTATGAAGCGTGGATACAAAAGTGGAACCGAGAGAAGGAAGAAGGAACATCGTTACCTGAAATGGCTATTGAGACCTTCAGTTATTGCAACAAGCATCAGTACCCTACTATAAACAGAATGATTCAAATATTGCTTACACTTCCGTCAAGTGTTGTGACAGCTGACCGGTCCTTTTCAACACTACTTCGGATTAAAACTTGGCTAAGATAGGCTTACGGGTTTAGCCCTGTTAAATATTCATCATGACATTACTGTGAATATTGACAAAATTACACTGGGCAACAAAATTTGAACTTTGTCGTGCCACACGGTCTTCACTTATATATTTTACTTTGATGAGTGACTATTAGTAAAAATAAGTAATTTAAAAAAATCTATTGGCCAAGAATTTTATATACTGATGTAATTTAAATATTTCAAAACATAATGACAGTCTGATACAAAAAAAGTAAAAAAGTTCTATTATGAATTTACGATTTAAGATTTTCTATCATATTTAGCTCCTCATCGTCCAGCAGTATTCGGCCAACATTTTTGGGTTCCAATTGCCCTTATAGCGCCTTTCCATCTGTGAAATGTCCTGATGGAACCATTCTCCGTGCTCATCGCTCACAACGATGGAATTTCTCAGGAAAAAAATCCAGGTGTGCGTCTAAAAAATGAATCTTGAGTGACATGTTGTAATCCAATACTTGATAGACCAATAACAGCTCTCTAACAAACTCCCTGTAGCTGTTTACTCTTATGGTTCACTAGAAAATTTGCAACAACTCTCTTAAAAGATATCCATGCTCGTTTTTCTAGATCTTTCAATTTTTCTTCAAACACTGGATTTTTTATTAACTCCCTGATACGAGGTCCAACGAAAATGTGCTCTTTTATCTTCGCATCAGTTATTTTAGGGATTTTTCTTTTAGAAACAAAAATCCGCTTCCAATGCGATCCATCGCCTTAACAAATTTTTTAGTAAGGCCTAATTTAGTTTGCAATGGCGGAAGAAGTAATTCAGACTGCTCTGCAAAAGGGAAATATTTCACATTTTTCTGTACAGGTGTTAAAGATGCTCGCAGAGGCTATACTGTTTTATGATAATGGTCTTTTCTGTCTCGACTATCCCATCAACACATCACAAGAAATCTGAGGCCAACCGAAACAAAACTACTGCAGTTTATCTAATAATGAGGGTAGGTGGCGAAAACAGTATTAGATATCAGAGTTCGTGCGGCATGATCAGTGTTGACCAGTTTATCGAACGAATTGCTAAAGCAAGAAGGGTTAACTTTATTATTTTAATAAATAGAAGTTTACTCAAAATAAAAGCTTTTGGGTTTTTATTTATATTTGTCGACTCACACCACCCCTCCCCAACAGTTTTAAGATCCGCCACTGGATGAGGATGGCCCGCTCCAAAATGAATTTCTAGATCCGCCACTGGGTGTAAAGCCTTCCTGGAAGCGGTGAACTGACGCTTGCTGGGCACAAAACTGAAGCGGTACAAACGAAGAAAACTAGTGTTCGTAACGATCAAGGTATGGGAAAAGATCATTCACTCACTCACAGCCCCTAGGTAAGAAGGGCACGGCGAGAGTAAGTATCCGCTACTTGTGCTGCATTTGTGGTCAGCTTAATCCTGCTATACGTAGCGTCAGTGTGGGCACCAGCGTTTAACAGGACGGCTTCTTCTTCTTCGATGGCTTTACGGCCCAATTCGAGCCTTGGCCTCCATCAGCTTCTTCCTCGAGACGTCTCTTACCTCCAGTTTCTTGTATTGAGCAGTTTTGCTGCATCAGCCTTAACACCGTCCTCCCACCTTGACCGTGGTTTGCTGGCTGGTCTTTTACCATCTGGTAGTAGGCTTTTTTCGGTATCCTTGAGTCATCCATTCTTTAGGTATGACCGACCCAACGTAAATTCAGTAGCTTGGCATGTGTTGATAGTTTACACCCTTTGTATAAACCGGGTATAATTTGTGGTTGTAGCGTATTCTCCATGCATTGTCTTCATTGATTGGGCCGTAACTATATCCTCCGGGGAACCTTCTTCTCAAATACTCCATGCTTCACAACCATAGGTACGTAACTGCAATGTGTAGGAGATTTTGTAGATTCTTATTTTGGTTTTTCTCAGGAAGGCTAATAGCATTAATTATCCGGGTGGAGACTGCTACCCACCATACCCACATTATTCGCCGGCTATGGACGCACCTATGGGCACTGATGTAGCGTGTGGTGCGGGTAGCGAGCTTTATCTTCCCGCAAAGGAAGATTTCCCCTAATCTGTCCTATCTTTCTCTCTATCCTTCGAGCTAAGCTTTAGGTACTACCAGACATTGCATCATGACGTGTACGACATGACGGACTGGTACCTACTACAAAGGGTGGCACCTGAGCTTAGACTATCACATAAAAAAGGAAGCAAAGACAGAAAGTCGCTGATCCGTAGGCACACCTTCGAGGGTTACGTTGATGACGCCAGACCGAAGTAACGCTTTTGACGGTCAATACTCATCATGGAAAAAGGGCTGGTCTGATTACTGATACTACCGTCTGAGTGTGGATCGTCAGCGATGTCTCGTGTTTTGGGCATGGCCGTACAGGCGGCCAAGCACTTACTCCCTTCCTGATCGACTAATGAAAGATTCTCACTACTCCCTTGTATAAAAAAGAGGCTACAGCACTTTGGACCCAATACCTCACCAAAGAAGATTACTTATGCGCTGCTTTACAGTTTAAAAAATCATCAGTAATTCAAATAAAATAAAAATCTGAACATTTTCTCGATCTTACACATGAACCATCGCCCACTTACCCTCAAACAAACATAAAAAACATTAATCAATCTCAAACAAATATAAAAAAAACAAATAAAACTAGAATAAATCCGATAATTATATTCTTTTTAACCCCTCGAAAAGAAAAGAACTAAAAATAATTTTATTACGCATTAATTATATTTTCAAATTACGCTTATCGATCTAAACTCACACTTTTTTTCCTTTCTCATTGTTCCCATTCTGCAGGTGATTCCTTCCGGCGTTGAGAGTTCTGTGCATAGCAGGACACAAAAGTCCTGCAAAAACAACAACAACAAAATCACCAGGAGTACCAGTCGTCCAAGTGTGCGTGTGTGCTAGGAATATACATTATATACACATGCACAAGAACGACAGGTACAAATCGGCCATGCACAGATTCGCATCGGAAAGGTAAGTGCCTTGCAAAAATAATACCACAAAATAAATTATTTTACTTAAATTTTTTTCATTTTGTTGTTGTGAAATTATGAGAAATTGTGAATAACAATCACAAAAAATTAATAAATTAATGTTTATGAAAACAAAAAAATGGAAGTATATTTTTTCGTAATTTTGGCAAGAAGCAGATTTTTTTAATTTGTGTGCTTCTGAATTATGACAGTAATTAGATAATTTTTCGTGTTTTTACCCAATTAATTAACCGTAAATTATCATCTCTGGGGTTGTGATAACATTATTTTTTTGCTGGTGGTAATTTATTTCAGGGGTGAAAAACAGAATAAAAATAAGAAAAGAAAAAAAAGAATTCAGCAGAAAGCGGAAAGAATTACAAGTGGTCGGTTTTAATGGGAATGCAAACAAATCGTTTGGAGTGTGCCTTTATGGCACACCAAATTGTAATCTAATAAGAATTTTTTTCATCATCTTATTTTTTTTCTAGTATAATTTCTTTCCATCTCTCGTATCTTGTAATGGGGGAAACATGGCCATACTAGCAACAACACTACTCTCTATAAGCAATAATAACAAGAAGTTACAAACACACAAAAAGAGTATTTTCTTCCCCTCAATCCGCGCTTACGTGTTGTTTTTTTTCTTCTTTTCTGGTTTCGTCGTCTCCTTTTTTTCTTGTTTTGTCAATTTTTTTTTGTGTTGTTTTTTCTCGTCTTCTTTTCTTTTAAGGAGAGAATTGATGGGAACCGAAAATAGGCGTGGATTACATAAAGTGCTAGGTGTAAATATAAAGAGGAGCAATTATGTGAGAGTAAGTGGAATGGCTAGATAAAAAGGTGTGCGTATGACCAATGAAAATTGAATAAGACTAATTAGTTAGTAAGAGGTTAAAGTGAGATAAAAACATTTTTAGAATGGCTGTAAAGTCAAGTTAATTGCTGAGATAAGCAATCGAATGATATGAAAGCGAGAGAAGGATAGATTTTATGCACAGCAGCAACAAAAATTGTATAATTTCGCCTCTTCTTCTCTGGGAATATTCTCTCGGATTGTTGCGAGACAGATTTTTTATGGTTGTGTGCTGGCCGTTGCTTGATAGTGTGTATAAACGAATGGTAAACTGTGTTCGGTTTTTGTTGGGTAGGTTTATGCATACACCTATACTTACCGGGTGGGAAACCATTGGAATTTGGAAATTCTCAGTGTGGCATGCAGCCATAGTTGATTTTCATTTTCTTTGAATGCGGATAAATGAGATAAAAATATTTTTATGGCATTACCCAATTGAAGAGGAAGAAATGAATAGGATATACTATACACTTTAGATATTGTGAGAAAATTTTCCTGGTTCGTTTTTTTATCTTCTTTTTATATAGGGTTTTGTGAAAGATGCATTAGTTTATCCCTTTTTATTTCTTGTAGGTTGGATAAGGATGAATATATTATGAACCGTGTATACTTTTTTTGGGGTATAAACGAAACAAAAAAAATAATTTTTTGTTTTTTTTTTCTACGGTTACGATCTATTTTTTGAGTGTGCGTATTTTGGTTGATACCTTTTGCTGAGTTTTAAGGGGAAAATTTTTGTTTTATATTTTTTCTTTAGCTGTTTCGCTTTTAACCGTCTCTTCTGTGCCTTCCATATTATTTTTTCTCCGCTTTTTGGTCGGGGTGCGCGCTTTTTCGATGGTTCTCTTTTGTAATGTAATATTACTACACAAATTTTTTCCTTCTTTTACATTCATCTTCTTCTTCGTATTCTGTGCTCGGCTGAGAAGTCGTGAGAGATGTTTTTTTTTTGAAAAAATAAAAGTTAAGGAAGCTCTCTCTTCTTCTCTTCTTCTTTATATTATCTTCGTTTCTCTTTCTCTATATGAAATATTTTTTTCTTTCTTGGTGGAGCTTACCACTATCAAGCTCCAACATCGCACCGCACACAACAAAACATTAAAAAAAAGTAAGAAAGAATGAGAGAAAGAAAAAAAAACGGCATTTATAGTATCCCCCAGAATGGATACGAGACAATTTTTGTAATGCAAAATGTGCAATAGAAAGAGATCATAAGATATGTATAATAAAAATAAAATACATGAGAATGGTCTCAGTAGTAAATGCTCAACGGTAGCGTAAATGTTGGAATGAAGTGGATAGATATACATTTTATGATATGCTAAAATGAAATGGTTTGATATGTTTTTATGCTTTTTTTGTTGTTGTTGTTTTTGGTTTTTAGCCTTTGGTTTTTCGATATTTATACTGAGAGTATATCTACCTTACTTGGTTTTTTTTTGTTTCTTATATCCATATAGTATGTATATATATATGTAGAAAAAAAAAATCCAGAATCGATAGTAAAAATAAAATTAAACAAAAATAAGATTAATTATATATAGATTTTTTAGAGGGATTTTTTCTTATTAAGAAAAAATGGTACAGGTGATTTTCAAAAAGGCTTGTTTTTTATTAATTACTATTTTTTTAATTAATTTATAATTAAAATAATTTTTTAAATGGATTTGTAAAATATGTAAGTACCTAATTAAAAAAACGTTTTTTTGTAAAATATATTTTTAAAGAAATTTTTGTGTATATGCTCACAAATACAACCATAAAAAAATAATACTTTTAAAAATAAGAATAAAAATAAAAAACCAAAAAAAAGAGTAGCACAACCAGTTTGATTTTCTATAATACAATATAAAATAAAAATAATAAAAAAAAAATACTATTTTTTTTTAAAAAAAGCACATGGTAACCAAAAGTTTTCACACTCTTATAAGCATGAGCAGTTCAGAAAGTTTCCATTCCGTTTAGCAAACACACCCTTAAGCATTTTCGACTTTTGGCTCGGCATCTCGGCATGCATTGGGGGGCCATCCACACACATCTCTTCATGCATATTATAAAAATGCACAACCACCTATGCAAATATAGTTGACAAGAAGTTTTCCCGTAGATGTGTAAAGGATTTCTTCTGGTTTGACGTTGGATAAGACACCGAAAAAAAATGAAAGAAATAAGAAATTTTCGTTCTTATTTTCTTCTAGTTTGAACAATCAGAATTTTTCTTATTGTATAATATTTTCTCTTGTTATTTTTTCTTCCTTGTGTGCCGTCACCAATATTCATCTATTTTTCTCCTTTCCTTGCGTAAACTCATCGGCGGTTTTCTACTTTGTTTTCCTCTTTATTCGAGTTTACACTTCAACTTTATCTTCTTCGGTTTCCTTTTCGTCGACATCATCATTCGCTTCTACTTTACCTCTCTCATTCTTCAAGTCTTTTTCGCTTTCGTGTATTCTTCATCATCGTCTTCTTCTTCTTCATTTATATTTTTTGTTGTTGTTGGTGTTGTTGTTGTTTTACATTTGGTTTTCATACACACTCCATATCCCATCTATTCCTCCTCAATACACAGTATTGTATATAAAATTTGTTGTTGGGATTTTTGGGTGGTTGTATGACCACATTTTAACTAAGTGTATAGAGGAGAAAATCGCGTAGCTTTTGTATTGTGCCATAAACGAACTACTTCTCATAACGCAAACAGCTTCGGAC
Organism: Thereva nobilitata; assembly: GCA_963855945.1. Taxonomy (NCBI): domain Eukaryota; kingdom Metazoa; phylum Arthropoda; class Insecta; order Diptera; family Therevidae; genus Thereva; species Thereva nobilitata. The sequence continues at coordinate 108,404,784 of OY979695.1, read as the reverse complement.
TACTACGATCGAAAAATTTTTATACTTAAATTTTTATTATATTTATACAACACTGTGTGATGAGACCAAACATAAAAATTTCTTCCTTCATTCAAAAAATAGCAAAATGAACATACAGTAAAACAAAAAAATTTATTTTAAGTTAATAATATTGCTTATTATTTTCGGATTTATAATAAATAAACAAATAATAAATAAAATATAATAAAATTTGTTTTTGATTAAAAAAAAAATTATGAATGGACAGACACAAAATTAAAACATAATACAAAAAGTGGTGTAAAGTATATTAATTCGTTTTAATGAATCCTTGTTAAAAGGATTAGAACACACACGGGGTACAATTTGTATTTTAGTTAACAGAAACGAAAATTCGTTTGAAGAACAATTTTTTGTCGAAAGTTTTGTTGTTATTTTTTCGGTGCAATAAAGTAAAATTTGTTTTTGTATCAATATATGTAAAAAAAAAACAAAAATAATTCGGAGTTAAATTCGGACAGAATCAGTGAAATTATAAAGTGCAAGTAATATATATAATATATAAAAATACAAGTGACAAATTTTATCACAATTTTTAATATTATAAAACACAAGTGTATTATTATTATTAATTAATAGTTAATAAAGAAAGTAAATAAAATTTTGGTAAAGTGTTATAAAATTATAATAATAATAATAGTTTTCACACTAAATACCATAAAAAAAAGGGCTGCATTAACCTGTGTGAGGTACATTTTTACTACTTTATGATGTGTACCACGTGCTATCAAGTCATAAAAATGTTTAAGGGTTGTTAACGTAATTACAGTTTTATTATGGCTCTCATTTTTAATGGCCAACAACAGTCATACAGTATAACACAGTTGGAAATTATTGTTTATAAAGATTTATTACAATAGTGTGTGAGATAAAAAAAATTATAATATTTATAATATATAAATTTAATAATATTTCAATAATATTAAATAAAAATTATAAACAAAACGAAACTTAAAAGAGAATTTGTTTTGTTTTCGGTCTGTACCCCCATGTTGGTTGATTTTTGAAAATAATTAATTACACATTAAACAGAAATATATAATAAATTATAAATTATTTTTGTTTTCATTTTTTTCTTATAAAAAGATAACAATAACAGAGAAAAATATCGCCGGGATAATTATCAACAATTAAATGAGAAAAATTATATATTTATATGTATTAAAGTAAAGTGATAAATATAATATAAAAAAAAGAAAAACAAAACGGTTGTGTCACTCTCAAAAAAAATATAACAAATAAAAAAGAAAGAAGATAAATAATATTTAATGCTGTTTAGTGTTATGAAAGAAAGTTTATTTGAAACGCGGTACAACAATAACAACAAGAAATAATTATAAAACGAAAAAAGTTTAATTGAAAAAGAAAATATATACTAAATAGTGTTTTTTTTATCAATATTGATCCTTACACGAAAAAATAAACAAACAAAAAAAACAGGAGAATATACTACAATAAATAAAATTTAAACAAAAATAAAAAATTGATATAATTGTACACACACAATATTTACCTGGCCATATAAATGGATTTATATAAATTTATTTATTTTACTTAAAACAAAATTATAAAAAAAAAGAAATATAATAAAAAACTTGACAAAACATAGAAAAAAATATATATATTCCGCATTAACAAAAGCAAAAACAAGAAAAAAAAGGTAAATTAAATGTTTGTTGTATTTATATATATAGATACTAATTAACCTGTCTATATCCTATTAATATAAATTGATTATAAACTTGTTTAATAACAATTATTAATATAACATTTAAAGTAAAGTAATTAACTAATTTATATGTCTTATATATTTAACACATAGACCTATATCTATATATTGAGAAAACAAATGAAAAATTAATGTTTTTAAAGGATAAAAACAAAACACAAAAAAAAAGAAAAATCGCGCCGGTTTTTACACTAGTTAATAATATTAATAGTGGTTGAAGGATATTTTTTCTGTATATTTAAAATCGCTCGTTAAAAATTTTAACAAAATAAAGAAACGCGCGAATATATATTATTGCATGATTAAATTTTGCGTGTGCGTTGTTTATTATATACATACATTTTTTTGTATAAACGAAAAAATGATTAAATAAATTAAAATAAAAATAACACAAATTAATGCAGTTTAGAAAATATATCATTGCAGTGTTTGAATAATAATAATAATATTTAAAAAAAAATAAATCGAAAAAGAATTACTTAATATACGTAAATTCATAGTAAATCTAGTGCCCCACTCTATAAAGAATAAAAGATAATTTTTATTACATATATACCTATATACACATATATTTGAGAAAAAAAGTAATATTTTATTAACTTTTTATCGAAATATTTAAATTAACAAAATAAAAAGTAAAAAAAAGTAAGAAATAAATCAAAGAAATAGATAGTTTTTTTTCTCTATAAGAAACACTGCTCTGTAATACTATGTGCAATGTCAAAATTTGTTTTCGATAGTATGCTACCAAAGTATCCACAGTTTCAACCATTTATTAGTTCACATTTTACAACAACACAAAATAATTCATCAGCAGCAACAACAATATCATCGCATACAACATCAAATTCTGAAGGTAGTCCATTAGCAAGCTCAGAAGGTAGTCCACCAACAAATAAAATGTATCCATACGTATCAAATCATCCGACAACACATGGCAGCTTATCTGGTATGCCAGGATTTTCTGGTTTGGAAGATAAATCATGCAGGTAAATATAGAAAATTTTATTTAATTTAATTAATTTTATCTCAGAACAAAAAAAAATGCTATCAAGTACAAATTCCGCCACTAAATCCTTAACTTACATAAAACAATCCAAATTAAACTTGTTACGTTTTGGGGGTACCCATTCCCACTTCTACCCCTACAATAAATGACTTTTAATCTTACAAATCTGTAATAAAATAATAAAAAAAGAAAAACAGAAAAATTTTTGTGTGTGGCATTTGTATATGACAGCAATAAAACACTTAACACATTCTGCACGCCCTCCTAACACCTAGATTTTATGATTTTATTATTTTATCACTGTTAACACCAATTACGCCATCGTAAAAACTAAATAACACACAATTTGTATTTTTTGGGGGTATGTAATTTCACTCAATTTTTTTTTCTCTTTTCTATCGCTATTAAAAATTAGATATACTGACACGGTAATGAACAGTTATCAGTCTATGGGTGTACCTGGAAGTGCATCAAGTTTTGCACAATTCTATCATCAAGCTGCTGCAGCATCGGCCGTATCAGCGGCATCAGCTGGTGCAATTGGTGTTGGTGTTGATTCATTGGGTAATGCATGTACTCAGCCATCATCTGGCGTTGTATCAACTGGTGGAACTGGACAAAGTATTGCTGATCTACCAAGATATCCATGGATGGCGCTAACCGGTAAGTGAATAAATTGTTTATTTTTAATATTTATCTTCGAAATTTTTAAATATTTATTTTAATATAAAAGGTAATATCATACAGTAAAATACGTCAAATATATTCGATTGTAAAAAATCACCAAACTTCAAAATCGGTGAAAATCCGTCGGTCTCGAATGAGTTAGAAAATTGGTCTCGACTTTGGCGACGGTAAATGGGGACTTTCTTGCTCGTTATGCCATTGAAAGGGATAAATTGGTTTGTTGCGTGTTTAGTTTCACTTACCTTTCCTATTCCAAATGCAACTTTAGTAGTTATTTTTACAAATAGCATCGGCTTAGTTAAAATATGCGTAAACATGACTTGGAATGTATTTTTGGGCTGCGTTTCATGCAGTTTAATTTCAAGCGCAAAAATAGCTTCAATTATAATGACGAAAAGTGTTTGATGTCTTAAAAAGGACTTTTGCAGGTTCATATGTTTGGAAATTGATTTTGTGGTTATTCTTTTGTAACTTATTTTAACTTTTTAATAATCATAATAGTACAAATCGTATTGAGACAATAATAAGGTTGCATTTCTGTGAGATTAAAGCATCATTTTTAATTTTTGTTGGTTATTCAAGTTTTGGTATTATTATTATGAAGCTTCAATTCCATTTAGAATAACAAAACCTGCTCTAAAATTCATCTTTGCAGTTTTATGACAAAGAATTAAAAAATAACGCGACAATATAAAGCCGTTGGTCAATTTCTAAAAAAATTCTAACGTTTGAATTTCAGAGACATATTATTCGATTTCAGAAAAAAGCCAAGACGTTTTCCATTTAAAAGTTCTTTATTTCTACATATATCCACATTTTCGAATATACCTATGTATTTGTACTCATTGTTTTACGTTTACCATAATAAGAAATATAAAACTATTAAGCTGTTTTGAAAGCAATTTCTTTTTTTATGTTTCCTTCAAAAAAGCGAAGATTTCTTTATAGTGTAATCCAGAATATTGCTAAAAAAATATAGACTTTTAGTCTAAAAATTTAATCTCAAAATAATTCAGCGATGGTTCATGATGAGAAAGTAATTATATAACGAAAAATAATAAATTTAGCACAATTTTTCGTACTTCCATTAATTCCATACTTTCAATGCAAACTAAAATATATTATTATTTTCTTTGTTGAACCATAAGAAATCACTTTGATATTATTAACTAGAATATTATTATATATTATGGCAGTATTGCTCGGATGTTTTGTATGTATAGTAGTTTGCACTAGAAATAGACACTTGCAATCGGATTAAAATTCGGAGATTTGAAAAATCAATTTTCTACTTCCACGGCAACCAAATAATGTTTTTATACTTTTTAATTATATTTAAAAAGATAGTTGATGTATATCATGATTTTTTCTTCCTGCATAAGATAAAAAAGGTGGTCTTAGTACGGACTCGCTTAACTATGACAATGGAAGAATCTTTAAAAAACGTTCATATTGATTTCCCAATCATAAATGGTAGCTTTATAGTTGGTTGGAGGCAAACAGGTAGGATTTTGTCTTAGTATCATCAGTTACGCGAAAGCGAACTTATACTCCTTCTTAAATTATGCCAAAGTTCTCATAGGACTCGACCGAGCCTGTTGAAGACTTTTCTACCAGTCGTATCTACATTTTATTACATATCTCGCATATTTTCTAGCACTTCATACATTCACCTAATCTTGGTCTTTATGGCAAAATATCGCTGTTAACTAGACAATATTCAAATCATAACATTTGATAATTCTCACGCCGATTTTTCTACGGCAGCCATATTTCTCAGCTGCCGCCAATGCCATTCTAACATGTCTAGTTGAAATAAAGTAGCTTCGGCCTAAACGAGGCGATTGCCTGTTTTGAGAAAAACCGAATCGGACCATTTTAAAAGCGAATCTATTTGAATAAATAGTAGGACCGGCGGTACGTGGTGTTTCCAAACAGTTCCTCATCTAAGTAGGTACCACCAGCGGCCAATGCTGATTCAGTATGCTGATGGCACCCATTTATTTGACTTATTATTATTATCCTTCCTTACTCCTCAGCACAGGGCTTCCACAAAGCTTCTCCATCGGACTCTGTTTTGAGCTATTCTTTCATTACTTCTTTCAGTACTCTTCTTCTCTATGTATTTTTCGGTCTTCCGACACCTCTACTTCCTTGAGCATTCCATTCAAGTGCTCTTTTTGTTAACGCACTATTTTCTTTACGTAGGGTGTGCCCTATTCACGTCCAGTTTCTGTTCTTTACCTGTTTGAGTTCTTGTCCTTTTATTGTTCTTGGCCTTACTACGCTTCTTTTTCGTGTTAGATTGCCAAGATCGACCTCAGCGGTCCAGGGTGATTAACGCGTCGTACTATTATCGCAGAGACTAGGGTTCGAGAGCATTGCAGCCACTTCCACTTTTACTTGTCTTGTCCCTTAACAGAAATTTCCTTAATGTCTGCAACTAAAACTTGTTATTCTCAACATTGTACTCGGTGATTTAATAATTATAACCATCGATAGTATAAAGGGAGTCTATTTTCGAGCTCTAGTTTCCACATAAAGAAGAATTAAAAGCCTGGCTAGCATTCTCTCGTCATGATATACCCGGAATATCGTAGTCTGTTTGGTTTTATGTATGCAATGATATTAATTTCTTCATAAATTTCTTCAAGATGTTCATTTGTTCGAATGCCCCAATCGTTTTGGTTAATCCTTTTAGGCCAAAATATGCAGGCATTCTTGCCAAGCCATTATTCTAAAATGGATACCGAAAAGCATCAAAGAGATATCGAACTGCTTAACCAAAATGGCGTGGAATCAGTATTTTTCGTACCAGAACCCAGTTGTGGCATATAAACACACCACTTAAGATCCGCTCTGCACAATTGGGAGATGGTATTAGCCCCTAATATCCGGTGAACCCACAAGGACCTCACCAAATGAAGAGATCCATGGAAATCGATACCGCCAAGGAAAAAATGTTTCTGTCATTGAAGATTTTGGAACTCAAAATCACGCAAGGACCCTTCTATGGTTATTGTCCCGTTAAGTATCATCTGAGCATTTGTAGTTTGAATGAAGGTGCAACCCCAATGTACGCTTTGCTGCTTCACTTCGCTTTGACATGTCAAATAAACCAATGCTTTGCTATGAGGCAAAACCAAATGCCAAAGCGGCTAAGACACAGCTTTTACATATAAAATCGGAAAAGGTTTGAAAAGCTCACCAAGTTTAAGCAAGCAAAGCGTACATTGGGGTTGCACCTTGACATCGGGCTAGTCTCGTGTTGCGGGAAAAATATTGCCGTGCGTGCAGGAGGTTCTTAGCTTCAGTGGAACAGTGCCTATGCTATGGTATGTTATTATTTATGTTGGTGCGGTAGTATTTATGTCTGTAGATATTTTTCTGCTAGGGTTGCTTCACATCTTCCCAATACAGTCTGTTCTTGAAGACGATGCATACTTTGGTTTATTGTTAGATTTGACGTCGGCGAACGGCCGCCATCTGAATCTACCTTATACTAAGAAGTGCCCGATTTGCAATTCGCACCTCCGCAGTCTTACTTGGGCGATCTGTGAATATATTGTCTAGTTCCTTACAGTATCGATCGCTACGTTGAGCTGCCATGTGCGCATACCCCTTCGTCCTAAAAGTTTGTCCTAGACAAGTAGTGGCGAACCTATGATCCGTGGGTCAGACACTAATCCACGCAGGCTTTTTAAATGACCAACGCATAGATTTTCATAAACTTATTTTTTATATTATAAAAGAGAGTAAAGACAATCAAAAATATTAAAAAATAAAGTATTATATCTAATGTCGAATTTATGACTTAATGACCCACGAGCTAGTACCCACTAAAAAAAATAATGAACAAAATGTGACCTACTTCTCAAAGCTTCGTCATCACTGTCCTAGACGATTTTAGAAAGATGCGGAAATTATGGTTTGACAATATTCGATTTTTTTTACGTTTTTACTTCCTTCAAGTGATCAAAGTAAATTCACCTCGATAAATTACGAACATGTTTCTATTGTATGATACATTTTGAATCACTTGTAATTCTTCTGAAAATGTGTGATTTCGTGCAAGTTCCAGTCGCTATTTTCAATATCTCAAATATCCTTGTAAAATTTTCAAATTTTAGGAATAAAATTACTAAATTAAAGTTTATAAATAATTTTACAAGTGTTTTGTGTAATATCATGAAATATTGGCAACCGCTTTATTTCACGGCCACAATGCAGCCATCGCACCTAGCACCTCGCACCTAGCAAGAATAAAATTTGACCATCGCACACTAAACCTATATGGTGTTATGTGCAGTGCTAGGCTAGGCAGGCTGCGTTGTGGCCGTACACTTATACTTCTTTTGCTTAAAAGTTCGACTTTTTTACCAAGATCTTTTGGTTAGGAACGCTACAGTTTAATATATAAAAAATAAACATTTGTTTGGAAACAGAAAATTTTGATAGTTATGAGTTTTCAAAATTGATGGAAATTTTAAGAAAAATTGATAGAAATTCTTATTGATCATTAAATGATCAATTGACATGATACGCACGGAACACTCATAGGTGTAGCCGGGGGGGGGGGGTGTTTTAGGGGTTCGAACACCCCTCGAAATAAAAGCAAGCAAATTGTGAACACTCATATCATTCGAAGTTCATTGTCTAAAATGGTCGACGAGGAAAATATCGTCACCGAGTATTCCAATTAAACAAGTATGTAGTTACAGGAGCATTTTTGGAGTTGATTCCGACTATTGACATGAAAGGGAGAGGTTTGGCTAATCTTATTGATGGTATCTACACTGGTATTCCTTCAACTGTTACTGAACTGGTTTTTTAGGAGAGAAGTATAGAAAGGACAAGAGGGAAATATAGGTAGAACTGGTTCAGTAACAGTTGAAAGAATACCAGTGTAGATATGCTCATTGTAAGTGGTTTAAAGAAGAACGGAATAGACTGCCGTTATATAGTTGGTCAGCGGTAGGTACTACGGGGCAGCGGCAATGAGCGGACTGTTTTAGTGTGCTCAAGTTTATGTACCCGAAAAATGTCCCTTATTTTCTACGCGCACTGCAGTGCATATTCACTGAATCGGGCGATATCAGATTCTTGCTCTTAAAATGAAAATTGAGTTGGTGTAGTGCAGCCCATCGGTAGTTTCTTTCACACGTTAGCTCAGCGTACACACTGCAAACTCAAGTGTGTGATATTAAAACGCATTTCGCGTGTAAAATCATGTAATTTTTTACGCGTTTAAAATGTGTTAATTTTTAATATGCGAAAAGTGTGTAAATTTAACACACTTAATGCGTTTGTTTAAAACACACCAAATACGTGTTGGTTGGAAGCTTTTGAGTGAAGCTTTTTTAGTGTCGTTTTTCGGGGAATAAACTTAGAAAAATCGTCAGCGTAAGCTTAAAATTCTTGATGTAAACCGCAACGACTTGTCTCGATGCCCTTCTGTTACCGACTGACTGTAAAGAGAGGTCGTGAAGCTCTCTGGTCATTGAGCATTTAAATAAAGAATTACAACTGTCTAACTTTCCTTTAAGTTATCTTCTCATGCGTGTTAATATAGTGAAGGGTGTGAAATGACACATAATGTGTGATTTTCACACGTTTAAGACGTAAAACGATAAAACGTTACAATTTCTTTAGCGTGTAAAAAATATTATATGCTGAACGTGTGTGATTTTTACACGTATGTCTTTTTATCCGCATTATTTTAACACGGTTTATCGCTAAAATGCTTTAATTTAACACGATTAGCCAAATTTACACGCTTATGAAGTGTGTAGTGTGTTAAATTCACACGGAAAAAATATTCTGGGGTTTGCAGTGCAGACATCCTGAAAATACCACTACAAGAACTTCTTCCAACCAACAGTTATGGCAATGTGTGAAACTTTTTGGTTGCACAAACATGAAGCCGTTGGAAAGGTTGCAAGAAAGCCGCAGAAAGCATGTCATATGTTGAGGACATTGCGATCGACCAACTGCCTAACAGTCTTGTTTATCTTGGAGAAAATCATGAGCTATACGATAATCCCTTTGCAAACAACTGCAGGCAGTCGACTGTGACTCTTGCTAAAAGCTTCATTGATGTTGTAATAGCTACCTTGAAACGTATTAGAAATAACGCCGACGATGAGTTCAAAACTGTATTCGACGCAGCTTCTGATGCTTGGTTACAACATGGATATTTCATACAAATGCCTCTCTTAGCAAAAGGACAAGTGAATCGCATGAATGCTCCAGCCACCAATGTTAAAAACCACTACAAAATCAACTGTTTTATTCCATTTGTAGATTATGTAATAAGGCATGCTTGTTTTTCCAATCATCGGAAAAATACTACTGCTTTATGCAGCATTTTGCCCCAAAACTGTGTGGCTTGTGCTAACGCAGAGATTGACCAGTGCATTGCAAAGTATGCAGCAGTTCTGCCAGAAACGAATACAGCAGATGTCAAAGCTGAGTTTAAAATCTGGAGAGATGTGTGCTCTGGATCTCTCACGCGGACTTATAACCTAACACCCCCTGCATCCTAAAAGTCTTGGCTAACCTTCCTGTCTCAACGGCAACTCCTGAGATGTTACTTGAATTCCTATCTGCAGAATATACCATATCTTAGGACAGACGGAATGGGTTGACCTTTGTTAATGTTCACTACACAATTCAATTCGACCCGGAGAAAGTGGTATCTGTTGAATTTTCCAGGAAAATAGAAGAATTCTTCTGTAAACAGTTTTTAAGTTTAAAAAACATATTACAATAATAAGAGTTTTTTTTAAAAAAATTCTGGACTTCCCGAAAAAAAAAAAAATACTGAGTACGCCTATGGGGACACCACAGATCATTCTTGATCCAATGATCATTTCATTATGCCTCTTTCCATCTATGATTGCCCTTTCACAGCGTTCTTTCTAGAGAATTTGTGGGCATAATCCCTTGACTTCATCTTCATTTTATTGAATCTAACCAAATATTAAACGACAAGCAGTATGGCTTCAGGACAAAAATATCTATTGCTTGGCAGAGCACCTAAACGAAGGCATTTTTCGCTGTGGTGACTCTTGTCTGGTTGCTATAGATACATATGTCAAAGTCTTGGCAGAGGATGTCACCCGCTCTGCTGTCTAAAGTTGAAAGTTTTTTTTCTGGGCGTTCAATCAAGGGAGTATTGGGTCGAGTCGGATCTTAAACCTCTCTTGCGGCATTTCCCAAGACTCAATTCAATCACCTGCTTTTTTTCTATATGCTAGTCGGCGAGAAGGAAAAAATGCTAAATAATAAATAGTGAAAATAACGTGATTTGAAAACTTTGGAAGCTATTTGTAAGATCACACCTGCACCTAGCGACCTCTAACAGGGCTTATTTTTTAGGGAATTTCATAACGAAGAGCTTTCCCAATGCATGCGTTATACTAAAAGTTAGCAGGAACGGACATATTAAAAGAAATATAGAAAAAGTGCCTATGTTATTCACAATAAGTTAAATGAAAAGTTATGCGGTCAACCAAATTGTGGGCAAACTTAGGGTGTTCAACTACCCTCAAAAACGAAGGGATTCCAAAAAAAATCTCGCCTGTGGGCCAAAAATCCAATGAAAATGCTTCTCCGACTAGCCTACTAGTTTTTATAAAATCTTTGCTCTTAATCCAATCTAATCCCCTTGACAGATTTGCTTATAATGGTACTCTGCGTTACTCCTATGGCTTCAATAATGTAAGAAGCACGTGCCAGGCCTTACATTCATGATTGTGAACTCATGTCCAATTCAATCAACAGACACATTGAACTCATTCTTGATTAGGGCCGCAAGATTGCAGTTGATATCAAAAACGAAGTATTATTTCATTTCTAATAAAACCAGCACTATTCTTCCTCCGTTGCAGTGGATGGTCTACAACTAAACGGCTCAAGTTTCTCCTAATATTCTAGCTATAACATTGTACGACGATTTGCGTTGGAATTATATTATTATTCCAAATTGCTAAACCTTCACCTTCTTGCATCTCAGTACCTTCATCTTTCAGCGGTCTGGGCGGGCTATAATCGGCAAATCTTACATTTATCCCCGCGTTTGATTCAACTCGCTTATCTGTACCAAGACCTCGAAAACCGCTTTAGCGTGGCTGAACATGCTGCAAAAGTGATAAAGTCATATTATTCCAGGGTCCGTTGTACTCTAGGGTTAAAGGCGTCCAAGAGGTCTGTGCTTCGAAACCACTCCGCAGCATAGTTCTCGTATTTCCATTTCTCTCACATAGACAACTTTCTCTCTACACAGCTATTCCCTCCTATTTCTCCTGCTATAGCCTGTAAGCATAATAATCGAGGAAGCCATGTCCTGTTCATCATCGAAGTCATCGTTCTACTGCGTTGGGCTTTGGATGAAGGTCGGTTGAGTAAAACTACGTTTTTTCACTCTTCTTTCTATTATCTATCTTTCCGACTACAGCTTACTATCCGACATTGCACGCAGTGATAGAATAGTCGACAGCACAAAGGGGATTTATACCCAGGACAGACAGCGCTCTTAAACTCTCAATTAATGCTAATCATCGTTAACTGGAGTGTGTGTCTCCCTGAGTTCTTAGTGAATACCCAAGCCTAAATCATCAAAATATTTTGATGATTAGCGAGTTAATCAAGTTTGTTACAGTCAGCGGTTCTCTTAGTTTTTCATTTTCTCATAGATGGCGAAACATGCAGATGTTTAATGTTCATGCTTAATATTATACATTTTTTGTCTCCTTAATGCGAAACTTTTTAAAACTAGTTGGGATGTGGGTTTAACCATTCGGTTCACACGATCAACTTCCCAGTATGATGAATGTTGAATATTATCAATGCATATTTTAATAATAAGTGAAAAATAATATCAAAAAATTGTAAGAAAAAATCAGATCAAATTCATACACCTTCAAACTATCACAACTCCTATACCTAATAGCAAAAATCTTGTAATATTAAATAATATAATATTAATAAATTGACTACTTAGAAAATAGTAATAGTTTTAGTAGTAGTGGGAAATTAGCTAGTATCAGAACTGGTGCCAAAGTAATCCTGATAGTAGCTAGTTCAAATAACGATAGACTTGGAAGCAAATTACTTCATTTGGAAATTCGAACGATTTCAGGAGATACTGTAAAGGACTTGTCAGACTTGGCCGAAAAAGCCAAATGTTTCGTAACTACTGGAAATTCCGGGATGAACTTAAATTTCCAGAACCTGTAGAACGTGGAAAACAATTCTCTCTCTCGGTCATAAAAGTGTTATCTAAAAGTTTGAAAAATTCGTGATGTTTGTAAAGGGTTATGTAATTTTTGCACGGTTTTTAAATAGTGAAAGAGTGCTTGGATTTTGTCTTGATGGTTCGCGTGAAATCGCTTTTTTGGTTCGCGCGAAGTCGTGCAGGTACAAAAATCCTTACGTCGCGTCGTCTAAAAAAAGAAACCGCTCGACCGAATTTTATGAAAATATTTTCAGATAGTAACTTCGGTAATACGCTACGATCGACACCTCAACGAAGTCGGTATCATTGTTAGTTTGCATGAAATCGTGTTGGTACAAAAATCACTTAAGTCGTTCAAAAAAATATCTTTTTTGGTTCGCGCGAAATCGTGCAGGAAAAAATAACCACATACGTACGCACAGACACACACATACACACGCGCGCATATTTCTTCTCAAAATGTTTGCTTAAAATGCTATTGGGACCTTGAAACATGAAAATACATTGAAATTTTCGATTTCGATTCTCGGACCGATTACAATAACTTCCTACTAGGAAGTTAGTAAAATGGTTCATATATATCCCAATAAGAAATTTCGGTAGATTGCCAGCCGTTGCAAACGGCCCAGCGCTGGCTCAGCGTAAAAACTCAACGGCTGAATATTTAACCTGGGCCAGTGCACAAATTTCGAAAGTACCAGAGCTGAACCTGCGCTTGTAACAAAGCGTGTTAGAGTGCTCATTGCCAACGCAGGGCCAGGGCACAGCCAACGCTCACCAATAGTTGAACTTTTTTGTACTGGGCTTATAAAAACTTTTACGTAAAAAATGATAATTAAAAAGGTGAATAATATTGTTGTGAAACTTATCTTGAAATTTTTTGATAAGAAAATTAATAGTACCAAAATCAAACAAGACTGAGCGCTGGGTAGCGTTATCATTTCTAGGTTTGGCCCAGCGGTTGGTTACCGACCGTCGAACGTCCGTAGCCTGCGCTGGGCCAGATCTGGGCCGTTTGTTAATTTCTCATTGGGATGCTTCGTTGCGTATTGCGTATTTTTTCTTCCCACAAGGAAAAGGAAACATATAATCATGAATGCAAGAAACATTCCGAAGAAGTTTAGAAGCATTCGCTTCCGTGCTCTAGTTCATATTCCTTTTATACATCCATGTCATTGGATGGAGGACTTCCTTTTATCTTCTATGGAAGTTTTTACGAAGTCTTCTGTTTTTATTCTGCAGAAGTGATATGAAAACATTCTTTGTAAATTATTTCGAATTTTATAAGAAAACTTCATTTGAATTTTCTTTGAAGCTATTTTGAAGCCTGCACTTTGCATTCCGGAAGAGTAGTAAATCGCAAACATGATTTTTAATTAAAAATGTTTGTTTTTATGCATATTTGTGGATTTGTTCACTATAAAATAGTTCTTTACAATAACACAGCTCTAACAAAAGTGCGTGTCTCTAACAAAAACAGAATTCTTTAAAACGGAAAACTAAACAAGTCTAAAACAGGAATCTTTATTTCACCCGAATTTTAAGGCACTACTCACACGGGGATACGCAAATCTCGGATACTCGGCGACTAGGATACGGATACTTGGAGACTCGAGACTGTAGTTGCTCGTCATCCTCACACGGCCGCGACTGAAATTGCCAGTTTCCTATCAACATACCTCGCTTATATTAGTCATTTCGTTTTTAGTTTAAAAAAACCAAGCAACTGAGCAACTAAGCGACTGGGAGACTAGCATGTCAAGTCTCCTAAAAACTGGTTGCTTAGTCGCCGAGTATCCGCGACTGGAGTATCCCCGTATGAGTGCCACCGTCTGATTACATATGACGGGTCTCTTAGTCGCCGAGTATCGCAGTCGCTCCGAGATTTGCGTATCCCCGTGTGAGTAGTGCCTAAGAATGAAGATTTTGTGGAAATAAAATTCAAAAAATTCTCTATACCTTCTCTTGGCAACAGACAGGAAGGCTTCCTTTTTCCTACCAACAGAAAGCATTCTCAATTTTCCTTGTGTGTTGTTCTTGTTCATTACTTCTATGTTTATTGCATTTTTAAAATCTCAAAGTTTTCATTGTCAAAATGCCCTAGCTAATGTCACGCAGACGGTGTCTATCATTAAGCGCCTAATGTCCCTTTAGCAAATGCACATTAAGAGTGCGGTCTGTCCTGGGGATTACGCTAGTTTTTCGTCGCAAAAAAATAATTTAACATTAATTCATTACGCTACCGTAGAAATGTAGTAGCTTTGGCAAAATTTTACCGCTATAACCACAGCGACAGTCCCATGGAAATAAATAGCCTTCTGCCTCCGCGGCTATGTTTTTCTCCGTAACATAAGACAAAATTGCTCGGCTCCCTTGCACAATTTGCAGTCCTAGAGCCTGTTCAAAAACAGTCATTCTACAGTATTCAGCTACAGGCTTCCAATTGCTGACTTTCCGCGTGTTCTACGATCTAAGAATTTGTTTATAAGGAGAACTTCTAGGCTGTGGAGCAACCTAGCACAGTCAGTATTCCCGAACTTATACAACATCCATAAGTTTAAATGCAAGGTTCGTGACCTCCTCCTCCTGCCCCGCTAGGTTACCTTTAACCTATCCTATTTTTTGTTCAGCTACTTTTCGAGCTAAGGCTACTACTAGGTATTGCACCATGGCAGGTAAGACATGGCGGATGGGTAGTAAAATGGGTGACGATTAAAATTTCACATAAACAAATCCGACTTAAAAATAATTTTAAATTTTTTAAAAATCATTGGTATTAAGCATTGAATATTCCTGTATATACCTGGTTTATGTATTTGGAGCTGACATCATAGCTCCCTGCAAAATCCAAAATCCTTAGTGATTTCAGAGTGTTTTGTGGTAATATTTACGCCTTAATGCAGCCGTCTATAGCTCGTATTTGGATTTTGTTGAACAGCTTCACATTATGTAAAGAAAACACCTCAACAGCACTTCTGAATCACCAAATAAAGTATCAAATATTCCAAGTTTTTGTTTGTATTTGTTTTGTTATAATTATACTTCCTCAAAACTCGTTTATCTTTATTTTTAAACAAAACCACCTGCCTATCAACAGCATAATAAAACATTGGCCGATAACAATTCAGTTTCCATCAAAAAATCTGCCATAGAAGAACACCTGACTTTCACACACTTTTAAAAACTTTCCTCCCAATGGAAATGAAATTCAAATTAGCCCAATAATAATTAGTTATCGCGCACAAATCAAGCTCTTAATAGATTGAGTTTAATGCTGATTCCTCAAATCAATCAGCCTAAGAGTCGATTGGGGCTCACGGGAATCACGTTTATATTGTGGATGGGGGGCCATTCACGAAATTTTTAATGGAGCCGTTAAATCTTTTATATACTGCCGGACTCCATTTACCAAGTTTATATCGGCATTAAAGGCCGTAAACAACTGCAGATTTAAAAGTCAAGTGACACACTTTCAAGCCCGCATCGGGTTTGCTGCTAAAAAACCACACTTGAATAGATACGAGCATTATTCACCACTAATTTTTATGGGAGTTTTGACTCCTCTATCCGTGGTATGTTATACAAGCGGTAAAAGGTGCTGAATTGTTCGACTATTGCCCAAAAATAATGCCTAAGTTAGTCCACCGAAAAAATATAGGTTTAACATTCGGATTTTTATAGGATTTTTGAGAATTTTTTAGGTGAGTGATGAGCACATCAAAATGTAGTCTGAGCAGCTCCGAGGCTATCTTTCTTTTTTGAAATTATTTATTTTATTGGCCGGCATTGTTGAACTGAATAGATTTAATGATTATTCTTTTAAATGGAATTGAATAAGACATTTTGATTGACGATTTATTGTTATAGTTTAGTTCCTGGTCTCTTGCATCATGGGCGGTTATGAAGCTTTGCATTAACATTTTTGATCTTTAAGTCTTTTAGAGATCTTTAAGCTCATTTCGTATTTCTTGTGATTTAGTAGATTTGTAACTATTGACTACGTATTATATGAAAATGCTATAAAAATTTGTTACTTAGGTCAGGTTAGGTGTAGGAAGTGCATCTAGTGCGACCGAAAGTCAAATTAAAACGTTCGGTCGTAGATGTTTAAACCAACCCTGTGGAATTTAGGAAGCTTTTCAGTGATCCGAACACTTGTCTAGAGAACTCTTTTAAGTATTTTAGAAAGTAGTTGCCTAGTATGCGCTGCTTGCCTTTGGCTAGCCTGGAATTTACTCATTAAATGAACTAGTCTTTCCCTGTCGTTCATCTCCACGCAACTAAGGCCTACCTGGGTTAGCGTGATCCCCTAGGGCCAATGTCCCTTGTTGATTGTATGGTAATATCTCTTCGAATTCAGTTGAGGGGGCCCATGGTTCTTAATACAGGTCTCTAGTGCGCTCCACCTTTGGCTGGGTAACAGCAGGAGAAAGTAAAGAATTGCGCTTTTGACCCCACCTATTTGGTGGAAAAGATTACCTCAGGTAATAAATCAAAGAATATGTCCGACGAAGATAGGTCTTCGCGTATGTTACTACCTTAGCTCCACTCCTATATAGCTTTTGCAGTATGCTATTTATTGTTATTAACTTGTGGTGTACCTCCGTTGGTGTATTTGGTTACCCGGATTATTCACGAGTACAACATAGCTCAACACGGCTCTTGAACGTGACAAGCAGCCATGGTATCACTACCTCGAGTAAATTCTGCGGCATAACTGGAGGCTTGCAATCATAATAATTAAATCAATTAATCGTATACTCCATTGATCGTCATCACCTTACCTTATTCGAAGCCTAACTAAGTGTATACACTTAGAAAACTTTTCTGCATAGTTACTACATTCACAATAGTATTTAAATTCAGTTGATACTTAGCCTCCTTTCCGAAGTTATAACATGAAGTCTGCCAGATCCGCTGGGTTAACAGATGCTAATCAACGTGTTAATCTCATGATTTGTGGTTAATTGGCATCGCTTAAGAATTATATTTCGAAAAAAGCTGGTCTCTGACCTGCAGTGGTTATCCGCAATTATTCCTCTAACACGGAAGATTCCTCATCTCTAGCGCATCTTGGAGTTGTTGCACAGACTGAGATTAATGTTATTCAGTCCTTCTTAAATCTTGTAGGTTTCTAGGATTACCGTTTGCATATACGAATATAGAAAGATTTGATTTTTTTATGGCCAATTGAAAACTTGTTTTAAGTTCTTTTAATTTATAATAAAAAATTTTCCATTTTCTGGGCGTTAATTGACCTCTGCGGATGCGTGTGTCGATCGATAAATAATTTTCTAACACTGGCGGAGTTTTCTCCGGTTATCATCTCTTGAATGTTTTCTGTTCTAATCGTCATAATATAACGAATATATAGTAACAAAATGTTGTGCTTGTCTGATGTTATTTTTGATCGTTTTATGCACTCTCGACCAAAAAGTAGCTCAACTTTGGCATTTTTTTGGGAAAATGAAAAAAGCTATCAAAATTCTGTTTGGTATTTTTTTTATTGTACATTTATGTGTACGTTGTGATTTTTTTTTCAAAAAAAAACAAAATGGCGGCTGTTATCAGCTTCCGCGTAGTGTGTGTTTTAAAAACACTGCCAATTGGTGGAAGAGTTCCTGGATCGACATCGACCTAAAATCAAGAAAATGAACATTGTAGGTCAAACTACATTAAATGGACTGAAGGTTATACCATTCATTTTTTAAAAAAGTTGAAAATTGACAAAATGGCGAGCGTTCAAAATTTAAGTGCTTTTTTGAGGTTTTTTTCCGTTAATTAATGCTTGTGAAAAAATAGTTAACATAATAATTTTTCATAGTAAAATCACTTTGCTTTCGAATGCAGCAAATCCGAAGTAAATCGGTTCAGCCGTTCTCAAACAAAGTCTTCCACCAATTTCAAAATATTTGTTCGGAGATAAATGGGTTCAAAGTTACGGATGATGTTATCGTGATTTGTATTGAGTTTTTCGTTTAGTTTGATGAATGTAATTCAACCTCCGTTTCGAATTTTATAACAAAACCATACATGTATATGTTTTTTGAGTTGCTGAATTGGAGTCTGGAATTATTTTTTCAAAATTCAAAATGGCGAATCCAATATAGCGGACCTAAAATGAAATTTTGACCGATTCTTAAAATTTTTTTTTAAATTCAATTTGTTTTCAGTCAATAAACTGTTCTACTGCTCGGATCGGCATAAAATTTGAAAACAATATTTTTAACATATGGTTCTTCAAGAAAATCAAAAAAAAAATCGAAAATTTTAAAAATTTCAAATGAGAACCTACCCTTAAGAATTAGATTTTGTTTTCAAATATCCCAACAGAAAATAATTTATATTGGTGTTAAATTACACGTCCCAGGTATTAAGTCCATCATTAGCCGTGTTCCTTTTCTACTTTTAAGTACTCCGGAGTAAAAAATTAAAGGAACGCAAAATTTGTCGATTTGAGTAAAACCTATGAATTCTCTGTGAGAGCAGGAGTAGTTCCAAGTAAATACGAGTAAAAAAGAGCAGAAAAGGAACACGGCCATTAAGTGAAACTACTCGACCTAAAAACTTCTCAAAACCACACTACTTTCACTTTTTGGGTGTTTTACGCAAATAAAATAAAGATGGTTTGAGGCCAGAAAGAATCTTCAAACAATTGTGTATAGCGCTGTTTATTAACAGTAACGAGTAACTTCTATAGTAAGTCTATCATTTGCATATGCGAATAAAAAGGATCAATGATTCCACCAGCCTTATAAACCATACCAAACAAACTATTTTTGTGGATGTAATGATTTTTCTGAAATTATTCGAACATTTTCTTGGCAAATCCTTTCAATGTACCTTCATCACTGAAGATGATTTTGCTCGAGTTTCCATTTTGGACTACAGCAACAGCATTTTCAACCGAACGTCCACCTTTTGAACTGCCGGAACTTTATTTATCCTCGATAGAACTAGTTTCTTCGATTTTTATAAGTTTGAATAATTTTTTTTCGTTGTTCTGGCTTGAGAGACTTTAGTATGGTCCTGTGGTGGTTTTACCAGGTGCAATAGCTTTGCGCTCAAAGTTCAAGCGTTTTCATCACCTGATTCGCACTTTACCGACTGAAGCGCTGAACATTCTACTCAAGTTTATACCGCTCCTACTTGAAGTAGAGTAAAACTAAAGGAAGGTAAACGGAAACAAGCAGATTTTTATTTTTTTTAACAGCCAAGAGACAGCCAAATAAAGTGGGACTGCTAATGCGCTTTGATGAACTACGCATTCTCCATCGCGTTGATCAAACCAAACAAGTTGGCGAAAAGATCGAACCCTCATCAAAAATATGTAAAGGAATGAAAATCCACTTCTGGTATGGTCAACTCCAAACGGTTATTTAACACGTTTGACTTGAAACTTCCGGAGTATCTTAGTACTAGAAACCCATCATTGCTGGATATCTTTTTTGTGTCGAACGTAGAAAATATTTTATTCCATAATAAGATTAGGCCACCTACCTTAGACATCCTGTATTTTTCCCTAAAATTCAGAGCTAGAAACATTCAGCAGAAATTGTTGTCCTATCGCGATTAAAGCCCTTCGATATCCCAGCACTTCTGCAAGAATTTTCTTTCCTCATTACTTTGGGACAAATTTACCGCCTGCTTGACATAGACGACCAATTAAAGGATTTGCGTTCGCTTAGTTACCATCTGCACGCATCTTTTGTCCCAGTCAAAACAAAACGAACATTATTTTATAGCTCACCTGGGTTTTCACTCAAATAACCCAAATTACCTCCGCGAGGGAATTTTTGTTCAAAAGATATAAGAAAAACAAGCTGACGTAAATTTAAAAGCTTACAAAAATGTTAGGAATTTAGAAACTTTCACCATCCGTAAAGCGAAAGGAGGCTCTGAAACATGGTCCCTGTTGTCTCGCATGCCCAGTCTGGTTTTCCCAAAAAGGGTAGTTGTGAAAATGCACTGCTGAAGCTGACCACCGACTTGCGCATGGCTCTTGGTTCTGATGACGGGTGTTTTCAATGATTCAAACTTGCACCATATTTGCTTTTGCATGTTGTTCAATGATGCAACTTGCAAAAGCAAAGTTTTCAATAATTAAAACTTAAAAGTAAATGAAGGCATACTTTGCAAACTTTTTCAAATGCTTGCATTTCTTATTTTGAAGAAGAGACACGTCAGTGCTGTCATACACTTTGGTTTTACTCACTTTTTGCTTAGAGCGCACATAATCGATCCATTAGAGCGCACATAATCGATCCATTTTACTTTCGTTTTCGCACATACAAATTAAGTGGAAGCACTAATTTCACGTAATCAGCTGACATTTTTGACTTATAGCGAATTATGTTATTTGCTTTGCAGGTTGCTTAAGCTGTCAGTGATCGTCATTTGCTGTAGTGCAAGTTTGCAAAAGCGCCCGCCATTGCCTTTCTTGTACTTCTTGACTTCAGTGGGGCATTTGACAGTATTAGCCCTAAGTTTCTAGAAATTAAGTTAATAGACCATATGCGATTTTCATCCTCAAGGGCCTCCTTAGAACTCAGAAAATACGGCTACAAAATTCAATTTCGGATCTTTTACCAATCACGCATGGTGTTCCGCAAGGATCCATACTAGGACCGTTGCTCTTAGCAGTGTCATGGCAAATCGTAAGCTAGAAATGTATGCAGATGATTTCCAAATTTATTTAAATAGTCCTACTTTCTTGGTATAGAGCTGTGTACACAACATTAATGCCCATCTTGAGAGTATCTGTCAATGATCTCTATCCAACCTCTTATGCCGGGTTTTCACTAGTAGAATTAGTGGTAGAGTATACTGGTCGAGTACTAACTATCCTGTGAACTCACCTAATGAAAACTCGGTTATAGGAGAGTAGAGTGGGATAGCACCGTGGTAAAGTTACTCTACCGCTTAAAAGTAGGCCAGTTACTCTACCACTAATTCTACTAGTGAAAACCCGGCATTACTGCTAAATGCTTTCTGCTACATTCTAATGTATAGGAGCCCTCTAACCAATCATTCTCGTGAACACTTACTTACCTTACCAATTATGAGTAAAAAATGTAAGTGCCACTTCAACAATTTACCTATTGTGTCTGGTCTAGTGCCTGGTCTTTCCATTCCTTGATGCCTCATGTGCAATGTCGCGATAAACTCAATGTAGCCTTGATTGTAGAAGGTTTGTTTATAATCTTCGCCGATCTGACCGTATCAGCCGATATCGTTCTGCGGTGTAACCTTGGTGTATGCTTATCCCTCAAGGCAATGTCATTCGTTTACAAACTCCTACACTCCGATCGTCCATCATATCTCCACGAGTATCTTTGACTCGGTGGTACGACTAGAAGAATACTATTTATTCTACATAGATTCTCCTATTTAGTTACGCAGAGATTTTTTTGTTCATTTTATTGAGTTATAGAACAGTTTACGTGCCGGGTTAATTACGTGGGTTCAAGAGACGTATCTCCAGTTACCCAATAATATTCATCAACACAATTTCTCTTAGATTTTTCTTTAGTATTTTTCTCTTTCTTTTTGGTTTATTTATTGTTTTTTCTCTAAAACAACATATGTCAAATAAACATTTCACTTTTATATTCAATTGCGATATTATAATTTCAAAGTACATTCGTTTTTAGTATTATAAGATTAAGTAATCTTAAGAAACTCAGTTAAAAATAAATGAATTGAAATGAAATGAAAAATGGAATGAAACTCGAAGCGGTTTATTCCTGAGCCTTTGAAGCACAGGTGGTAGAACTGGTTGGTCCCTGCTCAACCACAAATCACCACCTTTGGACGATCGGAAGGGTGGCAGCGCTCTAGTTCTCATATTTTATTTTCATTTAAAAAATTAAAGTAAACATCTTAACATTACACAAATCTATTATAATCTTATGTAACTATAACTTAGAACCGGCGCCAAACACTTTAAAAGTAACGAATTTAAATATCTCCAAAATTTCAATCGTAAATACTTCTATTCCTTAAAACTGGCGACAATCCTAAGATTTTTATTTAAATTAAATATAAATTGATATTCTCATAAATTAACAAACAAAACTCCGGCAATTATTACGCGTTAATAATTTTTCTTTATTTTGTTATGTAAAGTTATTCAGAATTGCCAGTTTCAATTTATTGATTATCACCACAGAATTATATATAATATTATCTCATCAGAATTTCCAATACTGCTTCCTAGTTTTTATTCGTATCTTTTAATAGTATAATTTATAAAGTGATTAAGCATTTAGTTGTTCGGAAAGATTAAGTAACTATCATTTAGATTAGAATAATAGAGATAAATAGGTTTTTAATGCATTTTATAGGTAATTTGATGTTGAAAACGAAATTAGATGTATTTATCGTAAGAGAATCTTTTTTTTGTTACCAAAAATGTGGAATTCATAACGATCCATCAAGATCCTTAGTATATCCGTCAATATATTCTTGGCTTACTTGGTCACCAAAAACCTAAAATAAAGGAATAGCACTAAGGTTTTTCGTTATCACATTTTCTAAATAAAAACATTTATGTATTTCGGGTGAGGAAGGGTTTGCGGTAGCGAGTGATCTTCGCACAACTCGACCTAATAGATATTCCTGTAATAGTTGTTTATTTATGAAAGGAACTTAGACTACTAATCAGGTTTACGATAGCTTTTGAATTGTATTCCTTTCTTACGTTCGAAGAGTTTCCTTCGCATTGGGACTGGATGTCGCACGAAAAGGCTTTCGGCCTTTACACGGGATGCAGGCATCTTCTTTCTTTCAAATCCTTCATGTCTTGATATCCATCCATTTCAGGACAACTCGGTTAGTGCGAGCGAAAGCGTTTACGGGATTTATGTATTATTTTATAAACCTTTTTTTTTGCTACACATGAGTTGATGAATTTTAAGGTGGCTTGACTATCTGACGCAATCTAGATATCTGTGGCGTATATCTTTCGTTTTAGACATTCACGGTACTTTCGCCTATAATATTTAAGGGAATTTGCCTAGAGCTGCTGCTAGACTATGTATTGTTCCATTAACACCGGCTCCTTATAGGTCCATCTTGCATTTTGGATCCATCTATATATCATAGTTGTGATCCCATTTTCTGTGCGCCACTTTAGACGTTTCTCGAGGAAGATCTTGAGTATGCTAAGTGAAGAGCTGTTAGATGTCCAAACTTAAAGTAATTTACCTCTGCTAGTATTAGGGCGTTGCTGGCTGCTTCTTTCTTTACTTTTACGTGGTTTACGTTACAGTTGGTAATGTATTGCTATTGAGTGATCACGAGTGATCATTCTTCTTCTTCTTCCATTGGATCTTTCGCCACTACGCTAATGTTACGTAGGTGTCAATGGGTTTTGGTTTTATGATTGCACTGTACGACCAGTAGGTCATTTTGAAAATAAAAATGGCGTCGAATGAATGCTGTAAGAAAAAATGAATATTTTAAACCATAAATTTTATTAAACAGAGACAATGTTTATCATTTTAATTATATTTATATCAAAAATAAATGACTAATGATGATAAATGTACACGGATTTTTTTTGTAGGCCTCTATTAATATAGGTCTTCAATTTTATTTACAA
Organism: Thereva nobilitata; assembly: GCA_963855945.1. Classification (NCBI taxonomy): domain Eukaryota; kingdom Metazoa; phylum Arthropoda; class Insecta; order Diptera; family Therevidae; genus Thereva; species Thereva nobilitata. Next base: position 108,380,477 of record OY979695.1, on the reverse strand, counting down.
ATTATAACTTCCGGTAAAATTGTGCGTGGTCAAAGTCTCTGACAAAATTTTCTATGAGAAAAAAAAAACAAAAAGTTAAAAACTAATGGCTTTCTTAGAAAGCTTAGAGTGTCCTCTTTAAAATGCTTTTTTTATATTTTTATTTTTGCGTACATTTTAGGCAAGAATACTTGAGTTTTTCCCCGAACGCCTCGCTAGAAAAAATGAATTCAGCTTTTTGGCGCGCTTAGATTTTTCGAATTTGCTTCTTATTTTTAATAATTTTTATAATCATAAAACATTATTTTTTTAAAATAAGTTATAATATAAATCTTAGTAAAATTTTCCGCTCTTTCACGTGGCGCTGTTAGTTTTTCGATTTTTTTTTTATTTTTCGATATATAGAGCAAAAACCAAATTTTCGAGTTTGTTTTTCGAATTGTGAACTTAGCATACACCCAAAAAAGTACCTAAGTCCCAATTTTCAGCGAGATCACATTTCGTGCGTGCTCAAAGTCTCTGACAACTGGGCTATAACCTTTATTCCTCACCAAGCTTAAACGTCAAGCGAGAAAATTTTTATTTATTTTTTATAAGCTTTGATTTTAACTTCCAATGTATCTTAGTTTAGATCAAATCTTGAACTGAATTTGGACCCATTTTCAAATAGCCGATCAACTTCAAATTTTGCACACACGCGTAGTTCGTAATTTAAAATATAATATGGTGGCCACCATAAAATGGCGGAAGACTTATAATAGACTAAAAAGTAGAAAATAAAAATAAATAGTTTATGAAAACTAAAAAAATAAGTTTTGATTTTAAAATTAACCAAAAAGTAAAAAGTAATTTTGAATGTAAAGTTTTTATTGCTGTAGCCACTAAGCCCGGGCTTACACGACCGGACACCGAACAGACAAAACGAACGAACAAACTGCGGTTTATGGGAAAGAGGCAATAGAAACCCACCCAGAGAGTTTGTCACTGCTATTGATAATTCTCCGAGTTCCATTATTACTGCTATATCTCTCAGATGCTAATGTTGATGCTGCTGTTCTCCAATTATCCGGACATTGCAGAAGAGGTGCTGTGTAGCTTTTCCTTGCCTAGAAGGAATGCTGTGTAGTTTTTCCATGCCTTGTCACGTACTAACATATCTTTGAAAAGTACTCGCTTATCACTGTTACAAGCGGAAAATAGAATACGTTTTTGTAATAACACCCCGTTTTTTATAAGTATGATCCTGATTCCAGTTGCGCTCAAAAAATACCTAAACAATAAAACTGCATTGTTTCAAAAGCCTTTCGCAATGAACTATGTCAATGTCTATTTTCCATGCGTGTGAGATTTATTTATACCAGCTTGGAAATCTACAATAAATTTTTACTATTCCTGTATCAATTAGTAACCGGTAAAATAAAATAAAATTGATGATTCTTCAACTTCAACCAAAATCTCAATCAATATCTCAAAAAAAGAATTTGTTTCGATAATAAACAATCGCCAGATTATGCAACTTCCGCTTTCTTTCCATTGACACAAATGATACAAAATGTCACTTTGCCTCCTAAATACAGCTTTATACTTATTATCACTCCGCAGTATTCAACGCGATATAAACTAGTGTCTTAATGGCTCTATTGATGATAGTTTTTCATTAGGAATAAATTTTGTAGAATTTTCTCTAGACGCGTTATCACCACTCGGAGCCATTAATGAGATCGTTTTTATTTATTACTAAGTTGTTATTTAGTTAGTTTTTCCTAATCTTTGATCCTATCAAGGCTGACGAGTGCATCACAATAAAACAACAACAAAAAAAGAAAACACATTTTTTATTACTAATATGAAAATTGTGAAAGTTTAAATTGTAGCAAATTAAACGGAAATGAAAATTTGATTGATCATAAAATGTGAACTTTCCGATTATTATTATTATCGTTAATTGAAGGAAATGTATTTAAGTGTTGACTTCTTCTGCGCTTTAATTGCTGGCTTTAATTATTTTTATTGCATTTTATGTTATGGTGCATTGAGGCAAGTGAGCTGTTATCAGTTGCAATCAGGACTTTTATGGCATTAATTTATTATTAATTAAATGCAGTTAAGCGTGTTCTATGTCCTCTGTTATGTTAATTGCAAAACGTTTTTCTTTCTGGAATTTTCGAACGTTAATATTACCGATCTGTAAACGTTTAAGTTAAATACGTAACAGAGTTTGAGAAAATTTTATGATTATTTTAATTACATGAATTCGTAGTATTTTGTTGTTTTTTTGGTATTTAATTCATATTCTATTAATTCATCTCGTAAGCAAGGATGTTTTTATACTTTGTTCAATAAACTATTCATTAAGATAAACTAAGCTTCCTTAATCTAAAATATACTCTCTTTAAGCGTTTAAAAATGCTGTTGTTTTGGAAGACTTCTATATTAAAAAAAACATTTTCGGTATGAAACTATAGACGGGTATTTTCTTTCTAACTTAAGTTGCCTTTGCTGTTTATAGTAAACAGTAAACGTCCCTTGTACTAATTTATTACAAACTGCAGTTCAATCTTTTTTAACCATTTACCATTGGATAGATTATTCTATTATTTTGCATGGTCTATTGCTTGCTTTTCTAAAATCTTTTCGGCTACGTTTTCACTTCTATTAAATTCACTCATAAAGCAAAATGATTCGAATATGTTCACGAAAATAAATAGTTTTAAAAATCCCAATTTCTGAATACAGTTTGAAATCTGTGGTACATTTCCATTACCGCTTTTAACTGAAAACAGTGGTAAAGCGGCGATCAAATAAATTACAGTCCCAAACCAATCAATTTGACACAGTTGCAACCAGACGCGGAAAGTCAGTTTTTTAAATCAAACATTGTTTTTCTTTTATAATATGCTTTGATTTCCATTTTGCACATTAGAAAATTTTAAAATACATTTTTTTTACTTGTACGTGATTTCAAGCTCTCGAACGTTGCTTTAAAAAAATCCACGGACCAATAGAAGTATTTTTAGAAGAACGCCTGTTTTTTTTACAAAAGGTGAAATTTCAAAGAAAGTGGTAAATATTTCACAATAAAAATAAAACTGCTTTTTAAGCTAGCAAGAAGCAATATTTTTACCAAATAACAAATATCTAAGTTGTGTTAAACAAAACTTATTAACAAATTAAAAAACGTGATTTTTAACGGTTTTTTTCACTTTTTTTCTATGTTTTGTGCTCTAACCTATAACTCAATATTACATCAATCGAAAGATAATTTGAATACCTATAATTTGATTTTTTTCTATCCGAGTTCACGTTTTTCTTTTATTCGCTAAAAAACGGTTTTTACATTTTCCTGGTTTCTTTAGGTTAGGTTCGTCATTCTAAATTCAAAAAATAAAAACGCTTTCTTTTTTAGAATTGTTTTTTCTATATCACCATATTTTTTGTTTCCTGTTGGAGATTAACGCAAACATTACATGGGGCTATTGTAGATTGATTGGGCCACTAGTCGAGAAATAGTAGGGAACTGGTAACGCCAATACGCGGTTTTATTTTACCGGCTCCCATCTATGCTACCGTGATAGAACGCTGAATTCGGTGATCGAACAGGAGATGGCTTCCTGGCTTATTACGCTTGCAGACGATGGCAACAGAAAGGGTAGGATTTTTTTTGTACAGGGAAGACAAGAAAGAACGAAAGTATTCTAAGTGGAACGAATCGAAAGATGAAGGACCATGCCGCATTGTGGATTCGAACCACAGCCCTCTGGTAGGATACTCGGGCGCCTTAACACCTAGGCTACCATGCCTGACGTAAAAGTGGTGAAATGTAGAAGCAGATAATCGTTTAAAATTCGAACACTTCCGCAATTTGACTTGAGGAGACATCCTGTGTACTATTAGCTCGTTATGCTATTGATCAATTTAGTAAGCATAGCCCGAAGAGAGGCAGTGAATTGTATTATAGAGTAGGTATAAATGAAGTCCGGAGATTTTCGAAGAAGATGGATATTGTATGAGTTCGGATATACTGACTTTAAAATATTGGTCCAAAATAGTATTGTTGTATTAATGAACGAATTGCTTGAGAAGCGAGAGCTTGAGAAGAATCATGCGATCGGGCTAGTCTACTGTTGTAGGAATAACATTGCCGTGGAAGTATAGGATAACGTCAATTTTGGGGCGCAATTTTTATAATGGCTCAGTGAATTATGGAGATGAATACACTATTTATTGAATACCTCATTTTAGAGATCTTCTTCAATCTTTCGAACTACTACTAGACAATTATAATAGAATAAACCCTTCTAACTCAGAAGGCGCACTTCTCAGCTTGGTCAAGAAAATTTTACCAACTCAGCACAAGCAAGTGCTGAGATGAGGCACAACTAAAGCATGCAAACCATATAACAAAAAAAATAAAAAATAACACACAGAGAAGCGTGCAACAAGGAGCGAGACACATAAGTAGTCACGTGAGATTAGAAAGATTCCTTTTAAGGACATCTTTACTAATGCTCACGCTAAAACCATTAATATTTTTATTCACATTCCCTTGTAGGGTTTAACAATTGGCCCAGTAATGGACCAGTACTGGCGCAATAACACCACCCGTGACTGGTCCATTACAGCAAAACTGCTGGATGATAACTTCGGCCCAATACTGGCCACTTGTAATGGCTTCGAATCTGCCGTAGTTGGTGTTAGAGGAGTTGATGTGTAAGAGAGGCGGCCCTCTAAGACATTGCTCTATGACCTGAAGGTCATGGCGGACAGGGCCACACTAACCACAGGGCTAAATGGGCTATAGCCCCGCGGCGCAAGCCTTTTCGGGGCGGCAATTTTTATTTGTTTTTATATTTTTTTATTATTTTTAGTTATGAGTTATTTTTATTTAAAGTTTGTTTATAACGAAAATAAGTTCTAATGATTGGTTATTGGTTATGAAATTTTAAAGATGCTTTGAAAAAATTTACGCAGAGTAGGTACTTTCAAAAGCCTGCAACAAAAGTTGAAGCTGAGAAGTTGTTAAATGAGTTCAACTCACTGGAAATTGTTATTATGGTAGCATTTCGGAGCGAAATATTAGAAATCATAGAGAAAACTAGAATTTTTATTAAAAAATGTACTCCTTCAAATTACGCGACCATACAATTTTATTCATTAAATGTGCTGTGGTAAAATGTTTGTGTAAAATTACTGATGGCTTCAGACTGAAAACAAATCGCATAAGCTATTAATTCTGGTCTTGCCCAATACTTTTTTGGAACTTTAGGATATTTCTTTCAATTGTGATTATATAGTAGTTGGCTTTGATGAGTCGCTTAACAAGGTAGCCCAAAAAGGACAAATGGACGTTTTAGTACGTTTCTGGAATTCTAAAAACAATTAAGTCTGTACTAGATATCATTTTTGGGCAGCTAACTTAATGAGATCTTTGTTTGAAGCAAAAAAAGTTTTTGCCCTTTCAAATCTACTACAAATTTCAAAGGACGGACAAATTCTCAGCATGAAATTTATTGAAGAAATAAAATCGGGGAAAGATTCCTACCTTTTAGATGAAATTCTACCTCACACCAATCTATAAGGCATCTGATAAGCATTTACGACAATTGTAGCTGATAACTATAGAGCTGTTGCCATCCTATCATCAATCCCCTAACTATTTCGAAACTCGTCTACGATACGATATCCCCTCTAATCGACCCATACCTAAATTAACTACAACACGGCTTAAGAAAATTGCGTTCGACCTCCTCAAACTCCATCGTCCTAATTTCCGAACTGCTCTGTGGTATCGAGAGCGGCCATCAAATTGATGCTATTTATACTGACTTCAGCAAGGCCTTTGATAAACTAGACTATCATATTTTAATTGCTAAACTCTTAAAATTTGGAATACCAGGTTCGACCCTTGAATGGATAAGACAATCTCGGATAAGACTATCTCTACGGATGATCACATGTTATCAGATTCCAAGGATTCCTTTCCTCAGGATAGTCGTCGTGGCCTTCTTCTATTCAATATATTCATATAGTCATCTCTAGTTTCATGATACAACGTAGAGTCTAGAAAAAATTCAAATATTGTCTGGAGAACCTGGAAACGTCAAGGAAATTTGGTCTTAAGAAAAAGTGGCGCCCTGTTGAATTATACGTTTCTTGAGAAAAATCTCTACAGTCGAAACGAAATACAGAGTCATTTAACCTTTACAAATTTCAAGGTATAAAATTGTGATGAGTACAAACGACGAAAATCCTTTAAATTTTATGTCAATAATGATTTCCGTTTTATCAAAAAAATGAAATTTTTCGAAAAATTTTCTATTAGATTTTTTCACTTTTTTTCAAGTTTAAAAATTTTTGCTTCTTCACCATCATAACGTTCTTAAAAAACATACATTTTAAAAGAAGAAATAACCTCATAATAAGCGATATACAAAATTTATTGGCCAATCAATTTTCAAATTTTAATTCAATTTTTGGGACTTATATTAGATATTTTGGCTTGAAATTTTAAACAGTTATTGTTCACATTATAAAGTATAATTTCTGAAAATTTTTTAATATTGCACTTAAAACACCCGAAGTTAGCAGTTTTTCAGTTTTTTGAGGTTATATGTGCAGATAACAATTTTATATAGCCAATATCATAACGAACAGCCTCAATTTTTGTCGATTTTTTTCGACCTACGCATACCGAGATATACTCATCTACATTTAGAAAGAAGGAAAGGTAGATTTTTCGCAAAATGGCCGATAACTTGCGTAGCGGCGGTTAAACATGTTAAAAAAACATTTGAGACTGGAAACAATTCCTTTTTCACTAAAATCCTCCAGGCATCCCGTGTATTTTCTTAGAGGGGCGCATAATTTTTAGTAGCCCATGGGCGCCGAGTTGTCTTAGGACGGCCCTGATGGCGGATTGGTAGTGCAAAGGGTGATCCTAAGCTTATTGTGTGAGTATTTTTAGTTAAGAACTATTTATCTATAAATAAATGGGTGTCTATTATACTATCAATCCTTTTGATAACATTTTATCATTAAACTTTCCAAAACATTGCGAATTTGTTATAAAAATTTTCGAGCTTTTCTCAATATTACGTAAAGGCAATGGTCGCAAATCTTAATTTAAAAATAAAAACTATATACATTACTACCCATTTCAAATCCTGCAATTGTAGAAGGGTTTAAATAATTCTATATTCGGCCCATTCTTTAAAGATGATAATTTATCTCAACCAGTACCAAGGCAATTTTAATGAGGAAGATTGTACTTGATGCAAAATTTCAGTTTTGTATAACGAGCTTCTTTGAAATGATTTGAAAAAATTTCAATGGACAATAAACGGCAATAGTGATTTTTTGATGCATTTCCCCCAATGTAAACCGAAAAAAATGCCCGGTGCACTTTCAGACATATTTTGAAATTAATAACTGGAAATGCATTAAATAAATGTTTGAACTCTCATTCTATTCAAGGCTAATAATGTAATCTATTAGGTCGCTAGACTAGAATACAAAGGATATCGCTAATTTTCTGTTGTTTCGAACAGCTATCTCAGAAACTGCATAAATAAAACAAATCGCTTGATCTGGGTAAACTGATATCTACATAAGCAAACTAAACACAAATTTTCTTCTTATCTCGATCTCCAGCTGTTGATCCCCACTTAAAATCCATTCACAAAATGTTGCCCAAATAAGCGATAATATTAGCTCAATGTCAATGTTAAAAATACTCTACACTCTTACGCTGAATAAAACCGAACGTAGGTAACAAAAAACTTATTATTCATGTAGGTGATGGTTATCAGTGGCGCCTAAATTCACTTTTCGGGCGGTATTGGCTCTAAAGTCAATCGCTAAAGTTGCGGGTGAGCCCCCCATTTGCGCTCAATCAAGTTCGCGACCCAAGTGAAAGTCGCCTTTGCATTTTAATTTCTCATTAATCACAAATGGAAGATAACAGCCGAGAAGAAAAAACCAAGGAATTTTTTAGGTGCAAAAATAAGTTCCTGGGTGTGGGACGAAACGTACCAATAAATTCATCAATTGGGTCTTATGGAGAAGATACATGAATTTACACTTATGATACACCTATGCTATCGTATGTCACCAAACTCGATAGGAATGCTTGCGAAAATCTAGCAACTTATTTTTTTTGTAATCAAACATGTAAATTTTGTTTTTAACCTTAATATTTATTTTACAAATAACTTACGAAAATGCCTAAAAACGTGGAAGAAGTTGACATTCTAAAACATTTTTTGTTTAACTTTTTTTCCCTTTCTGTTTGTTTTTTTTATTTGTATTTATAAAAACCAATTTACATCTACAAAATAGGAATAACTCTTCGTTGTCGTGTTGTTTATCATACTGATGAGATTGTTCAGTATTAATATCAAATTTATTGCAGAGAAGAAATAAAAAAATTAAATTTTAATGGAAAACAAAAAAAATTTTTTGCTTTTTGGTTATATTAAGAAAAGGAAGAGCTTTGAACTGTGCCCAATGAAGAATTATTTTTTTCCTTTCGGAGAATATGCCTACGTCATATTTTGTGTTATGCGATATTTTTGTGGATTTCATTTTGTTTGTTTGTTTGATTTTAAGTTATTTTTAGACTTAGAAATCAACTTTATTTAGACTTAACAAAGTGAATCATTCCAAAAAAGAAGAAATTCTTGTAGAATACCCTGATGGAAATTATATTTGTCGAAGGTTACAAAATGTTCGATATGTGTTTTAATGTATCGTTTAATACCCTCTATATTTATATTAAATATATTTGAGATATCCTTTAATATACTTGAGTTTGAGCTACTATACGCTGGTATATTCGATCCTTTGATTTGTTCTATTTGTTTATATTCATAGAACATTCCGTCTTTCATTCCTGCCTCAAAAAATTAAAATAAAGACGAATAGAAATTCTTTTTTTGTAATACAACTACAATCCAAAGTAACGGAGGCAAGCGAAATAATGTACATTTCAGAGGTGATAAGTGACAAGTGTCAAGCGGTTAATGTTAGATAGTAGAGAAAAAACGATCGACAAAAAACACAAAAAAGGGGTGGGCCTATCTCTGCCCGTTTTCGAGATAGGGCTTTTAGAATTTTGGTTTTGGGAAAAAATGTAGCTTAATGATTCAATTTCCACAGATAGGATAGGGTATCTTCGTAGTCGTGAGGAATGCGGCTTTAATTTAATTATTAAAAACAATAGTGATGGGAAAAACAGATATAATATGCCACTTTTTGGTATTCAACAATTTGTTTCCTTTTTTTCACTCTAATTCAAACAGAGGTCATTTTTCCTGAACATTGTTAATATCTGCAAAAGTTTCTTAAAAAAATCGTGGAACACTCCAAGACTCCAGCTGCTTTGGTTTTTTTTTGCTATTTACCATTCAAAAATAAGTATAACTCACTGATATGCTTTAACTGTTTTTAGTGTTTCAAAATACATGAGCTAGCGCTCAATTTATCAACTCATGGAAGTAGGTATACTATTTCCATCCCTAATAATTGCTGTGCGATCGATGGCCAGATACGGGTGTGCAAAGCGGTAGATGTTGGTCCTATATGGTCAGATTCTTCTTTTGATCTCTTGTATTCATCTTCAGGTCTTTCCTTGAGCTCTAGTCTTCCACATAAAACAAAAAAAAGTGTTCTCCGAGACTGCTGTATTGTTCGATATGCAGCTTTCAGTCGTTTCGATCTCTGCGACTTCTGCCTAAGAGCTCTCGTTCAGATCCCGACTAGCCCCTTTGAGGCTAGCCCCACTGCCTCATGTGGACCCCGTGAGGAAAAATCATTGTTGCCCGATTAAAAAATGGAAAAAAGAGTCTGAGGCTTTGAGAATTCCGGCATGGATATGTGAATAATAACTGCGACGGTGTCGAAAGCTTTATATGCGTCGTTTTACGAAGCGGTCCCCCAACTGAGTACTAATCACTTCCAATGCTGCTTGACCATCGTAATCGAACGAGAACCGGTCCATTGAGTATGCAAAATGGCACCCTTCACGGTCACCAATACAATTGCCTGAAATATAAAACAGATAACAATAAAAACAAAAGCTGTGTGTGAGTCAAACTGCAGGTTAAGTGTATTGCTTTAAAGCTTTTTAAAAACTTTTGCGACTACGTAAGGCAGTGTCCTTATGAGAAACTGATAAAAAATATCTACCTCACTTCAGTATCGCTGATTTTTTTGTGGGTTTGTGTTCATGAGGAATCTAAGGGGAAATTCTTCTTTCGACACGCCCCTCATTGGCCTCTTAGCGGCTCATTTGTACCCCCTCAAAACGCTAGTCGGGGGATGAAGAAAAGTATGGCGGGAATCAAGGCTCCCATTGAACATTTTAACGAGAACAAAAACATATTATACCAAAATAATGGTTTGTCGAAAGAGTTTCACCAGGAGCAATGTTTTCTTGATAAATTAAATATGTAGATGACGTTTTGATTGATGAATTCTGAGACAAGGTCTATCATGTTTCTCACTGTTATTTTTATCTCGATCCTTTAGACGTTATTGTGACATATGGCCCACTTTATCAGTGCCTCTACAAATGGCTTAATTTCTTTATTTCAATAGATAATTTGACATGAATTTGGATTTGGTTCCATTAAATGTTTTCATTGCAATCATGCTGTAACCTAGTACGATATTTTTTCTTATGTGCAAGAACACACTCTAAATATATCCGGTTTTCTCTGCCAATGATTATATCATAAAAAGCAAAGTCGAATAGCACGCTCGAATAATCGGTAAGATAATAAAGAGATTGAAAGAAAGAATGCCAACGATGACATAAACGATAATCTCAAGGAAATTTTTGAGAAGAGGACACGTAAGACTATAAAGATCGACGAAGAAACCTTCATATTGGACATACTCAATTGTTTTTAAAATTTTATCCATTTTTTCCCTTATTGATCGAGAAGACCGATCTCTCCTTCAAAATAGACCACATTTTTTTTTTATTTTTTCAGGTCTTTCTTAAATGCCTGTTAAACTAAACCCTCCTTTAAGATAGCCTTACTACTAAAAATCTTCGAGTTCAAACATAAATTTAATCGACGTCTACTCACAACCTTCAAACCCCCTCAAACCTGCCTTATTCTCTATTCTTCAAACTAAGCTTACTACTAGATATATCACCATGACCTAAACGACATCACAGACAGGTAGTCTAGCAAAGGGTGGTTCCTAAGCTTAGTTTTACCACACTAAACTACTTAAAAGACTAAAATGGTAATAAAAATCGCGATTCTTGAGATAACTCATTCACTTCACATAAAGAACTACCGCTTTTTACTGGCCTTCAAGTAATACTTGATTTAATTTGTTGTAAATTATTTTGAAAATTTAAGCTTGATTCCATAAATCGAATAACCCATCGTAACGAGGAATATTGTTTAGGAATTATAAATTTTATGGACTTCAACTGCGTTTTATTTGTTTTCCAAGATCTTCTCAATTTTTATTGAAAAATTTAAGGAAAATTGCATAATACTGCGATTATTTTCAACAGAAGAATTTTTCATAAAGAATCAGTTTTGTTTTTCGTTTTGCTACACCAAATTCTAACAGAAATTTTTCATGAAATAAAACTAAAAATACAATATCCACTTAAGAATAATTTTCAGTCATAAAGTACATTACTACACTATCAAGAACCATATCTATTTAAATAAATCCAAGTGTAACCAAAAATACAGAACAGCCCAAAATAATGTCATCACCTTATAAATAAAAATGAATTTATCTAGCTTAATTCCGAATAAATCTAACGTAAATCTACAAAACAATTTTGCTATCGCAACATTTGATTTATATAAAAATCTACTCTTAAAGGAATGTAGAATATCAATAAATATTCGAGTGGGCATTAAGAGTGAATGATCGACTCAAAATCGGTTTTCCCACAAGAACTCTTCAACATTATCACAAGCAACGAAATTTCTCAGGTTGACAAATTTTTTTGAATCGGGCTTTGAAAAAAAATATGATTCCAGCCAGGGAGAAAAAACACCACGAAACAAAACAAAACACACAGAAAAAATAAACAAAAATTTCCACTTAAACCACATGAGATAAATTACTCCAATCTAACAATATATATGTAGCAACGAGGCACAAAGCGTTGGAGAAGATTTTTTTTTGTTCTGGTTGGTACATATAAATATGTCGAATAATCACCTGAGTGTTGGTGCAACCACTCCCCTGTAACCTGGTATATATATATATATATATATTTACTTTTTCACTAACAAAACATAGAAAAAAAATAACTACGAAAGAAATTTCCGAAAATGTCACCTTTGTGGGCGATACACCATTAATTTTATCTAAACTAAAACCTGAGAATGGAGTCGGACTCACGAAAAGAGATATGGCATCCAGAAAGCCTGAGAATCAGAAACTATGAACGCCCAGAGGTGCACGCTTTGAAGTTTTGACTCAGGTACGAGAAGCGGTTCACATAAATTAGAAAACGATTTATTCGTGTTTTTAAGGTCTAACTTTCGGCTAAGTCCTAAGTGTTAGAGATAGCCTCTGGGTCTTCTACAATGGGAAGATTAAGGTTGAATTATTTCCAGTGTGGCGAAGGAGTATCTTCCACAGCATAAGGTGTAGGAGGTAATATATATATGCGATTGAAACATGTTAATGGAGTTTTGTTGAGAATTTATTTACGCATTACAGAACTGGCTTCGACCAATGAACTAACCCTTTCACTTGAGCCGCATTTAATTGCAAATGCAAATTCAGCCATTTTCTGCATGTGTACATCATGGCGCTACGCTTAAGTCACGCACTGGTACTTAACAAACGCCAACAATACGAAACATAGAAACTGGATCCACACATGTTTCCCGCCGATCGCGCATTCCACAACAAATGTAGAAAATGGGCATTTGTTTAACAAAAGATCGAATTTGCGTAAACCACAGAATGGCCGCTCCATCACCCCATCTAGGCCTCATTAAAAGAACAGCAAGAAACAGAAGAGCCGCAATTATGCTCACCGTGTGTGTGTGGATAGTGAGTGGCTGCGCCAAATCAGTTGAGCCATATGCATTCCGATTCCGGCTGTTTGTTATCATTTCCTTCAATACCTACCGGAAGTCAGCGGTCTGTTTCGGTTTTGTATTTTGTAACATCCCTGGTTGAATTATGTGTGAAAATATTTTCCAGTTCGTTACGTCATGTAAAATGCTGTTTTATGAAAAAGGAAAGCATAAAAGGTTATGCCTTTCTTGATTTGTGTACATTATGCTTGTGCGTAATTGGATCATTCTGAACATGAAGCCTCTCTTTGGGGCAATCGGAATTCTTTTGGGGTGCGGCAAAAATGAATCGGTTTAAGTTAGAGGCTCTTAAATGTGAAGTTTATGCTGGTATCAAGTATGTGAAGTTGATCTCAGAAATCATTTTGTTTATTTATAGACCGATTTCTGTTGATTGTTATTGGAGGAAGATCCTTTTTATCGTGATTTAATTTTATCTTGTGATGTTAGCCATGGCAACACGAGAGCAACTTTAGAACTTGAGAAGTTATATTATCAAAATATTCAATTTACATCAAAATTTATTTGTTTCAATTAAAATTGATATCTTTTATCGGAGCATTATTTCTTCTTTTTTTGGACAAAGGGGAAAGTTTTTCTGTTGAAGATATATTAACGTGTTATTTATGAACACATCACATATCAAAATATTGAAAAGGAAAGCAAATAAAGGAGTTTGAAAATTGATCTATTCACCTTTCAAGGTTTTAGATTTGAGCGTCACACATTAGATTAAATGATTACATGCTTTTACTCTTCATGGTTTAAGGTTTAACTAGGGAGGGCATAGTTTTTGCCCAAATAATAATGACAATAAACACCTACAAATTCTAATGGTCTGGGACTTAACCGCCAGGAGTAGGTACAATTGGAATAGACAGGTTCTTGTTCGATATTCGAAGGAAAACAGCAGCGATACTTAAAGGGGGGACTTACATTTGGACGTAAAGCGCAAGATATAAAGGACCTATTTTCAAAAACTAAAATTAATAAAGGTAAATATACATACATATAACACGAAAGCAAAGTACATTATTGTATCAAAAAGAGAACAACGATTAGGACAAAATATGATGAGGATAGGATGAAAATACTTATAAGAAGACCATATTAATAGAGACGCAGAAGACCATATTAATAGAGACGCAATGTAACCGGAAATAAAACTTAAAAGCCTGCTTTAGTCCCAATTCTAAAAAATCATGAAATCTCAAGGCAATGTGTAAAGTGAGAATTATGTAATATAAAACATCATCATCTTATGTTACGGGTCTGAATCGTGGAGGAACAACGTACATAACGGAAGAACTATTGCCACTTTCTTAACGTCATTATTTTCATCATTTGGCCCTTCAACTCGGGGTGAGCTTTCACCTGCTTCACCAATCTTTTCCACATACGTCTATTTTGCAATTTGTCTTTCCATATTGTTACTCCAACTTGCTTTAGGTTTTCTACAACATGGTTTATAACAGAGATTTCACCCTTCCTATGTAGATTATAGGAAAAATTTCAGCCAAAGCGTACAAGCATCATTTCCACGCCACAATATTTTAACATCACCAACCTAGCTCATGCCTCTATAAATTTCACAAAATCGCTTTTTTCCTGGCTACTTCTAAGATCACATTCACCACATTTGGAACATTTTCCGCTGGTCTACCTTCAAGCTCTGTCTGTAAGCGTAAGCACACATATCTTTGCATCAAAAGTTAGCAGCGGTCTTGAGAAAAATTTATACATTTTTTAATTTACATGATCTAAGTACTTGAATTCTTTTTAGTGCGGGTGTACAGCAGAACCAAGGGCTCGGAAACAGTTTACATCCATTTCAGGCAGTATGCTAGGAGTGACTTTGCCTCCGGCCCTACGTCTTGAGGTAACGGATCATTTCTCCTGGTTTTTTAAACTTTGAAACCTCTCCCAAGCCATGGAAGAAAAGGTTTCCAAACGCACGGTATCTGGTTCTAGCTACAGCCGTAGAGCTTCAGCTGTCCAACTTGTGCCTCCCCACAGCAGTGGATAAGGTATTTTCAATATAATCGGATTTTCCCCAATTAGGACAGTGCCACTGACACTGGTGATTGGTGCCACGATTGTGGTGATGTCCTTGCGCGGCGTCGTGAATTTCTGGACACCTATGTGCCTACAAGATTTGCTCCTAGTCTGGCTAATTGGCCTACTTTCGCATCGCCTGGGTACCTACCGAAGGGCCATCTTGTAATTCCCGGTTTCGACCAGGTGTCAACCACCTTAGGCTTTATATAGACCAGGGCCAGTGCCTTGATAGCAACTTGCCCATTCAATAACAGCTCTATTGTATCACATAAAAAAAGATGGCCGTTCTACCATTTCCTGTGGTATAAAGCGATCTAGCAACTCGTTTCTCGTAACTTGAGGGCCGATCAGACTGCCTGCTGCCTGACGTGTAGGTCATATATAACAGGTCGAGAATTTCTTTCGTTGTGCAGTGTGTGTTACTCACTCCGGTTTCTGTGACGTATATAATTCTTTGATCTGGTTTGGACTTGTTACATTTTTTGCAGGAGCGGGCCACTGCACGAGAGAATAATTGTGTAGTCATTAAACCCCGTCTTTTGCCTATGATCTGTTTTCTGGCATCGCAAGCTATTCATTATTCTATCTTCATTGAGCCAACCGTTCAGCTTTGCGTCCTACATATGGCCCAAGGACTTAGCTGGTTTAGACAGTCTCTATCTCTTACCTTGATATTTATTAAGAAGTGATCAGAATCGATATTAGACCCACGAAGTGGTGTTACGATTACGACACAGGAGTTGTGTGTCCCACTGACCATAATAGGGTCAATATCATCCCCAGTCACCTCGTTCGATGACTACAGGTTGCTTTACGTATTCTCTTTGTGCTGAAATTTTGAGTTGCCTGCTTCTATTGGCTTAGTGCAGGCTGAAATTTCCTATCGGATGATACATTTGCTCCTTTTGTTAAAAATTCCAGAATGATGAAAAATTCCGCGTTTAAACATCCGTATGCTTCAGGAATTCAAAAATACTAATTGTCAAGTTTTTTTCGCAGTCGAGTTGTTATGTTTATGAACGAACTGCGTATCGACAACGTACGCAAAAACCGTGCTGGGCGATCTAGTGTTTCAGGACAATATTGCCATGGAGGCAACAAAACGTTTTTTTAATCCTACCGTCGATCAAAGACGAGCAAATGGAGCCATTTCATGAGTTATGGCACTGGGATGTTTGTTTTGCAATCTGGAATATGTCGCGAGTAAAAATAAAACTCGCCCGCTCCTAGCCTGCAACAGGCACGCACAGCGTCAAAACGCTTGTATGCCACCTAAAACAGGAACGGTACGCCTGAGTAAAAATTCTACTCGTCGCTACTCATGCCTTTGTTGAGAAGTATCAACGAGTAGAAGCCAACTGCTTGCGAGAACTTTGCTCGAATTTTGGAACACAGCTATTAGCACACCCAGTAGAACGGTCCTCGTTCGATTGCGTAAGTCAAGCAGCGAAGGACGTGGTTAGTACTTAATTGGAGGACCGCATGGTAAAACGAGACTCGCGTTTGGAATGGTCGATGCCGATGCCGGTGCATTTATAGATGTTCATGCCTGTACCGGGAGCGTGCATACCTCTGGCGTGCGCATTTTTAGATTTTCGTGGCTTTAGCGGGAGTATGCATACCAGTGTGACAGAAGCATTTATTCGCTATGCGTGCTAGTTGCGGAGTCTTTTCAAGAAATTAACCAACTAAGTAATTTTTACTAGGGGTGTTTGTTCCATCGCGAATCCTTACACTAACGATGCTAAGAGAGGGTGCAGCCGTTAGTTTTACAACGTCCATTGACGTACCTCGTTTTAGAATCATTGTACTCGACACGTTTCGGCTCATGAATAGAGAATCCTGTTCTACTTTTGCGCTTGCTTCTCCTATGATAATATGCACGTACACGGTCATCTTTCTTCGACCAGCCCCCAAATTCTGTGTTTGGGTCCATAGGCATTGATTGCTAGGGAGGGTTCCTCTTCTCAATCTTTTTTTCAATCGAGTTAATACTTCCGAGTTTCCTATTTTCTCAATTCATTTCACTTATAAAATATTTAATAACCATGAAATTCCTATCAAGCAAGCTCAAGCAAAATAGAATTCAGAAATATCTAAGATTAAGGATGTATTTTATAACAATGCAATGCCACATGGCTCCTGCCTACGAAGTACGACAATCACAGTAAATTTAACTACAAAAAGCGAACCAACTTTGCCACATCTATGTTTGTCATGCAAGACAACATTTTACCATATGTGTATTATTTTAAATTAACACATTATTTGTACATTCACCCTCCCACAACACAATGGTGAAATCCTGTGAAGTCCTTAAAATTTTTCCTTCGTGTAACTCACCTGGAAAAACTTTTTTTTATCGCAGTTTAACTTAAACTCAGCCTTTTTTCCTGTCTTTTTTCCCTTTGCCACATTAACTTGGAAAACGCAACCACAGAACTCTTTACATTTTGCCATAAATCATTTTTAACGACTTTAATGTCACGTAACAACTGATAATATAAAGCAACAATAAAACTATGGAACACCTTTGTGCCTTTCTGTGTAGATAATTAAATGATAAGAATTTGACGTTAATGGCGGCAGGACGTGTTTTAAGTTTTGCGCACATTTTCATGCTTAACATTTTGGTGTGAATTTGAAATTTTTTCGTGTAGTTTCTTTCTATTTTATTATTTCATTTTTCTGTTTTTTTTAAGTTATTTTCAACTTGAAACTTAAGTTAAAGCTTTGTGTCACTAGTGCGGCGTTTTATTTGCGAAGTAATCAAAATAGTTTGAAACACATGAAACAGGTGTTAATGTTTAGATTAGTGCAGGTATTTTTTTTTTCAAATATATTGCGGCGTTTTCCTATATACGAGAGTATGAAATTGAAAATCTGTTTAGGTCAGTTATCTTGTGGCGAACAAAAGTGGCATTCTTTTATTTTCAACAATTGGTCGAATAATGTGAGATTTGCATTTGGTAATTTAAAGTAGTTTTGTGCAGTAATCAACTTGTTGAATTATGCTGATAAGAAACTTATCGGAAATATTTTGCAGTGCAATTGCACGATTTGTGTTATATAAAATGTTTTAATAATGTATAAAAGTCTTTAACATAATAATTGTGAAAAAGGGAATTGTTTTGAATTATACTTAATATAAGTGCTCCGCTTTTTTAATGGTTATTTGATTTGTTCAGTTTTTTATGTCAAAGAGTCAAACTTAGGTAACGCCCTTTGTAGTAGGTACTAGTCCGTTATATCGATGAAGTCATGGTGCAATATGCAGTAGTAGGCGTGATTTGAAGTACCTATAGAAGAGAATACGTTATGGGGTCTGGGGCTGCTTGAGTAAATGTCGATGAACCTTGTTTTTGAACTCTAGGATGTTAGATGAATTCGAAAATATTAACAGCGGAAGATTATTCTCTAGTTGAGTTCTGGGTTGGGAGCCGTGCGGTTACGTGAATAATGTTGCCGTACAGGCAAAAGTTTCTTAATTTCAGTGGAACAGACGCAGTTGTAATAGCGATAAAATTTTAAAAGGGCTTCTACTTTTCTACGTTAGTTTAATGAGTCAATGGAAGCGTAAGACGTCTCGACGAGTTTGATTGCTGGGTGTTGTACCTTGTCCCTCCTGGTCAAAGTGGTTTTTGAAACGCGAGCCCAAATTAAGAAATTGTGTTCGATCCGGGATCGAATATAGGACCTGTCGATCGTAGCCAGGGTTGCTGGCTGGTGGAGCAACTTTCACCTCTTCAGAAATCCCGGGCATTGAGATGTATGTTTGGCAATATGGAATATGTGATCATTCTATCGCAGATCCTCGGTCAAAGTTTTGCCTAGGATTTTACGAGATGGGTCAGCTGTTAGATTCACAGCGTTGGCTGAGACAGAAGAAAGGTCAAGCAAGTTTTGTTAGAGAATAGGACGACTTCATTTTGTATGTGTTGAATACGATATCCCCGTTGATCGTGTTGGACATGTGCTCACGACCTAAAACACATAAACAAAAGGACTAACACTAACATGTACTTGTCTTATATTTTCGAAGGCTTGGAGTAATCGCGAGCAGATCATTTATAAAGAGTAGGAAAAGGGCGGGTGATACCTATATGTAATTGATCCCTGGCGAGCACCGGCAGAAATTATGTGGGCTTTAGATTCGTTAGGGCAAAAAGTTAATGTTATCACGTCCAGTGAATCTGAAGAATTTTACCACTTTGAGACAACTATATAATTCGTGCGTCCTGAAGAAAACTTTCGAGTAACTATGTAATTTTGAAATATTATTAATTTTTGTGTAATCTAAAGATTTGTTTTTTTTAAATGAAAGTTGATATGAAATGAAAGAAGATGATGGAATATTGGATTTAAAGTGTTCAAAATCTTAGTTAAAGATTCGGTATTATTAATATTATCGTTCTAGGTTCTTGGAAGTATTGGGCCTCAAGAAAGTTTCTTCGTTGGATTGGACTCGATTTTAACCTATTCTTTTGGTTTAAGTAATTTCGCAATTTCTACCAGTTTCTTTCATTTCTTGACCAGTCTTATTTCTCCAAATCAATTCCTTGATTTAGTTGATCTTAGGATTCTTAATTTTATCCCGGATACTGGCCATATAATATTTCGTCAAAGTTGTATCGTTCTCCTTCAATGACGTGTAGAAATTAGAAGCACCTATTTTTATACGCTTTATATTAACTTCACTTGTAACTATGTAAAAAAATCTTGGAAATTAAATTTGGCCCACTTCCCGGTTTCCGATTGGGCTGAAATTTTGCATACACGTTTAGTTTGGATGACAATCTAACCATATCGTAAAAAAAACTCAAGATAACGGTTCCAAGGTGGCGGACGATTTTTTCAATAGGGTTGTACGACCCGCCAGATGGGTATCAAGTGAAAGGGTATGACAGGTAAAATACAAATAGCTGTGTGGCGTCATTCCAAATTCAAAATGGCGGGTACACAAAATGGCGGAAGACATATAATAGACTAAAAATTAGAAGATATACTTATCAACTTCAAATTTTGCACATAAGCATAGTTCGCAATGCAACCTGACTTTTTTATAAAAAAATCAAGATGGCGCTTCCAAGATGGCGGGAGCATTTTGCAATTGTGTTCCCCGTGTATCAACTGAAAGGGTATGACAAGTAGAATACAATTAGATGTGTGGTTCCATTCCAAATTCAAAGTTGCGGCCAACACAAAATGGCGGATTTTCCTTTTTCTTTACAATTCCCTCGCTATGGGTATCAAATGAAAGGGTAGCCTGTGTGACGTCATTTCAAATCCAATAGGGCGGCCGCCACACAATAGACATATAATAGACTAAAAAGTAGAAAATAAAAATAAATAGTTTAAAAATAAAATTAATGAGGTTATTGGTAAAAATTATAAATATAACTTACTTAAATGTAAAAAAGCGTGGGACGTTAACTCCAAGTTCCTATATTAATAAAATAAGAATATAGGTAAAGAGCGCCCCACGCTTTTTTACATTTAAGTAAGTTATATTTATAATTTTTACCAGTAACCTCATTAACTTTATTCCCATATACTGGCTAAAGCAATAAAGACTTTACATACAAAATTATTTTTTACTTTTTAGTTCATTTTAAAATAAAAGCGTATTTTTAGATTTTTTAAACTGTTTATTTTTTGTTAAATGAAAATAAATAAAATCGAACTATGATAAAGCAAACAAACAAGATAAATATACCATAAAACCAATTGAATTGAATGATTTGTCTTGACTTGCCTTTCAAATATTTTTATAAATATTTTTAAACAAGAATCACAGAATCGTCTTATTACCTACGAAAATAGAATGATTGACCATAATAAACGTACATCACACGAACTAAACGTAATACAACGCTGTTCTATGGGACCTGAATCCCAGTCGACGGCGTTGTCAAAATAGTATTTTTGTTGTATTCAGACTCAAATTCAAACAATGTTTCAAATGTTAACTACACGTTGTTACACGTCCTAATATGGTCAATTGTGCGTCAAGGTTTACGGTGACAATAGTATGACAAATAACGTACGTGTATATTCGTTAAATACGTGCATCGATATGTGTCTATTATAGTTCAGGCGACGGCCTTACATTACGTTTAACGAAAACTTAACGAAAACCCATACATGTGAAGTATCTATGTTTATTATGGTTGATACCTCACTTTATATCGCCCGTAATTCAGGGATTGACGCACTTTCATTCACATCTGTTATAGTTCCGGCTTAGAGAAGTATAAATCCCATACAAAAGATTTTCCAGTTTCAAATATTTCTCTCGATTTAAAATAATTAGATATTATTAAAATATATCTCAGAAGCGCGCAAGTTTTCAATATTTTTATTATTAACTACTTCGTATTTTTTTAATATTTTAAAGATCCTTCAAGATCCCACAAGAAACCTTATCAAATTATTAAATTCTTATAAAAATCCAATAAAATAATTTGAAATGTAATTAATTATTCTCTCTAAAATCTGTTGACAATATACATTTAATGAAGCTACAAATGTGACTTCTAGTTGTAAACTGCTTATTCAACATGCCTAACATTTTTGGCATATGTCTAATAATATATGTGTACCAACAACATCACCCAAAGACAAACTATTTTCACATGGGCATTGCTATTATATGAAATTCACAGTTTTGTAGGGATTATCCAAATCGTTTTTTTACATTTTATAAGTACATTTTATGTAGTAAATATTTCAGTATTTTATTAGTATTTCATTCCAATGAAGTGTCCATTTAAGTGTTTAATATACAAATGTTTATAAAATTTTATATTATTTTAATTTTTTAAATTTCAATTCTCCTTTTCAAATGTGTTGGTTATTAAATTGAAATCTTCTTAAATTAATATTTTTATAAATTTAATTCGATGTTTTTTTAAATCATGTGAATTCAATTTGTAATTGTAACCATGTATGGTATATTAAAGCCTCTACATTAACAGATTGCAATAAAAACTGACTCAAACAACTAATAAACTGAAAATATAATTGTCTATATTAAATAAAAAACTGTAAATGCCTTCCATTAACGATCCTTTCGAAGGACATTGCCGATAAAATACTTAAAGACATAATTTGGTATTTTTATCGTCACAGCCAATCGCTAATGAATGGAAATCGGCCATTTTTAATAATTTCGAATAAAATTTTGAAGATAGAAGAAGTTTTAATATATTTTTCTAATATTTTTTTTTTAATTATTAATTATCCTTCTGCCTTTACTTTCAGACTGGATGGGCAGCCCGTTTGAGAGAGTTGTATGCGGAGAGTTCAACGGTGAGTACAAAATTATCTTATAACAAGGAAAACAAAAAAAAATCTTAAAAAACCTCCCTTCGTTTTAAGGAATGTCCTGTCTGATTTACCTGAGTCTGATTATGTATATTATATAAAATCCATCACCTTTAAGAACTTTCTTTTTCTAAGTAAAAGACTTTCTAAAAACACCTCAGGACAATCAGAACGTTGTTTATTGCCTGCTTAATGCTTGGTGCGTTCAATAACAGATGAGATAGGGAACACACTTTAACCCTAAATGAAGGATACACAGACGGACACTTTTGTACAAAGAAATAGTAAAACTTTCACGCCATAAAAAATGTCACTGGTTCCTTCACCCTTTTATTTTATTTTATTTTTTTTGTTCGTGTGTGCGTCCTTCTTTCTTAAAGACTATCCCAAGAGTTACCCAACTGCGTAAAGGTGTAAACGGTGAAGGACGAAAACGGCTGTTGTTGTTGGTTATTGTCTGATAGAATCGAAAAAAGATTTTCCAAACCTTTTTTTTTCTTTTTGAGCATGCTGTGTTAGTTTTTTACAAGTTCACGCCACGCTATACTCCACCCTTAATTCGTAAGCCTCAGACTCTAAACTATCGGCCAAGATATGCGGTGGTATTCTACCCTTTCTGTATGACAGATAAAAATAATCCAAACGAACGAAAAAATGTCCGGTGTCTTTCGTTCGGTCTTTTTCTAGACTATGGCCTCTAGATAAACGCAAAAAGAAATGCCATAAATAACCTGGTCGAGATTAAAACTAGTTTATGCTGTTCCAGAAGGTATTGGCTGCTCTTGTATTTGAATATTGAAAATATACGCGGCAATCGGCTGTTTTCACGACATTATGTTAAAAGAGACACAGACTGGTCGCCGTATTATGTATGGAGACTATGGAGGATACATAATCGGCATTTGACTTTTATAATAACTTCATTAGTATTTAAACAGGTTTTGTGCTGCTTTTTGTGCCATTGGGGAAAATCAAATAAATTCTAATAATGGATTTTAACATAATAAGAAAAAAACACAAATATTTGTTGGAATTCAAGTGTTGTCTTCTTTTGTTTGCACTTTTTAAGAATATCTTGAATAGATTCTGATAAAGCTTGTTGAGAAATTTAAATTGGATCTTAGGAGTAACAAAACGCTGCTTTGTATTAATTTAAAATTTGTTCACCTGTAGTTGGTGCAGATATTAATTTCTAGTTTTATGAGTTTGGTGTTTAACAATACTGTAAGATATTGTACCGTGTCGATGCCCAGTTAATATAAATTCATCACATTCTTAAGAATATTAATCAATTAAAAATGACGGTATAGTTATAAAAAACGCCTCGTAAGATTCTACACACATCTATTTAGTTTTAAATTCCCTCTGCCTTTTTCACTAATAAAAAATCTCTTCAAGTGTTATTTAAAGTTCGTCTTGGCTTATTCTCGTTGTCGAGTGACGTGACAGATGTCACTTCGACCTTAAATTTGTATTTCTCATTGTCAATCTAAGAGAATCCTGGCGACTACATCGATAAACGGCGGGTTTTAATTGTCGCAATGTGCCGTGTGCAGTGACATTTTCCTCGATATGTTTGTAGGTTTCGACAGTTTCATTTCACCGCGTCCCTCGTAATCACGTCACTCGCCAACGAGAATACCACCTATGGTCGACGTCTCCTTTTTTTATTGACCTTATTTACACAGAGTGCAGAAGCAAAAGCTCTTTCGGACAACGACATGAAGAAAAAATTAGACTATTATATGTTCATGGAGAATTTTCATTCTAAGTACATTCGTTCTTTAGCGTTATGAGATAACGCTTCTTTAATTTAAAATAGTGAGAATTACAGGAGAGGGCTAGAATGGAAAATCCCACAATGGTTATATCTTTGGTCCAGCATGCCTCTACCATGATCGGTAAATGATCCACACCATGTACAATGGAGGCACCGAACTCGACAACCGCCTCAACTATCCGGCTGCTATTGCCCGACTAGAATTTAGCTGAGGAAAACCCTAAGCTTATATCAGGCAATGGTAAAGAATGCCACACCAAGTTTTCCTAGTCGGGACCTAGACATGTCCAGATCAGGAAACGGGTACAGATCATGAAATCCTTATCATTTATAAGGTCGAAAATCGAAAGGTGAGAGCTATTGACTGTTGCTTAGGATAGTTACCACGTTGCCCGCGTCGACCGCTGACCTCCTTTTACGAGAACAGATCTTCTTTTCTGTCAATCACCCTTCCCCATCCACAATAATAGATTATTCTCTTAAAACGCCCATCGACAGAAGAGCAAGTATCCTTCCCATCGTATTCAAGTACTTGTTTGGCTTTGGGATGAGTAACGGCGTGAGCTGCTTCCACTGCGCTGTATGGAAATAATAAAGTCTCCCCTTGTGCACATTGTGACAGCTTTGGTGCCATCACAGTATACAGAATCAAGGTAATGTAAAAGAGACTGACAGCTTAGAATATAGTAGAAAAAGGTGACATCACCCGGCAACTTAATGCAGAAACAACAACAACAATTTCGATTTTGTATGGGAAGAGTTGCCGAGTGACGTCGCACTAAAACGATATTCAGTCTTTTACATTACCTTCTTTCTGTATACCGTGTGGTGCCATCTTGGCGTCAGTTGAACTGCGTTGTTTGGGCGTTTTATTATGTGGAGTTTTCTACGCATTTACAGCCAGAGCCTATTCGGACATCGAGTGGATAACAAATGAACATATCATCTAGTCACCTCAATCGTGAGCTATAATCATCGATCACCTTGCAAGAGTAAGAGTCAGCTTTCTTGCACAATTGTTTTTTTTTCTGAAAAAGTATGCTTCGGAGTCACCCTTTATACGACCAGTCCGTCATGTCGTTCACGTCATGGTGCCATGTCTAGTAGTAAGCTAAGCTCGAAGATAGAAAAGGGATAAGATAGGTTAAGGGTAGTCTGAAGGATGCATGAGGAGGAGGCTGATTTCTGCGGCATTATCTGGCTTTGAGTCAAGGCTTCCCTATTAATTCCCTACACTTACATATATAATTCTGTGTACAACCAGAAGTTCTTAACCGCGGCGTTTACAATCAACTTCATAACTTGTACCAATACTTCAGTAAATAGGTTGAAGAGGAAGCAGCTCAAACCATTTTCTTGTCTGAGCCATTTGTGGATGTTGATTAGTGTAGACAGTGTTCTTTATTTTGCTTGTCATATCAGCCATGGCCAACATATGTACATAATAATTTTAGTTTATTGGAGATGCGGAATTCTCGAGTGGCTTTGTAGGGGTCTACTCTGACTTTGTTGGGCTCACAGGCTACAACCATCGCTGCACACTGGTTCCAAATGCCGAAAAGGTGGCCAAAAGTCCCTA
The DNA here is from genome assembly GCA_963855945.1 of Thereva nobilitata. NCBI lineage: Eukaryota > Metazoa > Arthropoda > Insecta > Diptera > Therevidae > Thereva > Thereva nobilitata. The sequence continues at coordinate 108,354,679 of OY979695.1, read as the reverse complement.
AAATCGATCTTTGATTTGAGGACTTTTTGGGTCTAGTTATGTAGGTTGGTACCTAAGGTATTAGAAACATCATTTTATAATGGTCAAACTTGCATGGGGGGCTCTCGGGAGCCATTGTTACGTGAGCGTCTGGCACACGAGGGCCTCGGCGCGATTCATAGTGAAACGGGTTTTTTGTGTTAACAGTGCCCTCGAATCGTTTGAAATGGCTTCTGCTAACGAAAGTAAGTATTTTTAAACGTTATTTTCTTAATTATTTTAGTAATGTACCATTCAAACGTCAATGTTTAAAATTACATTATCTACTCAAAAGTCCCAGGACATCTCTCTAACAAGTTTTGTCGCATTCTTGAGATCTTTCTCTATAATTTGAAAAGTTGCCCCGATTTGTTTAATTTAAATAAAATTACATAAAATTCTGGCCATTTTATAAGAACTTTGTCCGCCATATTGGATCCGCCATTTTGTTTTTTAAATTTTGAGTAGCAATTCGTAATCAGCAGACTCCAAATACTCTTCATACCAAATTTCATAAAAATCTGACCACTTTATAAAAATTTTGTCCGCCATATTGGATCCGCCATTTTGTTTTTTTTATTTTGAGTGAAGATTCGTAATCAGCGGCCTCAAAATACTATTTATACGTAATTTCATACAATTTGAATAACGTCTACATATTTTGGCCACCTTTTCGGGATTCGGAACCATTGCTCTAGATACTGGTATTGACCAATGAGGTTTCTATAGTCTTAGCTAGCTTTCATCATATTGTGCTGTACCCTTTTTTATGTACAAAGCACAGGAGTTCTCTTTTCTATTCCTCTGGCATTGTGATCAGGCTTTCACATTTGGACAGTAACCGCTTGAATCTCTTGGTGTAGTTATGGTCCACCTGGGCAAATAACGATGGCTCGGGTTTGCCATGCGAACCTGGGAAGAAATGATGCTAACCCAGATTTTCAATGGTAGACTGATAGGGAATAGAGACATAGGACGACCAAGACATAGGTGAATGGATCACGTTCTAGTAGATATATGAAAACTTCGAGTGTCAAACTGGAGAGAAATAGCAAGACATAGAGAGGTCTAGAACAAGCGACTTTAAGAGGTTCGAGTCCTGCAAGGGGAAGAAGTGTAGGCCCGCCATATTTTATCAACTCCTCCTCTGGGCTCGAGGTGTCTTTGGGTTTTAGCTGGTCTATGCCTTGGGGTTTTACCCAGTCAGTGTTTTAGCCAGTGTCTTTGCTTTTTTTACTGGTGAAATCTGTTATTTAACCATTTAGCTATAAGAAGGTGTTTTTCTCATCACTTTAAGATCCTTTACATCGCCGATTAGATCATCTTCTTTGTCTTTGCACTGCATCATGTAAATTGGCTCAAACCACGTATATTTCGGTAGAACTCCCGTGTCTGGTGCGGTCTTCTATTCCATTTATTTTTCGCTTTCTCCCCCACCAGTCTGTTAATGCTTTAATAAATCGTAATATTTTAGAAGTAAAACAGGCTTTCATCAAATTTAAAAGCAAATATTGATATTAAATTAAAAGATTAAATAATACTTGACTGCAAAATGAATTAGGATTGGGCAAAATGTTAATTTTAACTAATAAGGTTTAACTATTGATAAAATAGTGGAAACGATATTCTAGGAAGATTAAAAAAAGAAAATAAATACGATTATGCAAAATAAGCAATTGTTCCAATTTATATGAAATACAAGTATCAGTGTTTTGTGGGATCTCCTTGTTCTATTATTCCGACATCTAATCGTCTTCGCATCTAATTGAAGCGATTTCTGACGGGATTGCCCTTACACTTCTGTTCAAAGCTTCCCATAGATGTTCTGTCAGATTAAGCTCTGGAGATCACGGAGCAGAGCCAGTCCACTTTTGGGTGTGGTACAGTAGTAATTCTCTCATAATATTTTCTCTACGCTTTGAATCGTTATCTTGATGGAAGAGCCAGACCCAATTTCTGCACGCTTAGCCGTAAATTGTTTTTTTATAAATATGTATTTATATAATCATTGCTTTTCATTGCAGACTCAATAAAAACAAGAATTCCTGTCCTCGCGGCGAACATGCATCTTCATACGATCCCTGACCCTTCGCCGTTTCTTACAGTAAAAGTTAAGTTTTTCGGAAGAAACTCGCAGTTGGTTGATCACCAACATATAGTCTTGACCAGATTTGTCGAACTTCATCTCGTTACTTCACATTTTTCCAAAAAATTTGAAAAACGTTCAAGTGATTTTTAGCGAAGTTAAGGTATCATGCAATGCAATTTATTGGCATTCAATACTCTTCGTATTGCTGACACACTAACTTCCTTTCCACTTTCTTGATTAACCTCTTTTGATATTTAAATGACACTGAACCTCCGAATTTTCCTCAGTTCATATTACTATTTTCCGCGCCTTCAGTCTGTACGCCGAATCAGGTTGGCAAGCGCAGTATCGCAAGGCTTAAGTTTGGTAGAAAAAGTTATGGTTTAATTGAGTATCAGGGATTGTCGCACCGTTGCAAGTGATCGGAACAGAAGATTATGGATGTCAGGGTTCATCTAAATCAGTGGTTCCCAACCTTTTTTTGCCCAGGGACCACTTTGATTTCATAATTATTAGCAGGGACCACAAGGTTAAAAAATAAACTGTATTAATCTAAAAATAAACTTTAATCGAAACATAAGTAATCGTAAAATTCAAAAGTAACATTAATTATCAGTGTTATAATTGAAAACATATAATTTTTAGTAGATAATTCAGTTTGCATCAATCAGATTTTTGAGCTTGTACTTATATTCTGTAGTTCTTGGGGTAATAGTTTTACTCTTCACCCATTTAATCGATTCCTCGACTTGTTTTTAGTTATTAGTAAAGCAGAAAATCCTTGTTCGCATAAATGAGTTGGGGAGAAAAGCATAAGATAGCGTAAAGCAATATCTCGAATTTTAGTGTATGAAATTGCTTTTTTACCCCAAAGCTGCTCCAAAGAATCAGTTAAAATGCGCCCTTACAGTTTCTATCATTTTGTTATTCAATAAGTTTTGCTTGGATTTCTTCTGCAACTTCTCTAGTATTAGTTTTTGGTCAACTTTAGCTTCTGTATTGCTATATTCTGGGAAGTAACGATTGAATTCATGAGCCAACATTTGATGTTTTCTTGTTTGCTTTCCCTAAACGTGTCATACTTTTTGTCGTCAAAGAGTGCCTTTAACGTTGCGAACGCACTAAAATTGTCCTCGCCAACATAACTAATCCATAATGGAAGTTTGCAATTAAAAGCTCGACATTTATCTTCAAAGATAAATATATTTGCTACACCTTCTAAATGTCTGTTTCCCGAACTTTGCAATTGCAAGTTCAATTTATTTAATGCCCCGGCTTCACCGATCTCAGTTCAATAATGTTCAGTTAAATCCACATAAGTGGCTTAAGTCCAGTTCATGTTTAGTTCGTGCTTGAAATGGATATTGCTTTTTCCCTATAGTTAGAAAATGCGAAAGCTCACTGGAATGGCATTCCATTATTCCAGTTCATTACTCTCTTTTGAGACAGCTTTTACATTTAACTTCAGTTCGAGTCCAGTTGGGCGAACTGAGGTCTGTTTTATCCTCAGTTGAATAAGTTGAAATTGTTTGCGAACTCAGGTTATTTTCACCAATTCAGTTCACCAATTTGCTAGAACTTGCGCAGTTCAGCCGGTGAAGACGCGATATAAGTGTGTGAAAATATCTACAAGATAAGCCAAATGCATCTGGGATGTTATATCAGAAAACTGCTACACTAAGTCAATTATTTCTTTCTCGCCTAAAAACAACTCAAACTCTCCCCTGAGCTCGTATAATCTTTCCAGCAACTTGCCTTTCGACAACCAACGAGCCTCTGTGTGAAAAAGAAGGTTCTCTTGTTAGGTTCCATTTCAATGCACACAGATTTTTAAAAAGGTGCGAATTTAAGGCGCTACTTTTGATAACATTTACTATTTTTATGGAAAATTGCATTGTATTATTAAGGCATTTAGGAAGAGCCTTGGAAGCCAACGCGATGTTAGTGCTGACGGATTTCTCCGTTTGATTAACGTCGCTAGACCGGAACGTGATTCTAACATCACTGGAGCACCATCCGTACAGATATGGTCTTTTGCGGACCATATTTTAGCTCTTGCGGACCATTGGTGGTCGGCGGACCACTGGTTGGGAACCACTGATATAAATTGAACGATCAAGAAGCAGAAGATTAAATAATTTAAAAAAAACCATGTCGGAATTAAAGCTATGCTCATCACTATACCGCCATTTTATTTTTTTATTTTATACAATGTTTCTTTTATACTTTTTGTTATTATTTTCGTGTTTCTAAATTGCATGTATTGAGATTTTAGGGCATTTAATGAAAAAAGCAATAAAATATACTAAAAATTACTTTAACAACAATGTCGATGTTCTTAAACTAAATCGAAATTATTACGTAAACATATTGCTCAACAATGTTTGTTCCAGATATTAAATTACCAGCTTCAATATTTGCAAAACATTTGAAACCGTCAAAAATCCACTTATTAAGTGTAACAAATTATCCAAAAATTGAATCAACTTCGAATAAAACTGTCCTTAAAAACGATATCAAGCTCTATTAATTTTCTATTGTCTCCGATTCTTAATTGCATATTTACACACAATAATCGCGGGAAAAGCTCAAAAAGATCATCAAAACAAAACAAAATAACAAAAAAGCCGTATTTACCATAAAAGCAAACGATATTCATTATCAAGTGAATTTAATTTAGTGGAACTAAAGAATACTGCAAATTGATAATAAACCAAAAGATAATTACATTCTTTCCTCTGTTTTTGTTGCTGCATTAATTCTTTTTCGTCCGTTCGTCGCAAGAGAGTTCATAAACTTTATATCTTCTTCATATATTTTTCCGCGGTACAATTTTTCCATCTATTTTTGTCTTTGTTGTTTTTTTTCGTGCTTTAAACGTTAATGAGCTTTTAAATGATGCAACTGTGTGCATTTCAATTAAATTAATTAAAATAGACCAAAGAATTATTGTGCTGCGATATTTTCTAATTAAAACGCATTTCTGCACGCAACATTCTGGCTTGGTGTAGAATATAATTGCCCCGTGTTTCTGCATATTATTACTAGGGAAGAAAGTAGGTACGCGGTGAAAGTGTACAAAAAAGGGACTGGTTGGACTTTTGCCGAAATGAATTATTCTAGTGGGGGGAATAGTTGATTTAATCCTGTGAATTAATGGGTAACTAACTTAAATTTATTGTTTTGCATTGTTGTATCTATGTGGTAAGAGTGTGCACGATGAAAGTATATTTCTATTTCTATAATTAGAAGTAGGGATTAACATGGTTAAAGCGACAATTTTATTTTACAAATGGCTGCGCGTAAGCAATACAATTCAGATTATTTTTTTCCTTTAATAACAATACTTCATAATAGTCCATCAGTTCTTCTTTCTAAATGGCGCTACAGCTGTAGCTAGGCTAGTCCTTAGTAAGGCTCGGTGCTCTTGAAGTCTTCTTCCGGTGGTCTCTAAGTCTTGCTAATTCTTTCCAGTTTGTTACACGTAGTACCCTCATATCTTTTTCCACCTTCATTCATCCAGTTATTTCTTGGTCGTCTCTATTGTTTTTCTTATTGGGCTACCATAAAAAACCTGGCTAGCGAGCTTTCTTCAGAAGCTCGTACAACGTGTCCTGGCCTGGCCATCGTTGTCTACTCAATTTTATGTGTGATTATATTTATTTCGTTTGAACAATGTCCAAGCCTCAGACTAGTGTTTTATATAATCTCACTGCACATTGTATTAAGATTTCTTAGTTATTTAGACTGGGGACAAGTGCGAAATGGGTTTTATTTGCGGCGACCACAATGGGTCCGTGAATGTCGTCCTTTATTTTATATTTTGAGGTAAGCAATGTGAATGATCGCCATGGCTGAGTTTCATCCTAATGGTTGTTCTCTTTTTGATACAATCACATACTTTGTTTTCGTGTCATTACACTGCAAATCTGATCTTTTAAAAGTGTTTTATTTCAAAACGCTTAAACGTTTTATTTTGACGTCACCCATTTGATTAACATTGTCGACACTTTTAAAACACCTAGAAGTGTTTAAAAAATGTCTACAATGTTCTAAGCTTCTGTAGGCGCGTGCGATAAACGTTATATTACGCGACTTTAATTTTATTAGTTTTGGATTGTTAAAAAAAGAAATATCGCATTAAAATAAAAAAAAACAGCTTTTAAAAACTTATGTTTTATTTATATGCAATTCAATTCAAATTCAATTTTCACTTATAGAAAAATAATATAAAGACTTTCATTTAACAACACAAAAATTATTTCCGTACGATCTTAAACACGTCGGTCTTAAGACTGATTTTTGTCTTAGTTTCTAGGTGCAAAAAACAAGTACAGAAATCATGAACGTCTTCAAATAATTTGCTTATCTAAGCATCCCACGGTAATGGTCATGTTACCATTTCCGTTCGTGGAAATTTAAATGGATTAATTTCTTAACGGAATTCGGTTCATGATATTTGTACTTAGATTTATATATTCTACGCTACAATTATTTTGGTCAGCATTTTTATTGGGATTGAGTTGCCTTAACGTAACTCGCGTGGTGGCGTCATTTCATTCTAGGACACCCCTACGAGTTCTTCTTAGTTCTTGCATTTCAGGGATTAGTATTCTATATCGTCTAAGCTCATTTATCTTGAATTGGACATTCTATGTTTCGAATTTTATATCGTTATTCCTTAAATCATTAGTGCTGAGATTATTGCTGAGCTCTTTGCCGCAAATCCTGACTGTTCCAAAGCTGATTTCTCGATTCCATAACAAGAATTGTTTTCTGAGGACCAGTCCAGTATTTGCTTCGTTTTTAGGCGCTAAACACTAGCTTTGCACTCTGGTCCGTCTATTACTATAATATAGAAAAGAGCATCCAGGGGTCACCCGATGTGAAGTCAATATCTTCTAGGAGATCGAGTTAGGACTCGGTAGCATCGTTATAGATCTTAGATACTACCTGTTTATTGCTCTCTTAACTTTTTGGTGTACCGGCACTACCAAAAAACCCTGGGACTTGTCCTACCATTTGACCACCAGGAGCATAATATTGCTTCAATTTCTTGGTAGTTGTCTTAATTTTTTAAAGGATTTCTCATATTCGGAATACCTTCGCCTTCTGCAAGCTGATCGAGGTTTTATGGTTGTTTTCTTCAATATATGACCTAACAAATACTTTCTTATAATGATCGGTTTGTCTACATCAGTGATTCCCAAACTTATTTAGGTCATGGACCCCTTACTATAACAAAAACTTTATCATGCACCCCCAAACCCAAGTGAATCAAATTTTATGATATAATAAAACCTACTAAAAATACTTTAATCTGTTCTCTCTGAGAAGACATTTGCACATGTGTATGTATAGTTCGCGTGACAATGCAATCTGACGATTTTGAAAAAAATCAAGATGGCGGTTCCAACATGGCAGCCGATTTTTACAATATATTTGTGCTTTTTGGCTTAGCTAAAATGTAGCACAGCTTCTAACTGTCAAAAGGGGTTGACGATTTTTTCTTGTTTATTATTTATAAAAGGAGAAATGTTATAATTTTTGGTTGTTATTAGTTGTAAAATGAGAACTGTCAAACGGTATGCTAGGAACGGTGTTAAGTTAACAGCGATAATTTAACAGAGTTAAAGTGAATTGAGCATAAATGTGCCCTATGCCAGGTAGAATACAATTAGCTGTGTGGCGTCATTCTAAACTCAAAATGGCGGCCAAAACCGAATGGCGGAAGACATAATAAACAAAAAAGCAGAAAATATAACCTATCAACTTCAAATTTTGCACATAATGCATAGTTCGGGTGACAATGGACTATTAATAAAATAAGAAGTATATATTAATAAAATAAGGAGTATTAATAAAATAAGAATATAGGGAAAGAGCGTTCCACCTGCGAGCGTCTGAGAACATTCCCCCTGCCCAAATTCTGTCTGTATAACAAAATTTTTGTTACAAATGCAGATATAATACTTTTAGATTTGAGAAAATTTAATTGATCACTATGTAAAGGCCCCCATACACGGTCAAATTGGATGTACATCCAGATGTTTTTCAAACCCATGCCCGCAACGTATTTTGATCGGCCGACCGGCTCACAATCGATAGTTTTGGTTGCACATCCGCACTTCGATGTACATCCAATTTGACCGTGTATGCGGGCCTTAACTTTAAATTTATTTCATCAAATTTGGCGAATAAGTCAGTCAAATAAGCTGTTTGCTTTTCGATTTCGTCCGAGCCGCGTGGTTACGCGGGAAACATCGCTTTTTAAATTTTAGTAATTTTTTATATGAAAACTTTCGGTCTTTTTCCCGGACCCCCGGTAGTTCTTTGTGCACGCCCAAAAATAATTTTTAATTATCACGGACCGCCTGGATCATCCCACAGACCTCCAGGTGTCCATATGGACCACTTTGGGAATCACTGGTCTACATCGACTGGCTTAATTCTTTGTAGTAGGTATATTCAAGTTGGTTATAACTTCGACTGCTACACACATTTTATATTAAGCAAAGACTTGTTAAAAAAGCTTTGTAACCTCATTTTCACTGTTCTTTCTTTCTTATCGATATAATTGAAATTACTCTTAATAATAACCAATATCAATTGGTTGAACAATTTATGTGGCTAGTAATTATGTGGATTCTTAATTATTTTTATTATTAAAGAAATAGTTTTATATCCTTCTTTCGTAGTAGCTGAGTTGAGAACTTTTTAGCGTTATGCAGTAGACTTTAACTGCTTTTTATAAAAGACTCCAATCACCGATGTAAGTTTTTACAATCACTTATTATTTTTAAAATTTATCGTATCTCTATATTATTTTCAAATTCCGGCACTCTTTAATATAATCCAATATTTAAAAATATCAAAAATTATGACTGGCGCTTAACGCTTTTCTGATTATTTTTTGTGGAAACTCAATCACACAATTTCTGATTTACCTATGTTTTTACAAATTTGTAATAGATATGTTCTTAAAAATGCAGAATTTTAATAATATACAGAGTTTTTAAGCGGTACTTATTTTAAGCATATTACAACAGGACAAACTGGCTGCCAACCATTAAACAATATACACCATCAGAATTTAGCACAAAAAATATATAGAACAACAATATCTTTCCCTTATAAAGATAACTTCAAAATCTTGACAAGCAAAAGGCAAAGCACATATCTTGGGTTATGTTATGTTATATTTTAAATTTTATCTGATTTTATCACAAACAATGTTTATGCTGGTGAAACTTTCCCTCTAGATACTTCTTATCAGATGAGAAATATTGAACCCATTCATTTTTATGACATTTATTACAAACAAAACTCAACCATTACTAATCCTCATTTCATAAACTTTCACCAAAATAAGTGTTGTCACATCCCATAAACTCCCTTACAAAACAACCTATTAAAAAAGTCATTCCCATAAGTACCCTTTATACCCCTTCTTTCTTTATAGCATAACAACAGTCAGCAGCAGGAAAAAATGTAATAATGAAAATCACCGAAAACCTTACATTAAGATAAGTACTGAAAATGCCAATGGGCACAACCCATGCATTCTACGAGTATATTTTTTTCCATTGAACAACAGCAGAGCAAGGACGATAACAGCCTTCTTTTATAGGACCTAATTTGACACGGTTGTGAAAGTCCTTTTTCTCTAAAAATAGCAGAAATGAGATTTTATATCGTGAAACTTTTCTATATGAAGAAATAAAACGCATAAAATTTTATAAGACGTGTAACAAAGTAGAAATAGTCGATATGAGGTGAGCGCACTTCACATAACGACCGAAAAGTAAAAACTTGGTGCGGGGCCATCGTGAGCCGGCGGGGAGGGGGCACAAGATGAATGTTTTCTTATAAAAGGGAGGTGAGTTAAAAAGAAGAGAAAAAAAATCGTAAAGAATGTGCCTTGAATAATGTATGTGCAGTTCAGTGTGTATCTGTGTATCAAAGAAGCTCGTAACACAACCCCTCTAATATCGTTCATGAAAATATTACCTTTCTTTCTCACCCCTCTCTACATGATACACAAGCTAAAAGACGAGAAATTTCACTCTCCGCCATCTAAAGACTCATCTTCAGAAAATTTTATCATCGGGAAATTCAATAGGAATGCGGCCGTATATCAAATTTTGTATATCAAAAATGTCAAAACAAAAAATATGGCCTGACATTAAGGGGTGCCGACCCGATCCGACCCAACCGACCGAGTGAAATAATTTTAAATATGGCCGCGAAAAATATTTCGATATTATATCCTACATTCTCCACCCCTCTCCATACATGACAGGAATCTCAGGAGGTCTGCAAAGAGCCATTTTTTCCAGAAGGGTTGATTGGGCATGAATAAAGGGCTGAGGAGAGCAAACGGCAGAAAACATGGATATCATATCCTTGTGATATCATGAAAAAAGGCAAAGCAAAAATGTTATTTATTACTTTAATGGATACTGGATTATATCTTATGGGATAACGTTACATTCAAGTGAGAGTTGCTCCGATATGCTCGAGAATTTTTTCCTACATTAACTCCCTCACATTGGCCCCGTCCCATTTTTTCTTCAACCCTTCACCGACGTTTATCATTTTTGTTGTGCTGCTGCTGCTACCCCTTTTGGTTTGGTTTCAAATGTTGCAAGTTTTTTTATGTTTGATTATAAAACTATTAGAAATCGGATTACTCATGGCTGTTATGAAGTGCGACACGCAAAATGTGTGATAACTCGAGGATTAGGGGTTTGTTTCATGGTTTCACGGATATAATGTGAATGGGGCTCGATAACGTATCTGACAGAGGCGTGTTTAAGACCCACTTTTTTATGGTGTCATTTGACATTAAACGTGACTTTATGCTATGGTTATCTGATTAAAATGAGGAAACTATAGAGATTAAGTGAATCCTTTACTGGGATGTTATGTTAATTTGTGTTTTTTTTCTTCCTATTGTATTTTGGTGTTACATAAGGTTAACGACACATTCGTTCCAAATAAGAAAAAAAAAATAAAGTTGGGTTAAAAATAGTTTCGGGGTGGATTTTCATTATAGCCATAACTCGTTTCGTTTGATAGCAGGATGGCTTATTAAGAGCACATACAATGGCCTATTTATTAGCATTTGAGAACTTTGAATTGTATATTGCAAGAATATTTCACGATAATTTAAATAAACATTTTGAGAGTATACATTGGTAGGCGTAAACCCGATGAACTATAGAACATTTTTCGTAAAATTGTATTGGTGTGTTACACGTAGGTTTTGTAAAGTAATGCACGTTAATTTTCCTTCAAAATTATTTGATATTATTTGCTAACGATGTGAAAACCAGCGCTTATTATAGTGAATAGGTAAAATAGAGCAAACTATAAACTGGAGCTGATACTAGTTATATAAGATGTGATACGATTAAGCAGAACTAAGAATAACTTCTAATGGAGAATTAAGTGACCTACAACTGGAATGTGACAAGGTTACCCTCTTTCACCATTAGTCTTCAGTAATGTGCTTGTTGAAGTAATGAAAAAAGCTAGGAGATCGCCATCAGGAATCAAATGTGAAATTTTAGAATGATTAGAAGGTCTGGAATACTCAGATGATGTCTCACTTCTAGCGAATTTAATAGAAAGCATACGGAGGATAATAGTAATAGATACGTTAGTCAAACCTTGCCCAAAAAACCAGACGTAAATAAATAAAAAACACTCGTAATGTGACATTTTTTGATCTAGAAAAATAAGAAACACATTATGGAAGTCAACAAAACAGTAATAAGAAATGAAAGAGATAAAAAAAGAAAATGGACGTGGATAAGTCAGACAGTGCGAACATAAAATAGTAGAATAACATTAAGCCATCGAATGGAATCCGCAAGAAAATAGATATGTATGTTGGAAGATCTTACAAGTATCTGGATATGAACATTAATGAAGAAAATCGAAAATCATGAAAAACCTGGACTCAAATTGACAAAATAATTCAACATAGAATCAGATGTAGAAGCTTTATGGAAGTCGTATACCTTCAACAAGGCTCAAGAGCATTTAAAAATATAAAAATATTTGCAGTCAATAAGTTAAAAGATCTGAGAGAAAGTTTTGTCTGGAGTCTTTTAAAAGGTAATCCTAATAAAACAAAGCGCACTCTATAGAAAATAGTGCTTCTTATGCCTAAAAGTAATTAGTGCAAACATTTTCTGAGAGTACGTTAATAATAATATTTAACAGAATCATAACTAATGGTGAAAGAGACTTACAAAGTTAAACAGTATTTTTATGACTGATAGTCCAGTCAAATAAGGCAAAAAAGGGATCAACCACAACCTCGGAATGAGAGGTAATAAGCTGAAAATTTGTATGAACCTTTGTTTTGGCATTCTAAATGATGTGTCAAAAGTCTCATATAATCTCGTGTTCGCGTCTTGAGATATTAGAGGTCAAAGGGCACCAAAATCAGTTTTTCGCAAATATTTCGTAAATTATCGGCTTTACGTAAATTTTGGTTAAGTAAAGTTTGTTCATTAGACAAATCTGCATAAAAGTGTCCTATACCGAATTTACGTGGAACCAATAGTTTTCGAGATAAAGGGCTGAGAAGTCTTGGCATCGTGCTGCATTCGTTTCCGCACCACCTCTGAGGTAGAATGCAAGGGGCGTTTTTTTACATGGTATTCCCGTAGGTCTAATCCATGGGTTACAAGTAATGATAAAGTTTTGTTTATCATCTTTCTATCTCTTCTATTTCCACTTCTGTCATCTTCATCAACACTCATCTCGAAATATAATGAAATTTGGTCGGCGTTATAATCGTTCAACTCAGGTTCAATGGCTGTATATCCTCGGACATCGAATTGAGACACGACTGGCCTCGATAAGAGCCATACGCTACGGAACATGGCAATCCTACTTTTTGCATTCACTTGATACATGCACCTTTGACCCTCCGAAACTTGAGTACAGGGCCGGCGGAACGCATGGGGATGGAAGGAAAAGTGCACACGCACTTTTGCTTTGATTGGGTAAATCCACACCCAAAATATTTCATGTTCACCTCATAACCCAGAACATTGAAGAGCTGTCTAGATCGCTGCGGCAAAAGAACGTGGTCGAAGGGCCGCACACAAGCAAGGCTTTTAATACGAAAACTTATATTAGAGCTATCAAGAACTTATATAACTGTATAGTCTAAACCTTTTTAACTCCATTCGACTAGCCTTTAAAAAAAGGATTGTCTCAGGGACTTGCCAAAAGAAGAATTTCCCCGTAGGTTCCTCATGAGAACCCCATGGGGCAATGGGGCATGCCAAAAGAAGGCTTCTCATGAACACCACACAAAAAAAATCAGCGATACTGAAGTGAATGTGAAGTATGCCTTATCAGTTTCTCATAAGAGCCCTATGAAGCAAACCAAATGAAATGGGGCAATCCCAACATCTGCCTTACGTATTCCGAAAGCATACTCATACAAAGGTTTAGTTTTTGTTGTTACATTGCTTCATATTTCAGGAAATTATGTTGGTGACCATGAAGGGTGTTATTCAACATGCTCTATAGACCGGTTCTGGTTCGATCACAACAGGTCCCGGTTCTGGGGGACCACATTGGTAAAACCACACACGCGTTTAAAAATACATATAAAGTTTTCGACAACGGGGCAGTTGTTACTCACATATCCACGCCGAAATTCTCAAATTAATAAATTGACCGATTAACATGCTCCCCACCCACAATCATTATGCTCTGCCGCCCTTGTTTGAGTAGCCGGTCAGTTGGCTTTATGGACTTTTAGAGGTATCACAACAAAAAGACGTAAGCAAATCCATAATTGAGGGAAAACAGATTGAAAACCTTTATTAAAGATTAGATTGGGAGATTTAACTTGCCCTTATGGGGAGGGGGGCGGGGTTTAAGGTTAATTCGTACGATAAAAGGCATGTTTTTGTGAATTTTTTGTGACGACACAGTTAAAATCTTTTTATTAAAACCAATAGTACATTAAAGTATGACATTTGAAGAATATTGTATAAAATTTTCACGAAGAAATATTTAAAAAAAACGGCAATGGCAGCAATTATTCGGACGTGTCTTGGAAAAAAGTAGAATTGCGGTGCCCCTAATAACTTGGTGCTGGATCATCCGAAATCAAAAAATCAAAGTTCATTCGTTAGATAGTAGTTTTCCCCAAGTAACGCTGGGAGGGTTTTTCGAAAATTTAATTTAACTTTTTTGGAACACTTTGAAGGGAAAAACGCGATTTTTTGCGAAAAAAATCGGCTAATTTGTTATTGTAAAATAAAAATTATTAACAAAATTGAAAAAAACTCTCCAGCGTAACCTCGTAAATTATGTACAGAAATAGTGTTTAAAATTTTAAGAGGATCGGTGCAGTAGTTTTGAAGTTATTAGGGGCATCGACTTTGAAAACGTGAGTTGTGGGGAAAACGCTTGGGAAACTTAATGAAAACGGAGCTAAAATGATGCGAAAATAGGAACGCACGTGTACGTTTGCTCGATTGAATATTTACTGCTACACTAAATTGTTTACTCTACACTGACAAAATGTACAGGTATAGGGACGTTTGTACTTAAGTCGAAATTTCTATAAATAGAACTGGGGGTAAGATTACGTATTATATAGAGAGCGGAACATCTGCCATAAAAAAATGCAAAAAAAAAATTTAATACCTTACCCCCCCCTTAAGTAGTCTCTTTACTTCCACTGAAGTCGTATAAGCTCGAATTGAATATTAAGGAAAAAGACAAAACCTACCCAGCGGGAAATGGAGCTTGATCGGTTGGGGCCTTCCCTTCGTATCCCAGCCCTATATCTTATTTAACATTTCATGATGGCAGTGACGAGTACTCCTTTTACTGCTGCTTTTTTTAGAAGCAGTCACAAAAGTATAAAAAACTTTCTAACCCTCCAATTTATGTTATAGTGGATATGAACACAACTGCAATGTCGACAAGCTTTATATTTTTGTTCACCTTGTGCAATTGCTTTTTCGTCCTTCCGAATGCGAGTGTCGACAGCGGATATACCAAGTGGTCCCCCAACTAAGTACCAACTGCGTTCAATATGCGGCTTAACCACCGCATCGAACGAGAACCGGTCTATGTTTGCCGTTTTTTTAGTTCCATACAATTCCTTAAAGGATCAATGGGAGCATATTAACAGCGCTTCGAATTCGCTTCCCTTAGTAATGCTTCGAATTTTTCCCATTGGGATAGCTTCTGGATTGATTCTGCCAAAAGAAAGATGAGTAGGTACTGAGCTCCAGAGCTAAGCACAAGGGCATGTCTACGTAAGAACTGTTCCATTCGATGTTGCACTATGTAACTTTAGATTCATCCGCGAATAAAGACAGACAATTCGGTATTTGTATTTAATGCCCTGAATGAACTTATTCTTAAGTTACCCCAAATTTTTTTTAGTTAAAGATATTTTAGAATTTCAAAATCCTTGAAGGGCCCCCAAACATATTTTAGCCCCAGGCCCCGCAAGGTGATGTGGCGGGCCTGGGTACATGTTTCAAGTGAATGCAGAAATGTAAGATTGCCTTGTTCCGTAACGTAATGACTCTTGTCGGGGCCGTTCGAAGAGATCAGAATCAAAATCCTTCATGGACTCTCTTCATAACATGGTGCTATTAACTATCATATTAACTAGTTAGAACGTGCTAGCGCTCCTGCCATAAAGCTCATGAAGATTAAGGGGACTTACTGTGCAGTTGCAAGGCTACAAATCGTTGAACAATTTGGCCATCCTTCTTTTTTGCAAATGTTACTAAGTACACAATAATCATTTAGGTTGCACTGTTCAACACATTTTACTTACTGTTCCAATCGCTCTCCACTAGAATCCGATGCTTCTTCAACATATAGGTATGATGTGCGTAGATGTTATTAGCCCTTATTTCTTTGAGAGGATTTAAAAAGGGACCGTGACTGTCAACGGATGATGTCAGGCAGTACCTACTGCTTCCATTTTTTCTAAACAATAAACTGGACGAAATTTACTTACACAATATTTGGTGTCAATACAATGACGTCATATGTATGTAACAGAATGCCTGGAAGTGTAAACCTTTTTCTTATGAACTAAATTATGCACATTTAAAATATATACATTGTATATTAGTTAGTTATATTAGTTTTTTAACCAAGTTGAGTCTCTATTGTATTCAACTTATTTTTGAATTGTGATATTAATTGTTATTTGACTATCCTTTCAAATTCAGCACTAATCCCCTTTTCACCTAATTTTATCTCAATTGGCCTGGCGTAAAATGACATAGAACCAATCAAGCTATGATTATCATGTAGTTTTCCCACACTTTTGTTTATCATATAAAAACATAATTCATTGGCAAAATTTCTCCTTAGTAGGCTAAGCGCTTTTATCTCTTCATCAATTGGGCCGGAGATAGTTATAGAAAATGAAGAATTAGTAAAATACGGAGCGACTTAATATATCTTATATGCAAAAAGCGGTAATTTTAAACATCAAAGACTATTGTCAAAATTTTTGTGTAATATTTTACCCACAAAATATTTTTCACTTGGGAAAAAAGAAAATGCATAGTTCATAAATCAAATCGCTCGAGTCAATATAAACAAAACGAAAAAACTGTTACCCATCACTTATTAACAATACGTCTCTAATAAAGCAAGGTATTTGGTCCTTTGTCATTGTTATTATTCACAGCTATTCAATAATTTTTATTTATCATTTTTATATTTTAATCAGTTTCCAAAAATAAAAAAAAATATTAACAAAATAAAATAGAAGAAAAAAAGAAACTTTCAATGGTGTTATAAAGCCATTCGCCAGGTGATCATATAAGCAATTTACAAACATAATTCCGTTATAGGTTTTTGGTAACATGGAAGAAGAAGTAAAAAGTTTTTAAAATATCTAAAATAAACCGCAAGAATATTTTCATAATCCATCAGCTTTGAATAAATCCCATATGCCAGACAATAAAGCCACCGAAAATCGATTTATTTAATTGGAATGCAAACAATTTTTTGAGTTGTGTTGTTTTTTTCTTCTACTTCATCCGAGAGATTAACATAAACTTATCAATGTTACAGTAAAGGAAAAAATGTTCAATATTGAAAAAATTAAAATGAGATAAAATTTATAAATTTTTTGTGTGTATGGAATTGATATACAAAACACGGAAAAAACATGTAGGGATTTTCTGTTTGTGAATTATGAGTCGTGTATTAAGTTGACTTCTTTATAATTAGTCGCAAGTATTCGAGAGTTATTTTTTCTTCGAAGAATAAGAATTTTTTCATTCATTAGGAATTTCCTACTGGGAATAAAAAATGTGTGTGTGGGGAGAGAAAGAGAAAAAAAGGAAGAATTAAAATTAGTTTATGCAAAGGAATGTTTAATTGGAAATTTCCCAGCACGATGGCATATCTCGTCTTGAGGCATAACTTTTAAAAGCACAGCGGGTGACCTTACTAATATTTATATAATTTAACGTCTATTTATTCAGCAGCACCTTCCCTTTCCATATTAAATGGCAGAAAATCCAACAATAAAAGAATAAACAAGCGCCTAAGAAACAGCTTCTAAGCAAATTCATTTAGCGTAAAAATAACATTGCTAAAGCCCCAAAATAACCACCCACCCTCTGTGCTCTAAAAAAGCAAACAAGCCCGCAAAATCTCGCTCAACTAACATTCACACCCCTAAAACCTAAAATTAAGCGTGTCCTTCCATAAATGAGTGTTTGGTTTCTGTGGTGTTATCTTCCATAAACTTTTAATGTAATAAATTGCTCTGCATTATTTAACCCGTGGGGAGGGGCGACACAAACAACACAACTTACTCAAGGATTTAAGGAACGCACAACAGAAAAAAAAACCAACAAGAAAAACTCACACCAAAACCAAAAGAAAACTTTTTGTCAGTCTAATCCCTCGGCAGCCAAAGGATTTGCATCCCGCACCAGCTACCATGTCCCTAGACGCAGAACGGAATTTGTGGATCGATATGTGGCATATAATACGAGGGAGACAATGCTTGTGGATTGTGGAATGGAATGAAGCCCAGAATTGGACATTAAAACCTCTTATCATCATAAATTACCCCTTTGAGCACTCCTTCTTGGATTTCGTTTTCTCTAATTGTGAGGATATTTTTTTTTCTTCCTTTCGTTTTTGTCTTTTTATCCATCCGGGGTTTCTACTGGTGTGCGTGGCTTGATGAGAAAATAAAACTCTCAGGGAAATGGAATTTTCTTTAAATTATGTGTTTGATTTTCCGACGGTGGAAATTGTTCATGCGCAAAGTCATTCTGAAGCGATCAATACTACGTTTGTACGATGGCGAATGTGAAACGTGCCTGGGGGGTTGATGGCAGGTTGGAGCAGCGAGGGAGAAATTCATTTCTTTTGGCTTATTTCGCAATATGTGTGCGGGGCACAGAATTTTAAAGTTTCGCAAATTACAATTAATTCACTATAAAAATGTAATTCTTTTCACATTTATGTTTATGAAGTAGATACCATCTTGACAACGCCAAATTTGATTGCATAAGGAGGTCTTAAAATTAAGCATGCTTTAAATTCTGCTCTTTTATGTTAAACTAACCAAAATAAATTAGAGGAAGATGCACATTTTATGTATTTGCCCAAAAACGTGCTTCGACTTTTGATAAAAACGAAACCAACCCGAAAATTCCAAACCATTGATCGATCGATAGTATGCAATTCGTTATTCAAACTTGCAGTGATATAGATTCTCACTTGTCTTGAAAACCACATTTCAGTATTTTTTTCCGTATTTTTCGAGGTGGAGTGTTTCTCCATAAATTCGTCATTTTCATCGGTTTACAAAGAATTAAGACACTTATAAAAAAATTTATCGATTTGCAAATTTTATCGATTTGTCTCCATCGATTTAGGTAGATCATTAGTACACTTTCAATGTTTTTCTGTTCCCTATTTTTTTTACCTTTTCTTATAGAAAAGCCATTTCTTTTCTTCAAAAAATCTTGCGTGACTAAATCCCCTTTAACATTGATGCTGTTTATACTAACTTCAGCAAGGCCTTCAGCAAGTAAACTATCATATGGTTTACCAGATTTAGCGCTCGAATGTGTAAGATCATACCTCAGCGGAAGAACACAGGTTATAAGATTTCAAGGATTCCTTTGAAATAAAATGGAAGTAACTTCTGGTGTTCCCCAGGGTAGGCATCTTGGCCCTTTTCTATTCAATATTTTCATCTTCGACCTGTCCGAGAAATTAGAGAATATATGCGCGTCATTTTAACGACCTCAAAATATATAGTCCCAAACTGACGTATCCTTTATTCAGTCGAAACTCAATGCATTACAAGACTTATGCACCACCAAAAAATTACATCTTAACACCAGCAAATGACAAGCAATTACAGTCGATCTAGATGTTGTCCTAGACAAGAAACTTAGTTTCAATTTGCACTTTGCTTTGTAGAAGATCTAAAAAATTCGGCAATGTATGCGTTTCAAAAACACTCTTCTGTTATCTAGCCCTCTCTATTCTAGAATGTGTATCCTATCTGGGATCCTATATTTCTTGTAAGTAGCAACAAGATTGAATCAATTCAAACAAAATTTCTTCGTTTTGCTCCGAGAAATCTACACGACCCAAAGTGACTATCAAAGCCTACCACCCTACACGGGGAGTTTTAAAGTGTTGGATGTCATGGTGCTTTTTGGTAGGAAAAAATTTCTTATCGCATGCCTCACCCTAAAAGTTCTTAACGGGAACCTTAAAGTTCAGCTTCTGTCGGATATGATTAAGTTCAACGAAGATATTCGACATACAAGGCATGCGAAACTACTTAAGGAATAGCCGCATCGTACCGATTATGCAAGAACGAACGCGTCAACACATGCTGTATGGTATTTAACATCTATAGATCATGTTTTCCTCTTTATTAAATAAAACATCCTATGAAAAAACGTAGATCCCTTCTGACATCCTAATATTAGTAAATCCCCAGAAAAGTAGATAGAAGGAAGGACTTTATAATTGCATCCATACGAATACGAACAAATTTCCCCGGTGAACCAATTTTTCTATTTTAAAAAAGAAATCATGTTTTACCAAATCAAATGAATACCGCGGCTGACAGGTTGAGATGAACGATATTCTTTGCTACTGCTGGCAATAAGAACTTCTGGTCCTTGGCAAGTTCGATCAAGAAAAGTTATACTATATCCACTAAACCTTCCTTTATTTACAACGAAGAAGGAATAATAAAAAACCTGACTCCAACAACCCCTCTAAATACATCCCACTAGCATTCTCTCCAAAGGCATGTGGCTTAACAACATATTAGACGATAACCAACACTGGTGTAGAGCGAAACGGTCTGCTCGGCATCTACTAGCACGACTAACCGCACACTTCAACCAAGGCATGCACCACTTCAGTAAATCCGGTCTTGTTTCTCTAAATATTTCCTTTGCCAGTGAATAAAACCTGGATTTGTAGGCTAAACTTGAAGATAGTATTAGATGTCGCCGAATCTCAACTTTTCAACATCTCTACAAACGTTCCACAGGTCTCAATTCTATCACCAGCTATTAACCCTGACTTTTCATAAGATCAACTCCTCAATTCGCTCTAATCTATTTCACAGTTTCGCTGGTGTCTCTCCACTCTGCGTCACTAACTTCGATAATGCAAGACAGCTACGCGCCAGATCTTCAATCAACAGGGATATCGAACTCATTCTTGATTTGGGCCGAAGGAATCGTATTGTATCTTCAATAAAATCTGCATCAATCTTCCTTCCGTTTCCACATTTTTAAAATGCTTAACGAAAAACCAATTTAAAGTAAGAGAATTTTCAAGCTTCACAAGACCTTTCTAAAATTTTCGGAAATCACTGGGATTGTGTATCACAACTTTGGCCCTCTCATGTATACGCCCTTTATCAAAGATCTGTATGAAATGACTAGTGCTGCACACGAGGCGAGATTTGTCTCGAAATCGTCTCGTCTCGTCTCGTCTCGTCTCGATTTTCGAGACGAGACTTCCAGATTAAAAATCGATACGAGACCGAGACTACCATTCGATATCTCGCGAGACATCTCGAGGTCTCGAAATCAAATCGTTATTTTGAATTCGTATGGACAGCAACTATTTCAGTATCTTCACGCTGCGTTCTTTGACGAGCACAACATTCGGCACCAATACATGACTTGAGCAAGCTGCGGAGGCAAGGCGCAGAGTCCATTCGAAAACAGAAGAGGTATTTTACTGTCATTTCATTTCATTTCAACGCATTTAAAACGAAATGCGTTGAAATTAAATGACTAAAATATATCTTCTCTTTTGGAACGGACTCTACTTAAATGTAACTCTACACAAATTAGAAATTAACTTTCGATTCATTGATCCTCTCTACCCCGCCCTGGTGCAACTGCAAAAGGCAGATTTACGTGTCTACGTCCGGGGAGTGACTAGCATGGAAATATAAGGAATATTTGTATACAATTTCATTAATATGGCACATATTGATATTTCTCGAAATACAGAACACTGAGCAATTTGTATTATTGACAGTGAAATTTGAGACGAGACGAGACCTGCAAATACCCATTTTTTCGAGACCGAGACGAGACTGGGCCAAATCTCGTCTCGTGTGCAGCACTAGAAATGACCATAAATACCCAATACCCAATCACATAGTAAGCCTCCTAGTACTTGTGATTCTTCAAGAGATGCATTACAGCCAAGGTACCGAACAAAAGTTGCAGTTTTCCTTTCCACACACAATAAAGTCTAGGAATTCATTCGCTAGACTAGAACTTAAGTGTTTTAAAAGTGTCGACAATGTTAATAAAATGAGTGACGTCAAAATAAAACGTTTAAAGCCCGGGACACACATATCCGCACCGCAGGACGGCCGAGTGTTGGACGACACACGGAGAGAAAGTAAACAAGTAAAATTTTACCAGTCAGTCCCCACATTTCCGCGCGTCCGTCTCCGCATCGCGCCAAATTTTACTTGTTCAATTTCTCTCCGTGTGTCGTCCAACACACGGCCGTTATGCGGTGCGGACACGGTGCGGATATGTGTGTCCCGGGCTTCAACCACTTTGAAATAAAACACTTTTAAAAGCTCAGATTTGCTGTGCCGGTAAAGTAAAGCTGAGTTGGAATTGGTTATTCTTTTATTCTTCTCTTTACTTTCATTCCGACTAGAACTTGCTACTCCGACATTGGGCTTTAGAACGAATCATCGACAGTACAAAGTGGCTTACCTATAAGGTATAGTCTTCATTATAAAAAAATTTAAAGGTCTATTCCCACCTTAGCTGGCTGGCCGGTAGTACCATCGTATCAATGCGGAATCATGAATCCCAGTTCTAAAGGACTGCGTAATTTACTCTGAAATGCGCCATTTGCTATCTAGATTTGCGCAAAATTATCCTTATTTTCTGGTGTCCTCAATAAAAATTGATGCTGCTACGAATACTGACCAGTATTTAACGGCTAATAACCATAGATATACTATAATAACCATAGATATACTATATTATATTATGTTGCTTAAGGCGGTGACACACTGTGCAAACACTGCAGAGTCCTGGATTAGAAGATTATATGGCCTATAGTTCTATCATGGAATGCAAGTTTGGACAGCAGACGCATTTGTAAGAGACTCGGGTATTATCGCGACAGGTACTGATTTCGGTAATTGAAACAGGAGCGGATTTGTTTGCTAAGTTTATTGGCAGAAAGACTAAATCAAAAGAGCTCTCATTTCTTGCTGTATATATGTAACACTATTCACAAATAAGATAATAAAATTTAATATCAAAAAATTATCGTATCCTTTGTATCCATATGCAAATTGGTGTAAATTTAATTATTGAAATCTTCAAAATATTAATGAATTTTTTTATTACCTTCAAAATTACCATAAAAACATAATTGAAATTACAATTTATTTATTACAACAACGCTAGATCCATCAAAAAATCCATTCTAATGTGCAACGTTGCCAATTAAATTATCTATTACAGGTAATAAAAAATCCCATTATAACCATTTCATAACAAAAAGTATCACGAAGGGACTATATTATTTCTGTCCAAAAAAACCCAGTCAAACCCAGCACAATTCTATATTGCGATAATAATGTCGATAAAAGAACAAAATCCTATCATAAAACTGATGGGAGACTTTTTGGTTCAGATGGAAATTACCTTTTAATTGGACCGGGAATTAAGGTGATACGTATCTATATGACTGCTGTAAAATGAAAGAAACTCAGTCAAATTTATGCACTTACGAATTTTAGGCTGTTATCAGTACTGGAGTTTAACAACACGCTTGGTTTCTATTATTATTTTGATAACGTAAGTAACTACTAAAGTAATAAATCTAGCTTCAGCTCAGTAAATGATCGTGTAAAAATAATATCACATGCATTGCTAATAGTTTTACCGAAGACTCAACCTAAATTTTATTTAAGAACATTCTAAATGGAAACTAGTCCATTGTTCCACGTAATTTATTTGATTCGTTCTTTCTATTTTTATAAAAACACAGATATTAAAGCATTTTCCTCGTCCCAAGTCAACTTCCCTCTGTTAGAGAAAATAAAAAACATAAATAGAGAATTAATTTCCTCGAGGAAAATATTTTAATCAATTTTAGAATCGCTATTGAGCAACGGCGGCGGCCAAGATTTGTTAATTTGCAACAAAAGTTTATTTATTGGAGCTCGCCTCCGTAGTGTAGATCGAAAAGCTGGACTTGTGCTCGTGTAAATGGGGGCAGATGACATATCGTGCACTGCCACTCGGGGACGTAAATCAATTTTCGTTAATTTAAACAAATTCAAAGTTTGTCGCTAATTGGAGTTAATTCCCAGCGTAAAAAGTGGTTTCCATGAAAGTGGAATAACTCAAATTAGAAGGGAGCTTGCCTGGCCAGCAACAATGTTGCCAGTAAATAGATTATTTTCTTCTCGTCTATGCGTTTTATCTCCGTGCTGCGGCTGCTGTTGTCGTTCTGGTCGCTTTTATCGATTGGCGCGGCATAAACAATTCGCTGTGTAAACAGGCGCTCTTTAATCTACTTTTACTCGATTAAGATTTGAGATTTTTTTTAAAACAGGAAATGAAGTTGTTTACAATGGTGCTGCGCGATCGGGGCGAGCAAGAGAAAAACGAACTGCAAAAATAATTTTGGTAATTGGATACCTCCGTTTAAATGTTGGCCATATATTAGCCCATGCACAGTTAAGCAATTCGCTTCACACAGTTTCGATGTGGAAAAGGTAAGAAGGAAATATCGGGACTTCATTAAAACAGTTAAAGACATTTCGACAAAAAATTTAACAGCGACTATAAAATTGCCTTTACGATCACTTTACGACAGTCGGGATAATCGCTTCCTCTTTTGCAGCGCTCCTCGCTTCGCCAAAAGAATTTGACCGGACTCGGTCTGCTCTGTGACAATTACGTTTTGACAAAGAATCAAAAGAGGGCAGCATCATAGGCGACAAGACGACAAAATTCGTCACTCTCTGTCCGGCCAAGGGGCAACTAGTGTCGAATTCACACGCAGCTATTTTTTATTGCAATAAATCACATAGTTTTATGCCTTGTAAAACGAATTTACGACCTGCAATTTTAATTATGCTGTTGGACATTCTTGTGTGCGCTGCACTGTTTAGTGCCGAGGCGTGATTTTCTGGCTACCCAACAGAACAACAACATAGGCCCTTTTATGACGGCAATGTGACGAGTTAGTCACAACATTACTGCACTTGAGGAACATGTTGCCGTCGGCTCCACTTTCATTGCCATGGTCGTATTTTTTTACTTTTTCTGGTTCGGTCTGTTTGTTTTTTTGTTTGTTGTTATTATTATTATTATTATTGTTGCTATTCTTTAATTTCAAGCGATGACATTCTCTTTTCAAGACCAGCTCTGCTTTAAAGATTGCCGGTCGTCCCTTCTCTAGGGGTTGACATTCAAATGCTTCTGTTCGTTCCATTCAAAGAGGAGCCTCTTCCACGCATACACACGGAACGGAACAATAAGGGTGAAAATATTACCCATTGCTAGACAGGAGCTGGCTGACTACTATACTGGCAGCAGCAGCAGCAAAGAAAAAAAGACGGCCTAGCACTGACACGAATGTTTATAGTGGAAATGTAATAACAATATAGACGTCGAGTAATCCCCTTACGAGAATTGCAAATTTCTGAGAGCTTATAACGAGATATACGCACGTTGGCTTTAGTTTTCAAGTTGGTTTCTAGATGCTTTCGTAAGGTTAGGCTCTCTTCTAGGGTGTGTATAGACATGAATGTCTTCTGAAAGTGTCAATAAAATGTTGAAGAGCTTTGGATATAGCTTTGCCGATTGGATTTAACTTAGTGCAGATGGTTTTTTTTCTTCTCTTTTGGACGGAAGGTAAAATAGTTTCTAAATTGGTTTTCTTTTAGTTTTGCGGGTTTGATTTGGAGGGTTTTAAATTTTTTTTAGCATATCTTTAACATTTAAAGGACAACGAACGCGTTTTGTTTTCACTTAATACTTTTCTTTCTGTTAAGGGACGAAAAGAACGACAACTTCTTGCGAAATTATTCTAAAAACATTTGGCTAAAATTTAAGAAATTACCAAGAATGTAACAATTTTTTAGTGCTCCTTCAAGTCTAGTAATCTAATAATTCTCGAAGTTCTGATAGACCAAGAGCCAGCGACGTATTTTGTGTTGTCATTTCATCCCTCATGAAAATTTCCACACTAAATCTTATATGCCTGCTTAACAATAAAACATACTTCTGGCAGCCCCCTGTGGCCGGGATGAACTACCCCAAAATTACAAAGAGGGTAAAAAATAAAGTTCAATTTTGTTATAGTATTACTCATGAATTTTCTGGAGATCATTTTTGATAGTATTCTCTATTTATAAAAATTAATGCCAGAACATTTACCCTTCACCTAATGCTTGCCAGAACGCTCTAAATATTTATTTAAAGGGGTTTATTGCATAAATAGTCCAACGCGAACGGGGGTGTTCCAACATAACACCATTAAGAAAATCGAACCCTACATGTATTTTGGGTCACTGATTACCAAAATCGGGGTCCTGCGGTCCTAAAATATGGGCGTCGTCCTTAAAAACGAAAAAAACACCCCTTTTTAAGGGTTGTTCGCGACAATTTCTATAATAATGAAAAATAATCCAACGAAATACACTTTTCTCAATATTTATTTGCGAAGGTGGTTGATTTATATTAAATCAAGCCAAACCTTATAACAAGGGATACTCCTAAAGGGTAAAAACCACCCCTAAATCAACTGAAAATAAAAAAAAATTGTAAAAATTTTTTTTTCAAGTTTATGCTCCAAATTCGATTTTATGAGTATTGTTAGCCAAAAATAAATTATTTTCAACCCTTAAGGGGTTAAACTACCCCTACAACTTTAGAAATCAACTTTAAACAAAAAAAATAAGCAAAAATTTTTTTTCTGCTTAATTATATTCAACACTTTACCCCATTAAGTCAGCCAAAAATTTTATTTTTTATGAAATAATTATTAAAACATTTGGAAAATTTATTTAAAATTTAAATTGGAACCTACGAAAAGAACATTTTTTCAATGTATTTTTTTTGTTTTGATTTAGGGGTGCTTTAATCCCTTTAAAAGGGGGTAAAATAAATTTTCCAAATGTTTTAATAGTATTTCATCAAAGATAATATTTTAATGTAAAATAAAAATTCAATTTTTTTCAAATTCAACTTTAATGTAGAGTTTTACCCCCTTAAGTGGTGAAAATAAATAATTTTTGGGTTACAATACTCATACAATCGAATTTGAAGCATAAACTTGAAAAAAAATTTACAAATTTTTTTATTTTCAGTTGATTTAGGGATGGTTTTAACCCTTTAGGATTATCCCTTGTTTTAAAGTTTGGCTGATTTAGTATAAATCAACCACCAAATCGCAAATAAATATAAAAAAATGGATTTCGTTGGATTATTTTTCATTATTATAGAAATTATCGCGAACAACCCTTAAAAAGGGGTATTTTTTTCGTTTTTAAGGGTGACGCCCATATTTTAGGACCGCAGGACCCCGATTTTCGTAATCAGCGACCCAAAATACATGTAGGGTTCGATTTTCTTAATGGTGCTATGTTGGAACACACCCCTTCGCGTTTTGAATGGACTATTTATGCAATAAACCTCTTTTAATAAATATTTAGAGCGTTCTGGCAAGCATTAGGTGAAGGGTAAATGTTCTGGCATTAATTTTTATAAATAGAGAATACTATCAAAAATGATCTCCAGAAAATTCATGAGTAATACTATAACAAAATTGAACTTTATTTTTTACCCTCTTTGTAATTTTGGGGTAGTTCATCCCGGCCACAGGGGGCTGCCAGAAGTATGTTTTATTGTTAAGCAGGCATATAAGATTTAGTGTGGAAATTTTCATGAGGGATGAAATGACAACACAAAATACGTCGCTGGCTCTCCCTCTATGAAGGGATGCAATACTCATCATTCTCATCGTAAAAAAAGGGGGGGCGATTACTGTGCACATTTTGTAGTAGTTTTGCATAATGCCGGGGTAAAAAAGGTAAACACTTTCGGGATGTTATCAAAATTAAAATTTCTTAGGTAAGACGAACGTGTTTTTGTATAATCTAGGTAATGTGCATAGAGCTACAAATTACATATATCGATCGAAGTGTAGATATCGAAATATAATATTATTCTAAATGGCATATGATTATTTTTTACCTCATGAAGCATAGACAAATATTTTTAATTGTATTTGCACATATTTAAAGGGGAGAAGTTTTTTTAAGATTTTCCCTAAAATGTATTTGCTTGAAAAAAAGGGGACTGTTTAAGAATAGCTTAAATAGGTTTTTTTTTAACATAGCCCCTTTTAAAATATGCCTAAAAAAAGTTTCTCAGTTTAAATTTTTGTCACGTATTGGGGTCATCTTTTGGTTATAATTTATTAAAGTTCGGAAAAGTTTTTTTGAGTATTTGAGTACCTACTGGAAAATTAAGAATCATCAGTTCAAAATTTATTTGAGCTTTATTAAATCAACTATGTATGTTCTTTGATCACTGACCTTTTGCTACTTTTCTGGTAGACCAATTCTTTCGTCATTGTAGAAATACCAAAACTTTTATATTTTTCGATTGAGAAACTGTTCTAAGTGATTTTGAATGGGGTCTTAAGACCGCTGTTCAAAAATTTAATAGTCTAGCGTAGTCGGATTATGTGAATTTATAAATGTATGGTGGAATCCAAGATAAATATTCGCCAACTTTGGTCTGGGATTATTACGATGGAAAGGAATTTCGTTCATATAGACGCTTCTGGTCGCTTTTATCAATCATCTACTTCAATTGTTTTATATGATGGTAATAGAAGAGATCAAATATAAATCAATTCAACTGTGCAATCTGTAGAGGCATATCTATCTATAGAGTAGACCGCGCATATAGAACATATTCTACTTCTCACTGCTGCCAATAATGGCATCCACATGAAAACAAAAATAAGAATCTACAAAACGATTATACGCACTGCAACTACGTATGGGTGTAAAGCATGGAGTATCTGCCATAATTCTGGTTATATTCGAGAAGAAAGTTCTCCGAAGGATAAATGACCCAGTGAATGACGTCAATGCGTGGAGTATACGCTATAATCACGACTTATATGACTTATACCAAGAATGTGAACTATCAATATATGCCAAGCCTCTGTGTTTACGGTGAGCCGGTCATGTTCAAAGAATGCATTATTCAAGGATGCAGAAAAAAGTCCTGATTCTACTACCGGATGGGAAAAGACTAGTAGGCACCCCACGATCAAGCAAAATTCTCAATAGAACAAACAGAGAGACGTCTAGATGAAGAAGTTGATGGAGGCCAATGCTCGAATTGGACTGTAGAGCCATCGAAGAATATATACAAAGCTTCATCATACCCTTACACTCCCCATATAAACACGTAGTTTTGTCTTTTTTGCCCTCAACTTGAGGTTTGCCATACCGTTGGCGGAGTTCACTTCAACATCGACCACTATTTTTCTATTTACACAGATCAAGCTTTTAACCAATTCTTTAACAATGTCGCAGTGGCGGACTAAGCCCGTCAGAGGCCCGGGGCGGCAAAGCTGAATGAGGCCCTCAGCGTAAGAAGTCGATGTAATTTTAGAAGCCTTTTATTCAGTTGCCATTTGTATGGACAAGTGTGTGTATATGTTTATTTCCCAGTAGGAAAAGCATCGATTCCGAAAGTCGTACTAAAGGCAAGTGTCCACTATAGTTTTTTTTCGGTAGAATGTAGAGCGTAGAGTGTAGAGCTCTACCTGTAGTAAGTACTCTACAGCGCTTCTCTACCACTCCACCGCCCGTAGAGTTGATCTAGAGAAATTTTGAGTAGAGATCTACCACGAGCTCTACAGACTGAGTACACTGCAGATGCGTTTTTCTCTACTGTAGAGTCGTATGGTAGAGCGCGCAACTGCGGCCATCAACTTTTGCATCTCATTTCATTTCTCAGTTATTCAGAGATGCGTACGTACATATATTGTCTAAAAAATTTAAAGGAAATTAATAGAAATCAAAAAAATAATAAAATGAGTTTTCCCCAAAAGAAGGCAAAAGAAGGAAAGGAAATGTTGAGAGCGAGATTGGATTGCGAAAAGAAAACAAAACGCTGGAATGTACCGAGAATTATGGAATGAGCTCACGGAAGAAGATACATCTTCATACCAAAATTTTCTGCGTATGTCGTATTCGAATTTCGTTGTTATTTAACACGCCGATGCAGTGCCGCGGCTGGCATATGTGCTGGGTGTGCAACTGCACAAGGTCCCGCGTGTTTGGGACACCGCGAGCGAAGCGAGCAAAACATTTTTTTGGCAATAAAAATCATTTGAATTCTTTATTTGCATTTTTACTTCAATGAATGGGTCATACAAATCAGCATATGGGTCATATCAGACGAACTCGCGTCACACTAAATATTACATGGGGCCCATTTTCCATAATTCTGTCGCGGGGACGGGTCTTTATGACAGAAATTTTTTTTTGGAGACTCTGGGGCCCCTCGCTGAATTTTTGCACAGGGCCCCCAATTGTCTGGCCGCGGCACTGCGCCTATGTACAACAATTCGAAGCGCAGTCGAAACGCAAATAAGAATGAATACTGTAGAGAGAAAAACTCTATCAAACATGCTTGTTAGAGCGTAGAGCAGATGTAGAGCTCTACCAAACACAAAAAAATTGCGTATACACTTTATAGTGTAGAGTGCAGAGCGCGTAGAGTGGGTGTAGAGAGCATGTGTAGAGCTCTAGACGGTGTATACACTTCTCTACGCATCTCTACGCGAGAGTTTTCTCTTGCTCTACGCAAAAAACTCTATAGTGGACACTAGGCTTAAGTTTACAAAAACTCCTCTTGCATGATGCAACCGAGATGAAAATGGTCAAGAAGTATTGAAGTATATGTAAGCGATGTAGAGAGGTAACGATTCAGTAAAGACCCATTTTAATAATTACATGCTGTACTTATTTGTGTCTACGGGAACATTGTACGCGACCTCCGACTCCAAAGTACCACTTAGGTAGGCACTGCCCTTATTTTAAAAGCCTTGTTTAGGATTTGATCAAGGGAACTTGTAGACATTTGGAGGCCCCAGGAACCAGAGGCCCGGGGCGGACCGCCCCCTCCGCCCCCCCCTTAGTCCGCCACTGCAATGTCGTAAATGGTTACATGTCAACACTGCTTGGAATTCCCAAGATTTGATCTACTTTTTTCGTAACATGTCGGTTCGACCCTTATTCTGAAACATAGATTTCGTCTTTTCTATATTACCCGGCTAGCATTTTAAGGGGGGCATATGGGGACCCTATGAGGCTAGCCCACTGCCTCATGTGATCCTCGTGTAGATTGTATCTTTATGTAAGCTTTATGAGTAAAATTAAAGCTTAAGGTTAAAGCTTTATAAAAAGCTTTCCGAATAGGTAAGGCAGATGTTGGGATTGCCCCATTTCATTTGTAATAAGGTTTGCCTTTCGGGGCCCCTATGAGGAACTGATAGGGCACACCTCACTTCAGTTTCGCAGATTTTTTCTTTGTGTGGTGCTCATGAGGAATCTAAGGGGAATGCCCTCTTTCGGAAATCCCCTTATTGGCCACCAGGGGCCCTCATAGGGAACCAACGGGAAAATCCCTCTTTCGGCATGCCCCTCATTTGCCACATGGGGCCCACGCTGCATAAGGCATGCCCCTTTTAAATGCTACCCGGGTATCCATCTGATTGCTATTTCTTTGCATATGTTTTTCCTTTACACAGATGGTCACTGAACTCAAAAGTATATTGTCTATGTTTTCAAAGAAATATGTCTAATTCTTGGTAAATCCTCTGCCCAAATATTTTCCATATAAAGGCCCCCATTCACACACAGGCAGGCCATGGCTTGAAGATTTCTCGCCTTTAGGCGCCCATTACACGTTCATGCAAGCGTCAATCAATTCTGATTGATGGAAATCAAAATATACACAGAATTACATCAGTCATCACTTTTGAAGACGGTAGGTTTTCCGTCAGCCATAGCAGTGACGGTGGTAAAACTGAAAGCAAAACTTATCGTCTAATGGGCGTCTTAGGCCAAACATAACCACACACTCACCGATCGCCAACTGGATGGGGCCTGCAGTCTAGGAAAACTGACAAAAATCTTTGTGTGAAGGCATTTATCCTCAGTCTGTGCCTGAAGATCTGAACTTCTATTCAGTTTTAAATTTTCGTTGAAGCCAAGAACATTTTTGCAATAAAATTCACAACCTGTGTCGTCTATTGGGAACTGTCATCTTCGCCTGTGTGTATGTAGGGTCATAAGGTCACCTGCCGTCCACGGTCTATCAGGCGGATGCCTCAAGTCCTCATGCCTCAGTCAGACTGAGTAATGTGTGGTTTTCATCGAGCTGTGCTTGCCGACCTGGTCTAAAAGACCGTGACCTACGGGCCGAATAATAAAACAAATCTGATCGGAGTAAACCTAGGGACGTCAACGGCCGAAAACAACGGCTGTAATGTGCGAATGAGACTAGCGAAATAATTGTTTGAAAAATTCGGCCGTAAAAAATTCGGCCGGATCGGCTGCAGTGTGAGACCAGCCTAAGCGATCTAACACTTTTTCACTTGTCTCCGCTATATATGATGAAAGCAACTGGCTGCCGCCTGGACTTTTTACAAGCTTAAAGTAATTAATGAAGCCGACATAATTATTATTTAATAAATAAAATTCTGTACTATCTCAGCGTACACCTGGTCACAACCTTTATACATTTTAAAGATATTAGGTCTGTTCGGCCACTGGAGCAGAAAAAATCAGGAAATCAGGTGATGATATACGGGTCAATGTATTAACTCAATTCTTATGTCATTGATAGCCCAAGGGAGGCACCAGAATGAAGTTTGCGGGAGAATTGAGTCAATGCACTGAGCCGGGTATTATCACTGCAAATCCAAGTGTTTAGCAGGTGTTTAGAAATAAAATACTCTAGTGTTTTATTTCTAAACGAGAAAGCATTTTAATGGTGGGAAGTGTTTATTTTTAAAACAGCAGAAGCGGTTAATGCACAAAATCTAAACGCTAAAGAGTTTTATTCTTAAACACGTAAAGCGTTTAACAGAAATTAAATGCTTACCAAAAAATTATAACCTAAGCACAAGTGTTTAAAAGTAAAACACTTATTCGCCAAATAAACATTTAGGAAGGTAAACACTTAGATATGATAAAACACTTATGGGGAACTAAACGCTCTAGAGTTTTATTTTTAAACGGTAAAGTGTATAGCGGTTGGGAATTGTCTCTCTAAAAATGAAATACTACCTGATCCTTTTTTAAGGTACTTTTTTCAGAAATAAAAAAAATAAAACATTTAATTTTATCGGGTAATTTTTATTATCACACAAAAGAACTATAATTTTAAGAACCAAAAAAGTTATTGTATTTTGCATGTAAGCTTTATGAAGAAACCAAACAAAATCACTCAATTAACAATACTTACACAATAATGCTTGAAAATAAGTTTCTATAAAACTTATATTTTTTTGAATTTATCCCATGAAATGAATAGGTTTCAAAATGATACAGTCCAAATTATAGCTCAAAATACGCATTTGTTAATTAACAATTGGCAGAAATACGAGAAAAAATATGAGCGCATGTTTCACGCAATTATGCTAATACCCGACAAGGCTACCATTCAGCATATTCAGTAAAGCGCATCTCGTTCTATCACGGAAGTCAAGCAATATTGGAAGTGGTTTGTACTTAGTCGGGTGACCGCTTGGAAAACGGCACTCGGGTTGGATTTTTTTGTTTTTTTTTTGATTAATAGTTCTATCAACAAAATTTTTATTATTCATAACCAAAACGACGCTACAAACGTTTACTAATTAAACACTAAAGTGTTTACTCAAGAAAACGCCGCTAATTGTTTAAAATTCGTCTACAACGGTTTAAACGCTTTAAGTGTTGAGAAAGTAAATACTTGAGTTTACAGTGATCACTCTATTGATTTTACCTGCTCCAGGTTGAGACAGTGAACTTAAGTCCAAAAATGACAATACGAGTAGGTATTTATTTTTCAATATAACTAATAAATAAATGCAGTCGCCAGCAAAGTAAAGTCACATAAATGTGATTCCGGGCGAAAACCACCGGAAAATTGAAGTCTCAAAAATGTGACCCCGGCCGAATACCGACAAAAAAATGAAGTCACATAGACGTGGCTCCGGCCGATAACCGTCAGGAAATTGACATGCATTATTGTTTGACATTTTACATGCATTATTGTTTGACTAGTAATTTCGCCTTGCGACGAACCATCCACTGAAACTATATAGCCATAATTTGTAAGTTCATAATGTTAATCCGACGACTTCCAATAAAACACGTTTTATTTTCTTTACCTTTACCCAATCAATAAAAAATAGGTTTATTAGATTGATTTTGTTCATAACACAAAAATTCCATATAACATATCGCCTCCAACCAAATGCACATTGTTTCAATCAAAATAATATTTCATTAAGCGCAAAAGTTCTGGAATAATGACATTTATGGTGTTAATTGGTACTTTGCTATTTTTATGCCAATTAACGACACCTTTACCTGCGACCTACTCCAGTGCAAGAACGATAAGGAAATATATGAGCATTTCACACGCAGAGCACGTAGTTTGATGTCAGTTAAAATCCGCTTAGAATAGTTTACACCTGCAAAAAGGGTTGAAAATGAAAATAATCGCATAGGGAATATTTTTATACCAACTTATAATAAGCAACGTAGAAACTTATCTGAAATATTTGCAGAAATATAAAACCGGGTTTAATTTCCACTGCAGAAAGTCAAGAAGAGTTGTTGGCCATAAAAGAAAGATACATGCCCATTTTGTGCACCAAGGCAGAAAAAGACCCCAAGCAACAAGGGTGATAGCAATAAAAACGGAGGGTTGAATGCCTAATCGCAACTTCACCAATTTACTACCCGGGATAATTTATTTGTTTTGGGGGTGACAAAATCGAACTAATCTTCGGATTACATAGACAACAAATACCCTGCGCCTGGGAGTCTATCTAATTCTGTTTCCGACACATTGCTGCAATATTTTATGTTAAAGTTCAGTGAGCATCCCCACCCCAACCCCCTATTTTTTGTTTTCAGTACATAAGCAGGGAACAATGGCGAAAAGAAACGGCGCAGGAGTGGGTAGATAAATTTATGTTTATTAAATTTATTTAAATTTAATCAACCTTTAACAACATTCATCTGATGTCCCCTTTATAACAGCGGTTATCTGCTGTTGCTGTTGTTTCTATCTCCTTATGTTATCCTTTTTTATTCCGAACGAGCTCCGTTTCAGCTTGAGTGGGAGACAGCAAGTGAAGAAACGAAATTGGCCATCAAATGCAGACGAAATGCTAATCACAGACTTTCACCCTCGAAAACTTTCCCTTCCTGAATGCCATCGTTAGGTTTTGTTTTGTGTTGGTGATATGGCGTATGGGCTCTCGACCGTATCTATTCACCTTTATGGCAGTTCATGCCTCCTTTATTTTTTGCCAGTGTGGTTCCAGTCCTTTTCCTATTATTCTTTTCTGCTCCTGCCTTTCTGTTTCTTGCTGTTCGGTGAGGGGATGAAGAGGGCGATGTCTCAAATCTCGCGGGGGTAGTTTTTTTCTTATATAACCATATAAAGGAAATTTTTGTACCATACCACGGATCGTTGGCCATTTGCAGAAAACATCCCACAGGAGGTTTTCACTAAATATACAATTTATATTTATAGGTAGATAATATTATAGTTGGGCTCTATGGATGTTGGCTCGAAAATTGTGTGAAGGTGTTACGAAAGTGTCGTCCATTTTTGTTTGCAATAAAATGTAATGTAAATCTGATAAAAGTTGAAATAGGCACCCCAGTATATGATGGGGGAGTTTAGTTGTTCAGCATACCTTTATCCCTTTTGAAGCTAATCTAATCGATTTATATATTTTTAGGACATGACGTAACAATAAGGGACCAAAGGAGTTTATTACATTTTATGGCATAGCTCGTAGTTATAAAAAATAACGATAAATTTTATAGTTTTTTTGGTTATGAAAATAGGTTAAGCGGGGAGAGTTTTTATCGAAAAAATAGGGCAATTTTAATATGAGATTATGGCTAACTTTCAATTCACCAAAGAAAAAAAAATCCCTGAAAAAGGTTGATAATACTGCAGAAAATTCTACATTGAATTTCTCTGTCACATAAAAAACATTCATTTTATTTGATCAATTGACAAAATCTAGGAAATTACTGCGACTACATAAAGAAAATATAATGGTTAATTTCATGTGTTTGAATAAAGATGAATGGTTGTGCTCGAATCATGACAACATTTACATAAGAGCTTTCCGAATGTCACCGTAAATTTGTCTTATCTCGAACCCCTGTTAGAACCTATGTGGTGCCACAACTAATTAAATAGTTCACATTCAGTATCATTTTGAACAACCAACTGATTAATATGAATTGCAAAACCACAAATTGTTGGGTATGGAGGGAAAGTTAATTAATCAGTACATGATGTAGTTGCTTGTTTGCTGTTTAAAGATTAACCCTCATTGAGAATGATAGAGTTCCTAAAATAACTTAATCGGTGACACTGTTAAGTCTGTAGTATTTAAATAAAATGCCAATAGGTGTAGGTGTGCACGATGCTTGAGTTTTTAATAGGGATAAAATTCAGTTTGATTTTTTCTAACCTCTTAAGCGGAAATTATTAGTCTCAACGGCCATAAAGAAAATTTGAATCTCGACAATTTTGCAAGAAATTATAATTTTGCAAATTCTATGTGAGATTATGTCATAGTGAATATTGGTATTTGGCCTCTTGTGGAAGAAAAAAATTATTGTTGTTTTCATTCTTCTGCTAGTTCTTCTTTCGCTACTGTTAGCAGCCACACTACCTCAGATTTGCAGACTACACCGCTTGAACAGGTTCAGAAATCTGCCGAAATAATTGCCATTTAGACTTATTTGATCAAGCAAAGTCGCGCCGAACAAACGAGACCCTTCTCTTTTGCGGGACAGTGACAGAGGCAGAAGGCAGACTCACCCCCTCGAAGCATATCTTGTAGAAGCAGTCCTTCTCCTTTGTGATGTTCCATTGGTGGTAACAGGCCCAGTAATTTTCAGGTAGCGACCGGAACAATCCTCTTGGAATTCACATTTCTCCAAACTGATAGGCGACCCAATTTTTCTGAACCCATGAAAACAGTGCCGGAGCCAAGCGCACACTTTTCTATTACCCGCGAAGCCCTGCAATCAGAGACCCACATAAAGCAGATGCGATTGAGAACACCTAGCTCGTCAGTGGTACGGCGCGGGGCATTCCCAAAACTTATTTGGACTTAATATTAAAGATTTACACAGGCCCTTCTTAAATTCTCGTAGGTGCACGTTAGTATATCATACACCTCTTTTTGAAAGGCAGCATTTCAGGTGTTCTAGTTAAAGGCTCTGTTAAACCTGGGAGTTTCGTCCCAGACCCAGCATTCACAATTGCCTATATCTTGACGCCGCGCCGTCAGTATACAACTGTAATTTCACAGGGAAATAAGTTATTTCGGGTCTGTTTACTGATCGAACCAGGCGCTCGGGGGTTAATTTATTTAACTTAGTTTTCTCTGAAGAACTAACTTAATTAGTATGTATTTATTGACAGGGGGCCTCGGTAGCCTAGGGAGTAAGGCACCTGGCTACTATCCCAGAGGTCCCGGGGTCGAGGCCCGGCAGAGCCCCACGGTCCTTCGCCTTTCCCACCTTCCCTCCTGTCATAGCCTTCCGCTAGCACTGCCCCGCTCCACCAAGCGCATGTCATCGGTTGGTTGATGGGATTCAACTTGTTTCAGGAGGCATAACACTCCAGCGAGTTGTTTCTCATTGCCCCGATGCCAGAGTCGCGATAGAAATAGTTGGGGTTAGGTGGTTGTGGCAGTTCCTTCCTACTTATCTCTTCCCCTTCACTATCTATCGACTAGAGCTTGCTGTTCGACATTGCACTCTATACGAAGAAAATAGATTGTCGACAGTACAAAGGGCTTTCCCTGAGCTCTAGTCTTCCACATAAAAAAAAAAAAAAGGTATATTGTTAATATTATCTTGTTGACCAATTAAACATACTCAATAGACCTGTTCTCGTTCGATTACTGAGGTCAAGCAGCATTGAACGTGGTTAGTACTTAGTTGGTGGACCGGTTGATAAAACCGCTGTTGACACTCGCGTTTGGAAGGACGAAAAGGCAATTGCAAAAATTTAACAAAAATCTTTTCGACACCGCAGTTATTATTCATATAGCCACAGGCGCTATAAATTGGAGGGTTAGAAAGATTTTTTTGTCAGCTTCACTCGTTCAACGAGTAAACTTTTAAGGCCTCACAAGCGAGCAAAGTCACTCTGTTTGCTTATCACGTCTTTGAGGAGATCTAATAGTCATCATTGTATGCCACCTGTTTTACTATCTAGAGCAGTGATTCTCAACCTTTTTTTTGTTGCGGCACACTTTTAACAATTTCAAAATTTGGCGGCACACTAACAATAAAATAAGTTTACACTGGGTAAAATAGTTTATACTATAATAATAATTTTCAATGTAAAGTAAAATAATATGTAGGTACTACAAAGACAATAGAATGTTTATTAAGTGATTTAATGCGAAATTTGAACTTGATGATTTTTTATAATTTCGTTTATATTTGGTCGTAAAAATGATAATCTACATTTAAAAGTCTCGATCTTTTTCTAAGTTTTATTTTGGGTAATGCTGAAAACCGAATTCTCACAAATAACATGTGGAAAATTGTAATATTTTTAAAGCTTAATTTTATTATTCCTAAATAAGGGACTTTTAAATGGTGTTCATTTTATATAATTAACCATTTTAACACATTGTTCCAGCACTACATATTTTAAATTCTGAATGCAGGTATTTTGTAATGAGTGTTTCCCGATGCAAAAAACAATGGCTAAATAATATATCTGCATTCAGTTCTTTCACATGTACCACAAATCCATTTATATGCCCATTTATAGCTGAAGCACCATCTGAGCAAAAATGCCAATACATCACTTGTCGACACAGAGCCGGATTAAGGATCTGGTGGCCCCTAGGCGCAACCTGTGGTGCGGGCCCCCTTCCCAAAAAAAATCCTAATTTGTCACACTCAAAAAACTGCTACATTTACCTAGCTAGAGCATCAACCAGGCGAGACAATATGAGTTTTGGACATTTGGAACGATTCCCCTTTGTATTTTTTTAGCTCCTGCCAATTTCCCTTTGGCCGAGATCATTCTGATCAGATAAACAAGCTAGGGATATTTCAAGAGCACTCTGGGGCACGAAACACTTCTGCTAAGCAAGCCCGTTGGTTTTCTGTCATGAAAGTAAAGCAGGAAAAATGCAACAAAGTGAAAAGAAAATGATGATCTGAAACTCTGAACCTATTAATTTTTGCTTCACCGTTGGTCAAGATTACAAAAATATAATTGAAAATTGAAGAATTCTGCTACCAGGACAAAGCATTTTTATGGTATAGTACTCTGGCAATGGAACTAGTACATGAGTTTTCCAAAGATATTCTCTTGGATACGCACTCTACTCGCACGACAAAAGGAAGGAAACTATATAAAAAAAAGCTCGTGCATCTGTAATCTGGCAGTCATCAACGACATTCTCTATACTTTGACGTTATTCTAAACACAGGGGCTATGGGGCTAGAACAAGCAACCACAATAGGCCGCCATCCACGGTCAAACAAACCATCAAATTTCTGTCCAACATCGAAAAAATTCTAAGTGTGCGTGTATAAAATACAAGTTTTCGAAGTTGGCCGCTGTTTGAAGAAAATATTCGTCTGGTTTAATATTTCCTTCAAACAGCTTAAATGTGTGTGTGCATTTTTTATGTGTGCCATGTAAAGCATATGAAAGTTCGTTTTGTTTACAGGAATTGTCGCTTGTTTGAAGAAAGTTTCCCTCATTGATGGCCAACAAATGTCAAAGCATAAATGTGTGCGCTGTTTGTCGAAAATTGGTTTGATGATTTGTTTGACCGTGGATGGGGGCCTAATGGCCTTAAGACAATCTTTCGTTCTCTTTCGCAAAATTTCGTTAAGTCTTAAGGCTACGCTCAGAACCGTAGAATCTTAAAGAATCTTCAAGAAAGTGGCGTTTGCGATTGATATTTAATTTGGCGTTTTACAAAAATTAAAGTATCAGCGGAAATATAAGAAAAAAAATTATTTCAAATAAGGTGCTCTGTGGATAAGATATTTAATAATGGAATATTTGGATTTATTAAAGGATTAAACAACATTAACTAAATTAGTGAGCGAAGTGATGCGAAAAAAAAGAAACCGCGGTCGTATAGTGTTCGAAAATTATATACAGACCGTTCTAAAAATGGTTATTATAAAACCACTTTTTTAAAAATGAAAGGGACCGATCCTGGACAATTTTACATCCAGTATAGCTTTATTAAACTAGACGTCTTTATTTACTCCAGACTCGATTTGTTGTGATTACCTTTTACAAATGTCAAAGCGTCTTAAGGCTATTATAGCTGAGCTTAAGATTCGTTAAGATTTGACAGAAAATTAGCCAGTCTTAAAAGAATTTGACGAGAAATCTTAAGACGTCTTAAGGCCATTGTAGTTAGCCCTATATGTACTGCATCGGTAATCAGCCCGGAGCGCCGAATTAAAATGAGGGCAGGAATACATGAAGGGCTCAACGGCTCATATACGCTTTTTCGCTTCGATTGTTACAAAACATCTTTGTCCGGTCGTCAAATAACGAAAAGTTCGTTGTTTAACAAACTTTTCATTATTATACGATTGAATCGTACCGTGCACTATGTGAAAACGAAACTATGCTTCTTTTATAAATTTGAAATATTTTTTCGCCAATTGGCCGAAATCGCAACTTCTTGCCAAGCTTCTCGCATAGCTCGAGTTGTAAAATATATTTGGAAGTAACAATTTCTATGATCATTCTTATGATCAAATATGCGACTATGTGTCTTATGTGGTGGACTGCATAAAATATTTTTGTGTGTGGTGCGGGCCCCTTTGTGGTGCGGGCCCCTAGGCGAGCGCCTATGTTGCCTATGCTTAGATCCGGCCCTGTGTCGACATAAGCTTATTTAAAAAATGTTAAAAAGTACTTCAAATGGACCCAATAAACGCAATTTTAACATCAACATTTGTTGATATCTTCAAAAGTAAAGGTCGTAACATAGAAATTGTGTCGACGTTATTCATAAGAAATATTGGAAGCTTTCCAATTTTGGAAAAAAAATATTGATTAACTAGGTATTTTTTGGAGAAAAAGGTAGTTGAAGTTGAAATTTCAGTGGAAAAAAACCAAAATTTTGACTTTGACGACTGATAACTCTGGAAGTTGGTACGGTGGAACCGTCATTTTGATGTGACGCGATGTAATGATTGCGGCATAGCTCTTTTTCCCGTCGCCTTCCTGTTCCAATAAGTTGCTGTACAAAAGAACATACAAAATAATTTTTATTGTTTGCATTCTTAAAATTTGGCGGCACACTTCAAGATTTTGGCGGCACACAAAAGTGCCGCGGAACAGTGGTTGAGAATCACTGATCTAGAGCGATATCAAGGATTCTCATTGCTATAAGATATAGTAGTGCGCAAAATAAACATTCTTTACAAACCCTGGAGCTCTTTTCAAAGATTTCGGAATGCTTTTCGTCTTGAAGAACTCCATAAAGGCTATTGTTAATTATATTATTTTGTTTGTGTATGCCCGTTGCCAACGGGGGATCATAATTTAGTAGATTGCTTTACGATGATCCCTAAGTTGTTTATATAATGTATTTTCGCATACATGTAGCCAAATATTTTTTTATGGAAAAATTAAAGAAGACGGCATTATTCACTAATAGTTTTGTGAAACAAGTAGTTTTTCAAAACAATATTAAAATTTCACTATTACTTTTCTTTAAAATCGAACCAATATGAACCTCATTAATTAGGCCAATTTTGTTTAATCAATTACGAAAACTCAAAAGATGGCCATCTGTCGGTCGATATATTATTGTAAAAAGCTCTCTTTTAGGCGTTTTTCTAGTGTCTTACCTTAAGGTATCAGTTGATTTTGATTTTAGTTTTACTTTGAAAATTATTTAAAAATATTACTTGTTTCCATATTAGCCGATTGAGAGACCAGCGTGTGGGCAACAACGCACAGTGGGGTCAAAAAAAATTACCGTTCAAAAATCGGTGGAGCCGTCAATTTTCATCGAATCAACTTCGCTTTTTTTTTAAAATGTTCGTTCTGCAATTCTCTAAGGATCTGTCGAGCCGGATTTTTCATATATATTTTCAATTTTTTACAATTTGTAGTGGAAATGACAAAAATATATGGAAATGGTGAATTTTTGTGATATTTTGATTGCCGTGTGCCAAGGCTAAAGGCGATCGTCATAAATGACGTATTTTCGTCATTTTTCGATTGCCGTGTGTCAAGGCTATTATAGTATATACATATATTCCTTTCATATTTATAAAAATACAAATGTCCCAAATTTTGCATTACAAGACTTCCATATCTTAACAAGGTAATGTGTTACGTTAAATTTGTAAAAACATTGGTTGTCTCTCTACATGATAAATGAAAATGAAACAAAATATTATTTTTGGTTGAACATTTCCTGTTTGACATTAATTTAATTTGTTACATTAATTGTGATTTGTTACCTGTAAATATTAGTTGCATAATGTAGGTAAATTATTAATATCTATGTCCGTTTTGGGATTTCACAATTTGTTCCTTCTTTTTTATGTAAAAATTTGTAATATCGACGGTTCTATCTAGAATGCAATGTCGAAGAGCATGCTCGAGCTGGAAACCGGATCCAATCCAATATTAGCCCGACAGAACGTTGGCTTCAGTGGCCGAACAAACATTTTATGGCTACGTTACTTATCATGCTTATAGGAGATTACAGGAAAAAGGGCAGGGAATAAATTCCTTCATGTGGGGAAATCCACACCCAAAATATTTCATGCACCGTGTGGGCCCCTTGTGGCAAATGAGGGGCATGCTGAAAGAGGGCTTTCCCCTTAGTTTCCTCTTGATCACCACACAGAAGTGATACTGAAAACCTTGACTTTTACAGTTTTAGATAGGTGAAAATAGCTCATAGAGTTACAAAAATACAGGGTGATATGTAAACCTCTAACAAAAAACTTCAAAACGCCCTAGCTGCTAAACCGTTACGATTTACCGCCCCCTTCCGTACGATTTTTTGTTCGTCTATCCAAAACCTATCCACAGACGGCCGCTTTGTAAACTTAGCGGTATACACCCTGTATATTGGGAAAAAAACTACTTTTGAATCACGTTTTTCGACACTTAAAGAGCCATTACTGGTGCAATATTAGCCCTACGTAAAAAATGATAATAACAAAAATTATAGATAATCGTGTGTTATATAAGTCTTACGAAGGTTTTTTTCATGTAGAATTAACCATTAACGAAATATAGTGCAAAGAAAGTGATATATGAAGTTTGAAGCACTATTTCTCCGTAGATATTGACTTTACACAAAAAAGTTCTAAATAAGAAAGTTAAATCACTTATTTATCTACAAAAAAGATACTATAGATTTTTGTCGTTAAATGCATAGTTTTTTAGATATAGAATTAAACGCGTTTTCCTTCAATGTAAGCTTAGCAAGAGGGTGATGACGCCATTTTGAATTTAAGCTTATAAAAATATATAAAATCATTTGATAAAAAAAATCGTGTGCGGTATTTTTCGCAAAGAAAAAGTACCTATTTATTGGACTATGCATGGAATTGAACCGCGGAGCTCTAGGCTAGGCTAGTAGTCGGCTGTCGTAATTCATAGACAACCAAGGTCGGCTGATGTATATAGAAATGTTAAGTTAAAATAAAAGGAAATTAAATAATAGCAACAGTAATTTCCATTTCATTGTATTTTTGATTATTTGATACAAAAAATTTAACCTCCCCCGCACTCCAGCTGTAGCGTTACCAGCAATCATTTATTTAGTTTAAACTTTAACGAGTTTTAATGTGAACCAGGTTTCATTTTGAATCAACTAAAATTTGTCCTCGTTCAAGGTCAAATACCAGCAGCAATTAATCTTTCTTAGATACTTCTAAAAATATTCATCTGCATCATCGCTTAGGAAGTTATCAATCAATTAATAAAGCTTCGTTAACGATCTTAATGTCTGCTTGTTTGGACTTCTTTTAGATTAAAATCTGTGTCAATTGGTCAAAATTTTCTAACATCTTGTTAAAGCCATAAATACCAGCACTTAGCGACAAATTAACTCCCATAATTATACTTCTTGCGTTGCGTTCTGTTACGTCGTTGCTCAAAAAACACGCTAATTACAATTGGCGATTTAGTAACAATTTTTTTTTGTTCAAACAGCAATCAGAGAAGAAATTGCAGCAATTATTTTTATTGCAAGTGACGCATAAAAGTCGTCATTGTTTTTATTATACGGTATGTTTCTTTTACTAATTTAATCGATTTAACTAATTCAATATGCATTACGAAATTTCTAGTTTTTCTAGTTTTG
Organism: Thereva nobilitata; assembly: GCA_963855945.1. Lineage (NCBI taxonomy): Eukaryota > Metazoa > Arthropoda > Insecta > Diptera > Therevidae > Thereva > Thereva nobilitata. The sequence continues at coordinate 108,310,332 of OY979695.1, read as the reverse complement.
CTTATCAATCGAAATCAAAACTTGCAGTTTTAATTAAGCCATTCAAGCATCAACCAGCCATATGCAGCTCACATAAACAATCTAAATGTGACGAGGTATCTACAAATTGAAATTGCTGATTCGATGCGCTTCACGCTAAGTTAGCGTAAAAATATTATTCGTATCTATTCATTAATTTTTTCCTCCCATCTTCGTTTAATAGAAATTTGTTGTTTATTTTTTTTCAATTTTCATAAAAATCGGTCAGACGTTTTTAAATTAACACTGATTAACACCTAATTTACACTTAGTTAAACCGCTTAGCTAGTTAGCCAGCGATATTATGCATGCACAAGTTCAGATATGTTGTAAATTGCAGGAAATATAGGTGAAAATTAATTTAACAATAAATTAACAACAATAACACCCCGGCTTAAGAATGCTTTCTTAGGAGAAGAAGAGGATCCGATAGAAGCGATTTAGTTGATTGATAAATGTTGAATTTCGTGGGGTTTTTAATGCGGGTTCTTCAATTTATATCTGTTAAAGCCCTTATTTTATATTTCACACTTATGATTTACATAAAAACCGGTATCGATTTTTTTTCTCAAAAAAGTAACTGATTAAGGATTTCGGTTTTGTTTCTTCTTTTATTATAATTTCTTAAGTTATGGAGGTTTCCTTAAAATATTTTGGCTCAAGGGAGATGTTTTGTTGTTTTTTTTTTAAATTAATTTTGACCTTGGCTGCTCGAATGTCGATTATCTCAAGCTATTATGAAAGTTAAATGAAAGTGTTTTTAACTGACGTAATCTACGAAAAAGTAAAAACGAAAAAAGGTATACCAATACGTACATAAATACGAAGAGGGCCTGCTGTTGGAATAACTGAATGTATAAAATGTTTTAATCTGCTATATAACACAAATATGATAGTTTAACATCTTACTGTTAAATCAAAAATCAGAATAGTAAAAAACTTAAGTTGTGATTCCAAAAATTGCGAGGGAGTCAATTCAATTCTAGAATTTTATAAATTTTTTTTATTTTTCACTTTCCGAATTCTTTTTAATTGTTGCAAGCCAGCGAAATTATTTGGTAATACTTTGTAAGAAGGTGAAAAGTTATTTGAGAATAACATTAAAGGTATCCTTTTCGAATTGAAATATAATAAAAAAAACAGTGAATTTCGGTCCTATTTCAATCCCAACAGTGAAACTAAAATTAAATTATATTTGTAAAAGCGAAATATCGGAATAATAAAAACCTCCAAACTTGAAACTTTCAAAGGAGGCTTTTTTATGCCGTAGACGCTCCGCTAAGAAGGAATTTTTAGAAATTCAACTCCAAGGGTGTCAAATAACTGATGAAAATTTGTATGGGAGTTTCGTTTATTTTAAAGCTATCTAAGCACCAAAATTGATATTTAAACTATCTATTACAAAAAAAATGGCTACGGTTCTTAGCCATTTCTTAAATTCAAAGCTTGTGCTAAAATAAGAGATGATCTAAACTGGGGTATCCCGGGGGAGCAGTATCCAGCCATTGGATAATTTGATGGTGAATGCCTCTTAGTATTGTTGTGCAACCGTCTCACCCAATATTTAGTTAACACATGTGCAAAAATTAAAATTAATTAATTTTTTTGTAACAATCAGAATACGCTGAGAGATGAGGAATAAATCCATCTAAATGACAACAGGGCTAGAACTACCGGGTATTGTCAAAGCTTGTCAGAATGGTTGTGTTGCCGACCTATTTTATTGGAGGGCCCCGCTACATGCATGAGAGATACTATTCAAGACGCAGTGACAACGCAATTTCAAAGGTCTAAATCAGTTTATTACATTTACCTACAATTCGAAATGGCCAGATATAATAGAGCTTTTGACTATAATCCAAAATTCTCCCTATAGACAAGAGTTAATAAGTAGCGATGGTCTTCCACGTGAAAGTGAAGAATATAACGAACCTCTCAGATTAGAACATTGGTCCTACACGCTGATACATGACTCAGTCAAATGGCAAAAACACGGCCTTCCTCCAAAGAAGGTAATGTACCAGATTCTATTGACAAAATTCTACTGCTGAAATGCCTAATTCGGACCTGGAACCTTCCTGAGATTGTTAAGGCAACTTTGATCCACAGTCAATGTGGAGGAATCACCATGGAGAGTGCACGGCACCTGCACCAACAAATGCCAATGGCCAATTTTGAAAGAAATTCAGACAGATGACTTTGATCACGGTATACATATAATAAGGTAATGTAATCCGAATGCAAACATTGAGCTGTCATTTCGATCGTGACGTCACTGAAATCGTTCGGGTCTAAACAAATTGAAAAATAATTTTTGTGAGTTTTGTTAAAGTGAAAAGTTGTGCCTATTAAATAAAGGAAGTAATAAAATAGGAAAAAACTGGTTAAATGTGTTGTTGTTAATTGTAAGAACTATGAAAACAAAAAATATTGTGTAGTGAAGATGAAAAATTTAACTTTTCCGAAGGATGAAAATTTGTGTGATATGTGGATACGAGCTAGTGGAAATAAAACTGTTTTCAATGTTAATACCGCAAAAATGTGCGTTGACCAGTTTTTAGAGCAGGACTATAGATTAGAAAACATTCTTTTAAAGACACCAAGAGTGTAAAAAAACCGAATAAAAGAGCTATTCCTAGTCGAAATTTGCCAGTTTCTCATGCTGAAATTTCCGGACGAGAATAAAGGATTAATAAAACAGAACAAAGGCAAATTTTGCAGGAAGTAATTTCAGAATATGAGCAGTAACATATTTTTCTGTTAAATATCGCATAACTTTTTTTATTTGAGTGTTTTCCTTTTTAGAAATCAAAGAGATCAGGTGGAGTTGGAAGGTAGCGGCATAGAAAATTTTGTAATAAGCACAGTTTCCTTTTTCAATTGTCTTTTTAGAATAACAATTTCCCTTTCGAGACAACTTTCCAAATTTCTTCTAAAAAATATAATGCATAATAAGTTTACCACAAATTTAATATAGAATTCCATTGTAAATTGACTCTGTCTGAACAGCAACACTAGTAACTGTGCTTATTACTAAATTTTCTATGCCGCTACCTTCCAACTCCACCTGATCTCTTTGATTTCTAAAAAGGAAAACACTCAAATAAAAAAAGTTATGCGATATTTAACAGAAAAATATGTTACTGCTCATATTCTGAAATTACTTCCTGCAAAATATGCCTTTGTTCTGTTTTATTAATCCTTTATTCTCGTACGGAAATTTCAGCATGAGAAACTGGCAAATTTCGACTAGGAATAGCTCTTTTATTCGGTTTTTTTTACACTCTTGGTGTCTTTAAAAGAATGTTTTCTAATCTATAGTCCTGCTCTAAAAACTGGTCAACGCACATTTTTGCGGTATTAACATTGAAAACAGTTTTATTTCCACTAGCTCGTATCCACATATCACACAAATTTTCATCCTTCGGAAAAGTTAAATTTTTCATCTTCACTACACAATATTTTTTGTTTTCATAGTTCTTACAATTAACAATAACACATTTAACCAGTTTTTTCCTATTTTATTAGTTCCTTTATTTAATAATCACAACTTTTCACTTTAACAAAACTCACAAAAATTATTTTTCAATTTGTTTAGACCCGAACGATTTCAGTGACGTCACATAAAATTGACATTTCGGGAATACATTACCTTGTATATGTATACCGTGACTTTGATCTTGTCAACCGCTGTACTATCTCCATCTTCTCGGTAGGTGTAAATGTTTAGTGCTGATATTCAGCTAAATACACCAAAAACTTGCAATTCACCAACAAACCTGAGTCTCACCAAGCAACAAAGGACAATATTTTTGGTATGGTAACTTACTCTAAAAAAACAACGTTTCGAGGGTTTTTTAAGCTGTGTAAAGTCGATGCCTTAGCAAGAACACTTCCGGGGTGAAAACATATCAGGTTTTGGGTACACTGTATATCGTCCATCACGGCAATGCTGACTTGCATGAAGTTCGTGGTCCCATGTCACTTACTGAACTAAAAACGGCCACAGGGATAATCCGGCAGAGATTTTAAGTGTCGTTAAAAGCGCTTCTGGGCTATATGGTCATTCCATTGTAGATCCTCGGTTAATGTAACGCTTAAAATCAGAAGAGTTTTATTAATGATATGACAGTACCTACTTTGGTTTGGAGCCGTTGAATTTTAAAACGATTCTTGTAGTTCCAAACAAGAATAAGTTCGTTGTCTCTGTTGATTGAATTGAACATAAAATCGTTATCACGAAGTCAAGGTCTCACACGTTGTTTACTTACATTGTCGAAGTCATAAGAGGAACGTCATCGGCGGATTCGTAAGGCAAATTTGAAGGAATTAATTATGGTCCTTTTATAAATATTAACAATGTGTGGACAGAGAGAGTTAGAATTGACTCCCGTGGAACATCGGTGTTTGAGTTTGATGCCATCCAACACTACCATGATCGAACAGCTAAAAAAGAAACTCTGAATCTAGTTCTTCGAGTTTAGTCCATAGAGCAGGCTGCCGTACCCTGATGAAAGCCTTAGAGATATCTAGAGTAACCAGGCCTTCTTGATAAAAGCTTTACTGTAGTATTTGATTGGTATCCAGTTATTAAAGAATTGGCATGGATAGAATAGTATTAATGTTACTGGGCGGTAGTTGCAAACCGTGGATTTTAAAGAATTTATTAAAAAAATATTTCCCAAACCTGAACAACAACAAGCATATGAATATGCATACGAATGAAAAATTAGTTTAAATACAAACGATATAGGCAGTAAACGAGGCCTTTAAGTTGTAGATCAAAACAATCTGGGTATTAAGGGTCGTTACATTATTGGCGAACTAATATGCCACATTCTTACTGAAATCTACAAGCAAGTTCATTTTGTAAAAAACCATGCTTATGTTAGTGCTATCACAATCTGATCAGTACCTTTTGTGTTACCTACCTGCTTAAAATCACAGTAAAGTCTGCTCCTAGTATTGGATGAAAGTAAGCTTCCCGCTATTATATATTGGGCCCTATTCAGTAATTTTTCATAAAATAATATTTTATGTTATATTATGACGATAAAATTTCTTCTTCATAAAATAAAAATAAAATATTTTAAAAATTCGTATTCTGTCATGATTTTATAAAATTATTTTATGGAGTCTTTTATGAACACATAACATAATATATTTAGTACAATCCGCTATGGGTTCTATTACGTTTTGAGCAGCTGATCGGTTGAAAATGAAAACAAATAAAATTATGAATGAAAACAAACAAAATCAAAGCGCGGCTTGTTTCAGTATCTGACAAAATACGATTTTCTTAATACGTTGGGCATATTAATTTTTAATTTAACTCAAAACGCAATAAAAACTACTTTCACGCAAATGTCAATTTCCGTCTGTTATTTTCATAAAATGGGTTAAAAATAAAATACCTGTAAAATGTGCTGCATAGATTCTTTTATGTTATGAAACGTAACAGGAAATATTTTATGTTATGATTCATAAAATAAAATAAAATTTGTCGGACAGAATAGGCTTATAGGGAATTCTTTTATTTTATGGCTTAACATAACATAAAATGTTAAAATTTTATATCCATTATATCACTAACTGCATGGCTGACTAGAAGTAGAAGTATAAATACTTTGTCATACCCATCCCATACAACAAAAAAGTAACGGTTCGACTTTCCATTGCCTTTGGCTTAGTTTGTAAATACTATGTTAAAAATTCTCAAATATCTATATTATATTGAATATCGGATGATTTACAACTTTCATTAATTTTTTAAGTGATGAACTTCCCCTCCTCTTATACTCGGGACGACACTTGAACATGAATGCCATATAAATATATCGCTGGTTTGCGAAAATAACGACGTAATTCAAAATTCTGTAAAATTGAACTAAATATGTCAAATGACCAACAATCTTTGATAATTTATAGTAAACAGAGACGCAACGCCGATTTGGAGTCAACTATCGTTAGAAAGATATATCGTCATTATTCCTTTGAGACAAAACATTCTGTAGTCATTTATAAAGAAATTAAAAAACGTCATTCTCTAAAATCAATCATTTTTAGTTGCGTCACTATTCTCGCAAACCAGCGATATGTATATGGTAAGAAACTCCAACTGAAAGAAAGCAGTTAAGAAGGATAGACTTGATATATGTGTCCAATAAATGTACCCAAAATTGTAAAGCAATTTCAACCGAATTTTTGCGTCATTTAAAAAAAATGGTTGGCCAAACAAACAACTATATCCAATTACAAAAAAAACAAGTTTGATATAGGTTATGTACAGCCTTTATTTATTCTGAATTTCACATATGAAATACTTCGCTCCACTTAGATTTGTGCACAGGAAATTTCAATTTCGACAAATTCAGCATCCTAGTTAATAAAATACTTTGTACAAAATTTCATTACAATCGGTCGCGTAGAGAAAGTATTAATGAAAATTGAAAATGTAAAAAATTAAAAACAATTAATTTACTATTCTGCCAGTTTAAAAATTGCTCCAAACATTTAAAAAATAAGAAGAAAATTATGTCGATGTGAACTAACAATTTCATTTTCATTTTTCAGAATACTTTGGACAAGGTAACTATTTTAAGGTCCGAATATACTTATGTTGGTTGTCAATGGCTACTTTTAGATATAAAATGCAAAAAAAAGCTTTTCACCTGCTAATAAACTCTTTGTACATAATTTCTCGTTTTTGCTGCGTTTCGACATATTTTAAGTTCGGTTTTCATGCTCTTGCTGTTTTGAAAAATTAAGCTGTTATCCCAATAATGGGTTCGATTCCCACGTTGAGCATAGTTCTTCGTCTTACCACTTTTCTGTCTATTTAACATTCTTTCATACATAGTTCTATTCCTTTTATACAGAAACTCCCTGATTTTTGGCTCCTATCCCTCCTTTTGTTACAGTAAATCGGGACTCCTAGTAAAACTCAGAATATTTATTATCCATCATTACAGTACAGAGTGATACTCTATTTTCCTAGGGTTTGCAGACTAGTATCGCACTAAATGACAAGAACAATTGTCGGTGTAATAAGGCTTCTTTCTAAGTTCTAGTATTCTACATCAGTTCTATGGCTACAGTTAGTTACGGGTACCACTATCACCCACAATACATAGTCTCACCCGTATTTAAAGAGTCTTCAGGGACAAAAGAGGCGCCTCTGTTACATTCACAGATATAGAAGAAGTTTTTCAGAGCACCTACTATGAATCCATAGCACCGGCAGCCAATAAACTCCTCAGTGGTAAAATGGATTGTTTCTATATTGAAAACATAGTAGTAACAGCTAAACTGGCAGAGTTGTCAATAGTAGTGACGGCCTTGAAGTGATGCTTCCCCGGGAAGGATTTTATCATCTTATATGGTCACTAGTTATTGACGAGATCCTCACGAAGCTTTCATCTTGCGTACATCAAGGATACGCAGATAACTTCGTTATCATTATAATGTTTTTTTACGAGGGAGTGGTGAGAATCTTACTTACTTTACGAGTAGATAGGAAACTCAGCGAATTTACTTTCTAAAAGCGCTGCCAAGAAAGCCTCCAGAACATTATATGTGGGTAAAAGACTAAAAACTTGTGGTATCAAACCCAAAATGATCTACTAGTCGTACACTACAATAATAAAAGCCATGGTCACCTACGCAGCCTTCTAGGTGGCCAAAGATCAAAGAGAAGAAGGCTCGAAAAGCTAAGGTTGCCTTTAAGCAACTTCGATTGCCAATACAAGATCTTGATTGAAGGCCGTTTGACAATCTGAATAATTTAAATCGCAAATCTGTCATACAGGTTGATACAAGAAGAAGCAATCATAGCTGGTAATTATTAACCCAGGTGCAGACTGACCGTAGCTCTAGGTATTTCAGGCGGGGTGACGGCGTAGAGTCTGTGTCTGTGAGAATATCTACAGCGAAAGAAAAAAGCACAACGATCTCTGTATAATATCAAACTGTTTAGCAGTCCTAAAAGCCATCAGTCCTGTTAATTGCTCCATGGTCTTTCTCCTGGCCATGCAATAGTCACGCGAAAGAAACCTTATGGTTTGCCCCACCACTGAACTCACGTATCGGGTATGAGACAAGCCAAGCAATTTATTACCCCTGCTGCAGTAAAAGTCGAAGATCCTTGGTCAAATCTAATAAATCTGAACTCAGAGTTTTGACCTGCCGTCTCACAGGATAGTTCCCTCAGATATCGCCTGAAGATCATGATTAAAATTAATATAAACACGTGTTTTGCAGCAATTGTAGACTTTCTTTTGATGGACGGTTTCTGATAGGATGAGGCCTCTTGAGACCTTGAGAGTTTCACGAATTGGCCTTTAGTTCCTCTTAATGCTTGACATCTAAAATACGGCTATTTTTACTGGTAGAAACTAGCTCCACAGGGGAACTTTTTCGTAAGAGCTTTTTGATTGGGCTTTATCGAGCTAGATCTCGGGGTAGGTAAGGCAAGCCTTCTCTCTTCCGAGAACTGTTTTCTATTGCTTCTTAGGCCATTGCCGAAGTTGTTGCGGTCACAATCTCGAGACCAGTTGATATCTGATAGTTGTCTCTTTGGTTTCAATCGTTTGGAGGCACGTCAGCCCCTTGTTTTCTGGTCCTCAATTTTCACGAATAACGGGGAATAAGAAAGGCACCTGCAGCAGCGCCCCTTTACTGCAGGAAGGTGAAATAAAACTGGTGTTTACCTTAAGTCCATCGGTACCGATACACTAACGCAGTATCTTTTTGGATCGATTGATTATACCTTGGGATTGCAAGTTCGGGGAAATTAGCAAAAAAAGGAAGGAAGGAGACAAAAGTCGGAAATGGCTGAAAATTGGTCCACAGCTTCCTTGGGACTTTCTAAGAAAACAATTTCGGAATCACAAAAAAAAACATGGCCGCCGGAAATATAGCGGTTTTCCGGCGTTTTCCTTGTATCTCGGTTTCTATAGGTCGTACAACCCGGTAAAAAGGCTCTACACGTTGACAATGAAATTCTCTACAACTTTAGTTCTTACAAAGATGTTGACTCGATTAACCTTTTTAAAGTTATTCGAGGTCAAAGTTATCAAAAATCACTTTTTAGCCACAAAATCATTCAAAAACTGGTTTTTTCAAAAATTTGTTTTGATCAGTCAATTCGAAACGTTATTGCCTACAAAAAGCCTGTCATTTATTCGGAAACTTAACCCTTTCGAATGACTCAGAAACTGATTATTGAGGAAATTTTTTTTGTTTTATTTATACAAAAGATTATTGCCTACCCTAATGACACCCTTGCCATTTTTTCGATAAATTTGACCTTGAATAACTTTAAAAGGGTTAATCGAGTCAACATCTTTATAAGAACTAAAGTTGTAGAGAATTTCATTGTCAACATGTAGGGCCTTTGTACCGGGTTGTACGACCTATAGAAACCGAGATACAAGGAAAACACCGGAAAACCGATATATTTCCGGCGGCCATGTTTTTTTTTGTGATTCCGAAATTGGTTTCTTAAAAAGTCTCAAGGAAGCTGTGGACCAATTTTCAGGCATTTCCGAATTTTGTCTCCTTTAAATGCTAATTTTCCCGGACTATGCAGTTTTTATCGAATTTTTCTCTCTAGATCCGCCGTATTCAGTCGGATCAGGGTCGCAGGGTGCTTATAGGGCACTTCTTCCTCACAAATCTGCAGGGGCACCTCGAGTAGAGTGTGCCACTAGATCACATTCCCTCAGTCTTGGCGAGTGAAACATATGTTGTAGCATATCTTTCTTGTTGACAAGAGCCGCCTTTCATTAAACCCTAGGCATGGTAGAACTGAAACTTCCACTTTACAACAAGGCTCTTTTCTGTTTGGCATGACCGTTCTGATCAAATTACTTTTCAATTTTAGTAATTCCTGAGCGCATATTTGATGTCTCTGTGCATCGACAATTTTATGCAAACAGTTTCTGTACAGACCCAATGGAATTCTAATAGAAGTTGGCAGTTTACCAGATTCCTTGTAACGACGACAAAGGCAAAAAATTTCTAATATGTACTTATGTATAAATAAAATATATTGTATCCGCTGAACTGACTGAGTGATAGAAGTACACAACGTTCTTTAAGAAATTCATAGATGATTATCTAACAGAATAAATACAATAAGAAACGAAAAAATGATATTGGTTAGATATTTTTATATTTTCAACATAATCTTAATCATAATGCTTAAATGATGTTAGCATAGGAAATTTGAAGTGGAATGAGTGACTAATAACGATGCAATAACGACCCCGAATATTCTCCATTTATCGTTTGACAAAAAAAACCATTGGTTTCAGATTGTTGGTCTATTTCACCGTCTTTGCTTTCTTTGGAGCCGGATCGCCTTGAGAAATCCAATGTTTTTACTGTGTCTTTGTTACTGAAGTGTCCCAGCGGGGAATAGAAGCATTCACTGATGCATGAAGAAGCTGTCCTTGTTCATCTTAGAAGTGCTTGCCTTCCGTATCCCTATCCATATCTTTTTTACTATTGCATGTCATTAGCCAGAAGCAGTTTGTTCGATTTTCTTCTAATTAGCTTCCTGGGAAGCTATTTTGAAGTTTTAAGTTTTGCAAGCAGCAAAGCTTTCATTTTTCCTTCTTTGGAAGCAGGGAAGAAGGTTTCGCTCTTCGTTTTTGAGTAATAAGGATAAACAAAAAGATTTCAAAAATACATATTTTTTATAATTGTTTTAAAGATAAACTAAAATTGCAATTACACACAAAAAAAATAAAAAATAAACACTTATTATGAAATCACAATTACAAAACAAAACATTTCAAAACAAATTTACCAACAAAGTTGAGAATGAAACATATTTTGTAGCCATATGCACAGGAAAATATTCCAAAATGCTTCAGAAGCGCGAGCAGGAAGCACTTCTAATTTGATTCCAGAGGAAGCTGCTTCCACTTTTCCCGCTGGGGTAGAAGAGTATTCATTCTTCGCCTACAGTTATATGTCGACTCAGAAGCTCGTCAGGATGGCGACATCGACCAGCCCATGGTACAATAATACCAGGTAGGCTCATAAGGGAAAGCTCTGTTTCCATCTTGAAAAGCTTTTACGCCTTTTACATTAGAAAAGATCTGAGTAACGTCACGGGACCCTTATGAGCTTACCTTGTAATTATTGTAGCATGGACCAGCGCATGGTACAATAATCACAAGGTAAGCTTACAAGGGTCCCGTGACGTCACTCAGATCTTCTCTAATGAAAAAGGCGTAAAAGCTTTTCAAGATGGAAACAGAGCTTTTTCTTATGAGGCTACGTTGTATTATTGTACCATCGACCAGCCGATTGAGTTTACTCATGGTACAAATACTACAAGGTATACTCTTAAAGAGAGTCTTTTCGCCATGTTTTCTTGTTGTGACCTCACTCGTAGCCAGCTTTTTTGCTGTTTACCTTTTTTCCATATGAAAACCGTGAGGGGATTTAAATTTTTTGGAAAATTTGAATATTTCGGAGAAAATAGTTGAAGAATCAATGAATTCCACTTTTCAGGGCATTTGCAGTGTTCAATTCGAGAAATTGCAGGGAGATGCACTGGAAAATTTAGCTGGATATATTATTAAATGCTTAAGTAAGTTAAATAAGCTAGGATCAACACTTAGGGTTGCTCGAATTTTTTTATCGTAGGTAAACGAATTATCCAAATGTCGTTGGGTAAAACCACCAAGGATACAAATAAAACAATTGGAGAATATTTTTCAAAAAAAATATAGTGGGGCTAGTATATTAATAAAAGCAAATTTGTAGCTGCAGAAAATATTGCACTTCCTGTAAAATGCAAGGAATTATTTTTCCGATGCCGTTTATTTAATTAAATACAATTTTATCTCTTGAATGCTTTGAACACTTAAAATTATTGGTTTCATATATTCTTACATACTATTCTACTTATAAATTTCATTAGGATATAAATTGGTTTTAATTTTTAACATGAAAACTGCTGCACCAATTCCATTGCAATTTTGCATGGAGTTAGATAGTAGACCGATCTCACTCCATGTAAAATTGCAATGAAATTGGTGCATTTTTTTATACGTTAAAAATTAAAAATCATTTATTTCCTAATACAATTTCAAAAATCGGCTACGAGTGACGGCTCACCATAAAAACTCTATTATTTGTACCATGGGTTTACTCTTCACTGAAAGCAATCCAAGATTTTTTACAAACACACAATTGAAAATATTATTCCTTATGATATGCCAGTAGCCGCAACTATTTCGCAAATACTCATTGTTTTCCATTTTTCTAAATAAACCCGTCTAGTGACAGATGACGTTTACTAAAAGGCAAATTTTTCCGATGGTACCATCGCCATCTCTTTAATTTTCAAAGGTCTTATTGTCATGTTGCTTTAAACTACAAAATCGGGTTTATTTAAAAAAAATATTGGACTTGTTGCACTAATGAAACTTGTGCACACCTTCTTCATGCAATCTCGCTTAGTCATGAACTGATTCAGTTAAACTATTATGAAAACTTCGATTCATTTTTTAACCAATTGAGTGCAATTTACCATAAATTAACAAAATACATTCCAGAGTTAATAAAGCAGCAAATGAGCTTTTATTCATCCAATGTATTATCTCAGACCGATGTGATAGCAATGATTCACTTAAACAAAGGCTCGAATGTCCCCGCCGCAAATTTATTTTCCCCATTAAATTAATAACATTGTGGCGAATCCTTTGTGCATAAAAGCTGCTCCAATTATTGAAAGTTTTTTTCTTGTTTTGTTTTGTTACTTGTTAAACTTAGAAGAAAAGTATTCAAAGTATAAAAGTGCATTTTTTTAATCGAAATCGACACGCATAAAATTGGGTCTCCCCTTGGTGCCTTTTATGCTCCACGTCCCCCTTCTCTGGATCCGGATCCCAAAATCTTACATCATAAGCATAAAACAACGACGGTTTAAAATTAATTTCGAATTATGAAAACTGGCGAGCAGAGGAAAAAATGTTTTTGAAGTGGTTATGGGGCCAATTTGCATAGAAAATTGAAACCATAAAATACACTCGGTATACTTGCTACGGACGTTATCGTAGTACCCAGCCATCAAGATGGTGGCGACCTCGCTGGTGAGTGGTGCTGGTGTGCTATATGCATACTTTATCTCAGCATGAATATCGGTAAACTTTTTATCTTTTTTTCTGTATCGGAGAGTTGTTTGATAAATTTTACCAATTTCTTCAATCGAACATTGGGAGAAATGCCGCTCCAGACGTATGGGAACTTCTTTCTTATGGAGACGGCATCAGGAGGAAATTTCTAGTTATCAGAACCGATCAAAATGATTGAAATAAAACCAAAAAGTGAATAAGAGAACATGTGAAAGGAATATTTATGTAAAATTCGATAATAAACAAGACCATGGAATGTGTCGAGGGTGTTCTAGATGGGAATGACAACCCTCGTTCCCTGTAATTATATATTCTAAAGGGGTATATCGTTTTAGCAAACGTCGACTGAATTTATAAAGCTCGATTAAAAACCCAACATGAACCCTACGAGGGAAGTCCCCAGTCTCTCACACTTTACTACAGATACGGCAACTCCCCCGTGGCCCCAACGATCCCCACAGTACCTACAAACGTAGTATTTTGTATGCCCAAGTAGACAGGGTGCGAAAGGAATATAAGAAGAGAATTAGCAAAACTCTTCGGCTTCGAAACGTTTTGTTTACCAGAAGGGAGGATTTGGACATTTGCATTCGGAGGGACCAGCTTTATACTGTGTAAGCGCTTATACATGTGCGTAGATACCGCTGCTTGCCGTAGGTAGGAGCTGTGAGGACTTGTATTTATCTAGTATCCCGATGGGTTCACGTTTTAATATCTGCCTGGAATATTTTATTATTAAAAGTAATAAATTTGTCTGCAATGTTTCTTGGATTGTTTGCTGTATGGGAATGTCTCTTGAACTGTCTGACCCGAGCTTCTACTAAGGAGGTAGAGTGTGTAGCGATTTTGATTGGGTTTTATCCAAAAATGAAAGTTATGGCAAATTTCCGTTCTTTATTTATTGTTGATTGAACGTTTTAAAGCTGAATGAATTTTCGTATAATGAATGGATATTTTTTTATTGCTGTCAGAATTTTTTTCAGATTGTTATTATGGCATTTCTATTTTTAGTTTGATGATATTACAGACAAGAATTTTTTATTTAATTAATGTGTGAGAAAGTTATTTCAAAAAATTAAAACAATTGTGTTACCCTATGTCTTAACTGTTAACGACCTACCCGAGTAAAAATAAATGATGGCCTTTGAACGGTCAATTGCCGACTGTGATTGAAACTTAGTCCTCGGTCATCTGGCGGTTAACAGTAGGCTCGTTGTAGGAGAGTACGACCGTACAGGGGGCGATTGACGGTGAAACAACGGCGTTACAGTTCCAATAACGGCCATACGACGGTGGTACGGCGGCCGTATGGTTGCTATTACGGGTATACGACGGTGGTACAGTGGTAGCAACGTGGATATTCGCCCTCCTATAAGAAAACATATTTCACTGCAATTAAATGTTTGATTTTTTTCGGTTGTGTTTTTTTTCAAGCCGTTAAATAACAAAATTTCCCACTAAAATATAAATCAACACGCACCACACACTTCACGTACAACAAACCAACGACTGGCGAGCTTCTCTTGTGCATCGATATCTTTAAGTAGGATAAATCGAAAGAACCATTGTACATAACGAAAATGATGAAGTTCCCATAAAACACATTCAACAATACATTTGGTGCAGATTCTTTTTTTGGCTCAAATTTCCCGTCGAATGTCCGTTTCTACAGCTCAGTACTTGGCCTTTTAAATCTTTTGGTCAAATTTGGCCGTCTTAAGGCCGTATGTGCTCCCATTAAAAATGGTTAAAAACTCTACGGCCATCATATGCCCCTTAAAAAGCCAAGTGGCCGGTATTCGCCCTTTATAAGGCCGTTTTTTATTTTTACTCGGGTAACCTCTCTGTGTACCGGTTATCTTCTTCTTCATAGCTTATTTTTCTGCATACTTTTAGGGGAAATTTAGGAACAGTATAGGAAATTTGTGTGGGGAAATTTTAGTATTATACTACCCATGAGTAGGATGTTCTTATAGTCTACTCCAACACTCCGCGATAACCTCCGCAAGAATATCTATGCCGTATGAGTGTGAAGAGCCAGCTCCTCTCAAAATCTTTTGCGGCGGAATTTATGTGATGCGACATTGAAGTAGGCCAAACCTGACGAAGCAACCCTTCAAAGCTTACCAAGCCAAAATGTCAAGTTATCGTGTTAAGGGCTGCATTGCATTGGGTAGTTTTTGCATTGTCTTTTAACGATCTCCTCTGGGGCCCTGGGCGCACACAGTTGTATAATGCTTTATCCTGATATGGAGGCTCTGTCTACCATACTCACAGACCAACTACCTTGTATTAACAACTTGGCCGACTTACAACAAAAAAACAATGGGCTTCCTAAACAGATACCGACGAAATATCACCAGAATCACGGCAATTATCACGGGACAGGGCGGATAGGAGACCACGCTGTCAAATTGGGCATCCCGTAAAACATCTGTTGCCGTAGCTGCGGGGAGACGAACGAGAGGGAAACACTTGTTCACTTCCTGTGTAAATGCCCGGCTTTAGCCAACACCAGGCAGCGCACACTAGGCAGTTACGTTTTGGAAGACTTAACAGAGATGCCAGCCCGAGTAAAAATTTGCCGTCCGCATTTGTTCGCTATGCGCGCTAGCTGTGGCCCGTGCGTGCTAGTGCGTACCTGATGCGGGCTAGTTTCATTTTTAGTCGGGAGACTGGGCATCAAATCACTGATAAGCTTCCTAAATTTCACAGAATGGCTTTAGGCATCCGTCACACCCGACCAAACATCCACTGAACACGAGGTACACGAGTTCTGGCAACAAAACGCGCAGCAAAGCGCTAATTGGGCCTCCGGTCGCACTGGAGGCAGCCATCTGCATACCTACCTTATATTAATCGATGCGAAACCGGCTATTAGGGCACCCACGAGTATAATGAAGAGGCTCCTTGGCGATCCGACTTCAATGACACACCGAACGCTGGAAGTAAGGGCCTGGATTGGCCAACTCTAAGCGGTTCCACGTTATGTCGTTTGTTAACCTGGCTAAGGGTGCGTTGCGGCGCAGTAGATAGGATGTCAGTACACCTGTTGGCTACACTTGTTGGCCAGGAAACTTGTTACTGGACACTGCGCCTTGCATTACCATTTATGGAGGATAGAGACCCCATCTATAGGCTTCGCCTTGAGGTCCTGTATGGGGGTGTAGTATAGGGGTGTAATACAATAGGCCAAGTGAAGGGGTCGCGATACTTTTGGAGCCAATACCTCCTCAAAGAAGAACAAGAAGAAGAAGACCAAACCTGTACTGAAAGGATCGCGTAGGTAAGAACGCCTAAGGTTTATGTATGCCAAACTATAAATCGAGTGCCATGAAGGAAGTATTTTAATAGATATGTATGTGACCCTTTCAGTATCCTAACACCAAGTGTTACTGTTTTACAGAAGTTATAGATTCGACTCTTCTCTTTCGAACGTCTTCTTTCACAATTGTCTTTTTAAGAGTTTCTGCCAAGACGTAATTTAAACACTCACTTGCGTTAGCAATATTATGTGCTGAGCACCCGTCATTTTGGAACAACATTACTTTACTTATGGCCAGAAGTAGATTCGGACGCATGTGCCATTTTTATTGGAATTAGTTATTTACTTGGCTTCAGCTCAGGCAAATCAACAACCGATCAGATTTTCACTTTGAGGCAGGCTATGGAAAAATGTCTAGAGTTTTAAAACTCAATCCAACACCTCTTCATAGACTTTAAAGCCGCCTATGATATCATAGCCAGAGTAGAACTCTACAAAGCCATGAGAGAATTCGGCATTCCCAACAAGCTGGCAAGACTATGTAGGTAGACCATGACCAATGTGACAAGCCAAGTAAAGGTATCCGGAACACTGTCCAGACCAATCAACATCTATAATGGACTCCGACAAGGGGACGGTCTGGCCTGCCTTCTTTTCAACCTGGCGTTGGGGAAAGTGATCCGAGATTCGGGCGTGACATCAAGGGGCACAATCCTCCACAAGTCCACCCAATTACTGGCTTACGCAGACGACATTGACATCATTGGAAGAACATCAACAGCTGTACAAGAAGCTTTCACCCAGATTGAGCGGGCGGCAGGAAATCTAGGACTGCACATCAACGAATGCAAAACAAAGTACATGGTGGCCTCGTCTGCAAGAACACCTAACATTGGCCCCACAATCAAGGTAGAGGAACACGAGTTTAATGTGGTAAAATCATTTACCTACCTTGGGTCAATAGTAGCAGCCGACAATAGCATGGAACCTGAAATACGCGCACGACTGCTAAAAGCCAACAAAGCCTACTATAGCCTGTCAAGGCTCTTCAAATCCAAGCATCTAACCATAACGTTCGAGCCTGCTCGGAAAGTTCTCTGCGGTAAGACTTATTTGGTGCGACAGCGAAGGAGACCCAACCTCCGCTGGAAGAATGGCGTAGACCATGACGCTCAGAGCATAGGGATGCGAAACTGGATGACATCGGCTCAGAATCGGGATCGGTGGAGAGAACAGTTGCGAGAGGCCAGGACCGGATCCCGGTTGTAGAGCCGTTAAAGAAAAAGAATTTATTTATTTAGCGGTTGAAATCTATTGCAGACGATTTTTGATATCTGATTTAAGAATGGATAGTATGCCGCCAATAGAATCACTAGCTTTTCGGTAATCCAGTGCAATTAGGTTTATACCTCGGAACCCAGCTATAATGAATGGATTTAAATGTTTCTGGATTTTTTGAATCTCTTATACTAAAAAGTAAAAAGTTTACCTTTTGAAACCTTCCGCTAATATTTTCTTTTAAGGCCTGTCCCATGAAAATGATGCTACTTTTAGTATAGCACATTCCTTTTACAGCTATATTTATTTTTTCTCTCGAGAATAACTAAGTTTCTATATAACATATTCGAAGGGGTAGCATTGAAAGCGCGATATCATGGGGATTGTTGTCTATCCTTGAGAAATTTAGCAGCAAAAGTATTACAAGGGAAGCTGTCACTTGAAAAAATCGTGTCGTACCAACCTTCTGCCGTTTGGTATATAAGCTTTTCAAGTGATTTTAAGCATTTTTTATAATGACATTTTAGTGGGAAGTGGGCCCATCTCGAGTTAGGGGGTTGGGGGGTAAAAAGGGGTTAATATTGAGAAAACATTCTGCCGCTGCGTATGTAGGTTCTATTATGGCTGAATAACCATTAAATACCAGTGGCAGAAATTTTTGACCACTTGCACCCTCCCCAAGCCACCCTTAGCTGACGTTGCCATTTCACCCCTCACCACCCCAGCAAATGGTCAAAAATTTCTGCCACTAGTATTTAATGGTTATTGAGCCCTAATAAAACCTATCTTCTACGCAGCAGCAGAATTTTCTCTCAATATTAACCCCTTTTTTACCCCCCCCCCCCCAAACTCCCTAACTCGAGTTGGGTCCACTTCCCGCAAAAATGTCATATTATAAAAAATGCTTGAAATCACTTGAAAGCTTATGTAAAGGACCAAACGGCAGAAGGTTGGGACGACACGATTTTTTCAAGTGCCAGCTTCCCTACTATATCTGAAGAAGAAAAAAAGATTCATCCACAAGTATTATTGGTGGATGCAGCAAAAGCTGCGATCCATTGGGACTGGTAAACACTCAAAACTGCTGATAGCTACTCGCAGCTACCCTTGCTCTTGTTTTTGGGCAGATACATTCTACTGGTAATTGTCAAAATCGTGTTCCATTGGTGATGTACCCGCAAGTACTTGCGAGTAGAAAAAATCGCCCAATGGATCGCAACTAATGAAGCAAATATATCAGTATATAGAAAGTAATCAAGACTGCCAGTTTTCTATGCAGGAATTGAAAAATGTTCAAACATCAGAATATATTCCAGATTAAAAAACCATTAAAGCACGATTAATATCTAAGTACCAAATTGCGGTAATTTTTAATGGGTACACTTTTTTTAGTTTATGGTATTAGAAATCCAAAAAAAAAATCATTCAAATCTATTCATTATAAATAGGTTCCGTAATTTTTCATTTATAATAACTAATTGCATTGGACTATGGCCGGTATTTCTGATTTTGTTTTGGGATTTTTCTGATTAATCTGTTACAGTTTATGCCTTATTGTAGGGTGGCCTCCTTGTATTTGGTAGTATAGGTTTTTCTTTCCAAATTAACTGATTTATATCAAGTTTGCCATCTACACTTTTGAAAGTCAAATTCAGTTTTGAAGCTGGGCGAAAAGATGTGCACGAATTTTAGCCGCAAATGGTAGAAGTACAACACATAAGCCATTTCGAGGAATCGAATCCCAAACTCTCGGATGGGAGGTAGTCTGTAATCCCTATGCCGACATATTTTTAACCTGCATTTTATACAAACTTGAACTTTGAAATTCTTGACATTGAGCATATTTAATGATTCAATACATTGAGGCTTTCTTGACTTATTCTAAAGATATGGCGATAGAGTAGAAATTAAAGTAGGAATTGTAGGTTGGAGGAATTTAATCTCTTAATAAATCCCAGGGCTGGCTTCATTTAAGGTGATCGGTGATTATCACCAATCACTTATACAGATTTCAGTTCATGGATGGCGACTGTCACCTGCCAAAATCACCAAATTGGTGGTGACAAGAAATTGTTGTCACTTTTGTTGTCACTGAAGTATTTTTTAATGTTTCAGTTGGAAGTTAATGAAACTAATAAATATTGTGGAATATATTAGGGCAATTCCAAATCATGGTACAATTTATGAGCAAAACTCCGATATTTTACCAAAAGATAAAGGGAAAGAAAAATTAAATAATTTGGGGCAAGAGCTGAGAAACAATTTTTAGTTTTACATACATTCACCGAGTTTACCACTGTTAAGATTCTCATGCCAAAATTGTCTTATTAGGGAAATTATCGCAATTTATGTTATAGTATATGTAAGTAAAAATAAAAATTTCAATTATCGATATCTCAAAAACTAATACCCTAGACATACAGAGTTTGAAATCTAGTAGATTTTATTTTAATTTCGAGTTGAAATTACAAAAGTCACACAGAAATTTTGAAAATTTGGCTAATTTCACGTGTCAAAATGGATGTGCATGCATGTGTTATAATCAAATCTTTTACAAAATCATTTAATGAAACTATTGAGTATTGAAGAAATATATATAACAGCCAAAAGCGTGCTTTGAATAAAGAAAAGCAAAAACATTTAATGAAATAAAAGCAAAAATATTTATTTCTTTTTTGTTTTCAACAGAAAAATTAAATGTCAACGAACATTTTTTTCTTTACTTTTTTTTAATAGATGTCTCTGTTCCAAGTAAAGAGCGAAATGTTAGTAGATTTCAACGATTATTACGTATTTTTTATGTAATTTCGCCAACTAGATTTCAGCCGAAATCGGTCGTTTTTTCCGGATTTCGAAGTTGAAATTAGCAAAACACTTAATTTCAACTTCTGTGTGTCTAGGGTATAAGCGAGATATCGAAAAATTTTATTTATCATTTTCGGCACCACTGCAAATCTGAGCTTTAAAAGTGTTTAGTTTCAAAACGCTTAACACGTTTTATTTTGACGTCACCCATTTGATTAACATCGTCGACACTTACTGGTGTTTAAAAAATATCTACAATGTTAATCAAATTAAACACTTTCAAAAGCTGAGATTTACAGTGAGCCCAACTCAAAAAAATATCATCAAATCGCCTCGGATATCGTAATTGTGCCAAGAAAATGCCCACATTTCTCACTTTTTAGTCTGAAGTTAAGTTCAGTTGATTTTCGGTGATTAATTTTAAATGATTGCTTTACATGAATAATCACTTTGTAGTGATCACTCCCGATAATCACCTATCACCTTACATGAAGCCAGCCCAGGTATTCGCTTGTTTGGCGATTTGGAATATGTGGTCATTCCAAATAGCCAAACAAGCGAATACCTGGGATTTCTTAAGAGATTAATTTCCTCCAATCTTCAATTCCTACTTTTGGCCCCGCCTCGAGTAGAACTCATTTATATATAAGTTGGCGCTTAGAAAACCAAAACAGGAGGGGCATAAAACTCATCAGCCGTTTCACCATAATGAGTCATGGTGAGAATGTCGTCTGCATGCAGCAACATTTTTCCAACAATACAAGCCCATCCCCATGCTCTGCAGTCCTTTACGGTCTAGATCATTCGTTTATAAAAAGAACAATTCCAATGTGGAATAATCCTCCGCAGTCAGTATTTCCGAACTCGTAGAATATCTTCAAGTTAAGGGTTCATCGACACCTACTCGAGCAACCTGACCTATTCTTTTCTACCGTTCAAACTAGACATTGCATCATGACCTAAACGACCTGACTAGGGTAGTAAAAAGGGTGATTCCTAAGCTTATGTTTTCCAAATAAAAAAATAGCGCAGTATCAAATAGTGTCTAAGTTGAATTAGAATAATATTTCTATGTCGTTATAAGCCTTAACTGTAGATTTGTTTTTACCAAATATATGTACATATATGCTGGTCGACATTTTAGATGAAAAGATTATAGTAAGTCAAAATAATTAGGACACATTTAAAAGTCTTATATTTTCCAGTTAATAATTAGCCCGCATAAAAACAATCAAATTGAAAAACATTTTACATAAATTTCAAATACAAACACAGAATTCGACTTGAAATTTTCATAGTAACACTCTTGAAACATTTGGACTGTTCCCAAAATTTCATCTGAACCTTCAGCATTTCTCCTAAACCGTCATTAATTAATCAGATCCTATAAATTAAGGGCTGTACTGAATATAATGAAAACATTGACCCTTTATACATTTCTATAATTCTCTCAATTAATTAAAAAAACTGGCGTGATCCATTACATTGAGCTCCCCTCAGCTAAAGAAAGTGCTTCTTCTTCAGACAGAAAACTAATTAAATGAAAAGAACCTAAAAGCGATAACTACCAATTGTGTGTAAAATATAACCTCAATATTAATGTTTTACTTTCTTCTAATACAGTTTTCGGTAAGACATCCCCTTTGTTTCCTTAACAGAACGAGCGAAAGTAAAGTATACCCCAACAGTAGCTTGAAACATCCGTAATTTACTAATATACAAACAAATCTACATGCACCTTTAGGGGTGTTTTTATTAATAATTCTGGCGCAATTTAACCTCCACCTTCAATTTGTTGTAATGTAACAAGCTGCTATTTATATCCGTAAGAAAATGGCATCTTCAGCCCCGAGCTGGCTTCCCTTTCAGTCGCACTCCCCCATCCATGTATTTGCACCCCCGCTGCTAGCTCTAACCTTACTTCTGTAATTGTAACTGAAACTGAAACAGCAGGGGCTTGATAATTGTATTTATGTAGCTATGTCTCAGTACATACAGGTTATATACTGTTCATCGTGAATAGGTAGGTATGTACGTTGGCAGCCGAAGGCGAACGGAACTGTGCTGAATCGACTTTTCTCCGAGGGAGATGAGAGGATTTAGAATGATATTTATCTTGGAAGATATTTTCAAGTTGGATAGTAATTGGAAAATTACAGAATACGGAGGAATATTTCCTGTAGATTCTGCAGTGCAAGCTTATACCTATTTGCTTTTTACCTGGAGGGTACTTAAATGCCGATAATTTAGCTGCGAATACACTTCCAGTCTCTTTGAAGGCCGCAGCGGAAGGAGGTGTATAAAATTAAATTCGAGGTGGAAAGTAGCGGCTTAATTACTTTTCATGTTCCCCGTTTACAGGACGAGACTATGTTTGAATTTTGGAATGTGCTTTTACAAATAGCTTTTTCTTATTATTATTCTCCAAGGGAAATTTGCATTTAAAACTATTTTGAAAATCGCTTGTTTACGCGTAAATATGCTTTAAAGTAAATTACTTTTAAATATTTTTGCTTTTAGAATTTTAATGGTGGTAAATAGCAAAAATGTTAATTTAACTTTACATTAAATTTTAAAATTTTCATCTCTTGCATATTTTTAGTGTGCATAATTATTGTATACACTTTTAGTGCTCATGCTAGACTCAAAGTTCATCGACTTCGTATATGATTGCAACAAAAAGTCTAGGATTGCTAGCAAATATTTCAACACAGCTTATATAATTTAAATTTTTTTTTAAAGTAAAAAAAGAATTTTCTATCAGTACAATATGCAACTACTTTGACATGTTAATTGCGATTGCAATTGTTTTACTTTGATATTTTTCTTTTTGTTGAACTTTATCAAAATTGTTGCAATTTGTCCAAATTGCTATAATCTTTTCACTGTTTGTTCAAATTCTCATCAATGCTAAATTATGCAAAATTAAAATTCTTAAAAAAATAACGAAATTATTACGTTCTCGCAGAAACCATACCTCAAGATTGGTGTAAAGCGATCATATTTTCACTATACAAAAAAGGTGATAAGATAGATTGCATTGGTCATACAGGCATATCTCTTCCTGTAGCTTAGAGTTTTTCAAAACTGTTTAACAGTAACAGCAAAACAGCTGTTCTTCGTCTAAAATCGTAAAACAGCAAACTGCTGTTTTTTCCTAACTGTTTTTAATGTTTTTCAAATTTAGTTTGAAATTTTTGGAATAATATAAAAATAAAATAAATATGTAACCAACACTAATAATAAACCGTTTTGGTTTGTTACCAAGTGCCCCTTTATACCCAGTAGGAAAAAATACAAGTGCTTTGCTGCGGAGCAAATATAAAGCTGTAAGAGCTTCCTTCTGTTTCCTACAACAGCGGTACCTCAGCACAATCTCAGCAGATCACCTTAAAAGCTTTTTACGAAACGTAAACGTAATAAAAGTGCTGAGCTCTGCGGACATGCAATGTTAAAGTAACATGAAGCTTCTTACGGAGCGTAAGCTCTTTACTGCTTCAAAAAAGCGTTTGAAAAGGCTTTTCGAAGCGATTTTTTTCCTACTGGTTACGGTCGGACACCGACCGAACAGACAAAACGAACGAATGAACTTGGTGAAGGGTGAAGAGGGTGAGAGTGGACGATAGCGAAGACGGACGAATTTAATGGACACTCTCAGCGAACTTTTCAACAAACATTTTGGCAGTTCCTGCTAGGACAAGAAATCAACAAAAAGCCATTAAGTTTTGACATAGTTTGTTCGTTGCAGTTCGCCCGTGTAAAACCCATGCGACATTCCATCGGACTTTCTTACAGTTAAATAAAAACAGCCAAAGGAATATGAGGACGACAATACCGTATGAAAAAATACCGATTTTTGATCTTTTGAGTTTGAGTTTTGAGTGATTGAGTTTTCTCTGTCCAGAGTAGCTCTTATACAAGGTGGGGCAAAAGTAATGTCGTAATGTGAAGGTACCAATTTTTGCAAAGTGCGTCAAATGTCATTGTGCTCCTTTCCATCAATGATTGAACCACTGGCCAAGCCGGAAACAGCAATTCGCGATATATTAAAAGACATTGGAATTTTGCCTTGTCAAGGCAGTGGAGCCCGTAAAACTAGCTGTCGCTAATCTTAGTCGTGAGGACGTAATGTTGGTGAGCGCAGAAAACTTTTTACAATTCATGTTCAAGAAGCTTTCTGACAATAGCAGCGACATTAGTAATAAGTTCATGAACGAGGATGTCATGAAATTATTGCGAAGCCTCAAGGATCCCACAGTCACTCCATCAAAAACTACACTAATTTTTGCAGGCAATCTAGCCTGTCATATCTTTGGTGTCATCGATGTACGGGTAGACAATGTAGTTCAACAGTGGCCGCATACGAAATCGCATCAAAACGAAAATTTTTCGTTACAAGATAAATTGGACATGGCGCTTCAAAAAGATGAAGCGTCAGTACAATTCAGAAGATCAGATTTCAAGAGGTTCAAATCGGAATTTACACTTTCGCAATATTCTGGTCAACGCACAGAAAATCTGTGAAAATTATATAATGCAATTCTTTGTATCAAACCAACATCGACCAATGTTTAACGGTGTATTTTCGGTATGCCCTAATTTTTGCACCAAAATAAGTTCGCGTCTTTCAGACAAACCACTTCAGGCGCTTGTGTTTTTGAAATACTTTTACAAGAAGTGAAAATGTATAATAAAATGATATTATATAAAAAAAAATTATTTATTACTTGTAAAATTAAAGAAAACTCGGAAAACAGTGAAAACAACTGTTATCAGCTGTTTTTTGAAAATTAAAAACAGTACAGCTGCTTTTTGAAAACCACTGTTTTTGAAAAACTCTACTGTAGCTGGATATAAAATTCTCATCAACATACTAAACTAGAGTTTGGAACCTATACATACATATATCCTTTTATAGTAAACATTTATACCTACTCAGAAGAATTATATAAAATACTACTGGAACTTATCATCTAAATTAGTGCAGTTGTTTAGGGCAACGATGGAGCATGCCATTGTACAGGTTAGAACAAAAAGTGCCTTAAAGAACGCGATGCAATAGCTTTAATACCATTGTTTTGTAGAAGAAGCCGTCATAAGACAACCACTATCAATCGATGCAAACCGTACTATAAATCAATGTCTCAGCACTAATAATACGATATTCTTACCATTTAGACTTTCTGGGAAGATCGTCGCTGTCAGTCAAAGAGAGCTATCCAGAACTAGAAGAAGCTGCAAAAAGTATTGGTCTCAAGCAATGAAAATAAAGTAGCAACAATGATAAACGACCGGCGAAGGAGAATTTATTGGATTCAGTAGTAATTTAACGATTTGTAATCACAATATTGGAGTAACAGAAAGCTTCAACCAATGAAAATTACGAAAGAAAAGGAGTGCAACAAAGCATCACATTAGGAAACAAAACCTATTCCATATACCTACATATAAATATGTCACCAGCTACCCAGTAGGGAAATTCGCAAGTTCTTTCTGTGCGAAGTCGATTTAGGAGTAGGTATACTTCTTTATTTAATGTTTTTGTAAATACCCCGGGACTTCATGGTTGGCTAGTTAGTCGACTTTCTGATGGTGAACAGTAACCCAAACGAGAGTCACTTTACGCTTTCTACCAAGCCAAATTCCAAATCGCTAAACAAGCACCAGCACTTGGAGCGGCGCTTCGAAAGCCACGTTGACGTCGTTAGATAAAATACAAAAAAAGGGCCCTCAAACTTATCGGTGACGACGCCGTTTGCTCCGCCATCGACCCCTTGAGCCACCGTAGTAATGTGGCAGCGTTGACAAAATTATATCGCTACTATCATAGCGACTGCTCCACCGAAATAAACGCTCTCTTGCCTCCACGGCAACACCAGATTAGCTGACTCGTCTCATTCCCTCCACCTGCAACTTCCCCTTTCACGCACTCTACAAACTAGTAATTCATTTCTAAATAGAACAAATCGACTGTGGAACAACCTTTGGCAGTCAGTACATATTTCCGAACTCCTACAACATCCAATCCAAGAGTTCAAACGCAGGGTTCATAGCCACCTTCTCTAACACCCTCCCGAACCCTTATAACCGTTAACCTATTCCCCTCCCGTACTAAGCTCACTGCTAGACATTGCAAAATGACTTGATAAACGACATAACGGACTGGTAGTACAATGGGTGGCTCCTAAGCTGAGAACTTCCACATAGCACAAAACGTCTATCTAGCTCAGATCTGCATCGCTCAACTTGTGGCTTGGGGCGCATCATTGCGGAATGCAGAGCTTGGGTTTTGAGGCTCAGGGCCTGGATTCTGAAGGCACTACAGGAGGTTAGGGGACATCCATAAATTACGTGAGGCGTTTAGGGGGGGGTCGAGCCGAATCTCACCAAATCTCACGTGGGAAGGGGGGTCTCGGCAAATATCACGTAATTTTTTTCCGCAAGAAACAGCGTAAAATCGCGAGAAAACTGGGTTAAATTAATAGTACAGGTAAATTAAGCCGAAAAAAGCGATATAGCGGAAATAATTAGGTACAGGCTGAAAATTGACAGATAGCTTACTTTTAGGGTTCTTAATAAGGGGTTATAAAGTCTACCGATTTTCTACCCCGGGAAGCCCACTTTTTAGGGGGTTTTAGCCCTCATAATGGGTATTTTCGGTTTTCTTCAGTTTTAAGTGCAATATCTGTAAATGAGAAAATCTTTAAAATCGTCTTTTTGGAACCGCACTTTGATATCATTCAGGAAAATCTTGGTGCAGTATCAGATGGACATGGTGAAAGGTTTTATCAATACATATTGCACATAGAGAAGGATTCATTAATCCATTACATAAAAAGTATACGTGATACTATTACTATATTTCAACTCAATAGCAATTGGGTGTAAAAATTTAGCCACTTTTGTTCACTGTTCCAAATACCATCCAACTCGAACATCCAAAAAAAGTAATGAAAATATTTTAAATATCTGGGAATGAAGAGAGTATGGCGTGATGAAAATTCTTATTATTTTATTCAATGGCCTGGGAAAAACTGGGAATGTATAACGTATGCATTGACTTATACGACCATCTTTAGACAGATTGCGACCCTACGCTGAACTAGTGTGGGGGATTAAGCTGTAATCCTGTGTTGTGAATACTGAGAGCTGTGAAGAATGGAAGTCTAACAGATCCGCACTTCTTGAATCTATATCCTGGTGTACAGGTGGCTCAAACGCCAATTTGAGAAGCTGTCTGTGATTTCAGACTTTGCCTTTCTAAGGCCTGGGTCATTCAGTCACAGGATTTTGACACTAAGGTTAAATCCATAGAAGAATGCTCCGAAGTTTGTATATCTCCATCTTTACAATAGTATTGTGAATGACTATGCATGCCATAATTGTAAGTTTTGCCAAAGACAACCTTCATATGCCAATATAATGTAAAATACGAATTTTTTTTAAATTCCATATACTTCCTCTACAAATACACGAGTTGAGCTCAAACTAAAATTGAATTTTTTCTGTTCTCTTGTTAATAAACTATTATCCCTGTAAGCCATCATGAGATTGATTTCCAAAGGATAGGCAGAATCACCTGCTAAATGGTAATCCACAGGTATTGTAGTTTATATTGGGTTCACGCCGAGCTGGTGCTGGGATGATTTTGTACTATTGTTCTTCAACACGAATTATGTTTTTTTAAACGCAAACAAGCACAGATTAACGTATTTACACTACAAATACGCATAGTAGTGTAAATCCTAGAATTTTTTTAAAATTTGAAAAATCTCACGTGAGATTAAGGTGGGGGGAGGGGGTCGAGCCAAATCTCACGACATCTCACCAAGGGGGGAGGGGGTCGAAAAATCGCCAAAAAGGCCTCACGTAATTTATGGATGTCCCCTTAGGTGTTTGATGTGAAGGTCGGGAGAGTATGTGCAAGGGAACTTCAACGGCGTTCGTTGGCCATGTCCTTATGGCACATCGTTGGTGTCCTCTGAGCCCTTCCTTACTTACTCTTAAAGTGAGGCACCATATTTATTAACCATTGCTGCCCATGTTGGGTTTAACAATTGGCCCAGTAATGGACCAGTACTGGGTGCCAGTTAGCCAGTACTGGCGCCGTAACACCACCTATAACTGGCCCATTACAGCAAAACTGCTGGATGATAACCTCGGCCCAATACTGGTCACTTGTAATGGCTCACGATACTGGGCCAGCAAAGACCGCCAAGAAAAATTTTGTTTTTTGAAATTAATAATTAGTTGATACGTAAAAAAATAATTATACAAATATTTTATATGAAATTGCATAATATATTGTAATAATAGTTAAACACAGTAAGAAATATCCATAATCAAATATTTTATATAAAAAGGTAAAATAGAATATTATATATATGTATTCTCTAAACTTGAATAAGTGAAAATTCACTACTTCTCAGTGCCAAGTTTACCATTTGAGGGAAAATTCATTGATTTTTGATGTAATGTAAGGAAGTATATTATAGTGCAACGTTTTAACGTTGCTTACGGCCTCCCCACGATCAGGTGCCAATATCAGGTATCAATATGTTCGGCTTCGAAAAGTTAGCAAGAAAATATATCTACTATTTTATTTTAATATATGATATAGTTTAGTTAGACCCCCCCACTCTTGAAGAGTAGAAGAAATACGCATTAACTGTAGACTCAATCAATATTTTAAAATAGGTATATGACATTAACGGTTGCCAGCGTTGCTGGCCCAGTGTCGTGAGCCATTACAAGTGGCCAGTATTGGGCCGAAGTTATCATCCAGCAGTTTTGCTGTAATCGGCCAGTCATGGGTGGTGTTATTGCGCCATTACTGGCTAACCGGCACCCAGTACTGGTCCATTACTGGGCCAATTGTTAAACCCTACATGGGAAATACGCATTAACTGTAGACTCAATCAATATTTTAAAATATATGACATTAACGGTTGAGTCTTGGCCGACCGATGACAACCATACTTTGGCCAATCATTGGCTCCGTTGTGAGATCTGGCAAAACCTACATGGGTGGACGAAGTCAGGTCTTCGCTTACGCTTTTGCATCTTCTTTCTTGAAATAAATTCTACATATTACAATGGCAATAGTAGTGTATCATTTTCCTTCATTGTCCTATTTTGAGATCTTTAAATATGAATATTTAAGTTAGTTTCATGCATAAATAAAACAGGCGTATTTTGGGACTGATATTCCAAAGGACATTAAACAAATTTTTTTTCTTTCTTATGGCAGTTTGCATTGCACTTTTTTGAGCGAGTAGCAAAGATTGTCCAACTGTATTTGAAATATAAATATTAATTTCGTCTTGAAATCTAGCAGACAGTTACTTTAATGTAATGCTGAATTTTTTTTCAATCATTTCAATAGAATAACCGCGATGAATTTTTGTTATTTTTTTAAATCTTTTTCTTCATTGGATATCTGACGTTTCACTCTCTGATATCTAACGATAATCCGGTGACTGCATTATTAAGATCCCTTACCAGATTCCTCCCGTGGTAAGGGAAATGTGATATTTTTTCTTTATATGTTGAGTTCATTTTATCGAATTATGTACATAAAAGAGTATAAATATTATATAAAATGGTAAAGAGAATTATTTGCAAAAAATATTTCCAATTCAATGCACTTGGGCGATTATCTTAGTTTAACCTATCCATACTTAGAACAAACCTATAAAGTTCTATTGGTTTGGTTTTTACAGTGACAAATCGCACGGGTTCATATCTGAAGAATAGAGTGATTTATTAAGATTTTGATAAAAGAATGTCGAACAAAATATATTTAGGTACACTTCAATAAATATATCATTTCGACATGTCTTCTCTTGAAAAAATTCGGGCAGGCAGATATAAAATTCGCAGGTGTGAGAATTTAAAGATCCCGCGGTTCACCAGAAAGTGTTGTTAGTCTTCCTGACATGTTAACCTTTAAAGTTTCTCGAACAAGATTTATGACAAAATTTGTTTAGCCAAATATTTTAAAAATGAAAATACTTAAGTTATTTGATTCTCAAACTGATCTTCAGTCAAAGCTCTTTTTGCAAATTGATCAAAATATCACCTATAATAGCGGTATAAGAAATGGACACGCTTAAGTATGTTATAAACAGAAATAAGTTTCCTGGATAATATAAAATAATAGTTTTCCAGAATCGATTCATGTAAAAGATTTTGGGAGCCTACATCTAACTTTTAAAATTCAACTATTCTCATAAATCTAGTACCTACTATTGTATACTAGATAAAAACTTTAATACCACAAGTTGTTTCTATGAGCTTTTACCGTACAGAATGAAACCGAGCATAGTATTTTTTGAGGAATCTCAAAATATGTACAAAAAAGGAAATTTTTTAATATAATCTTGTTACTCAAAGTAGATAATATAATAAAAAAATCCCAAAATAAACGCAATTAACAAACTTATCACATGCAAAATCAGGAGCAATGTTATTATTATTTCAGCGAGAAAAGTAAGATTATCACATTTATTCGTGTTGGGAACAAATTTATATTATTCTAAAATTTATGAGAATTAAAGTAATTTTTAACACTTAATAATAATTCAAAGTAATCACCCGGCATAAGATAACAAACAATATTAAATCATATAGAGATTATGAATATACAAAAAGTGGGAATTAGAATTGTCTAATTTTTCTATGTTTTATTAAGGAATTGTTATATGTTTTTTAAATTCTATATGCTTTATTGTTTCATAAAGTCCATAATTTACTAATTTTATATTATCAGAGAAGGATTTTCGGTATGTTTACTAACAAAAAACAAGATATTTGTAACACACGCCAAGATTTTTATCCTGTTTTAAAGGTCACATTCATATTTGTTCAATAAACTAGTTTTTTTAAAGTACAGTCAAACGCCATAAAATATAAATATTCATGCAAAAAAGTAACATTTCCTCACAATCTCCAAACATTCGTCATTACCAACTTCTTTCTCACTTAAAAAATTAATAAAAAAAAACGCATAAAATCAAGATCACCAACAATTTTTTATGCAGTTTGATATGAAAAGCCTCCTCAGTCCAGGGTCACAACAATGAAATAATATTTTTAAAAAAAGTGTTAATAAGCAGTAAAATGACAAAAAAAACACAAAAAAGAGAAACAATTCAGTTGAGTTTTACAGGCTTCACGTGAAACACTTTTTTTGGACTATAAAACTGAGTTGAGTCTATGCAGTTTTCAAGAACTTTTTAACACTTTAACAAAACTTAATCAAAGTAACTTTGTTTGGCATAAATTTTCTGTCATGACTTTAATGATTGTATAAAAGTCATTTGTGTTTCCTAATAACCATTTCAGCTAACAATTTTTAAAATTTATTAAGACTGAATCTAAACTTTTATCAAAAAATTGTTAATGTTAATATCGGTCATGGTCTCAACTGTGTATAATCACGAATATTTCTACAAAATTCCCTCTTAATACGAGTTTATACGCGCGATTATTACTGGCAATCATGAAATACAAATTGTAAAAACCCACTGAAATCTTATGTCCATGTCGACGGCGACTCTCCATTAACTCCTTCTATATTTTATGGTAGCTAGCATAGTATCCAATGTCCATTAGTTTTCAGCCATCCACGCTTAGCTTTAATGGGTCCAGATAACAAGCAATCAAGTGCAATCCAACATGAACGGAAAATTGTGCAAATTGCTCAATAAGATGATGCTTGAAAACGGGGCTGGCGCATTCCTCATAGTCGTCTTGATGTAGACACAAGCCACAATTTTATTGCGCTAACCAAGAGCTTTCCGTTAAAATACCGTTATCTCCGGTCATAATTCAATTCAAAACAGACGAAAGTATGCACGGAGGCCATAACCTCGTTATTATAGCGCCATAAAGTAGACATTTACAAGTACTTAAAATAAAAAAAACGCAAATAAATTATCCCTCGGTTAAGGACTCTCCTTGCAGTAGCTGCGATGTAGTAAAGGAATATCCGTTCGTTCCATAGTGTTCCAAACATACATAGATGATATACCTACTCCTTGCCAGACCCACAGTGAGACAGACAGACACCCACGAGTATAAATCTTTCAAAAACCACTTCACTTTTAAGTCATCCGCCATTGAGGTTCTCTTCCTCAGATCTTTAGATTTTTGTTGACTACTGAAAATTACTTTTTTTCGCGCTTCAATTTAGTTTAAAAAACAAAAAGAGTGTCGCTGTTCCGCTGTCGTCTAATTTTAGACAAGACATTGATCACAGATGGGGAGGAAAACTATTGTGTTCAGGTAGCATTGCCAGAGCAGATGGATTTTAATTTGTTTTAATCGTCCTTTTTTAATCTTGACTGATCTTTTTGTTCTTCGTTGGTAATCAGCTAAAATATGATTTTGAATGCATTGCAGAACCACACAATCACAAATTTCTTGCAATTCTTCCTCTATAAAACGTAAAAAGTAAAAATTACCTCCACAAAAATTCTGACTTGGGAATGTTTAAGCTTCGCAAATGTTCCAGACTATGGAAAATTCATAAAACGATTATTTTCCACCTTTTCCCTCTTTCTATCTGAAGATTTATCAATATTTTTTGTGAATTTCCTAGAGATTGCGAGTCACCAGCGTAGAATTTGGCTTCCATAATCAAAAAAAGCACGAAAAAACTGCCAAACGCCAACGTAAGGTGGACCACAGTGATAACATTCGTTTTTATACGCATTATTTAAATTTAGAATTGTTTTTATGGTTTTTATTGCACCATCATCGTGATTTTTATAGCACATTAAACTTTATTATTATTGTGGTTTTGTATACAGTATATTTCACTGATAGTGTACACAACAGTAGCCCCTGTGCCACACTTGCTGCTCTCCGCGATGTGGATGGAATTCGCTGATGGCCCGAAATTTGGCCCGAAACCATTTTTCAGCCCCAGCTCAGCTCATCGTTCTCTGGGCCGTTGTCGAATCCATCACCGAAAAATATCATGTCCAAATGGCGCGGGCAAAAGCGGTCAGCCTCAGCACATTTCTTAGATTAAATTATTGTTATTAATTTCGTTATTAATTAGGAGAAGTTGTCATAAAAATCATTTGCGATCATCTCACAGTCGTCGAATAAACTGCTCGACATGTTAATCGAGCGCCGGCATAATTAGCCAAAGTCCTACTCGACCGAACGAGCAGTAGGAGAATTTACGAGCGCATATTATCACCTTCTTCTATTAATGAAAAGGAGGAGCTACACACGACATGACTGCGATGCGACCGGGGTTCTCGTTTCGCCGGGTTTTTTTTGTGTGCTCTGTGATGCCGAACTGGTGTGGCCGATGTTACGTTGCTGCGCCTGGGGAAGGGGAAGTAGCTGCATTTTGGTTCATGGTGAACTGAAACCGGTTGCCTAGCAACTCTTATGCTCGGAGCCATATTGATTTTTTGCGCTTTGATGGTAGAATGTTGGTAGTGGTGATGGTGGCGACTGGCTGTGGTTTGAGGTTGAGGTGATATGACGTGAGATATTACAGTACATTACAGGTTGATTTTCGTTTAGTATTTTTAAATTTTAGGTATTAACTCTTTTTTAACATTATTCATAGTGTCATAGATGAGATTTAAACGCGTATTTAACAGTTTTAAGCGAAAGGTATGGCTATAAAAAGACTTCCGCCAACTTTTCACACAATAGTAGGGGAGAGTAGCCAAAAATATGCAATACAATTGGGGTTTTTAATAAATATATTTGTTAAATCTGCTACAGTAAAAGCTTTTTACAAATATTTTAATATTGGTATCCAACTTTAAATAAACCAATTTATGGCTTGTTATTTGTACATTAAAAAACTGCAACATTGCAAATTTCGCGTCATAAATACGAAATACAAAACAAATAAAAATAAATTCATATAAAATAAATGGCACTGATATCTAACGGTCAACAACCGATCAGATTTTCACCTTGAGGCAGGCAACGGAAAAATATCTAGAGATTCAAAAATAAATCCAACACCTCTTCATATACTTTAGAGCCGCCTATGATAGCATAGCCAGAGTAGAACTCCACAAAGCCACGAGAGAATTCGGCACCCCCAATAAGCTGACACGACTATGTAGGTTGACCATGGCCAATATGACAAGCCAAGTACAAAACTCTGTATCCGGAACTCTGTCCAGACCAATCAACATCTATAATGGACTCCGACAAGGAGGCGGTCTGGCCTGCCTCCCTTTCAACCTGGCGTTGGATAGATTCGAGCGTAACATCAAGAGGCACAATCCTCCACATCCACAAGTCCACCATATTACTGGCTTATGCAGACGACATGGACATCATTGGTAGAATAACAACAGCTATACGCCCAGAGCTGAAGGATGCCCAACTGGATGACATAGGCTCAGAATCGGGGCCGGTGGAGAGTACAGTTGCTAGAGGCCAGGACCGGATCCCGGTTGTAGAGTCGTGAAAGAAGAAGATATCTAAGGATACCATAGAATTTAATAAACTTGCTTCAAGAATCAGGGCTGCAACAAGGAGATGCAATCTCTTAACAGTAATTTTTAATATTGTTTTCGAAGTAAAAATGAGGTACTTAGGTACTTACTTAGTTAATTTGACGGTTCTACAACAGCGATCCAATCCTGGCCCCTCGCACCGGTCCCGATTCTAAACCGATGTCATCCAGTTTGGCATGCTAAAGCTCTGGGCCGTCCTTCCAGCGGTTGGGTCTCCATCGCTGGCGTACCCCATAGATTTAACCGTAGAGAAACGAGGAAAGCACTACTAAGTGGCGCAAATATTCAGGCCTATTCTGAATTCCGCTGGAATTTTCTTACAATGGTATGTTACCAATGTAAGAAAATTTCAGCGGAATCAATT
Source organism: Thereva nobilitata (assembly GCA_963855945.1). Lineage (NCBI taxonomy): Eukaryota > Metazoa > Arthropoda > Insecta > Diptera > Therevidae > Thereva > Thereva nobilitata. The sequence continues at coordinate 108,274,941 of OY979695.1, read as the reverse complement.
CCAGCGGAGTTCAGAATAGGCCTGATTATCTACACAAGAAATCAGATATTCGATGCGCAGATGATTCATTTAAAATATTTCTGAAAATTCAAGAAAATGTTATCTAAAGGCCCCAATTTCGAGTGCATACAAATTACTGTTGTTTCGGCGGGGCTTGGTCGGATGGAGCGCTCGTGTATTGGGCTCTTTAGAGGAAATGACTTGAAAGGGAAATACATTATTTCGTCAAAAGGAGAACAAGTATTAGGACGAAACTTCAGTCTGGTGACCATAGCCCCGGATAATATAGATAAATTTATATACCTGTGCTTAACCCAGAAAATAAGATAAATGACGGCATGCATAGATGCATGGTAGCCGCATATAAAACCGATTTCGAATCCCAAAGAGCAACGAAATGAAGGGCAGTGCAAAAAGCGATTTACAACAAAATACTAACTAACAAAACCTAAAGGCCACTGGAAGACGAGATTTAAAGATGTCCGAGTCTTAGAAAGAAGGAATGGAAATGTAATCCTAAAGAGACAGAAAATGGAAATCCTAAACCTATCGGTAGCGGAAAAACCATTAAAGAAGACAACGAGCTTTCCATTAGGTCTAGCTGTTTAAGTGAAAAAGGTGCTCTTTCAAACAAACAGAATGGGACACTCGTTGTCTTCTTTTATGGTTTTTACTGTACTGTTGCTTCGTATCCTGCCTTGGAGCCGGATTCGGCAAACATGCACACGACTGGATGCCCGGCGAACAGGTGCACTGCTCGGTGTTGGATTTCGCAAGCATGAACGTGATTCTTTTCTACAGAAGGCGGGAACACGGGTGGAACAATTTATTGAAACACACGTGAGTAGGTGAATTGAAGAATAAAAGAGTGTAAAAAAGCGAGTGAGGAGCAAAACCCAAATTCAGCGCTCTAAGCTTTCATAATGAACTTATTCAGCGTAACAAAATTCACAGTCTGTTGCGGAATCGCATGAATCGAAAAAGTGCAAACTTGGGCCTTTTTTTGTTGTGCGCACAGGCAAACTATGCACGTTTGCAAAATCCCGCCACAGCAAAGTGGGCTAGAAGGAAAAAAGTGGACAAAAATATAATGAGTTGTCCCGTACATTCGAAATTTAGGTTTCAGGGGTTTTTCACATCGCTGATCACGAATCCGTAACGGTTTAGCCGCTAGGGCGTTTTGAAGTTTTTTTGTTAGAATTTTACATATCACCCTGTATTTTTGTAACCGTATAACGTATTTTCATGAGTAAGGTATCAGTATACGCAGAATACTCCTCGCTATCTAAAACTGTAAAAGTGACGGTTCCACCTTACCAACTTCCAGAGTTATGAGTCGTCAAAGTCAAAGTTTTGGTTTTTTTAACTAAAATTTCAACTTTTTCCAAAATTGGAAAGCTTGAAGTATTTCCTATGAATAATGTCCGGACAATTTTTATGGTACGGCCTTTACTTTTGAAGTTATAAGCAATTTTGAAGTTAAAAATGGCCTTATTTGGTACTTTTTTAGTACTTTTTCACCAATTTTAACATCGTATAAAATATGAATTGGCAAGTTTTGGCACCCAAATCTTTCGAATTCTCATTTCATAAAGTATTTCCTACGAAATCACCTTAAAACTATCCCGGGGGTAGTGGGGGATAAACTATTTTTACAGTTTAAGGTCAATTAAGTTTATAAAAAAAAATTTTTTTTCGTTGTTTTTGATGATTCTTTTACATTAGCGTGGATTATTATTTAATAACGGTAAAATACATAGAATTATTCTACATACCTTCAATATAACCCTCCATTGACGGGATTAATATTACAGACTTAAATACAAACTTATTGGTAATTTACTTAGGAAATGTTTTTCGCGGCGAAGACACGCAAATTCAGATATGTCGAAAGTACCTAACTTCGGAATGCCTTGGAGCCGCAGGCTTTAAAGCTACACGCCCCATATTTCGGTAAAACATGCAGGGGATCCCCTTTAAGATAGTTCCTAGAAAAAGGCATTTAAAAAAAAATTTTTTTGAATTTTGTCCACTTTTTTTAGAATCTAGCCCACTGTGCACAAGTCCGATTTCTCTCTTTTCTTTAAGAAAAAAATAATAAACAATACTGAACACACGAGAAAAATGGCTTGAGATGACATTATTACATTTCTCCTACACCTCCCATTTTGTCAAGTCGTTAGTAATAATTTGTTTGAGGCGTGATGTATTATTAATCAATTACCTATCGGTTTGTTTATAAAAATCAGCCTCGGGAGCATATGGGTTAAGGCCCGACTACAATCCCAGAGGTCCGTAGTTCGAATCCACTCCGCGGCATGGTCCTTCACCTTTCCATTTACGGACCTGGATATATTTCCTTCTTTATTAACTTCGGTCTTTACAAAAAATTCCCTGCATTTTCTCCTGCTAACGCCTCTAAGCATAATAAGAGAAGAAGTTCGATCACCGAAATCATCCGTCTGTCACGGAATGAAAGCGCGTTTTGGGCGTTGTCAGTTCTTTCACTCTGCTCTTTACTATCTTTCCTACTGGAGTTTGTCAATACATAAAAAAATTTGACAATCGCCAACAATTTAAAATCACTATTTTGTATATTTGCGCTCAAAGCCGGACTGGTTTTAATAGTACAAATATTTCATTGATCTTCACCACTTATTGAGATACGGTTCTGCAATGCGACGAGCAAATTCGGTTCCTTTTCAATTTGCTTCATTAAACAAAGGTGATTCTTTAACCAATTTTGAAAGTTAATCATCAAAATCATTTATTTAAATTTGTATTGAATTTGATATAAAATTGTAACAAATTCTGAAGCAATTCATAAATTTTTAAGCGTTATCAAATATAAATTTTAAATTCCGGAAACCCAGGATTTATATCTTATTAAATATAGAATTGTTCCGTTGAAAAATTCCCCTCAGAAGCTATTTTTGTGGTCTTTCAAATTCTTATATATATAAACTTTTTCTGTTAGCAAATTTAAAAATGATTAATTCACAGTGAAATGCTTTGTTGAAACATAATATATTTACCCAAAAATTTCGCTGTTAAATACTTAAGCACATCATAAATCCACTCGCGACAAAAACAAACCTTCCAAAATAAATTTCAATGTCAAACTTCTTCTAAAACAAAACAACGAAAACCGCTGCCTGCCGTCCACAATATCCGCTTATCAGAGGCACTAGCCTCAGCTGTGCGCCATTGGACAAGGAATTCTATAATTTCGAGTGCATTCAACTTTTCGAAACAATTTCCAATTTGTCTCCCCTTCACTGGGTCAAGGTCAAATATTACAATTTCGTCTGCTCACATGTGAAACATAATCATAATCATAAATTGTCGAATTATTGGCCAAAAAAGAAAACACACAACACAACCCAACTCAACCCAACAAATAAAAAAAAGTAATAATAATAATAAATGCCAGACTTAACTACGTGACGTAATTTTTCTATTTGGTTCGGCACCAGTAGCGATTTTATCAGTTGCGTTTCTGTTTTTCGAAGGCTAAGATCGGAAAATTTTAGTGTGCGTTTAGAGATAGATCGGCGTGCAAAGTATCGTCGGATAACAACATTTGAAATTAATCCCAGGTGTTGATCATTTGAAAGTGTAAAAATAAAACAAGGTGGCAAAAATTATGAGGAATACGCATATGTGTATATGATTTTTGTCACGATTTAAATTTAAATTCTTGTTAGATGAGTTTTTTTCTAATTTTTCAACCGTCTTGAATTTAATACATTTTCTTTTTACATAATGACCGATTTTGGAGGTAATCGGAAAACGATCATCAGCTGGTAATCAACCATTTTTATTCGATGACTTTTACATAATTAAATATTTATAGTTCCTTTCAATTCAAGTAATGTAATTTTATATACATAACATTAACTGCCTTTAATTAAATCAGAAATCTTATGGCACACATTTTATTCTTCACAAAAATAAACTCCACTTTTTTGTAACGATCATATTCTACTCAAGTATTAACAGTGTTTTTTTGCCAATTTTATATCATATTAACAGTTACCACGTATACATGACCAAATCGAACGATCCAGAGATCGAAAGACTGAAAGTGAGAATCTGCGTATTTGACATCGTCGGAGCGAGTAATTAAAGTTTAAATGGATTCAAACGTAATCGAAAAGCAATGAACATAAACCTACAATTTGTAGTTTTCGCATCGTTTTACTGTTGTTTCGCTTTTTCATCGAATTCCGCTCGATCCTATTTGAATCCGATCTGCGTACCTGTACATGGATTTTTCTAAGATCCAAGCCGGCTTGAATCCGGCTTCAGTTTCGCATGTACCTAGTATAAGTATAATATATTAACATATTTGCCAATTATTTCAATATTTATCCATTTATTGCACAATTAGTTTGAGATATAATTATTTTGTAATATTACTAAAAGTCCATTTCCCAACTAACTACACCATTTTCAGCACAGTTGAACTAGTCGTAGTAAGATTAAAACGCGTGGAACTAAATATAAAAGCTTTCTGAAAGAAGATAAAACTGATTACAGAGCTTGTGAGAACAATTTGAACAGTTAAGAAAAGAAAACCTTTTTTGGTCTACCATCTCCAAATCTACTAATTTTGTTGCTACCGTTTTGTCTTGAATTGTGTCTTGCATATTTTAACTTATTAATCTTGATGAAAAAGGATATTTCAGGTTCGCTACCTATTTGAAATAATCATTGCATTTACTTCTCCATCCACCATTTTCATTCCAAGGACCTAATACAATATATATCTTTACTTTTCTCTAAAATCTGCTAATTTTGTTCTTCGAGTCGTGTTACCGCCAACACTTCACTTCCCCAACAGAAGACAGGTCCAATAAGTATATACTTTATAACGTTATCTTAGGTTTGGTTTTTTTTATGCATCAATTTCTGCGAAAAAGACTACATTTGCCTAAATGATACGTCGATCTGTTTCCAATGGAACCTTTGTGTATGAATTTACCTACTAATATTTTGTAACTGTCAATTTGCAAGTTTCCTTGAAATCGTGTTCTGTTACAGTAAGATGATTGTTTGTGATCATGTTTCTGCTCTCAATCCTTAGAATTCTAAATAGTGAATTAAATAGCTTAGGAGCTGAGTCTTCACGGAAAAAATTGGGAGCGCTGCTCAAGGGAGCTAATTTTGAGCGCTGCCAAATATACTCCCAATGGAGCATTACTGGAGTTTTCATAATTTAATAGAACGAAGAAAACGAGCGACCATAAAGGGTGACATTAGCATACTCAATAGACCCATTCTCGTTCGATACGGAGGACAAGCAGAATTGGACGTGGTTAGTATACTTAGTTTGGGGACCGCTTTGGTAAAACCTAACCTCACACTTGGAAAGGAATAGGCAATTGCAAAAGATGAGCAAAAATAAAGCTTTTCGTCATCGAAGCTTATTCACATATCCACAAGCCTCTATGAATATTATTCTTTTAAAAAGCTTTTTTATAATGCTCCCAAAACGCTTTTGAAGGAGCGAGCATTAAAAGGTATACTGCCCTGCAATGACATACAATGTTAAAAAGTATATGGAACGGGAGCGCTGTAAGCCTTCAAAGATGGCTATTGCAGCACTCTATTTCCCGTTGGGCAGCAACTGGTCGATTGTTGTAGGATCCTCCTTCGCGAAGCCTGGTTGATATTCGCCTAAAATCCTTTCGTGAATGATTCTAGCCTATCTCTTACAAAATATGTAAAAATCTTGAAACCAATAAAGAGTAGCGCAATACCGTGTAGTTTTTGAAGAATAGCTTGTCCCTCTTTTATGGGCCTAAAAAAATGATATTTCAGGTTTGACGGATTTCTTCCACTTATCTTGCTCGTCCCGTCCCTTTTGCTTTCCAAATCTCATATGTATAAATGCGTGTAGATTTTCTAAAAGGTTTTATCTTTCATCCTTTAATAATTACAAGCTCCGCCCTAATGCCAACTTGCTTGGCGATTTATTACTTTTCCGCTTCTTCAGAACAGCTTCTACTTCTTGCTCCTTCGTAGCCTTATTGAACTTGGGTGTTCTCGATGACACTGGTTTCTATTTTCAAAAAAGTGTTGCAGCTTTCATAAGACCATTATGGTCTAGTGTTCCTTGGATCACGCCCGTCCCAGCATTTCTTCTGCTACATTCTTAATTGTGTTTCGGAGGTTCTCCCATTTTCCATTCTTCAGAACTAGCCTAAATATGTTCTTTAACTGGAATGGTTGACAGATAGGTGTAGATCTGATCTTTCTTAGGCTGGTCGCACACTGCAGCAGATTCGGCCGAATTTTTTACGGCCGTATACGGCCGAATAATTAAACAAATCTGATCGGAGTAAACCTAGGGACGTCAACGGCCGAAAACAACGGCTGTAAAGTGCGAATGAGAATAGCAAAGTAATTGTAGAAAATTCGGCCGAATCTGCTGCAGTGTGCGACCAGCCTTAGAGATTTTTGATCCGTAAGGTTTGCTATTTTATCGTAGAACGCTACACTTTAAAACAACATTTTGCAGATTTCTTAAATTTATAAATCGAAGTTTATCTATCGTCCGTCAAAATAGTGAATTTGGTCAAAACTTGTGGAGCCAATAGTCTCTTCATGGTCTAGCTGTGTCAGTAAGAAAAATAAGCAACCGATTTGTGCAGAATATATTTTTAGATAAGAGGGTAACAAAACAACAAAGCTTGATTCTTATTCAATTTCGCCACGTTCTTAAGAATAGGGTCCTTCGTACGGTATATATCGTGTTATACCAAAGAATTTGGGCTTATATTTTGTCGAGATTTGCATGGCGAAAGAACTCAATCGAAATGATCAAATTTAAGTAAACAAAAAATGCATGCAATACTATCAGTTTCTTAAAATAACTTTTTAAAATTCAATCATTTCAAGAAAACGTCTTAGTTTCCAATATTATGTAATTTGATACTGTTAAGTTTTTTCTACTGGGGATATTTGAAGTCATATGCATAAACTTATAAAACCAGCTGCTAAATTATTAAATTTCATCATGCTATTAACAAAATACCGTCAACTATACTGAAAAATGGTTCTTGTAATTTTCTCTTATATTGATTGATTTTTCAAGTAAGAACGAAAGTTGCAGACATTATTCACACACATCGCAAATCCTATTACGCTTATTAGAAAGACCTTTTTTATGAAAATTCGGGCTACAAACTACGGTAATTTAAACTTGAAAGGTAACTTAATCAATATCCAGTTTTATCTCTAGCTAAATAACCATTACACTTTTTTTTAATTACCATTGGCCTATGATTATGCTAAATCTGTAAATGAAAAAATAGTTTACTAAATGAAGATGTGACTTAAACTCTGACTTTTGAAAGTCGTCTTCTTGCGCCTTTATTAGTAAATTAATTAAATTAAAATGAAAGAACCTGATCGAAAGAGAAATGAAAGAGTCTGATATCGTGTTTACATCTGATGGTTCCACTTCTGACCGGATTGAAGATCTTCATGTAACTTCAAGAAAAAGCCTTATAAAATTAGTTGCCAATTAGCAGAATAAGTGTGAAACTGTGTAATACAAACGTTTTAAGAAAAGAAAAAAAAATCGTTGACAGTTGGTTTGAGAGTTTTTTTTCCTTATTTCTAACACATTAAAAATGTATTTAGAAAGGTGTGAATATTTTCCAAGGTAGAATAATAATGTGTGTGTATTGTAAGCAAGTACACAACAAGAGTGAAAAATATATAAACATCATTAAAAATTCAAACCTACCAAAAAAATATATTAAAAATGGAAATATTGTTTTTTGACACTTATTCATTTATCAGCCGATCTATATTAAGAAATGTCCTTGTATGTGAAATTTGCGAGTACTACATATTTCGCTGACAAATAATAAAAAAAACTTGGCCAATGCAGGAATGTAAATTACACTACATATAACTTTAAAAAACTGTTGAATAGAATTGTCGACTGAGATTTAAAAAACAATCCAAAGAATACCTTCCTTCAAATAATTTTGAAAGATACGCTTTCCAGAGTACATAGAATTAACGCTGCCAGAATAACCAAAGAATGATTAAAAATTATGGTTGAATTTTTATGCCGCAGAAAAACGAATGCAGGTTCAAATTGAATTGCGGATACTCGGAGGCAATAAACGTGGTAAAACACTTTCACATGCGATCCCGAGTAAAAATGAAACTAGCCCGCAGCTAGCCTGCATCAGGTACGCACTAGCACGCACGCCGCCACAGCTTTCGCGCATAGCGAACAAATGCGGGCGGCAAACTTTTACTCGGGATCTGGTTAAACTTTGCATTTTTTAAATAAAAAATGTCTGAATTCTGAGAATAATATTAGGATTATTGTCGAGTCTTTTTGGTGAGATATTGGCCTCGATTCCCGAATCCGGCGGATCAGAAGTGAGTGCGGATTTGACACTTATGTCCAAAATGCCGTATGTTTAAGTTGAGATTCCTTAATTTTGTTCTCGGAGATCGTTTACAGGTTGGAATTGCTATACGTTTAGATTCACGATTACACACACACGGTGGATTTGGGAATCGCAAAGTGTCAAATACGCACTCACTTGCGATCCGCCGGATTCGGGAATCGAGGCCATTGGGTCAAAAAGTACCGCGGCCATTTCACTTGGCCTATTGTATTACACATATCTTATATTTGTCGGCCAGATCTTTTAAGCAGATTCAGAAGTCGCTTGTCCCTTAAACTTGTCTGTTCGAGCTATCGATGGAAACTCAAAGAGAACATTAGGGGAGACTCATTTTCTTCAAGGCAAAGCCTGGAGGTGGTAATAAGTGCATAAGTGGTAATTTAAGGTGCAGTGTCCGGTAATCAACCCAGCAAGTGCTATGACATCAAGACGACGAGTGTTCTGACATCGAGCGAACAAGTGTAGCCTAAAAAGTATCCTGCCATCCGCCGAAAATCTTAATGTAGAATTACAAATGTGATTACAGTAATAATTTCAAACACATGCTGCAGTTTCAAAAACTCAATTTGGAACATCATTTTATATTAACTGCATTTGAAGTTGAATTAGTAACTTTGGAAGAATACGCCACATACCCTTCTAACTAGTCCTATTCTCCTTCTAATTCAACTAGACATTGTAATTCGACCTGAACGACATTTCAGACTGGTACTACAAAGGGTGATTCCTAAGCTTGGATTTTCTACATAAAAAGCACTATATTTGAGAATCTCTGTAAACACCAATCCTCTCTCTCCTCCTGTTAGTAATCTCAGAAAAATTAAAGCACGGCAAAAATCTACTTAAGATTTGGGAGCTTAAAAGTTTATCAGTTTAGAGTCCCTTTTTTATTCACAAAATTAGTCCATATTTTTAAAAACATTTGAAGTAGTAAAATCATTTGCATACCTTGCGTCAATAGGAGCAGACGACAATAACATGGAACCAGAAATACACGCGCGGCTGCTAGAACCCAAAAAAGCTTTCAAGGCTTTTCAAATTCAAGCATCTTATCGTAACATCCAATCCGTTGCTGTCTAAGAAGGCAATGATCTTATCCCATATGCATTCGTGATGTCGATGCTTAGCAAAAAGCATTCTAACCTCTTAGCCGCGTTCGAGAGGAAAATCTCCTTATGTGAGAAAGGACGATTCCGGAGACTACAGCGACGAGATCTATAAGCGCTATCACGCTATGAGTGAAGAATGAATCTGCTCGGAAAGTCCTCTGCCGTAATATCTATGGGGAGCCAGGAAGACCCAACCTTCGCTGGAAGGATGGCGTAGACTAGGAAGCCCAGTGCTTAGGGATGCCAAACTAGATAACATCGGCTAAGAATCAGGACCGGCGAAGAGAACAGTTGGGGAGGCCAGAACCGGATCCCGATTATAGAGCCGCTAAAGAAGAAGTTTAAAATATAAAATCATTTTGTTCTACACGTTTTCACAACTTCACACAATCAGTTACGTAAAATATTCGATCTACCAATTGCTTAATTTTAGTTTTTATGTAATTTTATCATTTTTGCTAATTTAAAATATTGAGTATCCTACAATGAACACTTTTTGATTTTGGATTATGTCTTCACTTTGTGTAGCACTATCAAAGACTTTCCTAATTAAAAAGAACTGCGATCAGGACTTATATCACGAACAATTACTATATCACTTTGAAAGCAATTTAATTGTTGAATAAACTTGCATTGCGAATGCAATTTACAACGAAAACTTGAATAATACAAAAAATGAAAAACAATTAAAGCCTTACTGTAAGCGACTCGTTCAACACACTTCGAAAAACTATCAATGTCCACAGAAAAAAAATCAAGTAAATATAACTTTCTTTATCAGTAGATATCTCTACTATCATCAGTTAAGTATTGTACAACAACGCGAATCGTACGAAATTGTGAGAACAACCGAGAAAACGTAAAACGTAAAACGTTCAAATCCGCTTGCCCAAAGTACCAAACGGAACTGCTGTGCAATGCTTCAAACAAATCTGGAAAAGGGAAGAATTTCCGGATTTATGGCTGCTATTGTAAGGAAAGGCAGGTTACTGTGTACGGGGACGGAATTGGAAAGTCCCAACAATGACTGCGTTTGAAAGTCCAAATTTGCCCGCCCTCCACACACCAAATACTTTATTAACGTAAATAAAATTGTTCAACCCAAAAAATTAGGTTTTATTGCAATTAAAATGATAATTCAATTACATTTTGTATCTGCTGATACGAATGCCATTCTTAGTAACCGTTATGACTATCCTCAAGTCCACTGACCTTATTTCGCAAACAATACAAAAAAAGGAACCTTCTAAAAATACCTGACATTCAATTTTCCTTAAGAGGAGAAACAACGAGGAAACTCCTGAGCATGCAATATCGATCTCTTCCTGCAAATTACCAGCCCGTCATAAATTTAATCGTAAAAAAGAGCGCATATTTTTTTACAGCCCCTTGTAAAAATGAAGAGAAAGTATTCGCCTGGTACATACGCATTTGGTTTTAACTCTGTTTTTACCCTTTTTCAGGAAAAAGGTTATCATGTCGTAAAAAAATCCTTCTCCCGCTTTGTCTTCCCATCACCGGGGAAATCATCAATGCCATACCCTTTATCTTTTACACTCTCTACCAGGACTTTCTCGTACCCGTTGATCGTTGTTTAGGACTACTCATAATAAACCATGCAATTCTAGCTCACTAGGAATCCTTTGAATTTCTCCTACAGAATTTCTTTCTGTTATTTTTTTTTTTCGTTGCCTTTACTTTCCCTAAAAGGATTTAAAGTAACCTGCGCGCTAAGAAATTATTGCCTTATGATAAAACTGAAGGACGGTGAAAGTAGAAAGTTTCCTGTGACCTCCCGTGATAACCCTTCTCGAAAAATTTCTGTTTTCTGTGTGGTGAAAGTTTGATGTTTTATAATATACAATATTTTTTCTTTTGTTGTTTCTTTGCTACAGGACCCAATGGCTGCCCCAGACGGCGTGGACGACAGACTTATACAAGATTTCAGACACTCGAGCTCGAGAAAGAATTCCACTTCAACCATTATTTAACACGAAGACGACGAATCGAAATTGCACACGCGCTTTGCTTAACTGAACGACAAATAAAAATCTGGTTCCAGAATCGGCGAATGAAGCTGAAGAAAGAGTTGAGAGCTGTTAAAGAAATAAATGAACAGGTAAGGATTCACATTTGTAACAATGTTAATTAGCCTAAAATCTATCTTTTTTCCAATTTAAAAGTTTGGTACTTGCCCCTACAACAATTGAATTGAATCAACTTCAATATAGGTATAAAATCTTTTCCATGAGTAGAATATTTTGTAAATGAGATTTGTTGCAAGATTTGTTAACTTTAAGGATTCTTTTCGTTTTGTGATAATGCATAAAGTAGCTTGTGTGCAACTATAACTTTTCTCCACAGAAGAGCTATATACAAATTTTTAGTTTAAATATTGTCTAGTCAGTCTAATTGAATAGTTTCGATTGTCACCGGCAGGTTTTCTCCATGTAAATTTGACATCATAGAGTGACGATACATACGAACCTCAATGAGAAATGTTCATTGGTCGATTCTGCATTTTGTTCGTTTTGAATTAAAAAATCATTTAAAATTAAATAGAATTAAAAATGTGACAAGCGCTCCTCTCAATATGAATTGCTTCTATTCAACTTTCAAGGGTCAGGTTTGATGCCTCCACTCAGCCAAGATGATATTTTCTCAGAATAATTAACTTAATCTTAAGGACTTAAGCTCCGTAGTTGTTGTGAAAACTCAAGAAGAAAATTATTCGAAAAACACTTCTTAATAATTTCTTCGCTCTTCATAGTTGAGTAAAAGCTGCAGATCCGTCCAAGAACCGAGAGCAAAAACACAAGAGGGAAATAAAAAAGTTTACGTTAGTATTGGGCAGTTTGCTAGGACTGGCTTAAGATCCAGTCTATCATATTCCCATACTCATACTCACATTTTAAGCTTCTAAAATTTCTTCCAAGCCGTGTAAGAAATGATTTACTAACCAGAGCCGAACAACTGCAAAGAAAATGTTCGGCCAGTGTTTTGAATCGACAGGATTCCGGTAATGTTTCAGGCTTTGAAGACTGTTAGCATTTCTGCCTAGAAGACACTGCCAGAATTAGACAGGCTATAGTATTTTTATTTTTACCTGTGGGATATACATACTCCAGCGCTTACATTCGCCTCTAATATAGTGCCAGCTGCTTATGAAACTGTCATAACTTTGTCAGGCTAGAAGTTTCCCATTATTATCTGGTGGGGGTTTAAACATCAAAGCCTCTGTTACATTTAAGCTTCGCGCTCTTCGTAGGCCATAAAGGCTTCCTCACGTGTAAATGAGGTGGCAGCAAATCGATAATGACGTTCAGTGTGTTAGTGGGGGTTGTACGTAAGGCTTTCGTTTCCCTGGGGCATGCCATTTTTTGATTTTGTCCTAGGGTGGATTTTGTTATATTCTTTGCAAGAGAAATTCGCCTGCCGGTAAAAGTGTATGTCAGCACTGGTCCAACTGAGTTAGGCTCAGTGCTCCTCCTTTAACTGTAAGTAGACTGAAAACGACGATTTTTGTTCTCTTCGTGAAAAACATCAGTTTTGAATTTTCCGGAGTAACGAATATCCCACAACATGGGGAAATACTTACCCGTCATCCCCACTGGTAAGTGTCTTTAGCCTTCCGTTTTCTGTTTTTAGAAACTTACCCGTAAGGATAAGCCATTGCAGCTACAAGAGGACTCCACCCGAAAGTATTTCACGGCAGCCGATTTTATAACTTTCCCATTACCAAAGCTTGTATGGATATGGATGATCCTAGTTTCCAACATGCGGAAGATCCATTTACGAATTCCTATATGGAATTGCCCCGTGCCTGAGCCTGGTGTTGATTTTGTGAAAGAACCTTCTATGTCCAGGAATACTGCGGGTATTAAAGAGAAGCTTTAAGGCTTCTCCAGAAGACTGTGAGCGTGCGGTGCCCATGCTTCACGCTTGCTTGGAGAGAATCTTGCTAAGTTTGACCGGCATCGGCTACATCTTGGCAACGTTCCCTCTATGATAGTTTTTTTTTGCAGTCCTCATGGATTTTTTGCCTTAAACAGTACCCTAAAAGGACATACAAGGACAAATACATATTTGTGTTTGTAGCAAATATTAAAAGCTTCTCTGGTAAACGTCCTAAAGTCTGTAAACTGTTCGTTCTACCACGGTAGAAAGCTTCCTTACTATATTTGACTGGACACAACGCCCTGTATGCGGTATTCAAGGTACACCCATAGATGTTAACCATTTTACCAAGTTCTCCACGCAATTTGATTCTATCCTTAGATACATGCGAGAGACGCGTTTGTAATTTCTCTAAACTGTTCCCAATTCGTTCTCTTGGAATTCCGAGAAGGCTCTGGCTTGCCTCTCCCTAGATTTATAATGGAGGAGAGATTTGTTTTGTGTTAGAATGATCTTGTATCTATGACCCTCCAGTTACTGATCAGAAGGAAATTGAATTAAGATTATATCGATGATTTTTTTCTAACCGTTGAATCACTCTTCGGGCTGGGAAATACAAAGGGAGAGTTACCTTTACTAGAAATCTCTAAATTAGTGGCAATTATTTCGATTGTCCTCTCAACATAGTGAGAAACGTCACCTTTAAATATCCAATGAGAAAAATCTCACTTACAAACATCAACTGAGAACAATTGTTACTGAATCCGCCGTTTCTCGATATCAGTGACAACTGTTATTCGCCTTATCTCACTGAAATGTTACTTTTTGTTACCATAATAGCATTTTTGTCTCACTTCGCCATTTGTCACCATAAGTTACAACCAGAATAAGGGCCAGTATAAACCATGTCATTAAAAATGGACTCCTCTTTTTCGTTGCTTTCTTTGCTGACAAGAAGTTCTTTGATCACTGTTCCTGATCATTGAAAACGATGTAAATTCGAGTACGTTGCAGAGTGAAATTTCAGATCGTCGCACTCAGAGTGAAATTTGCACTCGTTGCACACTGTTTTATTTCTTATTTATCTTTACTTAAAACCTTCTGAGTAAAACTCGCAGATTTATTTGAATATATTGTCGAACCTTACATCCGTTAGCACAGCATCTCCAAGGTAACATACAAAGCCAAATCAATAAAATTTTTCTCTAATAGGCCTCATCCATATTTAGTATTTAAAATTACGTTTTGGTTTTGTCTTCATTGGTTTCGTCCTAGTAATAGCGATACAATTTTGCCAGACCAGCTACATACATTCCTTCAATTTAAACAATGAATCAAAGATTTATTGATTACTTATAACCGGTAAGTTAAGGATCACAGTTTAAGCCTTGACATGCCACACTTGCGTGGTGGAGTTGCATTCCTAGCGGGTCGATTATTGGGTTTACTAATTATAATCCAGGTTGCTGGGGCTGCTGGAGAAAGTTGCAGCTCTTAAGAAAACCCAGCCAAACTACAGGATTTGAAATATGTGATCATTTAAAGGTTTGTCCTTTATTGTTATACTCAGACTATTAAAATATGATTAAGGCCTTGTTCTAAATTTTCGGGAAACCCGGGGAAAAGTCGTGCAAATTCTATCAAAAACAAAGCATGTCTTTGGTAAACTATGCTTTCAAGACGGTTTCTACGACACAAGTGAAAATAGCTCGACATGTTTTACATGAGCTCACAATTATAAAAACAAGTTTTGTTTGTGTACTGTCATCAGGAAAGATTAGGTATAAGACAGGGGATAGAATGGAGCCTTGGGGTACACAGGTGAGATGCCGTGATGTTTAGAGCCGACGACAACTAATACTACAATGTTTGAAGGGTCAGTAAGAAAACGTTCAGCCCAGTTCTTTAGTTCTTCAGTACCAATTATTAAAGTTTAGTCAATAGGGTCAGGTGTCCTCCTTTGTTGAAGAATTTGGAGTATCCACATAGAACAAGCAGACTGGATTTATCGAGGTGGTGCTTCTTTTAGTTAGCAGTACTCTAGTCTCCAGTGACTGATATTTTCTTAATTTCCAAGAGTATAAATAAACTCCTAAGAAGTTAAAAAGGTCAAAAGCTTGAGAGCTTGCTTGGGCATAGCACATTTTTAAGGACCTTATTGTCGTATTATTGTCGGGTACAGTGGATTTATTGACGTCAATTATTTTGTGACACCTATTCATATCGCGAGTCCCAAAGAAAACCCCTAAGTGAGCAATATACTCCGGAGTACGATGTGCATCACAGGTTGTACACAATTAATCACTCGAATCCAAAAAAATCCGCCTCTCCTCATTCACCATTGTTTGACAGGTTGTAATTTGTGAAATAGAAAAGACTAATTTTTGGAGACCACTGCCACTGCTACCCGCTTTGAGACATAATTAACTTCCCTTTCTTAATAGGGAGTAACCGTCATAACATGGAGTTTTTGCGAAGAAGTAATATAATTATGAAGAATGATTTGTAAGGGAGAAATGGACAAACGCGAAGGACTATGTTTTTGTGTGGAAAGCGAACTCACGGTCCTAATGATTGCAGGCTAGTAAGTCCAACATTCTGAGTCATTCCTCTTACAATTTCATTCTTCTTATGTTTCGTAAGGATCTTATGGTTGGGCTTTAGAGATATTTTACCGCAGGTTTTACTAATTCTCTTAGGCATTTGATATTGTCGTCCTTTTAAAATATCTGAAGCTCTCCGTGGCAATTCAGTATATTGGGGTTCGACATTTGTTTGACTTGTGAAATCTCGTGTATATGAAATTAGGATTTGGATACGTTTTGATCAGTCACTAATGTCTTTTGTTAAGAAGTTTTTTTTATTGTAGCGTCAATTTTGGCGGGTGTGCCCTTGTCCTATTTGGGTACACTCTTTTGCAGTTTGAACAATATTATTTTGCAACGATATAAATTACAATATTTGAAATTTTAAACGTAATTAATCAGTGTGTTTGTTTTGTCTTACTTACAGGCACGCCGTGACCGCGAAGAGCAGGAGAAAATGAAGCAACAAGAATCAATGAAATCCGCCCAACAGCAACAGCAACATTCAAATAACAAACCGCAAGAGCATTCGATTGTATCATCGCAAAATACAGGTCACTTACATCACTCAGTTGTACAGAATGATCTCAAATTAGGCTTGGGCATGGGCGTAGGTGTTGGTAGCAATTTAGGCGGCATGATGGGATCACTTGACAAAAGTAATCATGATATATTAAAAGCAGTCAGTAAAGTAAATACATAAATTTTTAAATCATTTTGTTAAGTTTTTATTAATTTCCTTTATTTTTTTCAAATGTTTTTTTTATTATTATTTTTTACCCCTCTTTTTTTGTTTATATTCCTGTTCTATTCCTTCCTAATTACATAATATCGCTGTCAGAGAGAAAAAAAGATATAAGTTAACAGTATAAGAGAGCGAGTTTTATAGTTAAAAAACAAAAGTTTAGAAAATTTTTTTTTTAAAAAATTTTTGAATGAACTTAAACAAGTGAATTTAATTTAAGTTTTAAAATAAACATTATTTTTATTTTATATATATATTATTTTTTTGTTAGCTTATTTTTTATGTTATTGTAAATATAATTGCCATACATAAAAAGGAAATCCTAGTTTTTTATTATGTTTTATTATTTGTTCTTATTTCTGTCAACTAAGTCAGTTGTAAAAATATGGATAATATCGCAATTAATAGTACTGAAATTTTTTAAGGAGTTTTTAAGATGAATACAAAAGATATTTTTAAATTTCATTTCTTATCCCATTTCCTTGAAAGAAAAAAAATATAATAATGAGAAAACTTACAAAAAAAATGTACAGCAATTCACTATTTCTAGAATAGTGGCTTGCTAGAATCAAGAAAATTCTAACATTTTGTAAATTTTTTTATTTCATAATAAAAGAAACAAAAAAATGAGTGGAATGAGAATGATTTTAGAACCCGTTACTAATAGTAAACAAAATAAGAATTATTTAAAAACAAATAAAATAAAAAATAAAATTGAGAGAAATAAAATCACTTTACAAAAGAAGTTGTAATCCACCTGAAGAAGGATAAAAAATATTTAATAGAAACTTTAGTTCTTAAAATAAATAAATGAAAAGTAAATAAAACTTAAAATGAAAAAAAAACAAGAAAATAATCTTCAGCTACTAAAAAGCTATACTCATATACGTACTAGTTTTTAAGGCCAAAATTTTAGATATAAATACAAACAAAAAATGAAACTAATTATAAAAAAAACTCCCATTAAAAAAAATAGAAATATGATAAAAAAAAATACAAACAATGTAATAAGTACTGATGAAATAACATAAACATAAAAAAATTGTACTTCTTCATCAAGCAAAGTGAAATAAGATAAAGAAACAAGAAATTAGTTCTGAACATTTATTTTTAAATTTAACTCTGTTTTTTTTGTAGCTTTTGTTTAATCCTTTCTGTTATTCGTTTTATTTAAATTTAGTTCTAAACTAAATATTTTTAAACGATCATATTTTTAACATATTTTTTTATAATTTTGTTTCCTTTTTTAATTGTTTTCCATTATTAAAATGAAAAAAAAATGATTAACAGAACATCACACAGATTAAATCACTGTGTGCATTTTCGTTGTTTATTAAAATTAAAAAAAAGAAGAGAGACTTAAAATAAAATTTTAATTCTATTATTTATAAATATTAAGAAAATCTCTTGATTTTCTTTTTTTTTAAATTTTATTTCTTATTCTGTTTTGTTAATGAAAAAAACTAAGTTTTAAATTTTATGTGATTTTAATTATTATATAATAGAGTAAAACGAAAGATAAAATTTTTTAATAAAAAAAATCACAAGTACTACTACTACCACTATATAAATATATTTTTTTGTTTTTTTATTAAAAAAAAGGAGAAAAACAAATAATGAGCAATACACACAATTTATGTTAATTTAAAAATGTGAAAATAGTAGAAAAATCATATTGTTTCATGAAATCCAGTGAATATTTTCAAAACACACTAAAATCCAGTTCATTAAATATTTAAAGAAAAGGGCAGAGATATTAAATAATTAAAAAAAAACAAAATAGTTTAAGGAGAAGTATTGTAAAATCCAGTGTTTTTATTTGATAAAATTTTTTTAATTATTTCAATTATGTTTGTTTTATTTTTTTTTATTATTTTTTTGTTGCGTTTTGGTTTTCGTTTTGGTGGTTTTCTTAAAGGGCGTACATACTTTTCTTGAGATATTGATCTCGTCGTTGCTAATAGAAAAGAAATTGAGATAAAAGTATAGAGAAAACGGAATCTATCACAAATTTTGTCTTGGCAATAATGTGATTCTTATTAGGATATTTTCGTTTATTATTGCAGTTACTTTAATTACGATCAATACTAACAAGAATCAGAGCTAGTCGCGCTACAAAATTCGCAATTTGTGTATTATAACTAATCTATAAACATTCACCTGTATAACAATATTCCATTTTACACAAATTTGAAAAACTCTAGGTTTAATAATGGAATGCATAAGCGTTATTCAAAATTACCATCATAAAAATTATCTCAATATACAATCTTAATATGTATGTATAATCAATAAAATGAATGTTAATTTTAGCGAAAAGTTTATCAGCCAAATAGTCGAAGGTTAATATCTCTTACTGATATAAATTGATAAAAGTGTTTGTACTTTGTTATTTTTGCAGTTCATTGTAGGTCGTCAAAATTTGGGGGTTCAATGGTGCAGACATTCCCTTTGGTTTAATCGCAAAGGAAAAGTCCAATAGTGTTAAATCGCCAGATCTCGCCAGTTCACATCACCTGCAAATTTGCTGTAAATCCATTGTTCGAGTTTGTATGAGACATGTGACACCATCTTGTTGGTTGGTTTCCAAGCTAATATTGCCCAGTTTAGAATACAAAAATATGACATCTTCGCTCTATAACGTTCTCCATTGAGATTGGCGTCCGTTTTTTCCTTATTTTCATAAAAATTGGGACCAATGTGCATTCTGACCAAAATTTGCAGTTCGACATTGAAGATTCATCGGAATTTCGACGAAAATACCACATAAATTTGGATGTGTGTCGGTGATAGAACGCGAAACTTTCAATGGCTCTATGAATAAGTTCACGTTGATGCAAGTGCAATATATCAAATTTCAGTCTACAATGTTCAAAATGTCGCAAATGGCAAAAAAAACTCAAATCCTACACGTACTTTTGGGAGAGGCACAAGTGAAACTCTTAAAAATATGACTGAAATTTTTTTCTTATTAATTTGGTTATATTTTTGCTTGAAAGTATTTCTTCTTTTCACATTCTTTTCCCAGCAGTGCATTCATTCAACCATGCGGTCCAAAAAAAACATCTTTCGAGACGTATCTATTTGCCAATTATGAGTTCTTGTAAATGTCTGCAGTGGTATTGAAACGGCGACTCCTCAGAACTGATTTATTTTGGAAATAAGGAGAAGTCCTAGAAGCAGGAAATCGTGAGAGTAGGAAGAATAGAGGAACCATAAGTTGGCCTGCTATCTGGCTTTAACTCTGAGGGAAAAATTCAGAATGCGTAACTCCATTGAAATAGAAAAAAGTCTGAACATGACCTTAATTGAGTATTGAGACTGCAGTGTTTTTGGTGCACAGCGATATTTTGGCAAACCACTGTGATGCCTTAACTTGTGTCTTAGGGCTGTATACATCAACGAAGTTAACCCTTAATTGATAACTTTACACCGTCTTCGCCATGTGTAAAATTTCGAAACCCGAGTACCTACTTCAAAAGGGAAATTTGTTAAATTTTTGCTCTTTTGTTAAATTAGAACAAGAATGCCGTGGTATGAGATGTAAGGAGATGGTTTCAGGTGGCAGTTTCTTCGATTTTCTTCTAGTTAGCTTCCTGGGAAGCTATTTTGAAGATTTAAGTTTTGCAAGCAGCAAAGCTTTCATTTTTGCTTTTTTGTGCGCGGGGAAAAAGGTTTCGCTCTTCGTTTTGGAATAATAAGGATACAAATAGATTTCAAAAATAAATATTTTTATTAAATTGAAATTGCATACACACATAAAAAAAAATAAAAAATTCAACATTTTTCACATGACTAATCAAAATCACAATTATAAAATCACAATTACTACAATAAATTATAAACCGCGAGACTTCTTTTACTGAGCGCACAACTCTAAATGGACATTTTTCAAAAGAGAATATCCCAGCGGGAAATGGAATCATACCACGAAGCATGACGGTAGCCTTTTTTGGAAGGCGAGAATTCCTTCCTTTTAGCATTCCGCTCCATATCTTTTTTGTGCAGGCATGTCATTAGAAGGAATGAGTCGAAAAGCTCTAAAAGCTCATTCACCTTCCGCACGCATTCCCGGTAAGGTGTTTGTGATACGTTCTCTTTTATTTCTTCCAAGGAAGTACAATTTCTTACACCTTCTAAATATATTGAGATCCTTGGAAGATATTGCTTTAATCATTTTATAATAATCTTTTAGATACACATTTTTATACACAATTAATGGTAAATTGTATTAACTGAATAAAAACTGTACATTAATTACATATCCATATTTGCCCCTTCCATCCTACTTTTGTGGAACTACGAATATGAACTCCTTCCTAAAAGCTTCTTGAGGAAGGCCTTCAAACTTTTCCCGCTGGGAATGGACATTTTTCAAAAGAGAATATGTCACAACAAAGGAAAACGTTACGAATCGAAATCCAGAGAATCTCTTAAAACAGAAAATTTACCAACAAAGTTGAAAATGACTTATTTGTAGCCACATGCATATGAAAATCTTCCAAAATGCTTCTGCAGCGCAACCAGGAAGCCCTTCCAATTTGATTCCAAAGGAAGCTGCTTCCACTTTTCCCGCTGGGATGTCACAACAAAGGAAAACGTTACGAATCGAAATGCAGAGAATCTCTTAAAACAGAAAATTTACCAGCAAAGTTGAAAATGTCTTATTTGTAGCCACATGCATAGGAAAATCTTCCAAAATGCTTCTGCAGCGCAACCAGGAAGCACTTCCAATTTGATTCCAAAGGAAGCTGCTTCCACTTTTCCCGCTGGGACGTGGCTCTGAAAACTTTTATATTGCATACCAACAAAAGTTAACAATATTGGAGTGAGCTTTACTCTGAGATTGAGCTTTCCATTGAAATAGAAGTAGGAGCGAGAGATCCATATGCGAAAACGTGGGCAATAGCCGTGAAACAAAATCCCAGTGATTTTCGAAAATACTAAAAAAGCATTGCCAAACCTTTTTTATAGGATTTTGTGTTTAAGCATCTTAATTATTCCCCATTTTTTATTGTTCTTCGAATATTGTCTATTATTCGGCAATGGCGAATAGTTGTTTGACATGACCATCTGTATTGTAAATAATATTATTCTTGAAAATGGCTACGAAATTCATATTTTATCAAAAAAAATTCAAATTGTTTGTTTAGATTAAGAATAGAGATTGCTAAATATGTTTTCATACAAATAATACTAATACAATTATAAAAAAATCATTACAGTTTCCAACACGATTACGGTAGAACACCGTACTTTTTACGGAATTTTCGTATAAAAATTCCTATGCTTTTCTCTCCGCGTATAAATTTTACCAATATAACAATACCTAAGTAAATGGAAGGGTATTACAGAATTACTAAAGACTAAAATTATATAAATAGTAAATGCGTCAATCAAAAAGTACCTGGGTGTTTGTGCTTCTGATAACTCTGCAAAGCCAAGGTTCCTGCTGTTTTTGCTGCGCGGTTTATTTGTACCCCACGCAAAGTGCATTTCGCCCTGTTTTCTTCTTCCTTAAGCCGACTCCAGACTCCCGCGGTGAACACCACACCGGTATGGTTGGTTTTCGCGCCTAGTTCGTGCCGTGAATGTGGCGTCGCCTTTAAAATAATGCCAAACTTGTGACTTTTTCCTGCGATTCGGCATGATTGCTTTAGTTGCTAGTTACTACAATAAACTATAGTCTATACTTCAATGACTGTGTTAGAAACAAAATTTTTCAGAAAGACTGACGAACAAACAAAAGACAACCATGCCCGCGCAAGACAGCCAAATTGGATTGGGGAATCCCCTAAAACGTTACACTGGAGGCATGTTATTGTTATTTATTACTAATTATACTATTATTTTTTGTGTCGCATAATCATGGAATATAATTCAGCTATTCGCCATAGGGAATACGGAATAATCGCTAACCGATTATTCGCCATAACCACTATTCGCCGCATCTCCAGTCTTTGTGTTTTGCGGCCCTAATGTCCCAGTCATAAGCCCAAATGTCTCCTGTGTGCATCATGAGACCGAAACGAGACGAGATTTTTAAGACTCTCGTCTCGATCTCGGTAAGTCTCGACCATTTCGAGTCTCGTCTCGACTCTCGGCGGTTCTCGTCCATCTTAATCTCTTCTCGTCTCGTCCGAGTCAAGAGTCTCGACCAAATTAAAATTATTCAGTCGTTTACTTTAGTTGCTGAAAATTAATATATTACTATAAAATAGAAGAGGTATTTAATAAGAATAGAAGAGGTATTTAATATTTTAAAAATATTTTTTAATTTATAATTTCATATAAGTACACGTTAAAAATTAATCTCGCAGATATTTTTTCTAACAACCCTTTTGACCAAGAATTAATGCACAGAAGGGCATTGAACGTGGCGTCTTTCAAAGAGAACCTCTTTTCGGTCATTATTAGACCGGCTCCTGAAAAGAGTTGCTCTACCGGAACAGATGTTGCCATGATAGCGAGCAAATCTCTCGCCATTTTCGATAAGAGAGGATACGAATCTTGATGCGCCTGTCACCATTTTAGAATGTCCACATTTCCGTGCACAACGGGTGCTTCCAAATATTCCGCTATCTCGGTCCTCCAATACTAGACTTATAGACTCAACCTATACGTAACAGGCGAGAGAAAACAAGAGGCAAAAATGAGTTTATACGTGAATGAGAACCATATCCCAGCTTTGAAAATAGCGTACGCACTTCATCAGATACTTTTTTTACCAGACTTGTTTGCTATTATTTGCCGACGAGATTTCGAACGAATAATCTCGTCTCGACAAGAATATGTTCGTCGAGACCGAACTTTACTCTCATCTCGACGAGAATATTTTTGTCGAAACCGAACTTTACTCTCGTCCCGAGTCGAGACCAAGACGAGACTCGAGAGTTTGTCGAGATCTCGTGATGCTCAACTCCTGTGAGATTCTTTGAATAAATTTTTTAACCTCGTCGACTTATTGAAAGAGTTCCTAGCAAACAACAATTCGACATTCCTTCTGGTCTTCAGTAATAGCACAGATATTGCTAAACCCCGAAGCATGTTCAATTTGTTGATTAGAAGAGGTTTATACCGTTCTCCAACACCTTCCAAACTTATCTTAACATATCCTATCCGTCATCTGTTCAATCAATCTATCAATTCCATTAAAATTTTCTGGTTTTATCGTTGCTTCCGTAAATCGGACACGAAGCTGTTAAGATGTTGCACTCAAAAGACAATTAATCGCGAAACAAAGATAAGCAATTTGGAAGTTACTCGCATGATTATGATAATTGTAATGCTATCAACCGTACGTCACTGCAGCGTTTGTTGTGGTGTATTAACTCAATCGTGCTCTTAAAACGACATGTTATCTTTCAATTTTAACGTTTTTTATATTGATTACAGATATAAATGTTTCATTTAGTGATTGTTTATAATATTTGAGACCTTTCGAAGTAACCGCCAATATTCAATTTATTGTTTTTGTTGTATAAGTAGGATCTTGAAATGCGTGACTGCTTTTGTCGAAATGTTCCACTAATACTTTTGCAAAACTCTTAATTATATATTATTTTAAAAGTTTTGCATAATAGATGACTTTACTGCATTCCCAGCAATATTTCTCTCTCTCAATTGAGATTAATCTGTACCATAAGCGGTGGTGTTCAATAGTTTTGTAACTATAGGCAGATTATATTCTTGTTAGGTTTTCATTTGTGAGAGTAGTCGAAATAATAGTATAAGAGTCTTCCAGGACGTGAATTATTGTTCACTTTTTAGTTGGTTCAGCAAAATTAATGATTCAATACAGACATCAACACTGCCAGTTTATTGACCATGGGCGACACACGAATCAATTCGTTTCACTCAATTCCGTGTGTAAAACAGCACACTAGGTGTAGGTTATCTTTCATAAGGCTGGTCTCACCCTGCAGCAGATTTGGCCGAATTTTTATACGGCCGAATTCAACCGAATTTCAACTTTAAATTCGGCCGAACTTTAAGGGTTAGTTTTCATCTTAAATGTTAGTTGTTTCATCTGAAATGGTCACACATATAAATATATCCTAAATAAAATAAAAGGAAGATTTATAAACATTTTTATGACAGTGCATTATTCATTATCAACTTCCATTTCCATTTCGGCCGAATAATTAAATAAATCTGATCGGAGTAAACCTACAGACGTCAACGGCCGAAAACGACGGGTGTAATGTGCGAATGAGAATAGCAAAATAATTGTTTGAAAAATTCGGCCAACTTGACAGTCACACATACATAAACATATTTCATGCAATTGACAGAAAACTAGAAACCAATTCTATGAGCGCGGTCAAAAGGTCAGCTAAATGCGCATTCCGTGCATTTAGTCGTCCAATGAGCAAAAATCACTGTAAACAAATTGCACGCGTTTGCTTTAATTTGACAGTAACTGCAAATCAGCTGTGCATTTTCGGCATTCAACATCAAGTAACTGCGCATTTAGCTGACTTTTTGACCGCACCCTATTTATGCTCAATCGCGCAAACTTCGCCATGATCCTTACCTTAGCCGGCAAACTGACAATTGATAGTTCGAATTGATCAATGCATTGCATTGCATAGGTATAAAATGTTTGGGTACTTGAGTTAACGTCTTCAAAAAGTTGTTGGTATCTCTTGTTACAGCCATCTAAGCTTGAGATTTTATGCTATTAGTTATGTCAGGTTGTTGGTATATATGGCGCAACGCATTATTGTATTTTTATTTTATGTGAAAGACTAGAGAGCTCACGGAAAGCCCTTTGTACTGCCGACAATCTACCAGTTCAATAATTGCCTTTTATCCTCAATCCAGCCTGATATTATCCTCCGAGAACCTTCTCCCCTCATACCTAGTAAGGGTCTATATTCCCGATTCGTGTTTTAGTTTTATGTAACTTAAGTTTCAACTTCTACTCTAATTCTTTGTTTGTTGAAAATATTGCAGCATATTGTATTATGTTTCGTTTGCTAGAAGTATTCTTCTTCTATTTTTCGCTATTTTTTTAATAGTAAGTCCAGCTTTAAATTCTGCTATCAACACAAAGCTGAAACACTGTCCTGCCTTTGATGGCTATCTCACCTACATATGCCATTAGCTGAACGAACTTGGGAAGAGTTGCTCTCTGGTTTCAATATCTACTCTGACCCGCTTTTTTCGAGCATAATGTTAAAAATTAACACAGTATAGCCAATCGTCTTGTTTCTTTGTTGATTTGGAGTTTGAAATCGTGTTCAAGATCATATGCTGTTTTAAAGTCAATAATAAAGAAGTGAGTGGTTATTTGTCATCATTTTTAAGTAAATAAAGTTACATTTGAAATTGTAAAACGCAATTGTGTTTGCAGTATTGACAAGACATAATTCAAATAATTGTAAAATATTTGCGAGCGATATTTTACGAATATTGTTTCTTTGCCTGATTGATACTGAAGGTCAGTAAAAATTGTTCAATGGGACAATGCGACTCGGAAAATCGAAATGTAAAAACAATTACATACCTACATGATTGCAATCAAAAATAATTATTGAAAGTGGGAAATTCATGTTTTAATGAAATTTGGGATCCATCGTCCATCATTCATTATATTCTAGCAGGTGTGTCTTAACTACTATAGTGGATTAAAAATGCATTGTTAATAAAATATTTGGATTAAAATTAAAGCCATTTAATTAATCTATTATATAAAAATGAATCATTGTTTTGTGTGTTATCGATGGTTGAACATTTGGCTGTATGAAATGACTGATTGAGAGTTGTTTATGTTAGAAGACCTCAATACCAAGGTTAATATGTATAGTTTTTATGATTATGGGTGTTGGTATTTTTGTAATGGCGCTTGAAAAATTGACGATATCCCTATTGCAAATTTTTATTTTTATTTTCTCAGCGATAGTGGTGTCGAATTGTAAACGCATTCAACGAAACGTAGCAGCAATAATGTTGTGGGGCGTTTACATGTTACTCTCATTGGGCTGGCGTACATGGATCAACACTCAACACCTGGTAAACCGGTTTGTTATCATACTCTCGGGGTACTTGGGCATTGCTTCGCCAAGAGTAACTTATTATCCTTACACGGGATATTAATGTGTATGCCCGAGTAATGTTTCTTTTACTAAGCATTTGTGCATGTTTTAGTTTTCACACAAAAAATTTTCGAATAAGACCAGATGAAATCGATGATGTTATTTCGTCAGAAATTCCTGATGAAGCATGATTCAAGGGCCATATGGAGCAACCAACCCCAACTCACCATGCAAGATAGATGGGAAATGATCCAAGCGGTATCCAAGAGCATTGATTTCTGAAACTGTAATCGGGAACGATGACTACCCGTTGTATCGTCGTCGATCGACTGAGGTCAACGACAAATAGATAACGCCAGGTTTTTGAAGTTGACAATCGTTGAATCGTACCCTATTCGCCATTATTGTCCACGACGTTCAATGGTCACATAAATGTTGAATTTTGCGTCAAATCAATCAAATACATATGCAAATATGTCACGAAAGGGAGAGACATGGCTGTTTTTGGTGTTGCTAATGCAAATACGATCGACGAGATAACCCAATATCTAATGGGACCTTCTGTTAGCAGTAATGGAGCGAAATGGCGATTTTTTCATTTGCCTTTCATAAAGGATATCCAACTGCAGTTAATTTGGTAGTTCACATCGAAAATCCCCACAGTGTATATTTTACAACGGATAATGCTGCGGGAAGGGTTGAACGACCACCATCCACCACATTGACAAGTTTCTTCGCGATTTGATTTGGCTTTACTCTGAAATGCCACGATATTACCCTTGGAATCAAACTTCAAAAACATTCCAAAGTCGCAAACAAGGAACACCGGGTGAAGGGCATCCGATTTTCCCACCAACGATGAATGTTTTTATTTACGTTTATTATTACTTAATGTCCGTGGACCGACGTCATGCAACGTTTAAGAACAGTCCGATTTTAAGATGGAAGCATTTAATTACAATAAATATCACTATTACAGCATGCGCCCTAATGTTGTGGTTGGTCCGGTCCAATGGATAAATTGTGCCAACATTGTTATGCTTTAAAATTTCAAAAAGAAGCACCTGAGATATGCTGTTCCAATGGCAATCGCTCCACCTGAGTCACTTGGCCCTTACGTGGAAGGGAAATCTTCGTTGACCAAATATTTTTTACAACTTCATTTATTTCGCTATGATGAGTGCAGTGAGGCGCCCCACACTGAGAATTTGTGAAAATTTTCATTGAACGAATCTAATTTTGCATTTGGAAACAATTCATAAGATTGTTATATAAATTTTAAGACGAGAATATTAGAGAATACGTTTCGATATCGATCGAAATCATTAGCAAAACCTGAAATGTTGTGGTTAGCTGGGAAAGGTATTTTTGAGTAGAAATGTTTCGGACCAGTGTTTGAGTAGCTAAAACTTTAGTTTTCTATACTATTTTGTTTGTTCAATTAACCGTTGGTCTGCTTTACCGTCTATAGTTTTTTTTCATATACGTAATTACTAATATTTGTCAAAATAACTTAAAGCTAGAACTAACTTAGTTCATTTAAAGCGATCACTGCAAATCTCAGCTTTTGGAAGTGTGTTATTTTAAAACGCTTAAAGTGTGTTATGTGACGCACTTTAAAGCGTGTAAAAAGTGACTAAAATTTAAATCAAATGGGTGACGTCACAATAACACACTTAAAGCGTGTTAAAATAACACACTTCAAAAATCTAAGATTTGCAGTGATATCAAACAACTGCTAGTTTTAGGTCCAATTGGAAGGTTCTCCAGTTTTTGCACTTAATTTATTATCAATTCATATAATTTAAGGCAAAAGGGCATAGCCATTAGAATTTCAATTGAAAATTATGAAGTAGCACGATACAACTTCCTTGATTACGTATAGATTTTTTTTGTTACAATTGCAATTCATAAAATAATTGAGGAAAAAAGAATGATATGAGGTAAAGAATACTTTTAAAACATAACTAAACGAAAGATTTATTCACTGGAATAGTATCGTTAAATTGAATACGCATTAAAACCATTTTCTACTATATAAGACTTCACAAATTATTTTTTATATACCGTCGCCCGAATGAAAGAAAAAGGTAACTCCAAATTTTAATATTTTCAGTTATCCACGATTGCATAAAAGACTTAATTTCATATTTCTTTCAAAATCAACATGACAACAAGTAAAACTGTTTTCTTTTGCAAGTATCCAACGACATAACGTAATAATCAAGTTTAACTTAAAATATCGAAAAGTATGTATGTATTCAACCTAAAAGAAATACTTTTATTATTTATATGTAATTTCAATAAAAAATATAATTCCTTAGCATCGATCAACACCAAAACTAACAAAAAAACAGATGTAAGCATTATTTTTAAATCATTCCTTTTCTATTTAAAAAAAATGTTTAAGAAGCAATATTATAAACGCAAATAGTTTCGATAAAAATATTTACATTTTGGCATACAAAAAAAGTCAAATCATATTTCTACAAGTGAAAATAAATAAATAAATAAATATACAAAATATAAAACAAAAAAAACAAAACAAAAATCCTTCAAAAAAACTCGTAGTGATTACGTTAAAAAAATTAAATATACGTAAATTTGGTCAGGGTAGATTATAAACATAGCGTTCCGATAAGGTTTAAGAATAAATTTAAATATAAAAATGAAAATTTAAAAAAAAATAAAAAACATTATTATGTAAATTTGAAGTAATATATGGTAAAATTGTACAAAATAAAAATTAATATTAGGGAAATCATCTTCCATGAAGCAAAAAAAAAATGAAAACATTAAACTTAAAAAAAACTATTAAATTGCTTACACTGTTTTTAATTAGTTTTTATATTTTAAAGTATAAACAAAAAGTTTCTATAAGGTAAAAATATATAAAAAAATATCTCGTTATACTTAAAAAAACAACAACCAAGAATCTGCATTATTAATTTTGTTATTATTATTTTACATTTTTATATTTTTTTTGTATTAATTTTATTTATTATAGCATTTCGTATGGGAGCGTATGCAGTCAGTAAGCTTTTATAAATGTATATATATATAAAAAAAATCTGTTTCTTGCCACAAGGAAAAATTATATCATCATATAAATATAAACATGCAATAAAATCATCCAAAAAATTTATTTAAAAAAAAAACAAATATTAAGAGAAAAAATTTAATAAAAAAAACCAACATACAGTAATCATATTAGAGATTGATAAATATTTAGGTGAAATGTTAAAATTTAACAAGAACAATGAAATCAAATCAAATATACGTAATTGACAAAAAAATAATCATAAAAAGAACATAAAATAAAGGATAAAAAAAGCATATATATTTTTTATTTTAAAATCTGTGATAAGATTTTGACATTTTCACAAAAGAAATTTTATTCATATTTATTTATATTTCATAATATAAATAAGAATAAAAATGCCGATTTATTTTTATTTTTTATTTTTCAGCTTTTATATTAATAATAAATAAGAACAAAAAAGGCGGACAAAAACAAAAAAAAATTTACTTAAAAACCATCCATTTACGATAACTAAAAAAAACAAAAAATTAATTACCCAACAATTTCTATAAAGTAAATCTTTATAAATATTTTAAATAAAAAGTTAAAATCTTAACACATAAAACGAAACTAATAGAGAACATCTTAAAAATACTCCGAATTTTAATACATGAATAAAAGAAGAAAATCATTACAAGTGTTGTGCAATAGAGTATGGATTGTTTTTCTTGTTTAAATAAAAAAAAGTAAATTTAATAACTTAACTCTCTTCTACTTTGTATGAGTTACTCCTATCACATAACGTAGCCGTGGAAAGGTTAGATATAAATTATGAACAAAATAAGCGTAAATTATTCTTATATAATCATGATATATATAAAATTAAAGAAACCAACATTATTAAGGCTTATTAATATTAATACTGTAATTCTTTTCTGTATTATACATACAGAGCAAAAATACAAATAAAAAATTAAAATTATTCCAACATTCTATTGTTTTTATTTTAATTTTAAATCCTGTTGCAGCTTGTGCTGAGGGATGGTAATATTATTTTATCTAGTAAAGTTTTACCCAGATTCTGGGTGCTGTCAATAATGCGCGTTGCACGAGCAATTAACTTTGTTGCTTGCATACAATTCAATAAATCAGTGTAAACTTGCAAAAGTTCGCAAATAGGCAAAGGTACACTGTGAAATAAAAGTCAAGAAGAAGACAAGATTTCACTTTACAAAATCTGTTGTAAGCCCCCAAAATTAGCTAGGAAAAGTTTGTGATATCTCGAAAACCACAATGAAAAATGAGGTATGTTTGCTTTAGGCTAGTCAAGTGAACTGAATGATCTATGAATTGTAGCCGAATATATGGAGAGAGTGGAATCAATACCTTCAAGGACACATACGAACTAATTTGATATAATTAAGAACACATCCAATAATTGAGATGGTATTTTGAGATGGTGACACATTAAAGCCAAAGTGGAACTCTGGCCTCCTGGAATTTTTTTCTCCAAATGATTCTGTCTGATAATAATGCTCTCCAATTAGTGACTCTCTTATTCAGCTTTATACCCGAGATTCGGCCTGGCCTGTTACAACTGCTCTCTCTATCGGTCCCGATTTCAAGCCGACCATCCAATTATGCGTCTGTAAGCTCTGGGCGAAAAGGTTACCACCGAAGTAAATAGTTAAGTCTGTGACCGAATCATTCCGAACTTGATTCTCTTCATTTCATCGATGTGCAATAGTACTCGTGAATGATCCTCCTTTAAACAAAAAGCCAGGATTATTAATTAAATGGTTAACTTCGAAGAGCCCTGAACGACAAACAGTCGGATGCTTTCAACCGCGCATGTATTTCCACACTTTAAAGCGTGTAAAAAGTGACTACAATGTAAATCAAATGGGTGACGTTACAATAACACACTTTAAGCGTGTTAAAATAACACACTTCCAAAATCTGAGATTTGCAGTGCCGTTACTAATTGGCCCAAGATAGGCTCAAGATTGTACTACTTGAAAATCGTGCCAACTACCTTAATTATGGGTCCAATGCTAGATCGCTTCATAGACGAGGCCATCATGTCCTTTGTTTTGCTTTCATCGACGTGTCACTTTTGTGTTTCTTCCAATGATGTTGATATCGTCTGCGTTAGCCAGTCCTTGAGTGGGTTTGTGTAATATTGTGGCACAACCCAATTCCGGATCAGTTTTTTTCGAACACTAGAAGAAGCGGAGATGTTAAAATGTACGGGGCAACCATAGGTTAAGTTGGATTGGACCAAGGATTGACCTATTAGTAATGAAGAGTTTGTTGACATGGTTAAGAGCACTTGGTACTTTATCTCCTTTTTATTTTTGACTAGTATTCAGTAATTTGGACGTTCTTCTGAACATCGCGGGAACTCTGCTTGGAGAAATTTGAAAAAGGGTTGATCCATGTTTGCCGAAATTAATTTTTTACTGTCAATCGTCCTTGTGCTCAATTGATTTAAAATTATTTTGCATCAGGATAATCTAAGTAAGCGTAAGCGTATCCTGTGCACATGAACCCACCAGGCCATCTTGAAAATATCAAATAACAAATAGTGTGCAACTCAGGGCACTCCTTGTTGCAATGTCGAGGAGCCTGCTTGATCCGGCATTTTTGGTAATTAACGTTTTCTTTGAGATCACATTTTTAGATCAAGTACTACTGAAGTACTGACATGCCAAGCGTGACACGCAGTGTGGCCTGCCTGGGTTTAGCTGAAGCTGGGCAGGGACTGAATAAGTGTTTCCCTCTCGTTCCTCTCCCCGCAGCTACGGCAAAAGACGTTGTACGGGATGCCCAGCTTGTCAGTATTATTCTGGCAAAATCTGCTCGGGGTCTGTTTAGGAGGCCCATTAAATTAATATCTTTAATTTAATTTCACATTGATTTTTGACATTGAGTTTTACAAAATATAAATGTAATGCCCAGTAGAAACCGAATTTTGAAATGCTGAAACTGTCTCAAAAATTTGCATAGAAATCAATTTAGTAGATACCTGGGAGAGCTTAAAGAGTTTCGTCGGATCCGAGGAGAAGTCTAAGATCCGGCCGTTCAGGAAAGACCCGTGACTCTTTAAGAACCGACTCAGCACAGAACCGCGAACCGATTCATTGGCTCATTTTAAGGATGCGGATCTTTGGGCTACTCAGATCTGAGTTACCCATCTCTAGTTGCAAATTCATTGCCTGGCAGGCCTTCAGGATCGCCAGCACTTCCGCTTGAAAGATACTAGTGTGCAACTAGAAGCGCCAGGGACTCTTACTGGTCCCTAGATAAACGCCTGCCCCGAAAAGGAGACGGGTCTCGCCCAATACTCGCTTTTCGTTCATAACTCGCGTTTCAATGTACGAGTACAATAGTGCTAGTGCGAGTCGTTATACAGGGTGTATTGCATAAAGTTACAAAACGGCCGGCTGTGGATAGGTTTTGAATAGACGAACGAAACGACTTTGATGACTCATTATTCTGGAAGTTGATAGGGTAGAACCTTAGAACCTTTTTACAGATTTAGATAGGTGGGATTATTCTGCGTACACTGATACCTGATTCATGAAAGTAGGTCATAGGGTTATAAAAATACAGGGTGATATGTAAAACTCTA
The DNA here is from genome assembly GCA_963855945.1 of Thereva nobilitata. Taxonomy (NCBI): domain Eukaryota; kingdom Metazoa; phylum Arthropoda; class Insecta; order Diptera; family Therevidae; genus Thereva; species Thereva nobilitata. The sequence continues at coordinate 108,241,465 of OY979695.1, read as the reverse complement.
AAAAGAAAACTTCAAAACGCCCTAGCGGCTAAACCTTTACGATTTCACCACAGCCGTCCGTTTTGTAACTTTATGCAATACACCCTGTATATACGTCAAATTCAATAAAATTTTAAATTTTTTTTATTTTTAAAAGTAATTTGGGTTCAATATATTAATTTTTCTGTTTTCTCCACTAATTCTCTGCATGCTGTTGGTCTAAATATGAAAATAAACACATATAGTGTGTCATCGCATTTCGCTGCGCGAAAATTTCAATTTTTCGAAATTCTCTCGTCTCGCATTATCGCAACGCGTTGCATCGTACATTGCGCCATTTAAAAGCCAGCTATGGAAAATGTCTTGACAGCGCGTGCGAGACTCGTCTCTTTCTCGCATCCGTGGAGCCGTGAATATTCGTATATTGAACTTCCTCAGGACGTCTCCATTTCACCACTCTCTTCTTGCGGGTATTTTGACGGAGAAGGCCTTGCTGTTGGTCAATCTAGGGAGAAGGCTGTCTGTGGTTATAGCGACCATATACCCTTGGGTAGCAGGTTCAAGATATTGCTATGTCCGTAGGGTTTTAGGTCCAAGCCCCGGATTCTCTCAGTCTGACATCACTACATGGGGCTAGGTGGTCGGAGAAGTAGCTGCAAGAGAACATCACGGGCGTTCATGAGGCAGAGTAATTCAGCAAAAATGAAATTGCCTTTTAATGTCTTTTTTTTGATACATTTTTAGACTCAGTAGACTTGGTTCAATGATTTTTACGAAATTTGCTTGTGTTTTATAGGTGATTGTATAAGTCTTATCCTTTTCACACAACATTTGGGGATCAAGAAGCCTTTCTGGTTGCCATAACCTTCTTACATTTCTTGCTGCTAGAGACACCTCCTGGGTCTTATAATGGTTCCGTAGGTTTTGGCTGTTGTAACGAAATGTCCGGGGCTTTATTTGTCGGGACACAACTATAAAGGAATTAAAAAGAGGGCTAGTTAACGCCACGTCACGTCTTAGGCCGCGGTTACTGAACACGCTAGTAATGCTAGCGCTAGCAAGTATAATTGATATAAACAGTGCGTGCTGGTTATGAACGCACTCGCAAGCTAGCGCTAGCTAGCACTTACTCGCGCTAGTCATATTCTACATTGATACTAGCGCGAGTGTTTGAGAAGTAGCTTGCAGTTGTAATTTTTAATATTGTTTAATATATAATTAAAAGTATCCGAAGACATCGTGTAATACTCAAAGAAACGCTGTTCATATTCTATAAGCATTTTATGCAAATTATGGAACTTTCCGAATTTTTGTCGCACTGTGTAGCTTGCTTATTGCTTGTGTTTTCACTTTTCGTTTAAAAAGTCTATATTTTACTTTTCAGATGCCATCATTTCCTCTGAAAAAAATAAAGCCATAGTGATATTCACAAATCATATAACACACAACTACTGAACAACGAGCTTGGTTCAGCTCGCTTTAACAATAAACACCCAACTAGAGCGAGCTCGCACCTGCGATACTAGCGCTTGCTAACGCTAGCATTACTAGCGTGTTTAGTAACCGCAGCCTTAGGGTGAGTGCAGTACGCAGCGTAGATGGTAGAGTAGAGCATAGCTGCGAATACTCGCTTATAGAACTCTCAATGGGTTTTAAATGGGTGTGTGCATAACGCAGCTCGCTTTTTCTGCGAGCGGAAAGCGAGCTGCGTTATGCACACACCCATTTAAAACCCATTGAGAGTTCTATAAGCGAGTATGCGCAGCTATGCTCTACTCTACCATCTACGCTGCGTACTGAACTCACCCTTATGCCGGGTTTTCATTAGTAGAATTAGCGGTAGAGTAACTGGCGTACTTTTAAGTGGTAGAGTAACTTTACCACGGTGCTATCCCACTCTACTCTACTATAACCAAGTTTTCATTAGACGAGTTCACAGGATACTTAGTACTCGCCCAGTATACTCTACCACTAATTCTACTAATGAAAACCCGGCATTAGGGAGCAAGGCCTCCATATTTATCCCCCCCCCCCCCCCACAGGTTTTCTAGTGATATTCTCCACATTGGGTAATCAGAGCCTTTTTTGGCATGTCCTGACAGGATGAGTAATAATAAAAATTATAATAACAATCTAAAAGTTACACTGGTATATATTTTCAAAGTATTGTTTTAACAGGTAATTCAAACACCGTTTTTAAATATGCTTCAAGCCAAATACCCAGTTTTGGTAGTAGACACTTGATGCACGCAGAAGAAATGCAATTCAGCCAAAATCTAGGTATACTCTTTTTAAACTTCCGAGGAAAATTATTTAAACTGGGAATAACTGGTCACAAGAGAAATGTTCCAAAATCGGCGAAACAATAGTATTTGACGGCTCTTTTATCGTAAATTCCTGTATCTGAGGAAAAAACGCAACACGGATTTTACTTATCTTATCGAGAAAAAATTGATTACAAAAGGATTTTGTGATAATATAAATTTTTGGTAACATTTCGTAATACTAAAATCGCTTTACACTATAAATTCCTCGCAAATTACTCAAAACAATTTCTGGAATAGATTTTTCATATCATTTGCTCTCGAGTTACTTGTAAGGAAATACTAGACCAGTTTTCCCCGCCATTTACTAACAAGTTACTAGTAGGACCTCGTCAAAAACTAAAAGAATTTCTATTAACCTCAGGCAGTAGCATTACTAAAATACGCAAGTGGCGGTAACAATAGTTCTATTTTCAATAATTTACTATCTGATAAAGTTCATTTCTCAATAAATTGTATTCTATAAAACCGTCGTCCCTACACTTCTTTCATTTAGAAAGACGATGAGCTTCAAGCTTGTCCAAATTATTATGACAATCTTTATTGAAGTTTAAATTCGACCAGTTTTAGGATCATTTTTAGATCGATAACAACATAGCTCAAAAGTGATAGCCCACGGTGTTGCAACAGACTAAAGGTTATAACCGAATTTTAACGGTTTCTTGCATATTTGTGTTGTTTGGTTATGTGTCTTTCATAATAAGTCACCATAGTTTTGTCTATAGATTAACGAAAAGATCTAATTATTTTAACCCTTAACGGACGGGTCGAATCTGCTCTGCCTTTCTCGGTTTCTGGGCATTTTTTTGGAGAATTAAATAAACATGCATGTATGGTTTTAAAGAGTTGTAATTTTACTAAACCAATATAATTTTACGGCTCTCATCACTAATGCCCGATTTCTTCACTTTAAACTTATCCACGGGTTTTCTAACTTTCGAATAAAGATAAACTTCGATTAAATGTGGGTCGGTTTTCTTCACGCGAATCCAAAGTTACGTATTCCACAGATAGTTAACCTACCATTCATATGGCATCTCTGCAAATTGCTGAGATATGTTTGGCTTTTGCGCAAGTCTCGTTAAAAAAAACGCAAAATTATAATTTGGCGGTTTTTTTTGACGTCAAACGTTGAAATAATTTAAAAAATATTTAAATTGTAATTGGGATACAGGAAAATACTTCCGCCTACTTAATACTTAAATTAATGTTCTAATTTATGAATGAAAATGTATTTTTTCTAATTTTAATGTAATATTTTCCATTAAATTTTCCTCTTCGCTCTCATCGGTCGAGAAAACATTAACATTTATAAATGCGTCCATTTTTAATATAATTAAATATTTAAAAATATGTCAACAACAAATATTTTGACACTAACCAAGAGATAAACCCTCAAAATTGGCCAGTTAACTTTAACCACCCGATAAGTCTTAACCCAACGATAGCAAAAGTGAAGAAAACCAATTTCTCGAATTTACCAAGTCCTCTGATTCATTATCACTTCCTATATCGGATAAATTTTCAGCATAAATTTCGTTACTTTCGGCAGAAAACTCTTTCGTGGTTTCCATTTTTACGGTTAAGACATTTCTTTGAAAAATACTACCTAAAAAGCAAAACTGCGCAGTAGGATCAATAGAAATATAGTAGATTCTATAACTAACGGTACCAAGAAAAAAAACCAAAACGCATAAGAATGAAAAACTGAAGTAGCGTACTAAAAGTTCAAGCAAAAACGTAAATTTACGTGGCCTAAGGGCAAAGCCTGAGTACTAGTACTGTTGAAGTTCAGATTTTATCTCACCTATAGTAAATTTCGTTGAAGTTGTTTGGTAAGAATTGCTACTCTGAACTGTTGAACTATTCGTAAAAATGTTTCTGGTCTTCTATAATTTGGATCTTGGATAGAGACGAAAGGTCAGACAAATTGTCTAGACCAGGTGTAAGTTTTTTAGAACACACCAATGGAGAAGGTATGAAATCCGTTGTGTGTGAGGAAGAGAGATATCACCACACTTCCTTTCAAAGGAAGGCTCGTGGTGGATGAATTTAACCAGATGATGCCATGGAAGGATATCGCAAAAATCGTTCGATCTTAACAAGACAATGGCCATTTAGGGACATGCCGACAGATTAAGAATACCATACCACCACCCAATGCCATTGGAAAGGAATAAGCCAGAGAGACAACCGAACATTAGAAACTTGTTTACGGGACTTCGGAGACATTTTGATGCATGAATTGGCAGATATGATCCGTTACCCGAATATGATAGGCTTGATCTAAAGTCAAACTGACATATTTACGTAAAGGTCTTTTTCACGAGTACGGTTACAAAACGGTGCACTTTCAGCGCCAATTGTTTACCCGCCCTCGGTTCTTGGACAGGTCCGCTGACTTTACCTACCTCCCATAACTTGGATCAATTTATTACAAAAACTATTCAACACTAGAAAGTTGGGTTCCATCGTACTGGATTATCTTCTTCTTCTTTATCATAACAACCTGCATTTACCAATTCATTTGGATTTTCTTGTCAGTTTCTTCGTTAATTATTATAAATATTTGTTTCTTACTTTACGAAGTAAGTCCGAATCTTGAAATTAGATGCAAGTCCTGAACAACCGGAGAAGTTATTAACAAAAATTGGAATAGCATTACTGAATAGCACGGTTCACGATCATATCTATTAGACAGTGGACTACACTAGAAGGTTAAGATCGCACTTTCGTCAGTCCGGTATAGTCGCGACACGTGCATATTTATATAGTATCGCCCAGTGGTCGAAATTCGACCCGCCCTCTCTCCCCACGCACCTTCAACAGAATTAAAAAAATAACAGCAACAACTGTTGTAATTGCATCATTGAATCGATTCATATCTAATTAACGATTTACTTTAAGATCTAAGCAAATTTCTTCACTACGATTTCCTGGAATGTTGCAATGATCTTTCATTGTCTGAAATGAACGAATAAAAGGATTTACACGTTGCAATTCTACAGCTATTTGGCGCATTAAAATCCTATCACCTGCATTTTTTCTGTTTTGCGAAGTTTACAGCGGTGTCAACGTTGCAAAAGTACAATTGTACATAACACGGATCACCGCCGTAAAGAGAAGCCATTGAACCAGCTCTATGATAGAATGTGTCATGAATTTTAAAATAATATGGACCATGTGATCCTATTTTGGCAATTTTCGCTTCAGAACTGACCATTGCAAAGGATGAATTGTATATACGAATATTTTCGAAATTATTCTTTGATCGTTTTCTCATATTCAAATCAGGTGAATGGCCAAGGCCGTCATACAAAGCTTTCAAAAATATATTTTCTATTAATGGTGTTAAAAAAAGAACTTTGCCTTTATGACAGCAAGAAGTGAATGCATTTCTATTACGTTGAGTACTTAACTTCTGATGGATAAGTTGAGCTTTGCAAAATCTACACTCCATATTCATTAATCCAATATCAAAACTAACAAAATTCATTATTATTATTCCTAACGCAGATTTAAATTCGTATCTCAAATTGGTATTCTCATTTTCATTAGTTAATTGACGTTGAACACGTTAAACGTTGAACGTTTTTTTTACTATATGTCACAAATGAATTATTAATACAAAAAATTAAGTTTTATCAAAAAAAGTGGGAGTCTATAATTTTTTCTTGTTCATCATCATAAACTGCATAAAAAAACATTTAAAATAAAAAGGAACCTCTTTCGAAGTGATGCACAAAAGTTATAGTAGGGGAGCTGGCACTTGAAAAAATCGTGTCGCCCCAACCTTCTGCCGTTTGGTATATAAGCTTTTGAAGTAATTTTAAGCATTTTTTATAATATGACATTTTTGCGGGAAGTGGACCCATTTCGAGTTAGGGGTTTTGGGGGGTAAAAAGGGGGTTAAAATTGAAAAAAATTTCTGCCGCTTCGTATGTAGGTTCTACTAGAGCTAAATAACCGTTAAATACTAGTGGCAGAAATTTTTGACTATTTGCTAGGGTGTGGGGAGAAAAATGGCAACTTCAGCTAGGGGTGGCTTGGGGAGGGTCCAAATGGTCAAAAATGTCTGCCACTAGTATTTAACGGTTATTTAGCTCTAGTAGAACCTACATACGAAGCGGCAGAAATTTTTTTCAATTTTAACCCCCTTTTTACCCCCCAAAACCCCTAACTCGAAATGGGTCCACTTCCCGCAAAAATGTCATATTATAAAAAATGCTTAAAATTACTTCAAAAGCTTATATACCAAACGGCAGAAGGTAGGGACGACACGATTTTTTCAAGTGCCAGCTCCCCTACTATTATTGGCTAATCAATTTTCAAATTTCAGGTTAATTTTTGAGTCTTGTATAGTATTAGATATTTCGACTTGAAGTTTTAACCAGGCATTGTTCACGTTATAAAGTATAACTTTTTACAACTTTTAACAACAAATTTCAGTTAAAACATCCGAAGTTATAACCAAAAACCAAAATTTGGCAGTTTTTACAGTTCTTATTTTTTTTGAGGTTATGTGTGCATATAAAAATTTCATATTGTAACCGCTGAGAGCCAATATCATAACAAATAACCTCATTTTTTTCTGTTTTTTTGGACCTACACATACCGAGAAATACTAATCGATCGAAATGATCGTTTTTTGCTCACAAAATGGCCGATTACTTGATTTTGACCCACTTCCATATAACCGATCAACTTCAAATTTTGCACATATGTATGTATAGTTCGCTTGACAATATAATCTGACCATTTTGTAAGAAATCAAGATGGCGGCCGGATTTTTCAATTGTATTCCCCGACCCCCCACGTGGATATCAAATGAAAGGGTAAGACAAGTGGAATACAATTAGCTATGTGGCGTCATTCAAAATACAAAATGGTGGCCAACACAAAATGGCCGATTACCTTTTTCTTTACAACGTCTTCGGTATGATCAAATGAAAGCGTATAACAAGTATAGTGCAGTAAGCGGTGTGCCGTCTTTTTAAATCATATATGGCGGTCACTACAAAATGGCGGAAGACATATAATAGACTAAAAAGTACAAAATAAAAAATATGGTTAAAAATATTAAAAAATACGTTTTTATTTTAAAATGAACTAAAAAGTAAAGAATAATTTTGAATGTTAAGTTTTTATTGCTCCAGCCAGTATATAGAAACGACCTACCTTTCGAAATGTAAAAAAGCATGTTTGTCCGGGCTAATCTTGGAAACGGCTAATCCGATTCCGATAGGACTTTCACGGGAAGATTCAGAAGTTTTTTGGGAATGTTTTAGGCTTCACTCGGTTCAGACGAAAAACTTGATCCGATAGTCGGAGAAAAGCGAGTGAAAACTTTTTTTATCATTCTAATTGTAAACCTCAAAGCTCGAAACGGTTAATCCGATTTTAAGACTTTCACGGGATGATTCAGTATCTTCTTAGGCGTTTAGCCTACTTTTCACTCTGATGCGACTGTCGGGTCAGATCGACAACATGACTCGATAATCGAAGGAACGCGAAGGAAATGCTGTCACGGCAAGATATTGTTCTTTCAATGTGCGGAAATACTGTGAAGATTATGGCTTAAGGCCACCTTCGCCAATGATCGATGGGTCTGATGATAATTTAAACAGAGAATATATCGAACACAATGAACAAGGGGGAACAAAATGTAGAGGACGCCACGGGGCAAGTTCTGCACAGGGTGAGAGACGTATTCTGAATATGATGTTGTCAACATGGAATTTAAAAAAAGAATTTAGTGCTAAGCTCAAGAATCACCATTTGTAGGTACTACCAGTCCGTTATAGTGTTTGTCACGTCATGGTGCAATGACTAGCAGTGAGCTTAGCAAGGGGGGAATAGGTTAAGGGTTATCGGGGTGTTGACGAAGGTGGCGATGAACCCTGCGTTTGAACTCTTGGATGTTGTAGGGGTTCGGAAATACTGACTGCGACAGATTATTCTACAGTCGAGTTATGTGCCTAAAATTATGTTTTGCAGATTTGATTATTTTTTTCTTTATACGTTTTTCCTATCCCGGACTGGGCACACATAAGTTTTTTTATTAAAAGGCGTTGCAACGCACGCGGGGTTTTGCTAGCATAATATAAAATTTGGATATGTCTAGTTTGAAAGAAAAGCTTTTAAAAACTATTTTCAAATTAAAAAGCGCTAAGTTATTTCAAATCGAAGATGCAATTATTAATAGTAATATCTGTCAGGAAAGAAATACTAAAAACATTCTAGAGGATTTCATAGAAAAAAAAGAAATTTGTTGACAAAAGGGAACATGGGATTTGAGAAAAAACTTGATTAAAAAACATGCCAAAGACTACAGAGTGATCAGATTGCATGATATTTAATATAAGAATAATCGTTTTTTGCGTGTTGCAAATAGTCAAGTAATTGATATAATAACTGCAAATCTCAGCTTTTGAAAGTGTTTTATTGCCAAACCCTGAAAACGTTTAATTTTGACGTAATCCATTTGATTTCATTGTAGAAATTTTTCAAATATTTTTAAGTGTTTTAAAAGTGTCGACAATGTTAATCAAATGGGTGACTACAAAATAAAACGTTTTAAGCGTTTTGAAATAAAACACTTTTAAAATCTCAGATTTTCAGTGATAACTTCGAAAATTTAGCTTAGAATTACACAATATTACTGTTTCTGCGGTATCTGTAAAATGATAGGTCTGATTAAGAGCATATGGATTAAGTCTGGATTAAGAACATATTTTACAAAAATACAAAAATATTTCATTTTGCACAAGATAAATTATTCGAAAGATTTCCAATGTCTACGATATTTGCAGAAAACACTCAGCCTAATGAAACTCTTAATAAATCTTCTCCATCCCCACCAAATGCCGCAATAATAATTATTTCCTAATCTTCCAAGGACCCACATATGTAAAGCCCAGAGGAGGATTTTAATTGAACTTTTTCCTCTTTTGATAAAATATGCCCAATCACACTTTCCCAGATAATAAAAGTTCTTCTATTCATATAAGCATTAATAATTCAGTAGAAACAATGTATTTTATGAAAGCGAATATGAAGTAAATTATCGGATTTTAACCCCAGCCAGAAGAAGCATAAAGGAGCCGTTTTATTAAATTTAATTAATTCCAGACAAAGCTGCCGTACAGCGTTTCCCTCTTCTGTATCCTGATGAACAAATATGTTTTCGTTTTCTTGGCACGTACAAGGATATGCCATTTCTTATTCCCTCGTTTATTATGAAAGCTAAGAATGGTGCACACACATATCAGAGATTCTAGATATCACCGGAAAAACTGAAGGGATGAAAGGACCTCCACCATTCACCATTCGCCGTGCACTAGTATATAAGAAGGCAGCCCAGCGGCAGCTATCATGGCGTACAAAACTTTAGGTTGGTAACAGTATGTTTCCTAAAGCAAGTGTACGTGCAGGAAGGAAACTTTTTCTGCTCCTCCACATACATTCGAAATTTGTGAGCGAAAATTTATGCTTCAAAAATAAGGGATGAAAATCGTAAAGTTCATAAATAAAATTTGTACCATCATTCTCCCCTGGCAAGTGCGTATCCTGAGTCTGGGCTCGCATATGCAAAATGTGAAAACTATGTTTTTATTAAGGTAAACGTAAAGGAAATCTTTATGATTTTATTATCCTTCGGGAGATGCTCCCTTCCGACTCCGAGACTTGCATAAACGCATAGCAAATGGGATTTATAGAGCCGTTTAGCGAATTATGGCGGCAACATCTGTGTTTCCGTGTACGCAAGCGAACAGTATGTACATCGTGCTAATTAAAATACTTTTTTCTAGTCTGACGGGATATAAGTAGGATATTAAAGGGGTTTCCTTTTCGTATTAAATGAGATTTTATCGATTTAACAATGATTTGCATAATCGTAAAAGTTTAATCTTTACGATGAGAATGTAGGTAACAAAATATTAATAAAACATTCTTTTTATCGTTCTTTTGGTTTAGCAACCATGACAAATTATGGATGTTTTAATGATAAAATGCGGATACTAATGGCAAATTAAATGTTAATGTGCCCTTAATTAAACAAAAACAAATTTTTGTTCTGTCTTGTGTTAAAAGTATTGTTCTGGTTTTATTTTTATAAAAATTAACAATTTAAGAGAGTTTCACAAAATACGCGACATTTTTCCATATTTCTTAGGCAAATGAAACTAAGGAAACCATTTAGGAAATTGTACTGTTAAAATTGGAAAGCTGGAAGAAGTAAATGTTAGTGGTAATGTCAGCGCACTTCAGTTTAATCTCCAGTAAATTCTAACGATATGGTGGTAATTTGGCGCGCAGTCTCCAGAGGCATAACACTCCAGCGAGTTGTTTCTCATTGCCCCGATACCAGAGTCGCGATAGAAATGGTTGGGGTTAGGAGGTTGTGGGAGTTCCTTGCTACTTCTCTCTTCCCCTTCACTATCTATCGACTACACTGTAAATCCAAGTGCGTTATTTTACACACCTATGTGTGTTATTTGCTTGTAGTCACTTTCTACGCGGTTTTAGGTGAGTAATTTGGGAATTCGTTTTCCCGTGTTAATTTAAACGCTTTGACGCATTATTTAAATACGCTTTTGGTGCATTTTTACTATATTTTTTACGCACCTTAAACGTGTAACCTGAATAATTTTTATATTCCTTCAGTAGAATTAATTATGTTACGACTATGAAATTTAATAAAAAAATGAAACAATGGCAATTAGTTAAAAATATATACAAAACAAAAATATTAATATATGTATTTGTAACTAATTAAGTACGTTCAATTTTTCTAGAAAACTCTACATTTTGAACATTAAGGGTGTTTTTTTAATCTGTTCCAGGACAGAACAGAACAGCTTCCATACAAAAGTCTTGTCCCCGATGATTATCAAGAACACTATCCAGCACAAAGGGAAATTTTAAATTTCCTTTTTCTCAAATACGTTTTTTAACTTGACAGTTGACAAATAAAGTAAAATTTTTTATTTACTGCATGAAAAACGAGAAAAATTAATGGAGAGGTTTGAAATATAACTAATGAAATGAATTCCAGTTATAAAATAAACACATAATCAGTTATTTTCAAAACTTTCAATTATTTAAAAAAGAATATGATAGTTAATATACGTTGATATCAAGTATTAATGAACATTCATTCATTTTATAATATATTGCTATTGTTATTATTTATATCATTTTGTATTCTCGAATACCTTATTTACATATTATATCATTCATAGTCGATGTAATTCTATATATATTTTCAAACGACGCTATAGCTATATATGATTACATTCATAATGTAATTATCACGTTTGATTGATATATCAGAGTAGGCATAATTACACGCATATGTGTGTAATTTTAAGCGGGTCAAATGCTTTGAAAAAATATTACGGATGTTGTGTTTAGAAGTGCTCACAAAATATGCGTAATTATATTTAATTCACTGAAGTGTGTTTTTTTACACACAAAATGTATATTTTCCATTTATTTTATGAAATTATTCACTTTATGCGTGTTTAATAACGCGCTTGGATTTACAGTGTAGAGCTTGCTGTGCGACATTGCACTCTATACGAAGAAAATAGATTGTCGACAGTACAAAGGGCTTTCCCTGAGCTCTAGTCTTCCACATAAAAAAAAAATATCATTTCTGCTGAGCCCCCATAATTCTCTGAGAGCTTTGCAGACCTCCTGTATTTCATCAGAGTCCATCATCTAAGGTCCTTTTCACCACCCTTGTGGGTGACCCAAAAACCAATAAAGGGGGCGTTGGCAGTCCCAAACTAATTACATCGCTCTGATTGCCGCTTGGTCTTCTTAGATTGGATGAAGATCTGCTTGGTAGCATAAACGCTTCTTAAGTTTTCATATTCCTGGAAATGTAGCGTACGCCTGAGTCCATCATCTAAGGTCCTTTTCACCACCCTTGTGGGTGACCCAAAAACCGTTTCCGGACCGATGAAAACAGTTCCATAGTCCAGCGTCCAATTTGCCATTGCCCGCGAAGCACTGACGGTCCAGGAACCACATAAGGGGATAGCCAATAAAGGGGGCGTTGGCAGTCCCAAACTAATTACATCGCTCTGATTGCCGCTTGGTCTTCTTAGATTGGATGAAGATCTGCTTGGTAGCATAAACGCTTCTTAAGTTTTCATATTCCTGGAAATGTAGCGTACGCCTGAAGGGCTTGAAGGGCTCCTAGTTCTTCGAGAGTGTGCAAACTTATAGCATCGCCCAGATGGCTATTCCATCAGCGTTTGTAGCGGCTTTCTCTACTTAAAAATAAAGGATACCAAGTCCAGCACTTCCGTCAGCAATGTCCCAATAGCCCCGTGGATGGAAAGGCCCATTATTTGAATCTTATTTAATTTTGTAGCAAAACTATTAAGCTTAGGTCTATACCACGCAGGTTAGGACCGAGGATATCTGTGCGACTTCCTCATCAGGCAGCAATGGAGTTTAGCATCTAATGTTAACCCTCGTCTTATTAGAAGAAGCTTAAAGGTATACCTTCAAGAACCAGATTTGTCAATCCTGGCATTATTCAATACAAACTAAAAACAAGTTCATAAATAGAACAACCCGACCGTGGAACAACCTTACACAGTTTGTATTTCCGAACTTCTACAACATCCAAGAGCTCAAATGAGGGGCTCATCGCCACCTCCAGAAACATCCTCCTTTCCTTTACTTATTTACTTATGCTCCTTTAATCCTTCATGGGACGTAGTGTAGTATTTATTACAAAAAAAAACAATCAGTTACTTTACAACGCTTTATTATAATCCATGTTATCGTCACTAACTTCTAAATTCCACTGACTCATATTTTCATACACTGGCTTAATGATCTCTGGTCTGATCGGTGATACTGTTAATCAACCAGCGATCATTGCCAGCTCTAATTCCTACACGTAGGACGGAAACACTTGGCCTCCAGCGAACTCTATTTTGCGCTACAGCTCTCAGCTCTGATCAGTATCTCCCTGCGGCCTCTGCTAATAGGGTTCTCCTCCATGTTGTTCTGGGTCTTCCGACTCGACGGGTTCCTTGCAGTTTCCAGTCAAGCGCCTGATTGGCTAGATTCCCATTTTCGCATCGCATTGTGTGGCCAATCCAATTCCATTTCCTTCGCTTGATTTCATCGTCTATCATTTTTGACCGGTCGCCATAGTTCTTCATTTGGAATATGATCCGATTCGTGTCCTGGTTCGAAAAGGAAAGGTAGTCGTCGTGTTGTCCACCCGGTTCTGAGGCATTGGGCACACCCAGCGCGCTTAGCAGCTTAGCAGCGGCTAAGAGTGCTGAGCTCGTTGGATGGCTTGCTGAACTAAGCAGCTTAGCTCAACGGCTGGCAAATTTCTTAGCTTAAAAATTGTATTCTAAGTAACTCAGCGGTAGTGAATTGACGTTATATGAAATAGGAGAAAAATTTAGTTGTCTAAATAAACTCTAATTCATTCTATTCTATCCCATCCAGCCGACACACACCGCTGAGTTACTTTTTACGCTGCGTTGTTCAGCTAAGCTGCTTTTCCGCTGAGTTTGCTCATTCGTAACAATGGTGTTTTTATGGGAGTGCGTTACTAACCCTCAGCCCAACCGACTTAGAACTCTATTTTGTGGCACAGAGAGCTCCCCATTCGACCGTCTCCCGTTAGCTCCTTCCGAAGAAGTACCCCAGGGGCACCGAGAGCAGGTGGGATTAGGACTTGCTAATAGAACTGCTAGCTGTTCGTCTGCAGTGACTCTTCTTAGCCTAGTCGTCAGAGACAAATTTAGACCGAAAGCTCGCACAAAATGTGATCTCGCTGAAAATTGGGACTTAGGTATTTTTTTGGATGTAGAAAACTATAAAAAAATCTTTGCTGCGCTAAAGTGTATGCTAAGTTCACAATATCGAAAACAAATTCGAAAATTTGGTTCTTGCGTTATATATCGAAACATGAAAAAATTTTCGAACAACCACGGCTGTTTTTGAAAATAAAAATGGCGTCGAATGAATGCTGCAAGAAAAAATGAATATTTTAAAACATAAATTTTATTAAACACAGACAATGTTTATCATTTTAATTATTTTTACATCAAAAGTAAATGTCTAATGATGACAAATGTTCAAGGCTTTTTTTTTCGTACGCCTCTATTAATATATATCTTCAATTTTATAAGCATCAGTGAGAATTTTACAAATTATAACTTCCGGTCAAATTTTCTAAGAGAAAAAAAACAAAACATTAAAAACTAATGACTTCCTTAGAAAGCTTAGAGTCTCCTCTTTAAAATGCTTTTTTTATTTTTATTTTTGCGCACATTTTAGGCAAAAATACTTTAGTTTTTCCCCGAACACCTCGCTAGAATATTTAAATTCAGCTTTTTGGCGCGCTTAGATTTTTCGAATTTGCTTCTTATTTTTAATAACTTTTTATAATAATAAAACAATTTTTTTAAAATAAGTTATAACATAAATTTTAGTAAAATTGTACTATTGGTATTGTACTGCTTCAAATTTATATTTACCGCCATTGATGTTGAACGACTCACGCACTGCAAATCCAAGTGTTTGATTTCAAAACGCATTTCGGGTGTAAAATCGTGTAGTCACTTTTTACGCGTTTAAAATGTGTTAATATTTAACACGCGAAAAGTGTGTAAATTTAAAACATTTAATGCGTGTGTTTATAACACGCCAAATATGTATTACTTTGGAGTTTTTAAGTGCAGCTTTTTTAGCGTCGTTTTGCGGGGAGTAAACTTGGAAAAATGGTCACCGTGAGCTTAAAATTTTTCATGTTAACTGCAATGACTTGTCTCGACAGGTCGTGGAGCTCTCTGGTCATTGAGTATTTAAATACTGTCATAATAATGCAAATCTCAACTTTTGGAAGTGTGTTATTTTAACACGCTTAAAGCCTGTTATTGTGACGTCACCCATTTGAATAACATTGTAGTCACTTTTTACACACTTAAAAGCGTGTAGAAAGTGACTACAATGTAAATCAAATGGGTGACGTCACAATAAACACTTAAAGCGTGCTAAGGGGACTTTTAGTTTCATAATTGACACAAAATACACTTTTTAATTTTTTTTATGAAAAGAGTATTATATTTATCGAATTGATTCCTTTTGGGCATTTTTATAAAACATATTAACCCTTTGAATACCGGGGAGCGCGATCGCGCTCCTTCATGCATATGCGAAAAAACCCGGAAGCGCTATCGCGCTCCTCTTAAATTTTTCTCAATAAACTGCGAAAATAACCATTTTTGCGCAGTAAGAATAATTCGGGCTGTGTTCCTAAATTAAATAGAACCCAGTTTACTTACTGACTAGTGCTAATGACGTATTAAATCACACGAATTATAAGTTAACTACGTATGTTGAAAAGGTTGTTGAAGGTGAAATTTTAGCTTAAAAAAACAAAATTTTGATTTTCACGACTCATAACTCTGTAAATTGGTAGGGTAGAACCGTCCCTTTTACAATTGTAAATAGGTGGGAGTATTCTGCGTACACTGCTACCTTATTCATGTAAATAAGTTATACAGTTTCAAAACTGTGATATGATATGTAAAACTCGAACAAAAAAAATTGAAAACGCCCTAGCGGCTAAATAGTTGCGACTCCGCCCACCCACCCATACGATTTTTTGTTCGTCTAATCAAACCCTATCAGCAGCCGTCCACTTTGATTTTCACATTAAAAAAAAAACCCCGGTATTTTTCGCATATGCATGGAAAAAACCTCCGGTACTCAAAGGGGAATATAAAAATAAATTTTTTTTGCATTTTTAGTACATTTTGACCACTGCAGAGAGCATCTTCCAAAAGATACTTTTTAAACTGCTCCACAGTTTTTGGGCTTCCTGTAACAGATAGAGTACAAATTCCAACGGGATTTTATTCATAAGACTAAATACTAGTAACTAAACCTAAAAAAAATTTAATTTTTAATATTTTTATCATTTTATAAACATTTTTCTGAAAAATCCAAAAAAAATCCATATTTTTGAGGGGAAACTACCCCTGTATAAAAAATAGGGGTGGTAACATAATATTTTTAAAGGTTTAGTTACTAGTATTTTTTTATAGCGAATCGAGTGGTTTTTGGATTATTGAAATCCGTTGAGTAGTTTTCGAGAAAATTGTGGAGCCAAGTCAAAAAACGAAGTTTTGAGAAAAACGCGTTTTAAGTTTTTGTAACATAATTTTTGCATATAATACGCTCATAACTAATTTTTTACCTATAACTTTACCTTTTTTCCTATACGAATTTCTTAAAACGGTTTTAGGACAGTATTTCTGTGATGGTAAGGAACGCTTTTATGTAAAAAAAATCGAATATTTTGAACTTTTTGAAACGAAAAGTCCCCTTAAAACAACACACTTCAAAAATCTGAGATTTGCAGGGAACTTTCATTTAAGTTATCCTCTGATGTGTTTTAGTTTAGTGAAGTGTGTGAAATGACATATAATGTTTGACTTTCACTTTTATAAGACGTAAAAGGATGAACGTTACAATTTCTTTAGCGTGTAACAAATCTGTGGTGCTAAGGCAGCACCCGATATGGCAAAATAGGTAATTGTCGATATTGGGTCAAGTAGTATTGGATTGTGCCATTGCCGTCTTTTAAGCATATGGACATATTGGACTCTTCAGTTTTGATCTAAATTATTTTAGAGAAACAGTCTACAATTTTTGCTTTGGGGAACATTTTTATTCATAAACTTTCGACTGTTGGTAATATAAACGAAAATTTTTTTTTGACATATCGGGTTCTGCCTTAGCACCACAGAAATATTATACGCTGCATGTGTGTGATTTTTACACGCATGTCTTTTTATCCGCATTATTTCAACACGGTTTACTCCTAACACGCAATATTTTAACACGATTAGCCGAATTTACACGCTTTTGAAGTGTGTAGTGTGTTAAATTCACACGGAAAAAATATTCTGGGGCTTGCAGTGCAGAGGAGGCCACCATGTACAGTTTTTGCTTCCATTGATGTGTAGCACTAGTTTTCAAGGTGGTCTCTCAATATCAGTGCAAGCATGTTTTACAGCCCTGATATTCATTCAATGCTGTGCATCTGCGTAAACCAATATTTTGGGTGAGCTAGTGGGCAATTCTGCTTTTTACTGTCAAACTTCTGAATCTCGGACCACAGTTAGATTGAAGAAAAGGCATGCCTGATCGTTCCTTGTCGAAGTCTAATATAGATGGTAATTGGTCTGGATAATCTCACTGATATCTTTGCTTGGCTTGTCACATTGTTCATGGTCAACCTACACAATCGTATCACTTATCTGGCGATGCAGAATTTCCTCATGGTTTTGTAAAATTATACTGTGATTATGGTAATCATAGCTGATTTTAAAGTTTATAAAACGGTATTAGATTGAGTTTGAATCTCTAGACATTCCCTCGTCTACTTCAGGGTGAAAGCCTGAGATATTTATTTGATTGAGATGAAACCCACAATGGTATTGGCCAATAATGTTTCCAGCATCTGAGGTTATCCTGTTTTGTAAGATAGCGGAGACTATCTTGTACACAGGACTCAACAACGTTATTCTATGGTAATTGCTGGACGCTATTATATATCTTTTTTATGTACACGGCGTGGATGCCTTCTTCCCAGTGTTCTGTTGTTCGCTTACTGCTTTCATACTTGCACAATCACTTCATGGGAATGCTCTTCTTCTTGTTTTTGGTATTGGCGATCATATTACCTTGTTTGTCCCCTGCACTCACAACGGGGTTAATTTTTTAATGAAAAGTTTTCTTAAAGGTGCGTTTAAACTATACGATTTTTTTTGCCAGTTATTGCACTGGCTATTGCCAGTGATGCAGTCAGTGCAATGTAAACATCATGCCAGTGCACTGGTTGGGGCACTGGCAAACACTGGCATAAACACAGACACGATTTTTCTCGTGCAGTCTAAACACGCAAAAACTTGCAGTAATGACTTTCTCGTGAGCACTGGCAACTTTACAAACTTGTTAGTAAAGTTGTACGAGTTTTTTTATTTAGAAACGTTATTTTTCTTAAAGTATTGTGACGAAAAACGTTTTTAAATTGGAAAATTACTGAACAAAAGGAAACTATTAAAAAAAGGCTGTTCTTGGACAAAAGAAGACATTAAAATTTTAATATCTTTGTACGAGAATTGTCCAGAACTGTGGATGCTTCAACAGTGACATATCTTGTAGAGATTTTGTTTTCAAATCTCTACTTCGATATGTCCCTATTGAAGCATCCAGTTCTGGACAATTCTCGTACAAATATAATGAAATTTTAATCTCTTCGTACACGTATATCGCGTAACATAAAACAGTTGTTGTCAATAAATGGCAAAATATAAGATTACAATCGCCTTCTTTTTGATTTCTTTTTTCTTCATGATGAAATAACAAGTATGCAACAATTGCTGCAGCAATTTTTGTGACCATTTAACCGAAAAATTTACTTGCAAATAGTCACTACTGCCACCAAGGCTCTGGACTTCAGCATCTCAGAGAGTTATTATTTTGTTTTATATTTGTTCTTCTGGTGAAAATTAAGAAAAATATAAATTTTCAGAAGTTTTGGACTTCTAATTTTTTAGTTATTCATTTTCAAAAATCGAAAATCGCATAGTTTTGACAATTTTTGAAATCATTCAATTGCTCAAATTCAAAAATAATTTAAACATAGAAAGCTGAAAGTTGCACCGATTTGTTCTGCTTTAATTTTATATACAACATTTATTAGTAAGAATAAAACATTTTCCGGTATTTTCAAAAAATTTTTTTTAAAAAAACTCAAAAACAAATTTTTTATTTTTTTTACAAAAATTATATTTTGTGCATACACTCTTAAGATACATGTATGCCAAAATTTAAGATGGGACGACATTGGGATGTTATTGAAATAAAATATTTTGTACATTGTGATTTTTTTCAGTTTGAAATTGTTTCTTTTCGCTATTCCGCAAGAGATATATTTTCCAGTGAACTGGAGTCGCAACGTAAACACCAACTATTTCTATTGCCAGTGCTCTGGAAAAAAGTGTCAGTGAAGCACTGGCAATCGCTCTATCAGAGAAATATTTGCCAGTTTAAACGCACCTTAACAGTTATACAAGATTGAGATTCAGTTTTCAAACGTATTAACGACATTTCCCCCATCTTGATAATGCCCTTAAACTTTCGCACTGTATCATAGCACACATTCTAACTGTTAATCCCCCAAAATGGAAATTTGCAACTTTTCCTTCCAGTGGATCCATTCTGTTTATCCAGACAAGACATTCCAATCCACATTAAGGATCCATAAATCCCAATTAGAATAGCTGGGTTTGTTGTTTTCCTATTTTCCCGGCATCATCATTTGTCAGGGGGTAACATCAATTTTTAATTTTTTCAATTTGTTCACCATGTTGTTTCTCTGTTATTTTTTCCGGTTCAGTTGAATGAATACAAGGCGAGGGTGGGATCAAAGCTATGTTTACGAAAATAACACTAGGGGTAGATTTTCGAGAAAATACTTTGGTTACATCCCCGTGGGTTTTGAAGAGCGCGAAATAATTCAGAATTTATCCAATCCCCAAGAGTAAGGGATAAGGCTAAGAGAAAATTGAAATTTATTACATTAAAACATCCCCTTCGCCAGAAAAAAAATACGGTATACAGCACAACAGCACAAGCTTTCACTCATTCCGTTGAGCTTTACTACTCGTACTCGTAGATATACATTTTCATTCCATACCGAGGCCTGGGATTTTTTTATTTATTTTCATTCCCTATTAGGCTTCCAAGGTTTTAGGCCTGATGTTTGATGTTTTCAAGCCATCGGTACACGCTAAGCCATTTTGTATTGAGAATGAATGGGAATTTTCTTGCAAATCAGGTTTATTCGCCAATAAATTTCTGACCTTGATCACCCCGAAAGGGAAAATTTCCGTATCCCTGAAAAGCGCAATCAAATCAATAACGCCAATAAGCAGTTTCAGAAAGGACTTTTTGTATCATCAAGGCATTAAGGTAATGTTGTGTGCCTAGGATAAAATTCATTCTCCTATACAATAGCAACAGTAGCAAGGAGCTGAGTCCTGGCACAATCCTGAAATTGGCGAGTAATCATATACAAACTCGTTCACAAAAGTGACCTCATGGGTGCAATTCCATACAGAGCTCCCAAATTTGTTACATTGTCGTAAAGAGATGGTGAAAATTACATTCCTCCTTAAATACGGTCACGTTGTACGTGTGCTGAGTTTTTCGTTGCTAAAAGAAAGAGTGGCGAATGCCTTCGTTTTTGCCTTTCTGTCTGCTCAGTCCTCCCTAATGTATAACGAGGTACGAAGCATTCCTTTTCGGCACAAGTAGTACACTAGGCAGACAATCAGTGTACGTGCAACGTAATCCTGACATGAAGATGAGCACCGAACTACTTCTAACTGGAGTTTAAGGAAAGCGTCCAAGTGATAAATTTATTAATTTTAAATGCGAGCTAATTACAAGTTCATGTTTAGGCAAAACTTCGGGCATAACATTGTGCTGTCAAAAACATGCAAGGTTACAGTCAAGTAGCATTATTTTCACTAAGCTAAGGTTAATGCTGTTCACTGAATTTCTGACGAGGAATTATTAAACAATCTGAGAAAACTGAAGTGACACTTAATGTTGCTTGCTTCAAAATTAGCTGGCTTATAAATTTAGACAAGATTTTAACCTCAATTTACGTCAGCTATTTTGAATAGGCAATTTAGCCGATATAATCTCGGGGCGAACAAAATTTTACCTTGAAAAAAATTTTGGCTTTTCCAATGGAGGTACAGAGAGGCGCAATAGTACAGGATCGTGTTTAACCATTTAGGACGCCTATTAACGCATAAAAAATGTTTTTGCCGACTACTCTTTAAATTCAACAAGAGATAGGCTTTCTCAAATGTCATAAGCATTAATTCTTTATTTTCGACTAAGGCTTAGGTAAAAAAGTACTAAAAAGACACCAAATAAAAAAGCACCAATATCATCAAAATTGCTTATAACTTCAAAAGTAATGGCAGTAGCATAAAAATTGGAAATACTCCAAGCTTTCTAATTTTGGAAAAAAAAGTATGTAGTACAGCTTTCAGAGTAAAAAATCACTAAAACTGTAAAATAAATTGTAAGTTAATGAAATTTGGTAAGGGGGGAGTTTAGCAATAGGAGAAAAGGTGACAGTTGAGTTCCGGGAAGAGCTTTGTAAAAATCGGGAGAAAATTCGATTGATTTTTCGATGCTTTCCCGGTCGTTACCCGGAAAAACGTCGGTATTGAAAAAATGTCAAGGGAACAAAAATAAAGCTATGAAAATTGTCAACAAAAAAGCTCCTATAAGCTTTTCTCGAAAAACCTTCCGTTCGGCAAATGGATGTCAAAGAAAAAAATTCATCCACTTCGACTTTCGATCGGAAATCTGAAGCAGACAAATGAAAAATTATTTAGAATATTTTTTTTTTCTTTATATTTTAATGTTTTGAATAGATAAATACCTAAAAGAAAATACTCGAAAAATAGGAAAATTGTAACCTGAAAGAAGTTCTTGTACTCGTTGATTTTCAAAGAGCCATTTTTCAAAAACGCGATAAGGTAGGAAAAAACGCTTAAGCTTAAATCCAGTTACATACTATGAGCTTCAAAACTGGTCGAAATCCGCCCAGTAGAGCCTGAGTAATATCAGTCACAACTTGAAAAGCGTTCTCTCTTGTTCAAAATATCGGGCGTTTCCAACACGAGCGTTATTATCATGCTCTAAGGAATTTTCCGAGAAAACCTTTGACTTTACGTAAAAAACTCATAGAGCCTTTTTTGTCGAGAATTTTCATAGCTTTATTCTTGTTCTCTTGACGGAACTCATCTGTCGTTTTTGAAAATAAAAATGCTGCAAGAAAAAATAAATATTTTAAAACAGAAATTTTATTAAACAGAGACAATGGATATCATTTTAATTATTTTTACATCAAAAGTAAATGTCTAATGATGATAAATGTACAAGGATTATTTTTCGTACTCCTCTATTAATATATATGAGGATATGTACGAAAATTCAGCCCTAAATATTTTTTATAAATTATACAGATTATTACCTTTCTATAATGATCAAAATCATAAAAATCAGTTCACAATTAATAAAACTATGAAAAAAAATAGCGATAGATATTATACATTTTCCCGTACGAATTGCCATTCATAAGATATCGCCGTTTTAAAGATTTGAAATACTCATTTTCGACTTGTATAGGTCATCAGACGTTCAATAGATGGTTTGTTGGACTACGTGGCTAATATTTTCAGGGATGATTCCTGGATGTATATGGAGCAAAAAATTGTTCTAGAGAGGAGGCTATCCCAACTATCCACTAAAAAAAAGGGTGTTTAAGAAAAAAACCATCAAATTTAGCTCAAAAAGATTATTATTTCCTTAAAAAAAGTATGTGCCAAACATTTTTTTTGACCATATTTTTTTCTCACTTTTTACATGATAAAGAACAAGAAAAGTAATTCAAGTGCGTGCACCTATATTTAAATTTTGAAATTTTGAAACCGTCTAAGGGGTGAATTATCCTCATATCTTCAATTTTATAAACATCAGTGAGAATTTTACAAATTATAACTTCCGGTCATACTTTCTATGAGAAAAAAAAACAAAAAATTAAAAACTAATGGCGTCCTTAGAAAGCTTAGAGTCTCCTCTTTAAAATGCTTTTTTATTTTTATTTTTGCGCACATTTTAGGCAAAAATACTTTAGTTTTTCCCCGAACGCCTGGCTAGAATATTTTAATTCAGCTTTAGGCGCGCTTAGATTTTTTGAATTTGCTTCTTATTTTTAATAATTTTTTATAATAATAAAATAATTTTTTTTAAATAAGTTATAATATAAATTTTAGTAAAATTTTCTTTTCTTTCACGTGGCTCTATTAGTCTATCGAATTTTTTTTTATTTTTCGATATATAACGCAAAAACCAAATTTTCGAATTTGTTTTCGAAATTGTGAACTTAGCATACACTTTAGAGCAGCAAAAATTTTTTTATCGTTTTCTACACCCAAAAAAGTACCTAAGCCCCAATTTTCAGTGAGATCACATTTTGTGCGAGCTTTCGGTCTAAATTTGGCTCTGACGACTGGGCTACTATTAAAACAAATAAAAATAATTTTACAACTTACTGTCTGCATGATAGCATTGAATATTTTGTTATCCGATGTGAATGGGAGTGCAATAGTCCAAGAGCCCAGGCCCGCCAGACCTACGTCATTTTCTTAAAGCTGATATTGCGTATATACATATAGTGTGATACGCAGCTAAGGACGTATGCACACTCGCTATCCCAAAGAATTGGCCCTTTTGCAGATAGAGGAGTTGGGGGGTAAAAAAGGGGTTAAAATTGAAAAAAATGTCATATGTTGGTTCTACTAGGGCTAAATATCCGTTAAATACTAGTGGTAGACATTTTTGACCATGTTCCTATGACCGGGAACGCAGACGATAGTTGAGTTGTCAACAGTACTCACAGAAAATTGGACCTGTGTGCTTTCATTGCCCCTTGGCTATCATTTATAACAGCATTCCGTCGTTCCTGGCACACTGCAAATGCAAAGTGTCTTGAAACAACACACCTAAGTGTGTTGTTTTCTTGTAGTCATTTTTAATCCACTAAAAGTACTACTAAAGTCCTCTATCCTCTACTAAAATTATTCTACCCACAAAAAAGTGTGTTGTATTTTCATAGCTCAATAGTGTGTTGTTACTCCAAAAGTGTGTTGTTACTCCAAAAGTGTGTTAATAAATGTTAAGTAAGTTGATTCAACACAATTAAAGATTTCAGGTCATAATTCACGACTTATTTTTAAAGACACCAAAAAGTGTAATTTTAACACGGAAGAGCGTGTCAATTGCAAGATAAAGTGTGTTAAAACAACACACTTTTTCATGACAACACAATTAGGTGTGTTGAATAATACCCTTTAGTGCGTTAAACAACACATTTCGGTGTGTTAAAAAACACACTTTAGTGTGTTACACAGTGGCGGTTCGTAAGGTTCAGGATAAGGGAAGCAATGCGTAGGGCGTCAAATAGAGATGCCGCGAATAGTTGTTATAGCGAATAGTCGAATACCGATTAACCGCCATTCCCTATGGCGAATAGTCGAATAACTCGCCATTATTATTCGACATAAAAAAAGGAATATAAAAAATAATTTATTTGTTATTAAATAATAATATCACGCTTGTAATAGTCTTGAACTTACCAATCATTTATTTGTTACTGTAATCTAAAATTTTACTAAGGTTATGAGAAAATAAAACAATGAAGTTAAAGAAATCAGTCTCATATTATACAGATTTTACATTTTTAAATGCTGGCAACCCTTTTCTTGTATCTATTTTACGGGGAATACCCCGTTTTGTATAACCCAGCGTTTAGGGGATTTTCCGCCCAATCGATTTCGCTTATGTTTAGGTTGGGCGGCACGCATTTGTTTGTCATTCGTGATGAGCTTGCTTGAGAACAAGTGCTTAAGCTAAGTAAGATATTCTTGATTAAAAATTTCAATAAAATTAAAGACTGAAATAGTTAAAGTGTAACTTAAAAAGAAAAACAATCATGCCAAATCCCGGGAAAAAATCTCATGTTTGGCGTTATTTTGAGGAGGAAGAAAACAGTGCAAAATGTATTTTGTGTGGTGCAAAATTAAGTAGAGCAGCAAAAAAAGCAGGAACAACAGCCTTGCAGAATCATTTGAAATTCAAACACCCAGGTTTTTATTCTTTTATTTACTTATACAGTTTTACCATTCATTTAAGTAGTATTGTGATTGTGAGTTTTGTAATAATTTGAATAATTGCCGCTACGTACGTTTCTGACTAAGGGTTCCTTGTTCGCAGATGAGTATGTTCAAATTTATGGAAGCTTAAGTCAAGCTCAAGATAATGCGCCCGCAGAAACATCTCCAGGTACCTCCGAATCCACCCGGATATCCAGTCAGCCTTTGGTGCAACCGTCTCTGCAACAAGTATTCGAAAAAAAGAAGCTCTGGGACATCAACGACTCTCGTGCAAAAAAGTACCATTACTTGATTGGCGAAATGATCGCTGTAGACAATGAGCCACTTTCCATTGTCGATCATCATATGGGATTTAAACGTCTGATTAATAATGCATTGCCGCCATACACTATTCCTGGCAGGACGTACTTCACTGAGAAAATCATTCCAGATATGTATGAGAGAGTGGTTAGCAAACTAAAGAGGGAGTTAGAAACGGCTGAAGATATAGCATTTACCACCGATCTTTGGACTTGTTCAGTAAATAATGCCGCATTTCTGAGTTGCACAGGACACTGGATATCAGAAAACTTTAAACTGAATCATGCCGTTCTAAACATGGTGCATTTTCCTGAATCACACACATCAGAAAATATCAAAAGAGAACTGTTAGAATGTGTAACGAAATGGGAAATACCCATCACTAAAATTCGAGCGATTGTTCACGATAATGGCGCGAATATGGTTAAAGGAGTAAGGGAAACTCTACTTCCTTCAGAGCGTTGCTACATACATACTCTCCAGCTGGTGATAAATGATGCATTAAAAAGCAGTCTCCCAATAACAGAAATTCTGACTAGTGCCCGCCGCATTGTGACACATTTCAACCACTCGGGATATACAAAACTTGAAAGTATTCAATCTGAGCTCGGACTGCCTAAACATAAACTTATTCAAGATATTCAAACTCGCTGGAACTCAACATATTACCTACTGGAGCGTCTACTTGAACAAAAAAGAGCAATTTCAGTGTATATCTCAGAATCAAGGAGCGTGAATTTTGAAAATTTAACCAGCGACCAGTGGGAGATTATAGAAGAACTGTTAAAGCTCTTAAAACCTTTCCAAGAGATAACAAAAATAAAGAGTTCCACATATGCACCTATATCAGATGTGATACCTACAACAGTTTCATTATCCAGATACCTAATGAAAGATGCGCTGATTCAACAAACTGAACACGTTGATTATTTTAGAAAGACGTTAATAGAAAATATGCAAGCCCGTTTTAACTTGGAGGATATGTGCTTTAACAAGACATATTACTTGTCGACATTTTTAGATCCCCGCTACAAGAACTTTTTCTTTGACGCTGGCCAAGCTAAACGGGTCCGTAGAGTTGCGCTCAGAGAAGGTCTTAGACTTTCCTTAGACGACGAAAATGATGATTCGGATCCAGAAATAGCATCCAAAAAAACTCGTTTAGACAATGAAAGTGGTAATGCCGATTCAGAAACACATAAACTATTTTGGGGATGTTTTGAAGAATCTACGACAGAGCAGCCTTCTGAAGAGCAACCCAAGAATGCCACTGCTGAAGAAATCGCCCACTACCTCGCTTTAGCAAAGGCTGACAGAAGTATAAACCCATATGAATGGTGGGCTTTGAGTACCAATAAGAATGGTTTCCCCATTTTAAGTAAGCTTGCTAAACGACACTTAATCACACCAGCAAGCTCTGTTTATTCAGAAAGACTCTTTTCTGAGGCAGGTTTGATTTATGAAGAAAAGCGCAACCGACTTGATCCCAATCGTGCAGAAAAACTAGTTTTTTTGCACCACAATCTGCCTCTTTTGGACTTTAAATATTAATTAAAAAGCCCACTTAATTAACTTCAACATGACATGACTGATTTTTGCCTAACTTTTTATATTAATGATATTAACTAATACTGAAGTGTGTTTTGTTTTTTAAGTTTAATTAAAGTTGGATTAATTTGAAGTCTATAGTTTTTGTTGTTCATTAAAAGTTTATTTTTAGACAACTATTCGCCGAATGTCGAATAATGCTAGCTATTATTCGGTATTCGACGAATAACAAAAAAATGTCGAGTGATGACGAATACCGAATAATAGCGAGTATTCGCGGCATCTCTAGCGTCAAAGCTAATGTACCCCGCGAGCGATAAAAGTAAAGGTATCGGCGGCTTTAATTAGAAAAACTGAAAAATAACAAATTTGAAAACGAATTAAGTAATTAACCCCATGCAAAAAGTAGAAACCCGTACTACCAATCTATATTCTTTTTATTTTAATATAATAAAAAATAATATAGTAAGATATACATACAGTGGCGAACAGAAGTCAACGTACACCATACAAAATAGCGAAAATTCGTATTTTTATTTTATTTTTAAAAATTGAAAAAAATTGTGATATCACAATATACGTATCAAAACATTTTATTGAAATTCCATAATAAGTTATTTCTACAAAAAAAATAACAAAAAAGTGAAATATACAGAATTCACAAATAACAAAAGTCTACGTACACTTAAAAATTTTTATTATTATTTTTTGTAGAAACAATTTCATTATGCAATTTCAATATAATGTTTTTGTACAGAGGATTGTACTTATTTATTTTGTAATATCACAATTTTTTTTTATGCTATAGTAAACGAATTTTCGCTATTTTATATGGTGTACGTTGACTTTTGTTCTCCACTGTATAACACAATTCAAAAAAATAATCTCTCTCTATCCCTTTAAATCATCATTAAAGAGAATCATAAAAAACAAATGGAAGCTACAAATTTTCAGCTTCTTCAATACACACCTCTTGCCAGCCCATTAGAATAAAGAGAAAGTTCACCCATCATCGATCTCTTTTTTTATTGACTCAAACGAAAATTCTTCAAGTCTACTTCACTCACGTGGATTAAACTGTCAGTTCAAGTTCAAGTCAAGTCCTCAGTCCGACATGTAACCTAACTGTATGGTGGATAGAGAAAATTTGTCTATGTTCGACTTCTCATATCCCGGAGCGCGTTCAAAAACCTTACTATGGTTAACCATGGTTAACTATGGTAAACTTTTGTCGTTCAACTCCGTGGTTAACTACAACATAACCACGAGCATAACTTTTTGGCGTTCAAAAACTCCCGTGGTTAACCATGGTGTAGTTAAATTTTAACCATGCTCGGGAGCATGGTTAGCGATAGTTAAGAAGAAGAAGAATAAAAACAACTCTCTGACAGTTGTTTTAATGGTAAACACATGAACAAATTAAAGTGGGATTTGTGGGATTATTGCAAATAAATAATAAACGAAATAATTGAAGCAATTAGCGGGGACTATTTTATGGAAAATTTTATTTTTATTTTTCTTTAACCTGTAGTTAACCACGGTGCGTTCAAAAACCTCCATGGTTAAACAAAAACTTTCGTGGTTAAGTGAAGTGATGCAGCATAACCAACGCTTACCTCGTGGTATTCGGCTCCGAAGAAGCTGCGTTTAGTTCAGCTTCTCAGGGACCTGTATCAACGCAAACCTTTGCGTGAGTGTGAGTTCAATTGAATTGAATGTGTTGGACTTTTCACGTTGATTTTCGGTGCCAAAGAAGCTGGAGATATTACAGCTTCCCTACGTTATGTTAAGCCTCGGCCACGATAAGAGCGGCTAGCGGCACCAGAAAAATTTAATGTCTCGGATTAGAGGTGAGCGGAACTTTAGTATTGCCGTTCTACCGCTCTCCGCTCATATCGTGGCCGAGGCTTTATTCTTTGTATACAGTAGTATGAATTGTACATTTTATATAAAAAAATCTGTACATTGCTTGCTTAGTGTTTCCAGATGAAGAAATATATTAAGATTTTGTTTTTGATTAATCTTAATATATTTAAATTAATTTTTTATGAGTTGCCTATTTGTTTCCAAAGAGGAACCGCCACTGGTGTTACACCTTCTACAGTGCAGGCTTTCCAAATTGCCAGTAGGTCCACCGGGAAGACATTGGCAGAATTAGCTAGGCGGTACTATTTTTGTAGGTTAAATTAGGGGGAGAAAACCCTCTGCTCTGATTTAGAGTTATGTGTATGTATATAAAACTATGTATGTCAAAGTTCTTGTCAGGCTGGACGTTCGTTCCTATCTAATGGGATCTGGACATCGAAACCTGAATTGAAATTGATTTTTGCTGTCATGTAGTCAAATGACGCACCTAGCCTTCCCATTAGTAGAGAGGGCAGTGTATTGCTGCGTCCATACGGATTATCCAAACCGCATTCCGCTTCTCGTAGCCTCAGAACTGTGCAGGATGTTTTATGTAAAGAGCAGGTGGCAGCAGATCGAGAATTACGTACATTGCTTTAGTGAGAATTGTACACACAGTCTCCGTAACTCCGAGCTATTCCATTCCTTGCACTTGCACAGTCTGTAATATATACTCGTATAAAGTGAGCGTCAAAAGTGAGTCAACACCTAAAAATTTTCAAAATGAAACACCAAAATTTTTGTATTTTTTGGGAAATTGCAAACGTTTGTTTTATTTACTTTTGAAATAAAAGGTTTCTTTGGAGGAACTCTACCATCTTTCATGGTTCTGGGGGTGCATGGCAGCGTCTGGTATTGAAATATGAAATTTTTAGGTGTTGACTCACTTTTGACGCTCACATATATATTTTTGTGCTTGACCGGGCAACATACATCAGTGACATATGTCAGCACTAGTCTAATCATTGCTGTGTAATGGCCCGTCTACACGACACAGGCTTGCCTCACGCATTTGGTAGATTCGCTATTTTTGTAGGTAGCCTGAAATTGGAGATTTTTGTTTTATTCGTGAAAAAAATCAGTTCTCTTTTTTCCGGGTTAACAGACCGCTTACCGTTAACCTTTACAAGAGGAATTTTTATAATTTGACTGACTGATTGTGGTGAGAAACTTAGTCGATATGAGTATTATCATACCCACAATGGGGACTGCCTTTTTCCTGACGTTGTCTAATCAATTATGCCCGAAGGTCTCGTGGCAATATGTTAATCCGGAGGAGTCGTCAGCTCGCCGCTGCGGGAATATAGCGCCTCCCGTACTCGATTTCCTTCTCCTTCCTTAACCAGGCTTGGGACTGTTTATGGTGGTGTTGTTGAAGTTATTTTACAAAATATAAAAGTAAACAAAATTTGTTGGAAATTTGATGAAGATAAAAACCTACGTATCCACTTAAGGCTAGCGACATACGACGAGACGCTTAGCCGTACCGGAGAAATCTAATGGTATGTCCCTAGCCTAAAATTGTTAAAACATTTGGTTTTTTTTATTCCGATTGAAGAGAGTCAAATTATGAAATAATCCAGCCTCTAAGTTTCTAAGGTAGTGGAAAAAGTTTATTCTTCAAAAATTGTATTTCGGTCTCAGTAAACCTGTCTTGCCTTGAAGATACATTTCAAAACATTTCCTTATATACTGTGATTTCGAAGTAAATATAGAAAAATATAATTAGTCATTAATTTCAACTTTACGCACCGCAAAAAGGTGGTCCACATTGGAAATTCTGTCCTCCTAATGAGAATTTTATCAGCGGAAATAATAATCGCTTTAAATGGGAACGACCCGGGCAAATATAATTAAACGAGGATGAATCGAGACTATATGTAGGTACTATCAACTCTCACTGAAGTTCCTATACAGGTAGGGGTATAAGTGTTGGGCACCCTTCGTTCAAGAGCACCGACCTGTTTTAAAATTCCATCAATAAATTTACCAGAAACTCTGTTAAATCGGTGTCGTCTCATACCTTTGCACATCTGAGACGGAGGTAGATTTAAATTCAGTTGTAACAAAAAACACCCTACAATAGTGATGGTTCAAAATTTACCAAAAAAAAACTCATTCCCGTATTTTTTTTTAGCAAGTGTTACAGTAATTTCATGGATCGCCTAGCACAGTGGTGTTTTGCTTTAAACAAATCTGGAGCTTGCTCCTGTATATATCAGGGATTTTCATCCTTCCTGGGATGAAGGCCAGACGGAAGCCATACTATTGCATGGTTAGGGTGGCTTTAATAACAATTCCCCGTGGGGCACAGCACCACCACTGCACAGCAAATTTATATTTATATACTCATACATGGCGCTATACATAAGCATTAAATCGCATCCAAGTACTGTACAGAGAGCAATTTTACATACCATGAGGACATGTAGAAACAAATTTATTGAGGTAGTAGACAAACAATCCCCACGTTAGTTGCGCTGTTCCATGTACGCCATACACATGCTCTTAATTTTACGCATGAAAATTAACTGCTTATTGGGAAGCTTTGGAAATGCCGAGTAGATTTTCAAACAATTACGTTATTATATGCAAATTTATACATTGTTTATTCAATGAATTTGGTATATGCGCAATTTTCAGGTAGGTTGTGCCACCGCCAAATAAAAAGTGAACACGTTTTCGAGGCTTACGGAAATGTTTTTTAATCCCTTGTAAATATCTAATTTTCGAGCTACGAAACGACACGTTTAAAGGACTTTGCCATTAAAATGTAATCGGTGAAATCTAAAATGCTTTCGTTTAGCAATATTTTATGTTTCATCTTCTACAGTGGGTGTTTTTATGAGTAACTCTCTGTTTCTTTGTTTCTTGCTAGGTGACTTAGTTCACTATTAAATTTTCCGCAATCTGAATGAGAGGGCGTAGAAAAGTAACCGGATTGCGATAGTCACTAGCAAGTGTGAAGGATAAATCAGCTGTTTTAAAAAATTTAGTTCGTTTGTGGTAAATTCGAAAAATTTCAGCTAGATTCTTTGCATAGTTCATTTTATTCAAAATTATGAGATATATAATAGAAAGTTTTTTATGAAAACAAAATTACTTTCTTTTTACTTTTTTTTTTAAATTTAATCCAAAATATAATTTCCTTCGTTAGTTGAGACTGTTTACCTCTGGAAGGTTATCCGATCCCTTAGAGAATAAGCCGTCGCTTTAGGAAGCGAGATAGCCTTCCATTGACATTTGGAAACCTTCAATATTGGCGTACTTACATATTTCCATCAAGGAAGTTTTTCAGCGACCTGAAAAGATAGTTGTCCGATTTTGTAATATCCGGAGATTAATGGGGCGAAGGTAAAGTTTTCCAATTCAACTACAATTTGTTGTGAGGATTTCCGTTATACATGCGGTCCAGCCTTGTCGTGATAAAACACTATACCTTTTCGGTTGACCAAAGATGGACCATCCACGCGACATGACGGTACAACTCAAATCGAGCCTTGACCTCCTGTAGTATATTTCTCCAACTTTGACGTTCCCTTGAAGTATGTCTTCAGTTCCAGATGGTGAGCATTGCCTCTGCGTCAGCCGTCAGCGAGTCTCCTCCTGGTTCTAGCACAGTGCTGGTCGTATAAGGCCGATTCACACACATCAGTCACGTCATGTCTCAGTTACGTCAGTTGCGAGAAGCATCAGTCACAAAAAATATGCTTTCTTGGAAAGTTACTGGCACTATCTACACTGAGCTGCCCCCGCGTTCCGAATCAGTTACGTCAAACTCATCGCCGTCACCGAACCGTCAATTTCAGATTTCTTCTGGACGATTTTTTCTGTTTTTGACTGACCTGTTTTTCGAAAGGCTTGGGTGACGAAAAATTAATTGAAGGGGTTCGTAAATACCCCGTAACTTATGATTTACGAAATCCAAAGTATATGGATATTGCTTTTAAGAATGGCATTTGGAAAAAAATTGGGGAAGAATTCAATATAAGAAAGTAAGTAAAAAACAAGCCTCTCTCTTATTATAGAGTCATATATCTACATTTCTTTCCCAGGTTTTCTCCAGCTGGTCCGATGTTGATCTATTTGTCCTAAATCAGCTTATTATTCTCCTACAAATCGTTTCGCTATAAGGAAGGCCAATTTTACAGGAGGGACGATTAATGGTAACCTAACACTCCGGTAGATAGATTATTATATTTCGCTTATCTTGTATTGTCAAGTACAGTTTTCCATTAACTTCGAGTTTGTCCCACAATGAGGGCCTCAAAAAAACTTTACTTATTAAGGAATCAACATCCATATTTAATCTTGATACCTACTAACGATACTAGCGGAGAAAATTAACCCAAAAGGGTTAAGTCGCGACCAAAGCGTGAGTCACCGCATTGCTCCAATATTAACAGTTCTATTGAAAACCTTGCTTGCTCTACTCGTTTATCGCAGCTCCACTAAAATCAGACCCTTAGACATTTCCAAGGCTTTTGAGAGAGTATGGCACCCTGCTCTGATGAACAAACTCCAAGCTATTGGTATAGACTTAGTTCAAAGGAACGGGATTAAGAACAAACTTTCTGGCCGTTCAATCCAGGTAGCATTGGACGACGTCGAATTCACCCGCCACAACGTTTCGGCCGGTGTTCCCCAGGGGTCAATTCTATCACCCGCACTTTTCCTAATCTTCATAACTGATCTGCTCTCAATCCCCTCCAACCAACTTCACTTCTTCGCTGACAATATAAGACAAGTACGTGCCAGATATTGTCTTCACTATCGTGAACTGATGTCCACTTCGATCAACCGGGATATCAAATCGATTCTTGATTGGGGCCGCATGAATCGTGTTGAATTTAACTCCACCAAAACGAAGTACCTACTGTCTCATCTCCAACAAAACTAGCACCGACATTCTTCCTGTCTCAGTGGGCAAAGAGAATCTAATGGCTGATTCAACTTTTAAAATCCTAGTGGTAACTTTAACGGAGGATCTGCGATGAAATGATCACATATTTCAATACCTTGGATTTCTTAAGAGATGCAAGTTCTTCTTCCAGCCAGCCGCCCTGGGTACAATATACAAATCCTACATGCCTTGAATTCAACTCGCATTCCCCAAACACCATCTTGGCTTGCCTCGGCAAGGTACAAAATCGTGCCATAAAACTCTTTGGTGAGCCCTCGCTATACTTTATCGCTTTTACCATAACGACTATCCGCTTCCCAGTAGGACTTGTAAGCTTACAGAAGTACTGAAATGAGCCCTCACTAGTAAGGGGTAGGCCTTACCATACCCCTTACAGAAGAACTTATTTTTACACACGATGTCATAGGAGGTAAGGCCTTACTTTTTACTACATCGATGAGCCCTTATATAAATTACAAGAGAAGGCAGATGGTAAGGGGTAATCCAGAATTCGGCCCAACGAAGTTAGAAATTTACCGGATGACTCATTTGTTTTCGTATGTTTGTAATGGTATTTGAGTCATCGGGCAAATTTCAAACTTCCCAGTAGGAATTCTAGGTAGCACTTACCGATGGAGCACTGATATAAGTAGTCATCTGGTAAGGCATACTCATATTTTCTTAGGTGTTAGAAGAGCCCTTATCCCAGTAGGAATTCTAGGTAGCACTTACCGATGGAGCACTGATATAAGTAGTCATCTGGTAAGGGGTACTCCTATTTTCTTAGGTGTTAGAAGAGCCCTTATATAACGCATTACAATAGAAGGCAGATGGTAAGGGGTAATCCAGAATTAGACCCAAAGAAGTTTGAAATTTGCCCGATGACTCAAATACCATTACAAACATACGAAAACAAATGAGTCATCCGGTAAATTTCTAACTTCGTTGGGCCGAATTCTGGATTACCCCTTACCATCTGCCTTCTCTTGTAATGCCTTATATAAGGGCTCATCGATGTAGTAAAAAGTAAGGCCTTACCTCCTATGACATCGTGTGTTAAAATAAGTTCTTCTGTAAGGGGTATGGTAAGGCCTAGCCCTTACAAGTGAGGGCTCATTTCAGTACTTCTGTAAGCTTACAAGTCCTACTGGGATATAACGCATTGCAGATGGTAAGGGGTAATCCAGATTTAGACTCAGAGAAGTTAGAAATTTGCCCGATGACTCAAATACCATTACAAAAATACGAAAACAAATGAGTCATCCGGTAAATTTCTAACTTCGTTGGGCCGAATTCTGGATTACCCCTTACCATCTGCCTTCTCTTGTAATTTATATAAGGGCTCATCGATGTAGTAAAAAGTAAGGCCTTACCTCCTATGACATCGTGTGTAAAAATAAGGGCTTCTGTAAGGGGTATGGTAAGGCCTACCCCTTACTAGTAAGGGCCCATTTCAGTACTTCTGTAAGCTTACAAGTCCTACTGGGTTCTTTGGGTCTAATTCTGGATTACCCCTTACCATCTGCCTTCTATTGTAATGCGTTCTATAAGGGCTCTTCTAACACCTAAGAAAATAGGAGTACCCCTTACCAGATGACTACTTATATCAGTGCTCCATCGGTAAGTGCTACCTAGAATTCCTACTGGGTTGCCTGATTCTTCCCAGTAGGACTTGTAAGCTTACAGAAGTACTGAAATGAGCCCTTACTAGTAAGGGGTAGGCCTTACCATACCCCTTACAAAAGTACTTATTTTTACACACGATGTCATAGGAGGTAAGGCCTTACTTTTTACTTTCCTTAGGGTAGTTACATAAGTACTTACCTTTGAGTACGTACAGAACTGCTCATCGATGAGCCCTTATATAACGCATTACAAGAGAAGGCATATGGTAAGGGGTAATCCAGAATTCGACCTAACGAAATTAGAAATTTACCCGATGACTCATTTGTTTTCGTATTTTTGTAATGGTATTTGAGTCATTGAGCAAATTTCTAACTTCTTTGGGTCTAATTCTGGATTACCCCTTACCATCTCCCTTCTCTTGTAATGCGTTATATAAGGGCTCTTCTAGCACCTAAGAAAATAGGAGTACCCCTTACCAGATGACTACTTATATCAGTGCTCCATCGGTAAGTGCTACCTAGAATTCCTACTGGGTTCCTACATTGATGTTTTCCTGAATCTGTAGGATCCTCCAATTTAGATACTCTCTCCTCTTCTTTCTGCACAGATTGTGTGCAGTTCTCTGCTTAACTTGAAGATTTCCATCTTTGCTCTTTTGGGCCTTGCGATGCTATGTACTCCCGCAGGCTCTGGCTTCTTTCTTCAGTTGCAGAGATAGTCCTGGACGAACCAGTCAATTGCAGTCTGTCTGGGGGCCCGTCGTTTTGTCTCACCTGTTGCCCTCTTTATGTTGCTTAATTTTTTCCCATTTGTCGCTGATGTTCTTTTACTCCTTCTCTCAATTTTCGTACCACAGCATTCTTGTAGGCATCTCTTCTTTTTTCAAGTTTTAGCTTATCTAAGTTTGTCATATTTTGTCTTTGCGTTTTGGTGGTTATGCGGGTTCTAAATTTCACCTTGACTAGATAGTGGTCCCAGCTGCAGTATGCTCCTCTCATACTCCTCGCCGCTGTTCTCTCAATAAGGAAGTAGTCAATTAGATTGATTTGATTTGAACGTTTTGTGTACTAAATACATTGTTTTTTTTAGGTGGAAGACTAGAGCTCAGGGAAAGACCTTTGCACTGCCGACAATCAATTTTTTTCGTATAGAGTGCAATGTCGAACAGCTAGCTCTAGTCCAGTGGTCTCCAAAGTGTGGTACGCGTACCCTGAGGGGTACGCAGAAAATTCTAGGGAGTACGCCAAATTTCTCTTTAAAGTACTTTATTTCCTGTCCTTTCAATACTGTTGCGAAGTTTTATTTTTTAACCCTTATTTTTGAGGGAAAGTAAAAAATAAATAGTTTTTATATCCATACTAAACTAACAGATATAAACATTAAGAGGAACAAAAATGCAAATAATCGACAACACCCTTTTTCAAAAGGGCGACTATCTTTAGCGGTGCACGGGGATATCGGGTCACGGGGCTACACGGAATACGGATGACCAGCAAATAAAGCTCCAGGGTACCCTTGCCTTCTGAGTTTTCATCATGATCAGGAGTTTCACAGCCTATTGTTGGCCTTGACTTGGGTTCGCTTCCATGATTGTCGATCTCTGGCCCGTCTTTCCCAGTTTCTTATTCGTAATTGTCTTATGTCTTCCTCGTCCTTAACTCCTCTTTTCTGTCGGTACTTTCCGCGAAACTATCTTTGCCGGGTTCCGTTCCGGACCTCGTTCGACATGATTAATCCATATTATTTTAATCACTTTGACAATGTTTCAGGGGCGTAGCCAGAATAGATGTCAGCCGGCTCTTGTTTGTGGAGTTTGCGCCATAGATTCTGTAAATGATATTGCAGCAAATTCTTTGCGCTCTTCTCAATGGTTCTATTCGCTTGGTGTTTTCGCTAGCTTCGTAAGGGAAGCCATCGAAAATGACAACGGCGTCTGATTCGTAGTTTGACTTGACATATCGTCGTTGCGACCTTAAGATCTCCTATGTGCAAAATGTAAAACTTTAGGAAAACTGAAAAAAACTGTTTTGTGAAAAAATTACTTAAACAACTAGTTTTGCTTTCGGAGATCCCTTTGTGGAGAAACTATATATTCTACATAATTAAAATTGTATGTACGTATTATCTTATCTTTTAGCTTTCAAAAACAATTTTTTGTTTTTTTTAATATTTCAAAATGGCGGCTCTACGGCACCTGCTTTAGAGACGGTTGCCGCCTGAGTTGTTCCACGTCGTACAACTTAGCGTCTGCTACATTGATCTGTAACATCAGAGACAAAAGTTTTAGATATTTAAGACTCACACGCTCTATGTGAACCTAAAAAATTCAAAGAAAAGTGAAAATTCAGAAAATGTTACGTGTTTGAAAAAAAAATTTAGATTTTTTATGAAATTTTTACTATATTTGTTAATGAAAAAGTACTTTCTTTTAATAACTTTGAAGGAATTGTAGGTTCACATAGAAGGTAATTATGTTATCTATTAGTGTGCAAAATTTCAAAATGATCGATCAAATAGTTTTTGAGTAATATTGTACGAGGTTCACAAAAAAATGGTTTTTAGAAAAACGCGTTTAAAGTTTCAAGACTTAAAATTTTTGTAACTAAATGAGCGGAGGTCAGTAGCGTTCACAGGCTATAACTTAGGAAGGACTGCGAATTTCATTCTAAAATTTTAGGACGACATTGTAGACATGTTTAACTAATATTTTATGCAAAAAAAATTTTTTAAGATTATAAAGGGATCTCCCCCCTTAAGTTATATACTAACAATGGAATTTAATGTTATGAACAAAACGTTTGAGGTGGACATAAGATATTTTTTGCTTTTTCATTCATGTGGAAGTAATTATCACTTTCACATAAGAGATTTCAAATTGCCAACTTTTTAGGACTACATAAGAGTATTTTTTATAACTGCAAAATGATTTGAAGTATCAACATGGGAGTTTTTGCCATCGATGGAGGACATCATGAAGTTTACATTCAATTAAAAAATTAATTTCGATAAAAGTGTCAGATAGGAGATCTTAAGGTCGCAACGACGATATGATACGTAACTGCTGCAAATTTCTGCATAAGTTTGGCCGCGGTGCCATTTGACCGACCCAATGTAACAAAAATCCCCCATCGATGAAATGTTTTCTATAGTTCAAGTCCGCCTGTTCAGTAGGTGAAACAGCCCTGTACAGGTTCGGTTTTGTTCCTTTGCTCAGACGAAAAGAGAGAAAGATAGGGTAGGGGCTAAGTTCGTAACGCAAAAATTCTCGCAGCACTTCATCTGAATGTCCTGTCCTGTCTTGTATCCGAATAAAGGTATTCGACATTGCAAGAAGCTGCACTCTTTCACTTCGTTTGAATTTTACAGCTTGAAGATCACCACAGCAATGGGTTTTTACGACAATTTTCAACTAACCCTTGACCCCGAACGGTTCGTGTCGAAGAAATAGTGGAATTTGTAAAAAATAGCGAGGTTATTTAGGAAAAGTTGATAGTTTCCAAGTTATAAGCAAAAAACCAGGAAGGTTGGCCCCTCCCAAATCCCCCTTCGCTACGCACAATCTCTACCACAACACCTTCTATCATTTATAATGGGGAGGTGATACCAGATACCAAATCCAATGTCGGATTAACACCTCGGTTCGCTTCAAATTCTTCTTTACCCGAAACTGAATTGCCAACCCGTTCTCGAGTGCAACGCTCACTCAACGGACGGAGTTTTATTCAGGACTCGCGAGGTGTTTGAATGTCTCAAAGAGCTTGATGTCAATAAATCTACTGACCCTGATAATATTCCCCCTATTCCTACTTAAGAAAAGTACCTCATCTTTGGTACACCAACTTCAATTCTATTATAAGTGTTACTGAAATTTAAATGGTAATTTTTCCCAAAAATTACCCCGTATCCCGTGTAGGCTCGTGAAACTGTATCTTCGTAACCTGGTAGCCCGTGACACGGTATGCCCGTGCACGCGTATATGGTGTGAATAGTGCCGTTCATAATATAATGAGAGGGTACAATTAATGATTATTTTTGTCAGAAGGGTACGCGGTCAAAAAAGTTTGGAGACCACTGCGGTCTAGTCGATAGATAGTGACGGGAAAGAGAGAGAAGTGAAGGATGGAACTGCCACAACCACCTACTCCCAAATCATGTTTATAGCGACTCTGGCATCGGGGCGACGAGAAAAAACTCGCTGGGGTGTTATGCCTCCTGAAACGAGTTGAATCCCATTCACCAACCGATGACATGCGCTGGTGGAGCGCGGCAATGCTACCCGAGGTCTATGACAGGAGGAATGAGGAATGTAAAGAGGGAAGAAGAAAGAAGGTGGGAAAGACGAAGGGCCGTGGTGCTGCCGGGATTCGAACCCGGGACCTCTGGGATGGTAGCCAGGCGCCTTACTCCCTAGACTACCGAGGCTCCTGTTGTTTGTTTCTGTAATTTTTTTTGTTGAGTTACACATCAAATTTAAATCAATTGCCTTTTCCAAAGAACCTGTTATTTCCTAAAATATCTCTGTTAATATTGTTTAATATTCTTGCTTATTTACTCATTTCTTAAATTTTCTGTTATCCACGTTATCTGATAGTTGTTGTTTCTTCTTTGTCTTGACGATAGTTTTAGTTTTTTGCCTCATGCCTCCAGCAACCAGGTAGTGATCGTTGTCCACATTCGCTTGTTGGTAACTACTTGCATCCATTATTCTACTACAATGGCTGATATTAACTAGAATATTATTCTAAAATATGTTCCAAAAGTTATAAAAAGGGATAAATTTATCGGAGCCATGACTTAAAAGGGTTACAATCAGACAATTTGAGTGGAATAAAATCAAACTCGGAATTCAATTTTACTCGAATTAAACATAAATGGAATTGATCGAAATATGGGACATCTAATTTCGATTTCGAGTATACATTCGACAAAAATCAAATTGTGGAACACCGCCGAATGTTCCTTCACGACAATGCTAAGAAAACCGTACAAAAAATTGCAGTGCTGAGTTAGGGTTAGGAGTCTTTACTTCCGCGCCTAATTCTCCTTATATTATCAGCCTACTATCTCTTCTGGTCTCTGCAAAACGTCCTTGCTCGAAGTGAGTACGCAAATTTAACATACAAAAAACTTAAATTGAGTATTAAAGAAAAGTTTGTTCAAGCTATTATTAAATTTACTAAATAATACTTTCTTATGACCAATTGAAATATAATAATATAATATATTAATGTTATGTAAAGTTAAAGTTTTAATTACTTAGAATATTAGCAAATTACACCTGCATAATTAAACTTTTAGCAATTATTAGCCTTAACAATAACCTTTCAGAAAACAATTAAATTAATTACAGCTCTACAAACAACCAAACAACAGATTGCAGAAAAGGGTCAATATCGTGATAAACATAAAACATACTTGAGACCACAAAACAAGAACAAAGTGTTACCGACTAGCAAATAAATTTTCATGCGGTCTCAGAGATAAAACACAGAAAGGCCATTAAAATGGTTGAAAACCCCGAACAAAAGAAAGAAAAGGATGTGGAAAGGTTTTTCAGTCTCAAAATGCTGCATAATTACATATGTGTAGCAAAAGGTATCCAAAAGGAATTATACATCCTATATATACCTGAGTAGAGGTCCATATATCTTCCTTGTGGCACCTTATATGATTTTCCTTTCTCTTTTTTTCTCACATTCCGATATCCAGCCCGTGCTGTTTAGCTGTTTAGAGACCGGGGAAAACATGTAGCAAATACACACATATAGTATATATATATATCGGGATACCCAATAATATATTTCATGGAGAACGAATGGCACATGATGAAATTTATTGCATCTTGTTCTGGTTGTGAATTGTGATTCGGTTCTTCTTATAATA
Organism: Thereva nobilitata; assembly: GCA_963855945.1. NCBI lineage: Eukaryota > Metazoa > Arthropoda > Insecta > Diptera > Therevidae > Thereva > Thereva nobilitata. The sequence goes on along the minus strand of OY979695.1, from coordinate 108,200,171 downwards.
CTGAAGGTATTGTATTACTGGTTAATCTCGTTTCTTGTCGGCTTGTTGTTCTCTTTTCACTTTACTTCCATAAATTTTATCCAAATTAATTAATACTTTTACGTAAGGTCGTAAAATGATTGTTAAAATCCTACGCCATTTAGAGATCCATTTTCACTGATAAAAAAGGAGGGTGAATGCTACTAGAGGCTGCTCTGTCAAAAGCTTCCTTCCTGCCTATCTACATCTCTACAAGAAAGCACTTCTTTTTCAGAAAAAAAGGAACATTTCCATCGTGAAAACTGATCTCATCCCTGCACTTTGCTGGGCTTCCTTTACTTTTCCTTTTTTTTATTTGCCAAATGAAAAAAAAAACTTTTATCTGATTGAAATATAAAAACCCCCAACTGCTGTAAAATGCTTGCTTTTTTGATAAATTCGGCTGTTTGCAACGTTTTCCTCTCGAATGTCTGTGAAAATGTTTATTTGCTCGATGGTGAGTAGTAACTGGAATGGCGGAGTCTTACCTCTTCCTTCTCTCAAATTAATATCGCGTTTCTTCTCCAGGTATTTTTTAAACAGAAAACGCTGCCTTTTTACTTATATTTTCACGGGTGAATTAAACCCAGTTATTTATGTTAAGAGAACCAAGGTGGTCGCGACAAAATCGGAGGATGCAAATTATGATAGCATAGAGTTTTATTCCAGGCAAACTTCCATAAATTTTAATTATCTCCCATGGGTTCCGGTAAAGCATTGACATTCGATTTGTTGGCTTCTTAATCGCATGCACTTTTAAAATTGAAGTGAAAAAATACGATCAAGGTAAAAATGGGGACAAAAAACACGCCGAAAATGTCTGGGGCTTAAGCGGCATAAATATTGCGAGATTTTTTTGGGAACAATGCTGGCAATAAGTTAAAAAAATGTTGCTGAAATTGCAAAAGGTTGTACTTAAGTGAAAACAACCAATAATTATCGGTAATAAATGTATAAAGGTGAAATTTTTGACATTTTAGGAAGTGATGTTCTTACACAAACCATTTACGAAGCGAGATGGAAAATTTTTGAGTTTTTTTTTCGTTGTTTACTTCCTACCAAAAAATACTTGTTCCATACTTTCAACTTTTTTAAAAAAAATTAAATTTTGCTGTTACTGGATAAGTATATTTTGTTTCGCAACTAAATGAAAAAGAAGATGTGAAAAATAAAAACAGTGCGCAGACTTATGATGCACTTACTAGATAAAATAAAGTTAAGAAAGGTTTTATCGTTGTCTTCTGCTTCACAGAGTATAGTGCAGTAGTTGCTTAAGAAATTATACCGCAGCATGGCATATATTTAGTTGTTAATATGTTGAGTTAGTTGCTAATATGTTTAGTTGTTAATATATTTATATTTAGTTGTTAATATGTTGAGAGATTGAATTTAATAAAAATGTATGCCGAAAAACTAATCTCAAGAACGACTTGCTCTCTAAAAATGAACCAGCGAAAGTTTTACTGCTTCAACCAGTAAAGAATAATTTCACTGGAAAACCAGTTACTTCGAGTCTGTTTACTGATTGAACCAGTGAAAATTTCTCTCTAAAAATTATTTGGTAAACATTTCACTGGTTCAATCGGTGAACTTTTATTTCACTGGTTTTACCAGTGAAAACATATATGTGACTCATATTCTAGGCAATTATCCTCATGACTGTAAAGGGTTCCATTTGGCATACTACTCAGTAAACCGGCTTCCATTTGTTTACGACGGGCAAACAGCATTTCGGTGCTTAGATGGGGGCCCGCTTGGGAAAACGACACTCGCGCTAGAAAAAATCTGTTTTCTTTTTTTACGTGAATTTCACTAGTTCAACCAATGAAATTTCACTGTTTCCTATTGGTTGACTAATCAATGGTTCAACCAGTGAGTATTCACTGGAAACCAGCGAATAGTTACTGGTTCGTTTTTAGAGAGTGTACTAAATATTTTATGTCGTAGTTCTAAGCACAGGTGTTACCAGTCCATCATGAAGTTGTTCACGCCGTTCTAGAATAACCTTGAATGTCCGGAAAGGAAACTCTCAATGCAGCTCTAAAGAAGTGAGTCAATACCCATAGTTCGTAGTTTAGTTAACAGAGCTGAGTGCCATCTCGATCACTTTGAACATATTTATGACAACCTGACCAGACTCACTGAATTGAGACTTTGGTTGAGGTGTGTTGCATAAAGCACACTAAAAGATCATAGGTGGAGGATTTTTGGCTGAAGCCGTACGCCAGAGTCCGCTGGAGGGCAACTGTTTCCGGGACCATGAGGGATTTAAGGAGCATAAGTCAAGTCAAGTCGCCTTGATTTTTATTTCTTGGATGTTGTAGAAGTTCGAATATACTAACTGCGGCCGATTTTTTCATAGTCAAGTTATTGCATTTTTGAACAAATTCTATGATCGTGAAAAAGAGTGGTGGTTTCAAGCAGTGAAAATAAGTTGACAGGCTAATCTCATGTTACGCTTATAACATTTCTGTGAAAACAGAAAAGCGGTCATTTTGGTGGAGCAATTGCAAAATTCTTACTCACAGTGTCGGTAGCTCCAATGTAGAATTTATAGATTGCAAACAGAGCCCCTTGATGCAAGGGGAGTTTGTATCCTTTAGGAGAGAAGCAGAGATATTGTAAGTTCCCTTAAAACAAAAACAAATCGTTGCACCTATTGATGATACACTGCGGAAAGAGCAGGCTGGCATCCATTTAAACGGATCTTGTGTTGATAATAGTTTAACACTCAAAATTATCCTCAAACTATCTTTGAAGATCTAATCGCCTTAGGCTGGTCTCATACTACAGCAGATTTTTTTACGGCTGTATTTGGCCGAATTTTTTACGGCCGTATTCAAACGAATTTCAACTTTAAATTCGGCCGAACTTTAAGGGTTAATTGTCATCTTAAATGCTAGTTGTTTCATTTTAAATGGTCACACTATACACAACATATCCTAAATTAAATAAAAGGAAGACTAATAAACATTTCTATGGGAGCGCAATTCCATTTTCAACTTTTCGGTACCTAACCATTTAGAGTTATTTATTTGCAAAAGATGCAATGTTGCCTATTGAATATTTAAGATGATCTATAATATACAACTGACAGAGTTTGACTACGGCATCGTTTCGGAAAAAAACATAAATGAAAGTGCATCAGAAGTAAGCTTAAAAAACATTACAAAATAAAGGAGCAGAAAATATCTCAGAGGCGACACCACAGAAAAATATTCGGATGAAACCAATGATTTTTACGAATTAATCAGTTTCTATAGTTTGAAAATACGCCGTGTCTCGTTTCGCTTTAATCGCCCAATTAATTCGTTTCCGCATTTATTAACTGAATGCGTTGATGATGATTTTCATGTTCCAACTCGGGTTTTTTAGATATCCTCCAAATTTTCCCGTAATAGTATATACGAATGTTCTCATGCTAAAATCATATTTTAGAACGATAAATAACGTTCATTTATCGAATAAAATGCAGAAAGGATCAGGTGATCCGGGATTCACATCGCATAGTGAAATTAATTCGAATTTCGACTTAACTGAGCATATTCTTGAAATATATAATCGTAAACTAGATTGCTTCCTGAAGAGTGAATACTCTAGTATTACGGTCACTATAAACCTTGACTGTGAGATAGGTCCAAGAATTCTCCATGAGATTGAGGAAAGGAAGATTACTCTTGTATTGAAAATATATTCATTGGAATAGTACTCTTGTATTGAAAATGGAAAAGTACTCTTGTATTGAAAATGTATTCATTGTATATTAGGAGCGAAGTTATATTAATCTTGGCACATTATGTCCCTAATGAACTGTAGGGTATTAAGAAAATACCACGGAAGCATGTCCAAATCATCACGGAAGTTGGATGACTACGGTTCATTAAAACATACTGGTCTCGATCTGAGATAGCATTGAAAAATTCAATTTTATTTTTTTGAATCACTTATTATCAGGTGCGATAATTAAACTTTTATTTATTTCTTGCGGTTTCCGCGCCTTTACAAGATGCCTTTTAACGCGCGTTTTGATATGATGCATTGTTGCATGGTTTGTGGGAACACACTCTTGTTTTCAATAAACCTCCAGCAGCATTTATTGTCACCAAAAAGACCAAGGCAAAGACTAATCAAAACAATGCTAACCTTGGCCCAGACGAAATTCACGCTGAAATTGAATACAAATTGAAAATTGAAGCCTATAAAAGTACATGCTTGTAGTAAAATGGCTAAAGACTTCACAAACAAAATAATCAAATTATATTTCGAAGTCCTTGGGAACTTGGGACATATTTAAACTGTCACTGCGACCAAGCCAAGTCGTGACTCGTGACGCCATTTTTTCTTGTGTAACACACTCAAGGGAACTTAATTTTACGAAACCTGTTTTATGGAGGAGGGATTATGCAAATAAGAAATCAAACTTTTGGGCAGCTGCAAACAAACGATTTGAATTGTCATGGATGCAGTTCAAGATGGCCTAAAATGATGTCAGTTTACCGGTACAGTTGAAAAACGATGTATGATGGATGCACTTTTGAAACATTGGTGTTGGTAAATATGCCAATGACACAGAAAGATTCGCGTTTCATTCTTTTCGCGTTGTTATTTTTTGCACAATAGTTCTGGAAAGGTATATGGAATTTCAACACTCACTTTTTTGTTTCTTACACCTTAAAGCATGAGAATTAGGTGCTATTAGCATATCTATTGTTCTGTTTTTGTTAAATTACCAAAGTCAAGCGGCATTGTAGGTTGTATATAGACGTTAGTACTTAGATGGGGCATCGCCTGAGAATACACGTGTCATCGGAAGCTTTGTTAATTCGCGTAAAAATAAGACTGGCAAATTCTTAGCTTGAAATAGGCACGCACAGCATCAAAACGCCTGTACTCTCTAGTTACTGCGCAACTAGGCTTCTAAAAATATAAGCGTTTGTACTTGGTTTAGGCATGATTATATACCAACTTAATTATTTATTCTCGGGTACGGGGACAGAGCCGATACGGCATTTTTCAAAACAAACTATTATTAGCCTTTGTGCTAGATCTTAATTCCGTTCTGAGGTCATCCAGCTTGGTATCCCTATGCTAGCAGTGCAGTGGTTTACCTTGCTTTCTTATCTCATAAATTTTACCTCAAAGGACTTTCCGAGCAGGACACTTTTTTCTGATACGAACTGGATATCCCATCCAGTGGAGTTTACCGAGCTTGCTCTTCTTCACTATATTTATGGCCTGCTACTCGAAATTACATTGGTAGATATCGTTGTTTTCTCCGAAATATGCCCGAAAATTCCGGAGCCTTTTTAAAAAAGTGAAGAAAATACTCAAAAAAGTTGTCAGTTTAGTACAATTTCGATCTTTTAAAATTCTTTTTTTGCATGCATACACTGAGAGAAATTTCTAGTTACCATAACCAAAATTTTACTAAAATTTTTAGTTAAATACGGCATCAAATAAATATATTTAGTTGTCGTTATTAAAAAAGAAATGCTTCTCTTGACCAGAAAAAATTGTTGGAGTAACAAATATTTCCACTATAGTCGTATAGTAACATGAACATAAATATTATATTGTTACAGATACTAAATAATATGCTGATAACTATATTTTTTAGTTGATGTACTCAATAAATTTTTAAAAACTGACTACAGAAAAAACCAAATGCACAAAAAAGGATGAAATAATTGTTTGTAATTCTTTACAACGGGTTTAGAAAGAAAAGAAAAAAGAAAAAAGTCGAACTGCCCGTCCGGGGTTCAAACCCGCAAACTTTCCTCCCTAGATCTGCTCCTCTTTTGTTTTGTTTTAGATCAACGCCTTTACCAATTCATCCACGCGCCTCTTATACATCTCGCGACAATAAAATAATTTGTTCGCTGCCTTTGAAAATAGTTCTATCCGTTCAAGGTGTACTAATCTTACCAGTTTTTTATGCCTACCTTCGAACTCCTTCATCAGAAATTAAAAAAAATTGCACGGGACCACCGTGGGAAGCTACACTTTCAAACAAAAGAAGAAAAAAAAATATAAATTCTTACAATTAAACAAAAGCGTACCTACAGTTACACTGTAAAAAATTTCTGTGGTAATTTTACAAAAATAATACTAGAAGTTTTATTCACAAGCAGTTTTGTAAATTTGCAATATATATTATTATATTAGGAATATTCCAATTCTACTTTCCGTATTTTTACCAACTGTGTAGTAAATATACATTATTTGTGCGATGTAAGAATACAATCAGTATTGGAACTTTCACTTCATAGTTTTGTAAATTTCCAAAACTTTTGTGTATGCCCTCTCTCTAAACATAAAAATAGCATTTTGCTCACCATGCAAGACCGATTCGCAATGAAAGCTTCAAGCTGCAAGCGTCAAGCTGCAAGCTTCAAACTACTGGTGTGAATCGGCCCTAAGCTTCAAAAATTATCAAAATTTTTTTTGGCTGTTACAAGAACTGCCCAGACCCTGACCGAAGTCAAAGGTCTGATCTTAACTTAAGAACAATCGGGTATTATATGCTTAGTATTCCATTCTTACCTGTGAATTATATCTATGAGAGGGAAAATTTAAACCGTACGTTCCAATGAACAATTTGTAATTTTACTGAAAATATAAGTTCTAAAATTACGCCTCTTACTGTAAAATTACAATAAAAAGTTCAGTACATAACATTGATAAATAATACTAAGAAACATTGTAATTTTCCTACATATACGATTTAGAAAAATACACAACATTGTGTAAAATATACGTCACATTCATGTAATCAACATTTGCGTCATGCAGTATTGGAGATTCTCAATTTCTTTATGTGAAATTACAAAATTTATAGTAAAATTACAATAATTATGTAGTAGATTAGTATTTCATACCGCGATTTATAATTTTACTATACATTTGGACTGTGAATATACATATTTTTTTTACAGTGTACATAAGAATGAGATTTTTCCTGAATCTAATGTTAAGCATACGCTGTGAAGCAGAAAAGCAGTAGCAAGCAATGTCCAACCCAATATTTTTGGTTACACCAACAAATGTCTTTATTTCGTAGCACAATAATACTTTGTTGAAGTAACCATCAACCTATTGTTATCAAAACATAGTATCAGCTAATAAAATTTTTATTTAAACCTTTTTAGTAATCACAAATAATTTTTATTTGTTGGCGAGACTTTATTTATAGTATTGTGAAATATAAAAATTTGTTAGAAAAACTATTACACGTTAACTAAAATTTCTACAGTAACATTAACAGAATTGGTTTTTCAGTGTAGAATTCGTTAGACCAAACGTAACACGATTGGCTTCCTTTACAATGAATCTCCTCCACTTTTCTCCAATTTTACTCTTAAGATCCTGACTTCTAAAATATCATCGAGCCACCTCTTTCACGGTTAATCCGACTTTCTTCTATGGCCTGGTACATTGTTCAAGCCTTTCTTGGGCATGCTTTCTAAATGACCAACCCATCTTGATTTTTGTTCTTTAGCATACCACAGTACATATCTATGTTATTGCTCATTACCATAGAAAAAAAGGAATAATTATGGTACTGCTTATCCACAAATAAGATCTTAAAAATCACGGTAATATTCCAAATTTCATAGTACGGTGTTCAGTTTTCTCATTTGAATTTATCTTCACCATTAGAAAAGCATCAATATCACCAATTTAAAATTTGACAGCAGCTTAACTAAATATCTTGAGGTATAGTAGATAAAATTAGTCTTCTTGGTGAGATGGAATTACTTCTTCTAAGAGGGAATAACGAAGAGAAATTCATAAGAGTATTTTACCTATGTCCTGCCCATGACGCCATTGAGCTTTGATTAGATGAATTAAGCCGGCCAGAATAAGAACCGTAGATTTTGTGTTAGCCTAGCGGTCAGAAGTAAAGCCCCTTTTAGTGAAGTGTGTGAAATGACACATAATGTTTGATTTTCACACGTTTAAGACGTAAAACGATAAAACGTTACAATTTCTTTAGCGCGTAGAAAATATTATACGCTGCACGTGTGTGATTTTTACACGTATGTCTTTTTATCCGCATTACTTTATATACATTACTATATTTCTGAAACGTACTATTTCAACACAATTAGCCGAATTTACACACTTATGAAGTGTGTAGTGTGTTAAATTAACACGGAAAAATATTCTGGGGTTTTCAGTGCAGTCGGTAACAGAAGGGCGTCGAGACAAGTCATTGCAGTTTACATTAACAATTTTAAACTTACGGTGACGATTTTTCTAGGTTTACTCCCCGCAAAACGACTCTAAAAAAGCTTCACTCAAAAGCTATAAAGTAATACATATTTGGTGAGTTAAAAACACACGTATTAAGTGTTTTAAATTTACACACTTTTCGCGTGTTAAATATTAACACATTTTAAACGCGTAAAAGTGACTACACGATTTCACACGCGAAATGTGTTTTAAAATCATACACTTGGATTTGCAGTGTGTTTGAATGCAAATTTGAATCAAGACATAAACTATTTTTAAATAATGCCAAAGCTAAAAAATATTTGCGGAAGTGCTTTGAAGATGTATCGAAAAATACGGTAAGCTACGAAACTCAATTTGTTTTCTTTTATATCAAATCAATTTTCTTATTAAACCACCGTTGTAGGTATGTATATCTACAGGATTAACTAAACATTCCAAGTATGTTAGATTCAAGAACCCCTAACATTATAAATTATTTTACTATTTTACTTCAACTTTTTCCAAAATTCAAATTTTCACAAAAAACACATTTTACAAATCCGCCATATTGTAAAAATTCCGTCCGAGAGAAAGGCCATTAATATGACAAAACATCACTAATAAATCTTAACAACTATCAACCCACAAAATTGCAGGTAGAATTTTTTATGTTAAGAAATCCATGTACGAGTCCCCATAGCATAGCATCCTTGCACATACTTTAAGGTGATCCCATATTTCAGGAAATGTCCTTAAACTATCGAATGTAGCTGACAGTTTTAAGAGCCGCTGGCCATAACGGAACAATGAAAACAAGCCGTTCGTTTAATAAATGGCGCAGAAAGTCGCCTTTTATCATATATTTTTATCCGATATGATCTTTAGAAAGAAAGGAGCCAATGCGTATGCGTACCGCTTCAGTGAAAGTTCCACCATCTGGCCAAGAGGTTGAGAGGGAGAAATTGTATACCGTTTTTTTGCTGTTAATTTAGCAGCAGGTTATTTATTGGTAAATAATCATAGGAAAGTTTTTTCGTCCCGATATGGCCACTCATGAGAAAGTATTATGGCTGGCTTGGGTGGGATTGGTCCTGGCTGTTGCAGGCGGCATGTGTTTGCAAAATCATTAACAGGATAAATGATGCGTTTCGGTGATAAAACTTGTTGACAGTAATAAATTGTGTACTTTAAAATATGAACAATAGCCATGCTGCCATGGCATGAGCGATTTCGTTCTGGTGCAGTATAGTAGTGATATTTGTAAACTTAAAAATAGTAAGATTGTATGTGTACTATAGGTCATATACTTTTAAAATGTGTTGGAAGCCCTTGCTTTAAATTGTGATTAAAAACACATCATTCTGCCCCTAATTTAATTAAAATCAGGATAGCGATTTCTTTAAAATAATTACTACCTACAGTTTCAAACGAAGCATTTTCAATGGCATTTGGAAGAGCTTGGCGTCATTTTTTGAAATTCCAATTATCCAAAACATGGGTTTCCACAATTCTTCCTTCAGCCAGTGGCTCGAGCAATAATTTTTAATTCCTACATTTAACCTCAACTTCAACACAAATCGTTTATCGGTTTCAAAACGCCTTGGCGCAAAACTGTTCCTTGGAGTCAGCAGTATTTGTTCCACAATTGACTCATTGAGCAGCCCTGACTAAATTCTATGTCTACTATCACTGAAATAAGAAATCTCCAGCCTCATCGGCAAAATAATTTTTGCAATACTAGACTAGCCCACTATAGCCTAATGCCTAGATTTTCGCGCACACTTCAGTCTAAAATTTCGTACAATGCAACGAGTATTTCCGAACTCGTACAACAATCAAGAGTCCAGAGTCAAGTGATGGATCAGCATTATTTTTACGCCGTCCAGGGAGACAGATGGGTAAGGGTTACAGATTTTGTTGGGAATACCCAGTAGGAAAAAATACAAGTGCTTTGCTGCGGAGCAAATATAAAGCAGTAAGAGCTTCCTTCTGCTTCCTACAACAGCGGTACTGGAGCACAATCTAAGCAGCAACATAATAAAAGTGCTGAGCTCTGCGGACATGCAATGTTAAAATAACATGAAGCTTCTTACGGGAGCGTAAGCGCTTTACAGCTTCAAAAAAGCGCTTTAAAAGGCTTTCCGAAGCGATTTTTTTCCTTCTGGGTAAGACAGGATTTGGTTCTGGAAGCATTAAAAAACGAATCGTACGGGCCCCAATCAACTGTTTTACTTTTAACTGTTCACGATTAGTTGGAATACGTAGCCTCAATCAGTAGCGTACGCAGGATGAAACCATGGGGGGGGGGGGGTTTCACAAAACATATTTTGTACACATATTGGGTAAAAAAAAATTTTCTCATGTAATAGGACTATGTACTTATATTATATTTTATGTTATTTCACTATAAAAATAATTACCTATAGGTATATTTTTATCGCAATTTTTTTATTGAAAATTGTGAAGAAACATAAATAATAATTTTTGACCATTTTTCGAATATCACAAAATGTCTTGTTTTTCTCCAAAAATCATGGTCTCGTGGTGTGCGCAAGACTTTAGACTTTGATTTAGGGCATTTTTACAATTTTTTTTACCGAAAAGAAGGGAACTACTCTGAAAACTTGGTGGCGCGTAGTTTTTGAGTCAGAAAATCGATTGGTGACATGAAAAAAAATTTAAAATTTCCTTTTTTTTCAAATTTTGGCCAAAAAAGGCCAAAAAATTGGCCAAAAATGCGTCCAATTGTTTTTTGCGTAATTTCATCTGAAAAGACGGAAAATTTCCTACAAAAATCTATATGGCCATCCCGAAACTCAGAGTTTGTCGAGAGCTATAAATAAATAAGAAATACGTGATTTTTGAAAAATCGCGTTATTTTCAATAACAGTTGTAACTCCGATACGGCGCACCCAATTGCGCTAAAAAAATTTTTTGGTGTATATATCACATCGAGTTCACGAACATATTCCCAAAGTTTGAGAGATATTTATTTTTTTGCTATCCCGTTTGAAAAGAATCCACCATATATTATACATCGTTATTCGGAATATTTTTTTAATTGTTTAATAAGTTGATATATTTATTAATTATAATTTTTCCTATTATTATTGGAATCATGGGGGGGGGTTTAACCCCCAGTAACCCCCCCCCCCTGCGTACGCGCCTGGCCTCAATGGTCAAGTGCTTAATTGTTATACTTGACCCTAAACTAAACTGAAGATTCAATATAGTTCTCTACTCGTGCTAGAAATTGCTTGGAAGAAATGGTGACGTAAGCTACGAATGGTACGAGTATTATGGATGTACACAGCCATCGTACGTCCCATCTACACATGGATCAATAGAATGGTGGTCAGCTGTACTAATCAAGGCAAGATCTAGGAGAGTGGCATGCATATGCACCACAGAAGCTTTGTGTACAATGCCAAGGGACGCGTTAATTACCATCCCCTGCCTTCTTCCACAGACCTCCCTACTAAGTACCTAGCCTCTTCTAGCGCGGTCAGACACAAAAAAATGGCTATTGGCAAAAAAAGACACACGCACACAGCTACATTCTTAGTATGAATGACAGGGGGTTGATCCTAATTTTTTTTATATTCCATATGCTTGCTCAAAAAATACACGAGTTAAGTTCAAACTAGAATTGAAATTTTTCTGTTCTCTTGTTAAGAAATCATTATCTCTGTAAGGCACCATGAGGTTGGTTTCCAAAGGATAGGCAGAATCACCTGTTAAATGGTAATCCACAGGTATTGTAGTTTATATTGGGTGCATGCCGAGTTGGTGCTGTTATGATTTTGTGGTACTGTTCTTCAACACAAATTGTGTTTTTTTTAAATAAATCCAACGCAATCAAGCACAGATTAAGCTATTTACACTAAAAATACGCATAATAGTGTAAATCCTACAAATTTTTTAAAATTTTAAAAATCTCACGTGAGATTGAGGGGGGGGGGTCGAGCTAAATCTCACGACATCTCACCAAGGGGGGAGGGGTCGCCAAAAACACCTCACGTAATTTATGGATGCCCCCTTATCGGAAAAAGTACCTATATTCCTAATAGAGTGAAAACTTTTTTTATCATTCCAATTGAAGTTCTAAAAGAGCTCTCTTTAAATCCCTACGTAAATATTGATCGCAATACAGGTAACTTTATCCCGGAAAAACTGACCAAAAAGAAAAGGGTTGTCTATAGTACCATTACGGTTCACTTAGGCAAACTTAATATTTATAGCTCTTTGAGGCCTATAATTAGAATGATAAAATAAAGTTTTCACTCTATCAGGCTCCCATTCGATTATCGGGTCAAGCTTTCGGTCTGAGCCTATAGTCGAATATGATAGCCGGATCCGATAGTCGGATCAGAGCGAAAAAGTAGACTAAAACATCCCGTCGCAACTTTATTTTTAAATTCGTGTGTGTCTGTTTTCTCGGGCTAATCTCGGAAACGGCTAAATTAGTTTTAATAGCATTCCCGAATAAAAATAAGACCTTAGCCTGCAGACCCAAGCAAGGCATTTAGGACCCAAGCAAGGCATTTAGCAAATTTGGGGCTTTAAAAAATTGTATAGAACGAAGAAAACGGGCAATTATCTTGGTGACCATAAAGGGTGCCACTATCATACTGAGTATAACGGTTCTCGTTCGATTGCGTAGGTCAAGCAGCATTGGACACGGTTAGTGCTTAACGGGGGGACTGCTTGGTGAAACAACACTTGCGTTTGGAATGGTCTATGCCGATGCGGATGACTTTATAAATGTTCATGCTTGTAGCGGGAGCGTTCATACCTCTGACAGGCGAATTTTTAGATTTTCGTGCCTGTGGTTGGAGCGTGCATGCCTGTGGCGGAAACGTGCACACCTGTGTGGCATACGCATTTGTTCGCTATGCGGCTACTTGCGGGCGCGTGCCTGGTTTTATGAAATTAACAAAATAAATTAATTTTACTCGGGGTACGTAGATTAGATTAGATCAGATTATAAAAAGACAATTATTTTTAAATCACAGATTTCTTATACTTATTCTTATATTAATACAGAAGATAAACTGAAATACAATTTATGCGATGTGAAAGCGTTGACCAAAGGGTGCCGAAAGACAATCTTGCTCTACCCTGATCAAAGGCTAGGGCCGGCCCTGCAGAAAGGGATCTAAATATTTGTTGGACCCCCCCTATACATTTGTAGTTGTTGCGCCAATGAGAGGCAAAATATGCATTTGAAATTTGGTCTCACTTTAACTATACTCTAAGCAATTGTCTATACATATAAGCATGGTATCATTCAGACGTCTGCTTTGTATGTAATTTCTCCTCTGCCCATATAATTCACAAAATACAAAAAAGGAAAATTAAATGTTATCGCCTACTATCGCGTTATTAATTTTAACATAAACAAAGCCCCTAAAATCATAAAGTCCTTAGTTAACAAAATATCTATGCATATTTAAATTTGAAATGGGGCAAATTGGCTCGTAAATTAGTATTAAATTTTTATAAAAAAATAGTTGGACCCGGCATAAAACCTTTTTGCCCGCAATAGTTGGCCAGCATATCTGTTTCAGTTATTTAGAGTTCAATGGCAATTGTGATGGAATTATAAATTAAATTTGTGAAATGTTAGAAGGAAAAGTAATTTTCATGAAAGGTAATTTTTTTTAATGTACAAAAAATAAATATTTATATTTATTTTTAATCTTAATATCAACAGGAATAAACTTTTTATCTTAATGCTATTTGATGAACAATATTTTTAGTTAATCCCTGAGGGGTAAAAACGAACAAACCTGATGGTTTGCCAACCCTTGAACACGCAACATATAATTGGCCATGTGAAAAGCACGGATTTTCTAGATCCAACCCACAAATTGACATTGTTTGGCCTTGTGACTTATTAATAGTCATTGCGAATGCCAAGCGAATTGGGAATTGCAGGCGTTTGAATGGAATGGGCGAGTCTGATGGGATCATTGGGATCCGTGGTAGAAGAACAACTTCACCTTGAAACTTGCCGTTTAAAATGGTAGTTTCAAGAACATTACTCATGATTTTTTTTATGATCAATCGCGTGCCATTGCATAGCTTTGGTGCATTCAAATTTCAAAGTAAAATTATTGGTGAACCAATTTTCAATCGCAAGTTATGTGGTGGCATTCCAGGTAAATCCAATGAATTCAAGAATTCAACAGGGTAGTTAACAATTTCTTCAGGATCGACAACAGTATCGATCGATTTGAATGATATTTCATTGCCCGGCAATGACTGTTGTATTTTAAAATTAATTGCGTCGACATCTATATTTTTTGCGGCTAAAATAGTTCGGTCACGTAGCCACGCATGATTAGTGTAATTAGCTTGTAAATCTGGAAATATACTTTCGATCAAACTATCTTTAGTATCGACCATGTTGCAAAAATTTTCTGGGAGTCTGATGTATTGTGTATTTTCATGCAATTGTATGGTGCCGTTGCCAATGTTGAGCAATTGTTCTGAGAATGCCAATGCCAATGGATCATTTTGAAGTTGAACACGCATATTTATGGTAAGACATAATTTCCTGGCACTTCGCCATAGGTATGATTCTTTTAAACATGCGTTAATTTCGTCCGCATATGTAGCACGTGGAATTACCGGCAATGTCTGTCTGAAATCACCGGACAGCAACAGTAGAGCACCACCGAAAAGTCTGGTATTATTATTGAGATCTTTCAGCGTTCTATCGAGGGCTTCAAGTGAATGCTTGTGGGCCATAGTGCATTCATCCCAGATAATAATTTTGCATTTTTTCAAAACTTCAGCCATGCCTGAATGCTTCTTTATGTTACACATTGCGTCTGGATTTGTGTGAATGTTCAATGGCAACTTGAGTGCTGAATGCGCAGTCCTCCCACCAGCAAGCAAGGTAGCTGCAATGCCTGATGAAGCAATTGCCAACGCAATATGACTTTGTGATCGAATGCGCGCAAGTATCAGTGAGATGAGGAATGTTTTGCCAGTGCCACCTGGTGCGTCCAAAAAAAAAGAATCCTCCTTGTTGTGATGCAATTGACAAATTAATTTGATCATATATATTCTTTTGTTCAGCAGTGAGCAGTTGCTCATTATTAGCAACGAAAGTAGCCAAAGCTATGGTATCGAACTGTTGTTCGCGCTGAACATCGCTGTTAATGATTTGTGCTGCTGGGCGGTTAGGCGATGGCATGCCGAAATTAATGAGTGGCATATTCGAAATGAGAATACAAATATCCTCAATCTTTACTAAGGCCTCGTTATATATTTCCGTCGAAAAATCGATATTTGTATCTTGATCAGCAATCCGAATGCGGTGTAGAATGTCCTCACTCATCGAATCTTTATATTTATCCCAGAGAGCAGAAGCTTCAGACGGAAAACATGTCGTCAATAATATAGCGAATAATTGACGAATTTGATGAGGAAAGGAACTCAGTACTGCATCTGCAAGTGTGAGATCCCAATGGTTATCATCTTCCAGTAAATGCAATTCGCGACACGCATTGAAGTACGTGTCGTACAAAATACCATTGACTGTTCGCAAATATTGAAAGGATGTCGGTCCAGGAACGTTAACCAACAACAAACGCAAAAAAAAACATTCGCGTTGCTTTGGATGGACTGCATATAATCGGCCTAAAGTATTTGCCATAAATATGTCGACGTATCCTTCGACTGGAACGCCTCGCTTTCGTGGTTGCCAATTTTTTGACTGTTTGTTCCATGTGAAAAATCGTGGCACATCAGTATACATTAATGTCTTTGCGAATTGACCCAAAATATCTAGTCGGCTGCATAGATTGAAAAACTCCTTATAAAAAAAATTTACTCCAGATAACAACAGGTTGTATATGCTAATTTTACAAAGTGGCCGACTGTTGATAGTTTTTGGTCAGACAAACCAAAAATTGTAGTTTTCGGGTGGTTGGAAATAATAATGGTTTATCTGCTGTGGTCCTTTTATTTTTTTGTTTAGATTTGTACATGTCATCCAGTGTTATTGAAACGCTTCAACCTATTTTCATGAATAAGGTATCAGGATACGCAGAATACTCCCACCTATCTAAAATTGTAAAAGTGACGGTTCGGCTGCACCAACTTCCAGATTTAAATGGCTCGCCTCAATACAGGGGTTGTTTTAAAAAGAAATATAAGTAAAACCCAAAGGAACTACGGAAAAATCTAAATAAATTTCACTGCGAATTAGTTTTAATAGCTTCATGGCCTACCTATATACTGTTTGACAGCTGCGTAAATGTGAAATTGTCATTAAATTGGGGTTTTTGAAAAATGTCCGATTCAATTTAATGACAATTTCACATTTACGAAGCTGTCAAACAGTATATAGGTAGGCCATGAAGCTAGAAAGTAATCTCAAGTGAGAAATCCCAAAATTACCAATTTTTTTGATTTTTCAGGTGTTCCGTTTAGGTATCGGTTCAAATTGTGATTCTAAACCATTCTCGAATCAACTTAAATACACACAGAAAATTACATAAAGATCAGTCCAGCCGTTTAGAAGGAGTTCAGTAACATACACACGGACAGAAGAAATTTATATATATAGATCTGATCAGTCACGGCTAAAAATATTTACGTTCACGTGAAAACATCTTTTTAAATATCATAAATTATAAGGTAAAAAGCATAAATTTACCAGTTTCCAAAAAATGCTCCCAGAGAAGAAGTTCCTTATCCTCGAGATTTATGAAATTTATATGGTAATGAGGAAAGCATGCATGAAGCCAAACACTCACTCGAGCGAGCTCCTTTGAACTTAGCTGGAAGAGCTTTATCATAAATAATGTCACAAATCCCACAAGTTCAAAATATCCAGAAATCAAGATTCACGTGGAACTCGGAGCGAGCTATCGGGTGATAGTCGTGGCGCAACTGGCAAGCACTCCTCGCATGTACAAATTCATAAATTAAGAGGAAATCCCAAAAGTGTTAATAAAACTATCCCCAACTATAAGCGAATTGCCTCAGTGTTAATTTACTTGACATAAAAAATGCATAAATTCCAACTCGTTAATTTCCAGGGCATTATAACCTCTGCCGTTCATATTTCTTCAATTATGTAGAGTCGCCCTGTGTGTCTGCTTTTATTTTCCATTATGTTCAAGTGTACAACATACGATTATCGTGGAATTATGTAAAAATTAATTTAAGGCATGCAATTTTCACCAGTCCGCACAGGAGCTGGAATAATTCGGAAGTTGTAAGGAATTCCCGACGGGAAGACCACAGAACGTCGTTAAAAGGCCCAACAGTACCGCAAATATACCGAATATTAATGGGGTTAAGAATTAGCTTTCGAGGATGTACAACCCGCATTTTTTAGTGTTGACTGAATATTGGCATAACTGGGTTTTTTGTTGGTCTCCGGATGGTCGTCAAATTAAATCTTGCATGCCTTTGCCAGAAGGTCAATATTAAGGGGTTTGTCGGCAGTAAAGTGGAACTGTTATCCCTTTGGACGGGGGTTGCCACCGATCTTTGTTTTTACTTGTTATTTCTGACATGTGCAATATTTTGGATTAATATTGCCCTTAACCGGAATGTTGTATGTAAATGAGATTCAACGACCGAATAAAATTTCAGAATGTTTATAAACGTCACAAGTTTTTCGATGGAGGGTATACACCTGCTTATTCATTTTTCAAATAAGGAAGAATTAGCAGAAAATGTGGTTAATATAAAGTACCAAAAATGCTCCAAATATGTTTTAGAAATCGAAGCACCAGATAAGGTAAAATGTATTTAAGGACATTTGTATGGTAAATTTTAAGTGGTGCCGAAATATATCTGTTAGAATTTTTCGCTCTTTTTAGTACGATTATCCGAAAAAGAAATGTTTCTTACATTTTATGGTAACGGCAAAGGAATGATTAATATACAATTACCACTATCGCAGAAATAATTGAGTTTGTATAAATCCCAAAATCGAAAATGGCTACTAATGTTGCAGCAAAAAAATTGAACTTGAACAATAATGCTATAAAATTTCGATATCTAGACTAGATAAGCATATTTTCCCTCAAGAAACGGGTTTTATGCAAGAAGATGCGATCTCACCAATACTTTATAAAACTGCTTTGAGAGCAATTACGAGGAAGCAAATAGTATCTTCACAAAAAATAGTATTCTCAGAAGGTATCGCCATTATTAGCAAAAAAGCGCAGGACCACTAAAGATAATATTTTTAAAAATTGTAGGTTCACAGGCTATTGTTGGCCTTGGCTTCCTTCAGCGTTCACCACCATGAGTGTCGATCTCTGGAACACCTTTTCCAGTTGCTAATTCCCAATTGTTTCATGTCTTCCGTGATATTGTCTATATCTTTTGTTAGGGCGTCCTGCTCTCCGGCCGGTACTTTCCCAGCACTACTTTTGTCGGTTTCGGTTCGACATGACCAATCCATCGTAGTCTGTTTATTTTAATCACTTTGACAATTTTTGGAATTTTTCTGCTTTCATACAACTTTGAGTTATACCAATGCTTCGTGCGTTCTTCAATGTCCACAGCTTTCAAACCATATAGTAAGACAAGACAGGCCTTCAATTTTATTTTCCTTGATATATTTCTCGGAGTCAGGTGTTTGCGTAGACCAAAGCAGCATTTATTAGCCAGTGTTCTTTTTACCGCTCTTTCTAGGGCCACGTTCAATAACAAGCAGGAGAGTGAGTCACCTTGACTTGATCCTCTATTCTTCGGGTTGGGGATACTTCACCATCTATTCTGGCTCTTCACCTTGCAGCTTTCATCGAACTCTGTAGGAAGGTCAGCAAAGTTTAATCTAATAGCAAATAACACGAAAACAAATTATATAAACAACAAGAATTAAGACTGCACATCAATATTACGATCATAGCATGGAAATTGTAGTTAACTTTACATATACAGGGTGAGTGCATACTGTAGAGAATGAGCTAAAGGAGGACACGCATAAAGTGCTCGGGCCGCAAATAGGTAAAACCTGTTTCGCATCAGTCCCAATTCTGAAGAAACAAGTAATTTTAAGGAAATGTAAAGTGAGAATACGCAAATACAATTAATCCGCTCAGTTCTATGTTGAGGATATGAAGCTCCGAATAACTAAGTAAACCAACATCAGCTAGAAATCTTCGTTAGGAAAATTCTAAGAAGAGTGATGGGGCTTATATGCCTAATAACCAAACCGAATGGACCATTGGAATGAACGAAGAAGAGACTTCAAGAGATTCGAGTGCGTATTTTCATATTCATTCGATGGTCGATATGAATGGTCCATTTTTCTATTGTTTTATTCAAATTTATATTGGTTTTGCATTTCAGACAATATCAATTTCCTATATTTTTCTGAAAGAGAAGCTCTCAGAGGTAAAGCCCCTTCCCACTGTGAAGTGAAGGAAAAGAGGAAAGACGAAAGATCATTCGTTGTTGCATGGAATTGAACCAACGTCTAGTCAGGCATCTTAAGGCCAAAGCTACCAAGGACCTCTAAAAATTGATTACGGATAAAGATCATACAGTTTTGGCTATGTAGAATATGAATTATACTATGCACACTCGCACATGATTGATACACAAATAATAAATGATCGCATTCCATAGGTGCGATTCCTCGTAGTGGTATTACCCTCTGTCTTTCTAATTCTGCCATCTAGATGGTATTGGATTGAAGCCGATGATATAGCATCCATCTGTCTATACACAGACGGTAATGTTGAAACATGTATAATATCTTTCCGAGTACCTTAGCCCCACAATGTAGCTGTAGAGAAACAAAAGTATGTTGTGAAATGTGAAACAACCGAACCTTCACCTTCCCCTTGGAACAAAAATAGCACTCGACAACAGCATATATTCCATGTGAAGATCTAAGCTCAGGAATCACACTTGGTACTGCCAACTCTGTCATATTGTTCACGTCATGGTGCAATGTCTGATAGTAAGCTTATCCCGAAAGATAGGAATAGTTCAGTTAACACTGACTACGGAAGGTAGTTCCACAGTCGAGTTTCTTTATTTATGTTCAAATTTTTAGATTAAAGTATGCGCTTAAAGGAGGACACAAGCTAAGTATTTCACGGATTAGATTATTCAGTATATTGTATAGATTTCGAATTTTTTATTAATTGTTCCTCATTTAAAGTTCCTCATTAAATTGTTCCTCATTAAAAGTTTCTCGTTAAATTTTGACGGCAGCCTTGTGGTAATCAGGCGTTTAAGATTACCATCCCAGAAGTCCGCGATGTAATTCCACGCAGCACCGTAATCCTTCGTATTCCACTTCTCACACCCTAATCATATTTAAACTTTCTCTTTACATAATATTCTTTGTCAATCTTCTGCCATCGATCATATTTTATCTTGAAAACTCGAGTTCAGATAAAAGTGGAAAAGCAAGTTACAGTCGAAAAACCGTTGAATATAAGCCAGATGCCATCTCGGTTAGGGCCCCTAGGACTCAATTCTAAAATCCGTATTTTTTCAAGGCTTTTATAAACCACCTTCTGTCCAGTGCCGCGGCCAGACAATTGGGGGCCCTGTGCAAAAATTCAGCGAGGGGCCCCAGAGAACCCAAAAAACATTTTCGCTCGCTACGCTCGCGCGTTTTCCTCCATGCAAACCCGTCTCCTCGACAGAATAATGGCCCATATGCTGATTTCTGTGGCCCATACTTATTTGTGGGGCCCAATCAATGAAGTAAAAATGAAAATAATGAATTCAAATAATTTTTATTGCAAAAAAAATATTTCGCTCGCTTCGCTCGCGGGGCCCCCAAATTACGAGGCCCTGCGCAGTTGCACATTTAGCACATATGCCAGCCGCGGCACTGCTTCTGTCAATCTCTTCCAACCGGCATCGTACCTTTGCTTTGCTGGCTAAGCACGCGCCGGAACATATCTTCATGGTTGCGAACACAAATCCAACTCGATCAACAGGAACATTCATCTAAAACGAAATACGGGTAAATCTCTTATAAACGCCACATTTGTTCACTCCGTCTCGACCGATGCACTGAAAATGAAGGCAGACCCAGCTAGACACTAACAGTGGATCTGCAATTAAATGACCTTATATTCTAAATTGCTAAGCAAACATCCCAAAGCCGGATTATAATGGACAAATGTAATACCACTCGTTTATCTGGGCTGGGGTCTGAAACCCCTGTTAGCATAACTGCGAAAAATTGAGCCGCTTCAGCTCTGTCAACATTTTATCAATGTTATCATAGCGATTGTTCCACTGAAATAAATCCACGTATTCCCACAGCACAAGACGCGAGTCCTGCAGTTCTTCTTTTCGTACATATAACATTGAAGTTTCTTTTATAATTAGAACAATTCGACTGTGTAACAATATTCCGCAGACAGTATTCCAGAACTCGTGCGATGCCCTATTGTTAAAAAATGAGGCTCAGAGTCATCTAGTAAGTCATCGCCAGACCTACCTTAACCCGGCCTATCTTTTTATATTCTTCAAAAGCCATAACTAGAATGACTTGGCAGACTGATAACAATACAAAGAGTAAGTTACGAAACTTAATTCTAAAACTTACTAAATTATAGCATTGTCTGCCTTTAATACCTACATAAATTTTTTACATTTTAATAATCCGAATCGCTTTTCAATCTCCTTGATTTGAATTCTTGATTTTCTATTTTACTTTTCATATCAGATTATATAATTGGACTTATACACACTGACTGTTATACTTAATATAATTAGAAGCCGTAAAAAGAAAGGTTTGTGATGTCAAATAAATGAAACATTAGTATCAATCTCTCATTACCAAAAAAATAATATATTTTAGATTAAAATTTACAAAAATCATCAAGTATCAGAAAATGGACTTAACTAGAGCGACGTTTGAACTACCCAAATTACACCACATATTTTCCACCTCCAAATATTTTGAGGCTCGTTTCATGTCAATTTCAAATATGAACAGTGAAACCCATATTTATTTGGTTTTAAAACTCGTTTTCAACTGTAGAAATCCTGAAATTTGTAATTATTTAAGACAATATCAAATAAGCTGCTTGCGTCGATGGGATCGGGCCTTTTTATATTGGTTGTAAACGGAAAGAATCTTTCATCTTGGATTTTATCAATAATATAAAACTAAGAGTTTCCTAAGCCCAATGTTGCATATAATAACTTTGGCATCCCTAACTTGTTCCCGTTAATTGCATTCCATTAGCACGTACTAAGTAAGTGCTTCGAACTATGTACTTCGAAAATACATTTCTAACTAGAGAAAATGTATGCTAAAGAACTAAAAAAATATCGTAACTGAAGGAAACGTAACTGCTATCAGGTGCAAGAACATATGTTACAAGCATCTACGCATATTATGCATATTAACTACAAAGTCCTTAATGAAAAGAAATATTGCAAAAGTAAGTGACAATTACAAATGATATCAACATCAACCACGCTAGTTACATCTAGATCAAGTAGTAAACCCATATCGTTATTACTAATTCATGCATTCACTTATCAGCTGAAGAGCCACTCCATTTCAATATTGCATTTTCCCTAACAATCAATTTCAAACTTTACTATCTCGAATTTAATGCGTTCAAGTGAACTTTTATACCCGCATCTAGCCATCATTTTTATTCACCTTTTTAATATACTCACTTGAATGTCACTAAAATATGACATTTTATTAACATAATGTCGATATTTTGATTTCACAAAAAAATAGACGAAATGTTTTATAAAAGCGCCATAATAAATCACACGCACGCACAAAAATTGTTTCTTTTCGCTATTTCCTTTCAGCGAACGCAGGGCCTAATTCATTCATATATGGATGTTAGTGTATAGGGGAAGCCCCAAAGTGTTTGTGTAGCCTTATAAATAGTCATTGAAACAATAACCGCTGAAATGGAAAACTTTTTTTCCCGTCTCAAGCTCTTATACAGCATAACGATATCGTTGGCATATTTATGAACCATAAATGAATCGAAGAAGCCCCCAAAAGTAGAGAACTATTTGACATATAACATTTTGCATTGCCTATTCGAGCAATAAAATGTCAGAATATTGATTTATTGAATAACTTGAAATAAAAACAAAGAAATTAGAGTGAAAGGAGAAAATCTGGCAAAGGATAACTCGATTGCGAGCATTTATCCGGCTCGATCTCGGCATGACCATTCACAGAGCTTGTAGCATTTTGTCAAGGGACATTACTGGAGGAATAAAAGCCCTAAAAATCACGAAATTCATTTAAAGCACTTAAGCAGACAAAAACATTCTCAGAAGAAAACCGGAAAAGGACTTCTTTTATACATTTTTTTCCTTTTTGCTTTCCCAAGAAGACTGATAAGCAGCAGGATTTCTTGGCAGGAAATTCGGTCGCCAGCAGCCAGAGTCCAGGATCCTGTGACCGACCTCCCGTCCCGGCGATGGTTGCAATTCCTGTGCTTTAAGGGCGTAGCGCCCTGGCACTAGATCCGGATCCAGCACGACCAACAACGCAGAATACGACCAGAACAAGAAGCTGAACCGGCATTCCATACACAACTCCACTGCCAAACAAACTCACAGATCACAGCACAGTCACAGCATCTCTCACTCCATTCCCATGGACCAAAACCTCGCCTCTCCTCTTCGTACCGCTTAGGCCAATGTGTGTGCGACAGAGATGCCGAGCTTTAATGATGGCCGAAAAGCAAATTTCAATCCCACCATTATTTTATTCTATGGGGCGTTAAACTGTCGGATATTGTCATCTCTGTTCGACATCAGCGCGGCGCCCGTCACAGAAAGAGATTGAGCATTTTCCTCCAGTTCTCCATCATTCGTTCTGCCTGCCATGTTTGGAAGAAGTTTTTTTGCCTCCACGGATGGGGAACGCACAGGAAGAAGAGGAAAGCTCAAACGAGGATGAGGTTAAAGGCTGGGGAAATGTTCCGATTTCCAAAATGTTTCTCATTCCGGTCTCCGGGAGAAGTGGAAAAAGTAGAAGAAAGTGAAAAATTACCAAAGAAAAGTGAGGAAAAGTTGATTTTTAATTTTTCGGGCGAATTTTTTTTGCTGGTGCCAGAAACTGAGAATTTTACCGGAGTCGCGAGATGAGAGCTGAAAAATACTAAAAGAATTTCAGATTATGGCGCGTCTTCAGAGAAGAGATTTATGAATTTTATTATACGGAAAATTAATCCTTTTAATCCTGACAATTTTCAGCTTGAAAATATGTCTCCGGCTCAGTTGTTTGGAAATGTTAAGTTTTATTTCACCGACACTTGGATGGTATTATTGTTAAAGGCATAAAATATAATTTGTTAATATTTATTACTTTATAGTAAACGGTTTTGGCAGTAGCCAGGTATACCTAACTCGAAAGGGCCCAACTCGGCGGCCTATTCAGTTTTTGGGCTTCCCCTGCAAGATAATGTGATCTGCCTTGAAATCTTTCTGGCCGACGGCTTTTTGACTCTGTCGTGAGGCAGACAAATAAATAATTTTTCCTTGGAAGTTATTTTTTATTGTCTGTGATAAAATAGTTTTAAATTAATAAAATTAACGTGAGCGGCTTGCTTTTGCCAATAATATTCGCAAGAATTTGTCTGTATTCATTCATGCAGTACGAGACTTAAATATTTGATAAAAAATATGTTTTCGATTTATTTTATAGTTACACATGTAAAAAGAATATAAATTTTCAAGTAAATCGTGCGGAAAGTCCAACAGTCCGTGTAAAAACACATAAATAATTGAAGAGAATCTTCATTTGTAATTTATCTGGTTTTTGTTTAGTGATATCATTTTACTTCTCTTCAAGTTTTACCTACTTAGACAATTCACTTGTTATATTAATTTAATTGTCCTTATATCTTCTTGGAGCTCGGCCCGGCTGGCGATTTTTAAGCATGTATATTTTAAAGAAAATAATTGGTAAAAATGAAAAAATTAAAAATGATTATTTTCTTTCAACTTAAAACTAGTGTTTTTAAATAAAATTTATATAGAAGAGGTCAAGTATAGCCAGGGTGAAAAAACACGCTTCCTATAGTAATAGGATTGATGGAATAATAATTGCTGAAAGAAATTGACTAGATAATTTAATGTTGTGTAGAAGCATAACATAATTAATTATCATTATTTTTGAAGTGCTCCCGTTTGAGCTGGGTAGAATTTTTTCTTTGTCCGGTACGACATGGCGTTGGTGAAGTCATGATGCAATGTCTAGTAGTAGGTACCTAAGCTTAATGATAAAATAATGAGGTTTCAACTTACGAGGAGTCAGGAGAGAGTTTAAAAAGATGGCGATGGCCCAGCATTTGAACTTTTCCATGTTCTGGAGTTCGGAAATACAGACTGTATACGGTTGTTCCACAGTCGGGTTGTTCTATTTATGAACGAATTCCTAGTTTGTTCCGTAAGCGAAAAGGGGGCCTGTAAACAAAGCGAATGAATCGAACACCCTAATCTGCTATTGCGGGTATAAGATTGACGTGGAGGCAGCATAGCGTTTCTTTCGGAATAGATAGAACACAAAATTTAGTTATTGAAATGATTCTTTTAATTTCAATCTAATTACTAATGGTTGACATTTGAAATCAATAAGCGGTCCTTTAAGATATTAGCGTAATTTTGATTTGGGTAAACTTTTTACCTTATTTGTTTCGAGTGATTTTAATCAGAGTAGGTAAATTTTTCACTCTCGAATCAAAAAAATTGGATTGGCTCTTTTTTTTGGCTCTTCTACGAGCCTAAATATCTTTGACTCGAGAGCGCATTGAAAATTCAGCTCGTAAAATTTTTGGGTTCAGCTCAGAGCGCAATCAAAATTTCACATTTTCGGTATGATTCACTCGTGAGCGAACTGAATTATGTAACATTGCCATTTTTGATTTTTGAGCGAAAAAGAGCCGAAAGAATTTATTCTCTTTTCGCTCGTCGTTGAGGTAGCATCTTTCGTTGGGTAATTTTATGTTATGAAATTTTTCAAATTTAATTTTTCAGTTTATTTAAGAAAATCCTTTTTGCGTGTGGGTTTTTTTAATTTCTCACATTTTTTATTGTTGCTGCAATTTGGCTCGCGAACGGTTCTTTTGAGCTCTGGCTCACGAGCCAATCAAATTTTTGACTCTTAAAAAAATTAACTCGTGAGCGAGCCAGAGTTTTACAGCTCACGAGCAAAAAAGAATTAATTCCTGTAAGAGCTAAAAATTCAGCTCGCTGGAAGAATCAACTCTTAAGAGAGCTAATTTTTTTTGGCTCTCCCTTCCCTGATTTTGATATGATTCATTTTTTTAGTTCTATCAGACCCCGAAAGATTTATAAACGGTTCAAAATCTTTACAGTAAAATTGTCATTTTTCGGAGAAATGAAACAAAAGATGTTATACCTTCTAATTACTTACCAACATACACCTTTTTCCATTTTCAGTACCGAGATAACCTAAATGGTCATAAATCTAGATCATGCTTAATGATGACTTTTCTTGTATCCGTCGGGATTGTCAGCAAAAGAATTGCATCGTAAACGAATTACTAGCCTCATTATTTTCAAACCTTCATTCCTATACTAAGAGGACATAATAGTTTTATGACGCGACCGCCACAATATGAAACCTTTGCGATCGCTTCAGTGGTGGTATAAATTGGTATAAAATTGAAAAATGTCTAACAAAATAATTATAAATATCAACTATCATAACACAGATGAATGTGATTATATGGCGTGGAAATTGCTTCAAAACTATAAGTCGTTATTTTAGAAGTGATGTAGGCCTATTTTTAGCACATTTCGATTAATTAAAGAGTTGTATTCGAATCAATTAAACAAAATTGTTAAATCTTATTGCATAAATAAAATTATTGAAGTTACCTATATAAGCAGTCACAGAGCGCAAAGACGGAAAGCTTTTACTTTTACTACTAAATACGAGTAGTAACCAGGTTAGAGTGTTATTTGAGCTATTCATTAAGTGGGTTTTAATTTAATATGTAAAATTTGGATGAATAAAGAAATGGCTCGCATTTGCGAAATCAGAACAAATTTTACTTAATCACTTAGTACCTATATGGTAACATATCTAGATTAATATCGAACAGATTAACTATTATCTACTGTTGAAATTTTTTCAACATTGATACTCTACTTTTAAACCACACAAATCAACCAACAACCAACAAATGTTTACCTTACAAGCTCAGGGGCGGTTTCAGAGAGGGGTAATTGGGTAATTACCCCCCCTAAGAATTTTCCTTCGCTATTTATGTTTATTCTTGAAAATTATCAATATTTCAAACAAACAAGTAAAGTTATGGCGAATCTAGTCGGCGATCTATGATGCCGGGTTTTCACTAGTAGAATTAGTGGTAGAGTATACTGGGCGAGTACTAACTATCCTGTGAACTCACCTAATTAAAACTCGGTTATAGTAGAGTAGAGTGGGATAGCACCGTGATAAAGTAACTCTACCGCTTAAAAGTAAGCCAGTTACTCTACCACTAATTCTACTAGTGAAAACCCGGCATGACGGTGAATTTTTCCAAGACTGTTGGAGAGTCGTGGAAGGGACCGATACATGAGACTACCGCTAATATGGCAAGCTATGACTGATTCCACACGAGCGTACACACGACATGACAAGAGTGGGCTGCAAAGTGGTTTATGAAGAAGAGGGTGAGAGAGGACGATGGGGAGAGCACACAAATTTGAATGATATTTTCAGCCGATTTTTGATCGAACACTTGGACAGCTCTTGCGTTGTTGTTGTTTTTTTCTGAAATTCCCTTTTGCTCGCAAAGAGAATGTCTCAAACAACAGCAGAGCCAGTATGATTTGTTGCCTGCAAGTTGTCCCCTCGTGTAGAAGCTCATACGATTTTTCACCGAACACCAAAAGGGAATTGACGATTGCAGACGACTTCTGTCTGTCGTGTGTACACTCGTGTGGAAACAGCCTATGTAAACAAAATGAAGTTAACTGCTCAAGCGCCGTAAGAGAAGTGATGACTTTCTTCCTTCCTGGCACTTGAAAATATCGTTTCGTCCTAACCTTCAGTCGTTTGGTAACCTCGAGTTAGGGCGTTGGTGGGGTGAAGAAGGGGCTAAAATTGAAAAAAAATTCTGCCGCTGCGTGGGTAGGTTCTATTAGGGCTGAATAACCGTTAAAAACTAGTGGCAGACATTTTTGACCATTTGATAAGGGGGGGGGATGAAATGTCAACTTCAGCTAGGGGTGGCTTGGGGAGGGTGCCAATGGTATTTATGGAATAAAAACAATATCCAAGTTTTTCCTTTTTTAAAATTACCCCCCCTAAGCCAGTTGGCTGGAAACGCCCCTGTACAAGCTTAGAAAAATATAACGTTTGATATCGATTTGGACATACCTACCTAAAAAGGTACAAAGTTGGCAATGACAGGTTCAGAAGCGAAAGTAATGTAAAATAAATGCAGAATTTGCTCTACATTAAGTACTAGCTGGGATCCGGCGCGCCTATGCTGCACCCATAAGCCAATAGGAGTAATCAGTTGATATGAATTTTAATAAACAGTAGGAAAGTTTGCAAAAAAGGCAATTTTTTGGTATTTTTGATTCCAAATAACAAAATGTGAAACTATTAGGCAAATTCGTCGGCCATATTGGCGCGGCCATTTTGAATTTATAAGTTCTGATCATAAATTCGTTATTTGCTAGCTTAAAAAACCCCAGATATCGATTTTCATTGGAATCGGAACACAATTGGCAAATTCGTCGGCCATATTGGCGCGGCCATTTTGAATTTATAAGTTCTGATCACAAATTCGTTATTTGCAACTTTAAGAACTGTTTGTTTTGCGAGGGCGTGTTTCGCTTCTTTTTTTCTTTTGTACCAAAAATTTTCTCTGCAATTACCTTTTTTCTATTTTCATTGGGCGCCATCTACCGGAGCGTATTTGCGCCATGCGGTTTACCGAGATTTAGTCAAAACGCACATTCTGTGAAAGTTTCAGCTCAATCGGCCGTCTAGTTTTTGAGTTTTAGTGTCGCATTACAAACCAACAGGCATTCATTTTTATATATATAGAATAAGAAGCTTATAGCGTAAGAGGATCAAAAGTATACAGATCACATCAAATATAACTATACGGTCAGTGCACGCAATGTTTTAATGGAGGTTTTCACTTTTCGAAAGCAAGCCCGTCAGAATTTGGCCTTGGAATTAACCCAAACTTATTAAGGTAAATGACTATATCAAGATCAAAAAGTTACAGAGATTTCAGGTTAAGAAGAAGTTTACAAATTCCATACTTAGGTGTGAGAATTTGTAAAAACAAATATAAGCATTGAAATATACATGATAGAATACAAGCTGCAAACATATGCTGCTATGCGCTATTACTTTAAGAAAAACAATTTTGCGGTAACCTTTTACAATTCTCTTGTTATTCTGCGTTAGTCCCTCATGGGATATATATATATATATATATATATATATATATATATATATATATATATATATATATATATATATATATATATATATATATATATATATATATATATATATATATATATATACACTGCGCGACAACTGATTAGCCCCCCCCGATTTTTTAGTCCTTTACCGTTAAAAGATGGAACGATTTTTTTTTACTTTTAACACAGGATGCCTTGAGTTAAGAGTAATTATTAGGAAGAATTCCCAAATGTATTTCGTAACGGTATTTTCACATTTAATTTATTTTTCGTTTTTTGCACTTTATGGACTGCGACAACATATATATATAATTATATATATTAATATATATATATATAATTTTACGTCCCCTTTGCCTTTGGACATATCTATCTAACTATCGTAAAGTCATACTTTTTTCCAGAATTGGGGCACTAATAACGATATGATTAGTGAAGAAAATTATATTGTAGAGTTAATAAGCTAAACATCCGTTTATCTCAGTAAGGTCCCTATTTGTAAAAGCAATGAGTGATTGTCTTTTACAAAGTCTGAATTTATCTGACCGCCTGCAAATACTGACATACTTAGACAGAAAGCTGAAATGAATTGAAACTTTTTAAAAGATGATCTGTACTAACAAAATTTTAGCAGAGCACACATTCTTACCCAAAAATTCAATTGTATAGTCAAACACAACAACTAACATAAAATTAAAAATTAAAAAAAAAACTAAAACCCTGGGAATCACATAATTCACTTTTAGCGAAATTTCCACGGTGAATGCCTTTAAATTGGACCTCGAAATGGCCCTTAACGAATGTATTAAAAACTTAGAAAATGGATTGTCTTTTGTATTTTCTATAGGTATATGGCTTAGGGAGCTGTTGTTAGCTGTGTTGAACAATACTGGATGTAGGGAAGCATTCCATCTTTAATTTTAAGATAAAGAACATTGAAATTTTTAGTTGCAGAAGTTAATCACTCCTGCTTAATAAATATGAGTGAAAATACGTAAGAGATTTGAGCTGTTTGTGTTTTAAAAAAAGGGAAAATACAACAAATCCAGAATTTCAATGCGAAAGTTCAGTCTCATTTTGATAGACCAATTACGAGAAAACTAATTTCATTAAACAAGTTTAATTTTATTAAAAAATAAATCAATTTTTGGTTCACACGATAAAACGTTGAATTTCTTCGATACTAGCCAAATATCTTGAGTTTTTTTATTTTAAACTACACAGTTTCACAGTGTCCAAAATCTAACTTTTCGTAGTACGATGTAGGCAATGCATATAGTACGTTATGGGGATGACAAAAGCTACATATATAACAAAAAAAGAATTTCGAATATCCCTCTGATCGCATAAACACTCAAAGATAATATGCATGGAAAATATTTGATTTATCAGTAGAGCTCATTGAGGAATCAAGGCGACAATATTTTTATAAAATAGATAGTTTTCAAAAGAAGCTCCACTTTATTTGCATTCAGAACAAGCCAGCAATGTCAATCTCAAATGTGAGAGAAAGTAGCGTACACTTTTGCAAGTTAATATACAGTGTATCTACATATATTCAATTTAGAAATTTCATATGTTAATTCCATTTAGCATCGATTTTTCTAATTGTAGAGTAATAAGCTATGAGATTGGTACAAAATATTTTGGAATATTTTATATAACTGACTCTTAAAACATACTGATCGACTAATGAATGAATGCCAGTGTGGGTTTAAACCAAAGGCGCTATCATGCATATTTGATAAAAGATTACTAATTGACTACGCATATGATGTAACATTCTTTAAGTAAAATAATGTAACATTCTTTAAGTAAAATAGTCTTCAAATTAATTTTGACAAAACGAAGTGTACGCGTCTATCCAAAGAGGTAGGAGAGTTTGATTTTTTCTGCTATTTTGGTGCACATCTTACTAACGATTATGACCATTCAGTAGCTAAAGATGGAAGATTAATACCACAGAGCTCACTTTGCTGTTAAAAAAAATTACTCGGGTGCAAAGTATTTATTTAGAGGTGCAAAGATGAACATATATAACTCGTTGATAAGGTTATATGCTGCAGAAACCTCGTTAACCAAAGCAGTAGATGTAGATGTACTTTCATCTTTCAAAACTTAGACAAATAGTTAGTCCAAATTTTCTAGATGATGATACGAACGGATTAAGTATTAAGCACGATTTAGACCAAGTTATGAAGAAAAATATTTTTACCTGGCTTTTAAAATCGAAACGATAAAAATAGTATGGTCAGGTCACATCAATAGAATGAAGTGGAATTGGAATTGCGGGCGATGACTAGGAATCAGACCACAAGTCAAATTCGGCTCAGTATTGAAGAGCTAAATGTGATTATTACGATAAGACCACTTGGTAGGGATTCATATTTACTGAAAGCCTTGCCCGTTTGAATCTTTCAATTAACCAACTGATATATTACAATTACATGTTTAGTGGCAGCATTCCTGAAGATGAAATGCCACTTCGCTGCAATTTTATATAGCAAAATACATATACCGAAATATATAATTCTAATACATTAAGATAATAGTACAAGTTCCGGCTGCAAATTTCTGCACTCATCTGTTTTTTAATCAAAATGCAATTTTTATTGATAGTTTTAAGTAGAGAAATATATTTATGCCTCTTTACACGATAGAATGGGGTTGCCTCTGTCAAAGTGGCCGCAAATGGGGGTTGCCAGCTAGTATTTGGAAATATATTTAATTTTTTTTTAATTTTTTTTAGGGCTGGCAACCCCTATTTGCGGCCACTTTGACAGAGGCAACACTATTCTATCGTGTAAAGAAACAAATTTGCTTTAATTTGATATATAACTTAAGAGGATACGATATGAACGTATATATTTAACAGAGCTTACATCTGGCTTAAAAATACTTGCCGCCTTATTTTTATAGGCATCCCGGCATAAACATATTTCTCTACTTAAAACTGTCAATAAAAATTGCATTTTGATTAAAAAACAGATGATCGCAGAAATTTGCAGTCGAATCATCTTAGACTATCGGACGTAGAATAATAAGCAATCTTTTTGGTCCACTTGAAGTTTGTGAAATTAATGATTTAGTATTGCTCAGCGATTCAATGGGAATTTAACAAAGGAAAATAATTTCATATTAATAAATTTAGAAATGACCGCAGTTAAATAACTCGTTTAACTTATTTATCTTTAAAAAGGACCGAAAAGTCGATGCAATGACTCAGCGACCCTGGCGTGATGCGAGTATTACCCGGCAATTACACGAGTCAGTTCTGCTGACTGCCAGTACTGACTCTGTTTGTCAAATCTACTGACTCTGCGTTGATTACGTTCGGTCAACTGATAAGTCAGTTCATTTCAAAAATGTCGTCGACCAGTGTACTTGCTTCCTTGACAGCATTGTCATTAACACAAATTATTGAAGACATGAAAAGGGAAGAGAACAGGAAGTCTATAAAAAGATAATATTGGGTCAATCCTTTGTTAAATCCCATAAACAAGGTTTTTCCTCATACTTTTCCATTAGGTTGATGATTTCCAGATGATTAAATTTTTTTCTGCCATTTTTTTCCTAAATTAAACGAATTTTGTGATTTTTAATTATATTTTCTAAAGACATATCCATAGCATCCGTACTCGGCCATTTCAAAATAAGAATTTGACATTCCACTGACTAGTCTCCGTCGAAAACTCTCTCGTCAGTGCTGACTTGTCATTAAAAAAGGCGCGTCAGTGAGTATTTACACGAGTCAGTGTCAGCGACAGTGTCAGTAGAACTGACCCGTGTAATGGCCAGGTTAGGTTCGATCGCACTGGGACCGTCAGAGGGGCGTCGAATCGAAATTCCAAATAATATTAATCGCATCCGATATAAATTCGATCAAAGTCACACTCTAATTTGGAATAAACTTCAGTGGAATAAACAAAAACATATTGAAGATGATTCTCTAACGGATTCCTATAGTTTTCTCAGCAGGCAAGATTTGTCGTTCTGACGAAGCCCTGGATCTGAAACGTTATGCACCCCTGAATAACAGCAACTTCCCCGGGTTAGTATAACTGCTAGGAAAATTTAACCTTGCAAAGATGGATCACCTTTACCATATTGTTAACAAAGTGGCAAAAGCTTTCAAAACACGTCAATAGGCTTACGTCGCGTCGTCCAAATAAAATTTGACTATAGTAGAGTGAGTCAGCTGAATACTTTTTCGTTATACTGGACTAGGCTTTTGAGGTGAGCCACATTGAACAATTTAGCATTCATATTGCATTCATTAGTATCGAATTTTAAGTCAAATATTAAGTAACTTCTCGGGAGCAGGATTCACTATCCTCCTTCTTAGTTTGGACATGAACGATTGCGTAGCCAATGATACGATATTGGTGCCTACACGGTATGAATTAACAAAAGCGTCCAAAACAGTACTCTGAACCAATATCCTCAATTATTTGTAAATACTTCTGGCTGTCATAAGTTATAGCATGAGTTAAATCGATTAGTTTATTTAAATTTGTCCACAGATTATTTTTCTCTATTGATCAACGATCCGATTGGAAGTAATATCCAAACACATAGAAGAGCTAAGCGCAAGAAATGTTCAGAATTGGTGTAACAGAATATGACTTATTCGTTTGCTCTAAGAACAACTAAAGAAATACCTTCTCAGGCTCAAGGGCGGATCCACCGTTGTGGGCACGATGGGCATGCCCACAACCCTAATAGACTTTTGACGTCACACTTTCACGGTCTATTGAGATTGATAGGCTGATGATATTATATCATATGCCTTAATAAAATAAAAAAATATGCTTCAGACCACACTTTAGAAGTACAACTTTTTTACCCAACAACTGCCACAATTATTAAAATATTAATCAGCTAGCAATATGCAATTGATATAGGAGGTCTGTCGGATATATAGTACGGTTTCAGAAAAGTAGGGCCAACGACAGATGCAGGAAGTATAGTGACGAGCCTACCGAGGGACTTGATACAAGTACAATTTCAGAATATCAATATTTATGAATTCCTATTTAAATTAAAACCTAAAAACGAAGCAAACGTTTTAGGATAACTGAAATATTTTCGATTGAAACTGGTCTAAAAATCGTGAGGTTCCTTATGTCGTGGTTCTTTTGTCAATATTGGGTCTGTTTAGACCCTTCGCTTCCAAGAACGTTCTACATGAACTTTGTGGATGAAGGGAGAAGTGGTGTGGTACCTCTCATCATCCTCACTTTCCCCTTCATCCACAAAGTTCGAACCTAGTATCTGATGAAAAAATAATATTGAAATCGCCACTCAAAATCATGGGGATTTCGTTGAAGTTTTAACCTAGTAAAATTGAACCTTCAGAAGTGAAGATTGTCATGTATGAATTCCGGCAGAATGAAATCGGCAGAAGAGTACTTTCGGAAATCAATTTACATACCTTTATTAGATTCCGTTATTAATGATTTAGGGCAGAGATTGTCTCAAGTATAGATGTTTCCAAAAGAAGAAAATAGATTGTCGACAGTACAAAGGGCTTTCCCTCTAATCTTCCACATAAAAAAAAACTCCGTTACACAAAAAATTTGAACAGTTCTGCGCACCTCGTTGCCAAGTTTTATAAATTTTGTTCTATCATTTCCCCTCTTTTCATTTAAAAAGACTACAAATGCAGCAAAAACTCAACAAAATAATTTGGGAGGGGATGTGCCATAACCTTCTATATTTACAAGCCATTAACAAGGAAAATATTGAGAGCGAATTTCCGCTCAATCGGACTACAGCTCGGTGCAGTCACGTTATGTTGTTAGTGTAATTTGGAGAATTTGGTAGTCCGATTCTCTCAATATCTATTCTTGTTTATGGCTTGTAAATATAGAAGGTTATGGATGCGCGCATGCCGAATGAATAAAGTTAAGTTATCTTTATATGCATTGAGCAGAGCTCAACAAAGTAAATCTATTCATCATAATATGTATAATTTTACTATAATTAGGCGAAATATTTCTGATCTCTAAATTTAAAATAATTTAAAAACAATCCTGAATAATTTTTTTTAAATATACATGAGCGTTTTCATTCATAAGATGAAAGTTCTCCGCAGCCGCAAGCAACACAATCTCCCCAGGCAGAAGCGCGCATGCGACTGACGAAAAACGTCATAATCCTAGTATCAAAGTATTAAAAACACAAATTTCGTATTTTTTAATTGAAATTGCTACAAATTATTTCTGTAGCAAATATGTAAAATACAAAGAAGAAAATTTATCTCAAGCTTTTAAACCTTTTTAAGAGCTTTTTACCCCAACATGCGCTAAATGTCACGGAGTTTGAAAAGATGGGCCAAGTCAATAATGCACGTTGCGCGAGCAAATGACTTCTTCAGCAATTGGAAGTCTGTAGCTGAATAAGTCATTTTCTCGCGCAACGTGCATTATTGACTTGGCCCGATCTATACTCGACCTGTTTCAGTTTGGAGTTTTTCTACCTAAACCAAATGTTAGTGTCAGCGATTGGAATATCGATATCGAAACAGTTAAAAAAGTTTTCCAGATGTACCTACCGGCTATTCATTAACGATAATGAATCAACTGTTATAAATGAATACCGACTCTGGATGGCCAAATGGAAAAGAGAATGTGAAAACAATTTCGCTATACCAGAGGTGGTAGCTTATCTCATTGAAGCGACCAAGATTTGTACCCTAACATAAAAATTTTCTTACAAATACTGGCAACTTTCCCGGTCAGCGTAGCTACCGCAGAGAGATCGTTTTCTACTCTGTGAAGGGTAAAATCTTGGTTTCGTGCCTCAATGGCACAGGAAAGATTGTCCGGGCTCTCCTAAATATACACAAAGATGTGAACCTGAATATCGATGAAATTACCAACGCTTCCGCGAAAAAGAAACGTAAGCTTGAATTTGTAATTTAAGTAAGCACCTAAATAAAATTATTTAATGTAAAATGTATACTAGCGTTTAATTTAATTTGATATCCATTAAAGCTGTAAAAATTTCATCAAAATCGGTTCAGTAGTTTAGAGTCTAAATGTGACATTGTGATGTGTAAAGAAACACTCATTTACTTTTGTAATTTTCGTGAGCGAACAAACTAACATTTTACTGGGTAATTAATTTACCTACTACTGTTTGCCCACGTGGAATTATACACTGTACAAAATCTTGGTCAGGGCGTCATATATTTTGTAAACATCTCCTTTGTACGAATGAACTATTACCACGTTTATAAGCGGAGTTTCCATCCGGATGGAGGTTTCGATCCGGAGTGAAACACCGCTTATAAACGGGGAGTGAAAATCCAGAACTTGGACTTTCGCTCCCCAAGAAAAAGCCGGCGTGAAACTTCGCTCCCGGTTTATGGTATGCTTATAAACGCTGACTGGGAGTGAGATGACCGCAGCATAATTTTTAATTTTTTTCAGAAGGAAAAAAACTTAGTGTAGAAGAAGCTGGATATTTTATTTTGCTACAATAGTATTTTTCCTGTACTTATAGATTTTTTTTAAACACATTAAATTAAACATTGGGTTTATAATTGTGCTTGTTGCCATTTTAAATTTGAGCTCGGAGCTGTCATCTCAAACCAGAATGTAGTTTGGATTTTCACTGCCATTGCTTATAAACGCATCAGAAGTTTCACTTCGGATTGAAGATACGGGAGTGAAACTTCGCTTATAAACGTAGTATATATCGATCATGAGCGAGTTCATACTCCGACTCGCACTTGTCCGATTTTCGGGTGGCTGTGCCCACAACCTTTTTTGAGGGCTGGATCCGCCCCTGCTCAGGCTGGGATAGATTCTGTTTTTAAACTAGTTCAGACAGAAAGAAGAAGTTTTTCGAGTTCAGAATAGTCTCGAGTAAGTGAAATACCAATAGATCCTAACGAATTATAAAAATGGAAGACTTTCCCTACAAACGGATTATAATAATTCTGCTAATTACTTGAAATTATGATAGAATGACCTTGATTTCAACAAAACTAGGAACTGTGTACTTTTTACGCAAACCCTTAAAATTATAATGAAAAACGCGAAATACGAAAAATTGTGGAAGTATTCTTCATTTAAAATTTTTGAAGCTTTTTGCCAATAGTTCTTTTACGTGTTCTTTCCAGCAGATAGAACCCTATTCACACAACAAGTTCAAAAGGCAACTACGAATTATTTATAAGGTGGAGGTAAACGATACGGTGTATTATGTTCTTAGACTGGAATATTCCAAAAGGTAAAGGTAAGTGACAATAAAAAAACTCTGCGTAAAAACCAACGAACAACAGCAACATTTTTCTATCGATGATTGTTTTATAGTGCTATAATAGCTTAAAATATGAGTAATAAAACATTAATTTTATGTTATAAAATAAGTAATAAAATTCTATAAAAATGTTACTCCAAACATTATTTGGATAGTAATGATATCCACTGCTGCCCTGGATTATTTGAATCGATTTTAGACTTGCTGCAATCTGATAATGTCTCGTAGAATTAGTATTTGATTGGTTGTTAGTATCGTAAAACTTGAATATAATTCAATAACGAAGTAGGAAGTGGTAAAGAAGAACTCGAAAATATGAATTTAGGTTTATTAACATCCTGTTCTCTGAAGTGATTAAAACCGGTGTCAAGATCAATCAAATTAAAATGCCAGTGCAATATAAGAAATACAACTTTAGATAGTAAGGTTGCCGGCTATGGTGATACAAGAGAATGAAAATCCTGTTTGTGCCACCACTGCAAGTGTTACAACATCTTCTATTGCTGCGATAATTGCTTATTTATTGCAGTCTGGGAAGGTGATTCTTTATATATTTTAAATTTGGTTTGAAATTATAAATAAAATGTATCTAAT
This sequence comes from Thereva nobilitata, assembly GCA_963855945.1. Lineage (NCBI taxonomy): Eukaryota > Metazoa > Arthropoda > Insecta > Diptera > Therevidae > Thereva > Thereva nobilitata. Next base: position 108,161,636 of record OY979695.1, on the reverse strand, counting down.
ATTTAATTTATTAAGGAACCTAACCGTAGCAGTCTAAGATACAGGAAATAATCAATAACTTTAAGGTTAGAACTACGCTATGAGACTGCAATAAAATTGCATGATTGCAATTAGAATTAAGTTAACTGAATGAATATTAAATAACGGTGTTAGTGAAGTATACGGTAACCAAATATTTTAGATAAAATTATGAGGCAATTTATGAAGAAAATACCACCAAAGATATTCAAAGAGTGGATTTTGGAGAATAATTGCTAAGAATATTAAAGCAATAGAAATTACTTGTTATTCGCTATTTGAAGTGGAAATTAATTTCTATCTATTTAGGTATATAAGAATACTCCAATTCCAAAACTGCCTACATCCGTAATAAACGATTTTGTAAAAACGGCGAAAAACTAATAACTCCTTTCCTTAATGGTGACATTGGCCAACTTTTGTCAGTTTACAGCTGGGTAAGCATACATTTATTTTAGTCATAATTATGAAAATCAGGGCCCGATATTTGCGAAGTTATTAAAGATTTTTGGTTGGATGTAGAAAGTTTTGGAATTGTACACTGGAATGAGAGAGTTTTGAAAATGACTATTATTTGTAAGAGTTTTTATTTGGATATAAATAAGCAATATTTATTTGAGGGCATCGTTCGAATATCGAATGGATTGTCCAAACTAAACTGAAAAAAGGCTGGAAATCCTGGTATCGGACATGTCGGTAACTGACCAGCAGGAAGTAACACGAAAGCTAATGTGTAAAATAAAAGATTTATTTAAACGGAAATAAAATTTATTTTGATTTACTGATAGCAATTGCCGTGTTATCTGAATCTGTGTAATATGAAAAAAAGAACTAGTAAGAGGGGGATTAGGTTTCAAAAATTAAAAAAAAAATTAATTAAGCAATGGTCATCAGTAAGCACTATTAGCCTAGGGCGTTTTCCTTTTGGCAAAATATCCTCATCCTTGAGATCCATGCCCTACTTTTTGCAAAAAATGTGTTATTTTACATTGCTTGTTTTTAAATTTCCTTATATGGGGCTAGGCATTTATGAAGTTTTCTTTTAAACTTTGTGCTACTTTAGTTTGAAAGATCTTCATTTAAGAAATATGTCTCTAACTGTTCGGCTAATCCTATGCCTTTCTTTATGCTTTGTAGAGTAAACATTTTAAGTTCTTCGTCTTCACCTATGGTATCATCCATAGAGTTGTCATGGACTCGAGATATCATTTCTGCCAAACCGCCTTTATCAATTTCGTCTTCCAGCAATAATTCTTGGATATCTTGTGCAACCATTTCGTCAAAACTTTCCTCTCCTAGGGACTTAACAATTTCTACTACTGCAGCCATTCTATTTTCTGCTGTCTCGATCAAATGTTCACTTTCAACTGACCAACAACCATTCAATGGCGAACCGTTTTAGAATGAATCTGTGCTATAAAAGCACCATGTTGTACGGGGATGTTCCCAATTCTCGAGCCGTGTTAGAGTGTATCCGTGCTATAGAAGTACCGTGTTATACGGGGGCTACCTGCATATCAGTTTCCATTGTTTCGTGAATATCACAAAAAGAATGCTGAACACACTGTAACTCTTATACAAAACACTACTTATTTGTTCGGTGTCCGAATTTGTAATTAGCTTGGACAATGAGTTAATGTACACTGTAAAAAATTTCTGTGGTAATTTTACAAAAAAAATACTGGAAGTATATGTATAAGGAAGGAATATACTTATATTATTAGGAATATTCCTAATCTACTTTACGCATTTTTACCAACTATGTAGTAAATATACATTATTTGTGGGATGTAAAAATACAAATCAGTATTGGAGCTTTTACTTCATAGTTTTGTAAATTTCCAAAACTTTTGTGTAATAACTTTTTACCCGTGAAGGGTACAGGGAAACACAGCTAAAGATTCCCGCCCTGTGCCAATGTGCTTGGCCCTGCTTGAATTATTTTCAAGCGTCAAATTTTATTCCTAGTTTACCCCACTCCCTATACATAACCTTTGCTCACCATGCCTTGTTAAGCATGTACGTGAGGCAACGCCTATCAAAATTTCTTGGCTGTTACAAGAACTGCCGAGACCCTGATCAAAGTCAAAGGTCTGACCTTAACTTAAGAACAATCGGGTATATATGCTTAGTATTCCATTGTTACCTGTGAATTATATCCATGAGAGGAAAAATTTAAACCTTACTTTCCAATAACCAATTTGTAATTTTACTGAAAATGTATGTTCTAAAATTACGCCTCTTACTGTAAAATTACAGTATAAAGTGTATAAAGTATAAAGATTTTTTTAGTACTACGCAACATTGATAAATATACTAAGAAATATTGTAATTTTCCTAGATAAACGATTTAGAAAAATACACAACATTGTGGAAAATATACGTCACATTCATGTAATCAACATTGCAGTATTGGAGACTCCCAATTTCTTTATGTGAAGTTACAAAATTTATAGTAAAATTACAATAATTGTGTAGTAAATTAGTATTTCATATCACGATTTGTAATTTTACTGTACATTTCCACTGTAAATTTACATATTTTTTTACAGTGTAAGCTACAACGCTATTAATACTGCTTACAGTGTTAGTAATTGTTGAAAACACGACCTTAAATTGACCTTGTAGGACAAATTAAAAGAAGGATGGAGAGAGGTTTGGAACCCAAACAACAAATAACAGTAATCTTGCTTATGGATTGAAGAAGTTCTGAAAATAATTATTCATGTAGGGAAAGAAATAGTTTTGGAGCAGTACACATAGTGGAATGAACGAATTTTGAAAAATTGCATCATATTTGAAGCTAAGTTACGCAACTAAAGAGCAAGTTTAGCCATGAAATGGGTAACAGATTTCTTAGAAGAGGTTGTTGAGAGATGGAAACCGCAAACAGAAGCAAACCCTTTATATGTTCCGAACGATTATATTATTATCAATTATCAATGGGCAAAGTAGATTCCACTCTCTTGCCAGACTCGAAGTTTTTAATATTGAATAACAATGTCTAGATATTAAAGATATAGCTTTATCTGAATTGACTGTCATAGGGAAAGTACTGGAAATTTTTCATGGACAGGTAATTGTTGATTTTGATCAATTCAATTCTGCTCTTGGTGGTGCTCTTACACGATCTGTCAAATTTATCAGATATCTGCCGATTTTCGTAGACATGTTTCATGTACCTAATCACTGCGACAGATGACGACAGATGTCTGCCCTCAAAATCACACGTGTATTCAGCCATTTCCTCTATCAGGCAATTCTTGAAAATCATCTGTCAATCTGCCTAATAAGTTTTTGAATAATTGGGCAGCTTGTCAGATAATAGCTGTGTTTAATGAAACCGAAAAAAATCAGAGCAGCTCAGAGCCATCTGTCAAAAAAAGTTGAGTAAGAAATCTTGGTAGAGCAGAAAATGGTGCTTTAAATTGGTCCAGTTCAACTAGAGCAGGCTCATGAAACACAAATCAGAGCAACTTCAGGCAAGTTAGAGCAACTGAATTGCTCATGAAACACATATTGCTGAGATATCTCAACCTAGAGTAGCTCATTAATCACAGCTAATAAATTGCCCAAAAACAACAAGGCCTCGGGTGCAGACGGCATCTCCGCGGAGCTGGTTAAATATGTAGGGCCTAAACTTCACCAAGCGATTCGCGATTCGTGCAAGTATGGGAGCAGGAAACGAAGCCAAGGCGCAAAACTGCCGCTAGCGGCGAAACTATGCGGAATTCGAAAAAACAGTGAAGACAAAATTTGTAGGGAATTTTATGCTCTACAACTTTGCTCTTTTGATATTTTCATCAAAATGTATAGTTTCTCCTCAAAATAGAGAAAAAGGCGAAAAATCGCGAAAAACGCCTATAGCCTTGAACATATTTCGTTAGGCAAACCCATCACCGTTACTTTTGTTAGCATATTATCTATCATGAAAAAAAATTTCATTCGGTTACTCGATCGGTGAAGGTCGTTGTTCTACGGATCCTGTACTATAAATAGAAGCACACACCATGAATCGAAGCATGTTCTTGTGAACTTGGTTGTTCTAGAGATAACGTAGTTCTGATTGAGTTGATAGATCTTATCCTTGCTGTTCCATTAAGGTAGCATTAAATAGCGTCGAATCTAAAACGCACAATATTTCCGCCGGCGTTCCCTCGGGCTCGAGTCTATCACCTGCACCATGCACTATTCCAATGCCTATAATAGACATTCTTTCAGTCACAGTTTCGCGGATGACGATTATTTTTATGCGTCAGCATGCACGGCTACCGAAAGAATCGCGTTCTGCGTAACACTTCCAAAACAATGAGCTATCTTATTACCAATAAAACCTGCTCCATATTCTTTTTATTTCAGTGGGCGGTCTATGTCTAAGAACTAATTCATGTCTCAGTGATGAAATTAACTAAGAAAGCGATTGAATTGTCACAATTGTTCCACCGAATTTAAAATTGTCTTGCTCTCTGCAGCAGTATCTACGTTTCTAGCAACACTAGAGTTACCTGGGCTTATTCTCACAGACTACAGCCTTCGGTAATGCAAACACTACAGACAAAAGATTCTTACATGAAAGGAACAACATGACCGTTTTTTGTGAAAGACTAGAGCTCATAGGTGAGCCCCTTTGTACTGTCGACATTTCTATCAAAGAGTGCAATGTCCTTCAGCAGCGTCTCGCTTCTGTGATCGAACAAGAGACGGCAGGAGGGAAAAGGCGACATGGACTGTAAAGAGAGAAGATAAGACGAAAGGAATGCTAACTAGGTAAGAAAAGTGAAAAGAAGAAGGACGGTAGTCCGGTGATTTAAAACCTAGGCTACTGAGGCCGACCGAGTAACAAACTTCTGGAGACAATATTTTCGAACGAAGAGTTCAAAGGCAAGAATCGTCGTATCCTCCAAAATGAAAACCTGACTTATTTTATCCTATCGAACTAACCTTCATCCATCCATCCAATGGCATAGCCAAAATAGACCCTTCGCCTCCTCTAGGGCATTTCTCTAAGTTTGACAGTCCCTTAGAGCATGTCTACAGTTCCGAATGCTGAGCATGCCTCTGCGTCAGCCGTCACAGAGTCTATCCATCTGCTCCTGACTCTGCCTATTTGTCTATTTCCCGAAATTTCTGCTACCACAAACTGTTTTGGGATACGGTTGTCCACCATCCTGATTACGTACCCGGGTATTTTGTATAAAAGTTGAGAGTTTTGGGTCGTCAAAAATTTCATACAACTCCACCTATTCCATCTTTCGTTGGGTACACTTACCTGAGAACTTTTCCCTCCAACTTGTTGAATCGTTCCTCTATGTTATGGGTCACAGTCCAAGTTTCGCTACCATAGCGCAGTACATATCTACCAATTGGTACCTAGACTGAGAGGTTAGTTTTCCTACACTGTAAATCTGAGCTTTTAAAAGTGTTTTATTTCAAAACGCTTAAAACGTTTTATTTTGACTTCACCCATTTGATTAACATTGTTGACACTTTTAAAACACTTCAAAGCGTTTAAAAAATGTCTACAGTGTTTATCAAATGGGTGACGTCAAAATAAAACGTTTAGCGTTTTTAAATAAAACACTTTCAAAAGCTGAGATTTGCAGTGTATGCACAAATCTCCATGAGAGGCCCTATTAGCCAGTAGTATTCGTCAAGTTATCTCTTCCTTTTCGTTGTCTTTTTGTGTTATTTTAGACCTAAAAGTAGACTGTTTTTTCGATTACTTCTAGGTTGTGTTCGTCGATAGTTATATTTTTTCTCATTCCAAACCGGCTGAAACTTATTGCTAGTCTGGCATACACTTGTCTAATTCAACCTTCATCAAAGAATTACTGTATATGTAGGATCCTCCTTTTTAGATATTCTCTCTACTTCTTTCTGCACAGCTTGTCAGCAGTTCTTCTGTTTAGCTTGAGGACTTCCATCCTCGCTCTTATTGGACTTGCGACGTAGGTACTCCCGGATGTGCTCAATTTGATTAGTCGTTACCCGTCTGGTGACTGCCACGTAATCTTATGAATATTGTTGTACCACTTACTACCATTGAGTTCGAGGTAGCGAGATCGACCATTGTCATTGGAACTCCTCTTTTATTCTTTTTTTGGCGTTTGCATCTTCAAGCACAATTTTAAACATTTCGAACGAACCTTGCTACTAGAAATGTATTTGCACCATGTGCTCTTGTGCCTCATGATGAAGTAGGAGTGCAAAGGTCACTTCTGAATTTATTTTGGTACCATAAAAACAATGTCAATGATAATATCTCAAAATCTTCAATAAAATATACTAGTATAGCAGCAAGTATCTACTATTTGCAATGTTCATAGACGACAAATTATTGTTACTCTTGTAGAAATGGGGTGCCGTGTAAGAGTTCCATGTATTTACATAAGTTTTTCTATAAAAATTACCAAAATGTTTTAAGCAAATAAAAAACTACATAACAATTTCCAATATTGCTATGAGGCTTAATAAATGTAAAAAAACTTAAAACTTAATCTTCCGCAATGGTCACAATAAATCGTGCCTGTCACATAATTAACCTCGAGCCCACGCACTCCATCCCAAATACACTACAGAAAAATACCCAAAAATGTGTAAAGCAGCAACATCCATTGTTCCTGTAATTACCTATTTACGGAAACTACGTCCATCCCAACCTATCAACGAGTCTGCAGCCCATTCAAGTACCTATCACGTCACAAATTAGGCTGACAAGCTCGCTGCGAAAGCGTAGCCGTTCAGCGCCAGATAGACAACGATTTCCAAACCCGCTCAAATGCCCTTCAATGCAGCGGGCGTTCTCCAGATCTAATTAGCATTTAAAAATTCTGGAAACGAGCTTTCGTTTCGTATGGATCACCATTTTGAATGCTGTTTTATTGGTAGATAAGAAACAATTAAGAATGGTTTCATGCGCCTCGGACCACCTTCCATTGGGATCGTGCTGGGTTAATTTTTAATTGTATAACGGCCCATTTAAGCCGGGGAGAGGAGGATTCCCGGGAAAAAACGAATTGCATTGGAATTAATTCCGGAGTTAACACATAAACACGGTAAAATACGGGGCAAATGCGAGAGGAACATGACGTTAGATTTATGGTGACTTTTAGGTGGTGATTTAATGATCATTTTATGAGGTGAAGGTCCTCAACTTAAAGGGGGAACGGAGAGTAATAGATATTAAATGTTCTCTAGAATAGTAAATTTTACACCATTGACAATTGAACAAGTAAAACAGTGAAGATAGTTGCAAAATCTGAAGATTATTAACTGAATTTGAATATTGCGTCTGATCCCGCGTTTTTTTACTTACCATCTTTTGTTGATGTGAAAATCTATCAAAAACCTTTGATAAATGTAAATTTGTAGGCTTTCAAAAAGTGCATTTTCAATATATGTACTTTTAAGAAGATTCATCAAAACGAAAATGCAAGTGATATTTAGATAAAAAAAAATTGAAGACCTAATATTCCTGAGAAGGCGTTATTTAATGTTTGGCAAGTAGCTTTTCATAGTTGGCAAAAGGCAAAAAATTGAAAATTGAAATTTTTTAGTTTTTTCAAAGTCCTAAAATGGGTATTTTAAATAATTTAACGGAGTATTGCGGATGCTCAAAGAAAGTACATAAAAAAACCTACAATTTAAAAAAAAATTTTACCGTACGATGATTTCGCATAAAATGGCGGCAATTTTAAAACTTTCCGATTTTTCAATTGTTGCCGTAAAAATCGAAATTTTGTGTTGAAATTTCAACTATGTATTTATAGCATCAAAATACATATTTTCTCCAATTTTTATCAAAATGCGAGTATTTTCTCGTTATTTATTGCATTTTTAGTAAAATAAAACAAAATTTCATACATTTTAGTTTTTTGAGGTTAGGATTCATTTTTAAAGTATTTATACCGAATCAGTTCGATAATCTATTCATTCACGAGTATTCTTCAATTTTTTTTAATTTTTTTTGCTACGACCAACAGAACTAATGCTCAGGACATCGTAAGAAATTCTTACTTATACATGCAAGTGCCAAACTTTATGAGAGCCTTCTTTGTGATGAGTCCGACAAAATTTTCTCTGCGAAAACTTTCGGCGAGGCGAATTTTTGGAGTGAGCGGTTCCTGGAATTGTCGTTCTGACGACATTTTGCTCTCCATACATGCAAGTCTTTTTTGCCCTTTAATCGAAAGTTTTTTTGATAAAAACGATGAAAAAAACTGTGTCCGACAAGAATCGCGCGAATTCCGGCGAGTCCGACGTCCCCAAAATGTCAAAATGAAGCAATGTTGTTCTCGATACATGCAAGTCTAATTTTTTGAACACTGGTTCTTTATTACGAATATAATAAGGTGACCACCTTGTCCGACAAAAATCACGCGACAAAATTCGATTTTGTTCTCGATACATGCATGTCTGATTTTCGATTTTTTCACTTTGAAATTAATTGTTTATTAGGAAAAAAAATATGTCCGACAAAACTTGTGCGACAAACTCATTAAAAATTGAGAAAACTAATAAAAAAATTCAATTAAATATCAAATTTGAAACTTATGGCTGGGTAACGATCTCGCACGTAAAAACTTTTGACAACCAATGCCACGCCACCTTTGGAGACCCTTCAGTTGCAGCTGAGTTCAGGAAAAAGCTGCGAACGAAATAAATGGGGGAATCCCAGAATAAAAATGCTGCTAGCGAGATAAATGGGGGAATCCCCGAATAAATCATATTTAACGATCTCGTCAGACTTTTGGGCATTGCAAATCAATCTCTGCATCAATCTCTCTGTAATATCCTTTGACACTAAAAATTATAAAAATATAAAATAAATATCAATTTAACAATTTATGTGTACAATTTTTATGTGGAAGATCGTTACCGTTACAATTATTATCAGAATCCCCAGTTTAAATTTGCGTGGCATTGATATACGTTTTGTAGTTTAAAATCTGTGTTATTGTGCGTTATTGTGTGTTATTGGGGCTACGTACACTAGTCATGATTACTATGTATACTCACCCCGCCCCTTCACCTCTCTCTTCTTAAAAATCGGTTTTACTACATAGTAATCATGACTAGTGTACGTAGCCCCATTGTGTGTTATTGTTATTATGGAGTGTTTTTTATGCCAAGTTTTAGCGAAAAATGTAAATTTTCGAGAAAAAATAGAAACAATTAAAATATTTACGCCAGAAAAACTGTCTGCAAAAAAAATCGCTCTTAGACATAAATGCTATACAGAAAAAACTTGGAGATATGCTGTCGCGCAGTCTTGCCGTCTGTCACATCTTCACGGGCAATGACTATAACCCTTCTTTCTTTCGCAAGGGAAAAAAAAGACCTTTCAACATTTTGAAGCGTAATCCGCGATTCCAGGAAGCTTTTATCAATTTAATACAAATGAACCCTACACATATCAATAAGACTTCCGACGTATTTAAAATTATAGAAGAATTTGTATGTAGGATGTACTCGCTAAAAACTAAAGATGATGTTGACAGAGGTAGATTGGAGCTGTTTGAAAAATCGTTTAAAACGAAAAGTAACGATGAAAGGGTACTCAAAAAATCAATGAGATCTTTTGACGCAGCGACATTGTCACCAAGCAAAGAAGAAACATTGCAACAAATTAAAAGGACGATTGTACATAAGTAGTATCTGGTGCAACCCTGCAAACATTTTCTCGACTCGTCGTTTAAACGACTCGTTTACGAGTCGAGAATTGCTCGCCAAAAACTTGTTTCTCGACTCGTCGCTTTAACGATTCGAGAATCACTCGTCAAAATCTTGGTCCTCGACTCGTTGCTTTAAAGTCGTCTTTACGATTCGTCACTCGCCAAAATCGTTCTCGACTCGTCCATTTAATCATAAACGGTAATCTTTACCGCAAAAATAGTTAGGATAAAAAATGTATCTGATCTTGAATAAACTTTTTTACATACGTTCAACGATCGGAATTTTCTTATATTTAATTTAATGACGTAGTCCGGTTTTATGGAGTTAAAAATAGAAAGGATTCTAGGAAAAGGAAAGGTTAGGATTCTAGAATGGGGGTGTTCTCACTCGCTTCCGTAACCAGTATCATGCTGAAAATAAGTGGACCGATTTTTTTAGCGCTAATTGTCTCGCCTTCATAATGTCTGAGAACAATTGATGCAATTGATACTCTGGAAGTTAGTCGGGTAGAACCTTCGCTTTTACAGTTTTAGGTAGGTGAGAGTATTCTGCGAATACTGCTGCCTTAATCATGAAATTATGTCATAGCCCAGCAAACATCATCTCGAAGTTTAGCGTATTTCGAAAAATTCTCGAAGAGGAAGAGAGCGAGAAAGAAATAGTTTGGAAATAAAGTTACGATAATATTTCGTTTTTGCAAAAAAAAAATCGAAATGTTCAAAGAAGAGAACTGCGTACGTACTAAAAGTAAAATTCGTCATGAAAAGGTTTCGAGAATTTTTCATTTTACCGAAAAGACGTATTGCGTTGCAAAGTAGTCCATTTTAAAATTCGCTTTATTCAGTTTTGAGACGCGCAAAGTTCTGCATGTCAAAATTATTATATTTCTTTGTTTACAAAAATGTACCATTTGTTTAATTTAAAACACAATAAACTGTGTAACGGGTTGAAATTCTGGCCGCAAAGAGTTAAATGTCATAAGGGTATTTCATAACTTTCCCTTCTTCTCAGGAACAGGATGAATCGTTTCAGGAATTCAATTTACGTGTGTGGACATCATGGAGATTGTTATTTTAGAAGAATTCAATTTCTGCAATTGACTGCATAATTCGCTTTAAAAAAATAAATAACTGAATTATGCAGTTGATAGTAGAAATTTAATTCTTCTAAAACGCCAATTTCCATGATGTCTCCAGACGTAAACTAACTTGCTGAAACGATTCTATATCGATTCATATTTTCGGAAAAACCTCAAATACATAAAGATCCCTATGTACACGAACTCATTTCGAAAAAACGAAAGAAACTCGAATCGCTTTTGCGATTTGACCTAGCGGGCCTTTTCTTTCTTTTGTACTTCGATTTCAATTCGAAACCGGCTTCGAGATCGCAATTGTAGTTCATTTTAATGATTCGCTTTCGATTCGATCTTAAATCATAATGTTTGCTGGGAGGGTTACAAACATACAGGGTGATATGTAAACCTCTACAAAAAAAATTTCAAAGCGCCCTAGCGGCTAAACCGTTACGATTTCCCTCCACCTCCCATACGATTTTTGTTCGTCTATCCAAAACCTATCCACAGCCGGCCGCTTCGTAACTTTAGGTGGGACACCCTGCATAAAGAAAACAATATAAATTCGAAATATTTTTTCATAATTTTTTTCTTTACCCTCCATTTTCCGATCAAACGTGAGGTTTTCCGGAAAAAGCTTATAGGAACTTTTTTGTCGAGAATTTTCTTAGCTTTATTTTTGTTCTCTTGACATTTTTGCAATTTCGACGTTTGTCCCGAGTTACGGCCGGGAAAGAGTCGGACAATCCGTTCAATCGAATTTTCTCTTGATTTTCACAAAGTATGGCCCGGAACAAGGGCGGATCCAGAAAAGTTTTTTAGGGGGGGCGATCTGAGTAATAAAAAATTTTAAGGATATTTATTATTTGTAATGTTTATATGTCAATGAACTTGTGAATATTTATTTAAGTACACTGTTTGAATGCTTCTACTTCGGGATATGTCCAAAAAATAAAATGAAATCTGAGTGAAATGAAAAAAAGGTTGAGGCTGTAAATGCACATTTATCTATAATGTTTTGAAAAGCCATTTTTATGAATGTTCGTGAATTACTTGAATTGCTCCATCACCTTAAAAGAAAACAATTCGCAGAAAACTTTCGCTTTTGGAATATACAAATTAATACAGATAGTGTTATTGATAGATACGCCAATACTAGAAATCATAGGATCGATTTTGTTCTATAAATTTATTTTATAAGTTTGATTATTAAATTTATAATAAATAAAAGTAAAAATTCTAGTTATTAATTTCATTTAAAATTCAAATATAAAGTTGAAAATTTTACTACTAGGTATATTTCTCATAAAAAAACTTTAATTTTTTTTATATTAAGGGGGGCGATCGCCCCAATCGCCCCCCCTGTGGATCCGCCCCTGGCCCGGAACTCAACGGTTACCTTTTCTCCTATTGCTAAACTCCCACCATTCCAAATTTCATTAACTTACAATTTTTTTTCAGAAGAAATCTCTAGGAGCTGTACTATATATTTTAACTACAATTTCTCCCCGCCCATCAAAGAAAATGAATAAGAAGCTCTTCGATTTTAAGTCGCTACTACGAGTCGTTATCGAATCGTCAAAGCGATTTGCTATAGCATTCCGTTTTCGTCTTTTACAAATCGATATCGTTTCGATAACGACTCTCGTCTCGAAGATTTCGCGACTCGTTTTCGAGTCGTTCTCGAGTCGTAATGTTTGCAGGGAATGCACATTTGCGTGACCCGACTACCAGAGAACCGGAAGATTGCGGCTGGTCATTGATTGAGGGGAAATTTGAATATTACTGGTTCGATGGTCCAGCAAGTCCATTAATTTCTGACATTACATCACCAGAAAATATCAGTAAAAAAGCAATTTTTTATGATGATTATTAAATATCCTGTAGGTACTTTATAATGTATTTTTCAAATTTTTACAGCTGAATCAGGTGATAGTGAAGTCGATTCTGAAGAAGACTGTAGCAGCTGTGAGGATGAAGAATTGACAAGCGAAGATGAATTCGATGACGAATGAATGACAAATATATTTTTATATTTTATTATTTTAATGATAAACATTTTTTTCGGATCAATTGTTGTAAGTTTAAAGAAAAAAGATGGAAACCTAAAACTATGTGCAAGAAGTTATTAAATTAAATTACAGTTATTAAATTTTATAAGTCAGAACTATTAGTTTACTTTTAACCGAGGTTAATTAAATAATATACACATTACCAGAAATAATATTTAAAAATTAATGAAAAACTTGAAAAAATAGTACAGTACGATATGAGGGCAATATTACGTTTTATATGTCCAGCACAGTTTATTATTTCATGATTACATTATTTTTTGCTTTTTTTGTCGGACTAGGGATTTGCTTTTATATTTTTGTCGGACAATAGTGAATTTCTCTCTAAAATACATTTATTTATCATTTGCGTTTTTGTCCGACATGCATGTAAATTTCATAATTTTGACATTTTGGAGGTGGCGGACTCGAATTTTGTCGCGTGATTTTTGTCGGACAAGGTGGTCACCTTATTATATTCGTAACAAAGAACCAGTGTTCAAAAAATTAGACTTGCATGTATCGAGAACAACATTGCTTCATTTTGACATTTTGGGGACGTCGGACTCGCCGGAATTCGCGCGATTCTTGTCGGACACAGTTTTTTTCATCGTTTTTATCAAAAAAACTTTCGATTAAAGGGCAAAAAAGACTTGCATGTATGGAGAGCAAAATGTCGTCAGAACGACAATTTCAGGAACCGCTCACTCCAAAAATTCGCCTCGCCGAAAGTTTTCGCAGAGAAAATTTTGTCGGACTCATCACAAAGAAGGCTCTCATAAAGTTTGGCACTTGCATGTATAAGTAAGAATTTCTTACGATGTCCTGAGCATTAAACTGGAGAAATTAAAAAAATAGTGTAGCAATGCACTCAAAATGCATCAAAAATGGACATTTATGCAATTTTCTCATGCAGCACAGGACCAATTTTGCAGAAATTTTTTTAGCTTTATCTTAACATATGTAAAGAAAAAAAACAAAAAAAACCAACTTTCCAACTACATCACTATCATGCGACAATTTCCCTCTACTATAAATTAACACCAAGATGTAAAAGAACTTAATTATCAAAAATTGAAAGAACTGTGGCAACCAATTGCTTACAATCAAAATCTACCAAGTTAGCGCGGGGGCTTGTGCCATCTTTAGTTTTATCAATTTGAGCTAAGGCTTTCCTGCGTTTTAATTCATGGTTTGAGAAGAGGTTAGTCACATAATCTTTGAAAAAAACCATAGTCTACCTTAGCAGGCGCCAACCAGATTAAATTTGAGAATTACATTCACGTATCTTTCGAAAACAATGGTTGTATTATTTATCGTGGTTACATGAGGCGATCGAAAGCTCGACTTGAAAGTGGTTTGAAATACGATCTGTGTTTTCGGTTCTTTTCGATTGAGTTACTGATTTGAAATTAAATCCAAATAGGATTGAAACTGCCAGATGAGAAATGCCAAATTGGAATAATGGAATACAGTGAAGAAAATTATTTAATTTTGCAAGCTTCTTCTGCTTATTTCAATAATTTAATGTTAATTTTGAAATTACATAATCAGCTTGCGAAAATAAGAAGAAGACTTTATCCAATTTATTTTAATTTATCCAAAAAGTTGGAAGTTAATGGTTTAAAACTTTTCAAAAGCATGGAACTTAGCTTGCTATTGCCATACAAAATATTCCTAAGAGGAAGCCCAAGAGATTTTGGATGTTAATAGAAGCAAGCATGTTGTTTCTTCATTTGTCCATATATTTCGTTTAATCATGACTAAAAGCACTTTTCAGAACACAAAATACTTTTCCAAACAAAAAAAACCAAGTAACCTAAAAACGTCAAAATTAAATTCGATCTAATTTCAATTTGTGTTTACATGCACATTCTTGATTCAATTTCAATTCGATCAAGGAAATTTTGTGTATCAGATCGAGTCAATCCTATTTCAATCAATCTGTGTTTACATAAGATCGAAATGTAGGTATTTCAAATATGTTTCAAATCAATTTCGAGCGTCGTGTAACCAGGGTAATTTATTCCTTTTTGACCACTATAAAATTTTGGAAGCATGGAAATAAAAACGGTTCAAGTGAATTTCCAAAACAATTTCTTTCAATGGATCAAAGCAGCTGATAAGAGTTTTTTCGGCAATGGATTCTATAATAGAATCGTTAGCACTACAACGGGGATCTATCTCAAAACTGTAGTCTCTCACATGAAAAAATTCTTCATTATTTTTCTGGCTTTTGAATAATAATAAATCTAAAAATCCTTTAACATAAATTCTTTGAATAAAATTATCAAACTAAAAAGATTTGGGTTACAAGAACAAATGAAATATGAAAAAATAATTTTATCTACCTTTGGGTTTTGGCTAACTCAGTGAATTGTTTTGGAATGGGCTACGTCACTGTCCTATAAGAAGATTTAACAATAAAAATAAAATTAAAAGAACAATATTGAGAGTACCAGCAAATAAATGTTGATATTTTATAAGCCCTCCTATTCTGCTCATACACCAAAAATTTAATAACATTGCTTACAAAATAGTATTAATATTTAACCCAAGCATATTTTCACATAAAGATTGTCTCATGGTTACAGGATATCTCTTAAAAGATTTTTTCTAAATACAATTATCCCCTTTCGTTGCTTAATTCGCTCGCTAAATTATTTTGACGACTAAATAAGATTCTAAACATCGCTTTTCCACATAAAAACCCGACATTAGTGCCAGTTTTCCACAGATAAGCAACATCCTTGGCATAAAGGAACGAAGGATGCTGATGTTGTATAATAATTCTACATATAAAGCTTTTATTCCCTAAGGAAAATTGCCCCACCCACACACGACGACTATCGATTAATTAATTGAAAACTTTTCGCGCAAGAAATGTCCAGCAGGGTATCCTTCATACCAACACTTGCAGCACTTTGTTTACCCATCCAGCTTATCCATCTATCCTTATCCTTCAGCTCCTCCTTATCGCTTATATCCAAAAGCTCAAAAGAGCGTTCAATTTCTCCAGTAGACATCAAGGCACTTTGTCGAGGATAAATTCGTGTAGCTAGGATATTTCCAGAGCTTACCCTTTATACAATCCGTTGTAGTTGCTGTGACATGACTAAATGAGTTATTTACCAACCCTAATATGCCAGCGCTTTACTTCCTCAATACCATCTTCTTGGGGTGTATTCACCCGCATATTAGGGGGCTGCTCTGTTCTAGCTGTGCCCTGTACATATCGACGGGGTGTCTTTATTGTATTACAGTCTACATAGTTTAGTGCACCATTCACAAGGTCATTTAGGACGTTTTGGTTAGGATAAAGGCTTGTTGCTAGATACACCGTATGTGCGAACTAATGGATTTGTTCATATTTCAGCAACCGCCAGTCTTTGCGGCAGTACGGCAGTACGACAGCACAGCCGGGCCCAGAAAGGGGCTGAGCCCGGCTGTAACATTGAGAGGATTTAAGTCCTCTAAAGTTGGAGGTTTATTTAACTTTAACAGACTGTCGGCTGATGGTTTTAATAAACGGTGAAAATAGTTTTGTATAAACTTTTGCTGGAATTCAAAATGAGACTCTTGTTGCTTCCCTCTGAAGGGTTCCTATTTGGATTTCGGGTTACACATTTTAAGTAGATAAAACTGAGCTCTAACTTGGATAAAATTGAAATTTTGTTAACAGGACCAACGAGCCTAGAAATCTCAAGTTTTCGAGTGTTCTCGGAATGTTTCAAACTTTTGATGCTATTTGAAATTTATTTAAGCATTTTGGGGTACTGGGAAGGGATTTTGCAAGGGAGTTTTGTCAAGGTTCAAGGTTTTTAACAACGTTTCATTGGAATTTTTGAAATTTTTTCAAGTATTTGATTGTGTCCTGAAGTGAGAAGTCATAAGGTTTAAGCTTAATGGTATGGAAAAAGGAGTAGATTAATGGTAATGTTCTGTGAGAGTTTATTATGTTGGAATATTTTCTTCTCGATTTATTATGTTTGCATTTTGAAGTTGTTTAATTTGTTTAACTACAATACTGTGATTCTTTTTGTGATGTAAGAAGGTTTTTGGAGATTGTTTTACTATAATAGAAATAAGTCAAGAGATCATAAATCTATTTTTTGGTATGGTAGCTACAGAATTGGCGTTTTAAATGATACAAACACATATTTATTGGTAGGTATTATGTTTGACTAAACTTGAAGCGTTAGAATTAGTTGAGCCCAGGATCTACACTTAACGTTTTTTTTAAATATATCTACATTCTGAAGACTAAAGCTTAGTTATCAAAAAGTTTCATTTAGTGTGGCTTAAAAAGCATGTAATACGAGCATCGGCATTTAATTTTATTTCCATTTTATATTTAAGTCAACCCCTTAATTCAATTCTTACCTAATTGGCTTGCTCTTAACAAGGAATCTGTATTAAAACCTATTTTTTGTTTGTTACATTATTATTTGTCTGCCATTTACCTATTTGTGTTTTATTTCACATTTTTATCTAATTTTAATCTCAGCAGAAAATTAAAAAAAACATTATTTTATATAAAACATCTTAACCTAATCTAATGAACACAACAAACTTTAGCAAAACTATTCGAGCAGGGCCAGCGAAGGATCGACTTTGCTTTGGGTGACTCCGATCTAAGCGATGGACTTCAATGAATTCCGTTTAAGGAGAAAACCTCAATCCATTTCACAATAATACATTTGATATACTTTTTCCTAATTTTATTGCTAATTTGTAACCGTAGTAATACTTATTGTAACTAAATTCTTATATAGTCCAATCCAACCCAATTTTAATTCAAAAACTAGCCAATAACCGATAGGTTTTGGAGAGGGCAAACCATGTTCATCCAGTAGCTCTCTACTCACAAAATCTTTGTTAACAAAACTGCAAAAGAAGAAACAATTCTAATCTGGTCTGTATTTAGTCCTCTATCAGAATTCAAGTAGATGAATATGTCTCTGGAGTAATGAAGCCCCATTTGCAAGTTTTGTTATGATATAGATCTTGTCACTGCATGTTGTTACTCCTATTGATAATAATTTATCGTAAAGGACACAATCGAGCAATTTGAAATGGTTTTATGGAACCATATTGTTGAGAGCGAATACAACTGAATAAAATCTCTGACTATAGGAAACTACGAAGTCCACCTTCTATTTACCGTTCTGCACACAGAAGTTACTATATATCGGCTACAACGTGTGGTATCAGTGTTTTTCAGAAACCAGTAGCTCTTCCTTAGTCGGGGGGGTACTTAGCTTAGGAATTTAATTTATAATTTGGAAAAATTCTGGCACAATCAGTCTTAATACTTACCTACTATCGTATTCCTCATGGGACATACGAAGGAAACAGTTGCCTTCTAGCGGACTCCGTTTTCTTGTGCGCGGCAGCTCTCAGCTCGCTCCAGGATCTCCCAATTGTTGCGGCCTCTGCTAATAAGGTTCTGCTCCACGTTGTTCTTGGTCTTCCAGCTCGACGGGTTCCTTGCGGCTTCCATTCAAGGGTCTGTTTGGCGAGCTTCTCGTTTTCGCGTCGCAAGGTGTGGCAAATCTAATTCCATTTCCTTCGCCTGATTTGGTCGTCTATCTTTTCTTGGCCGGAGCGGCGCCATAGCTCTTTATTTGAAATTCCGTCCAGCGGATTTTTAGTATACGACGTAGGCATCTGTTCATGAAAACTTGTAGCCGCCCCGTAATGAATTGGTTGACTTTCCATGTTTTGCAACAATACAAAAGAACTTCCTTAACGTTTGAGTTGATTAGCCGCAGTTTGGTGTTAAGGGGCTGTCCTTAAATTACGTAACACAAAATTGTCCAAATTCGGATACCCATCCCTCCCCCTGTAACGGGGGCCTATAGCCCCCTCTCAAAATAACGTAATATTTTTGGCTTCATGCCCATTAACAAATTTAAAGTCCTAGTATAGTCCAGTAAAACAAGGCAAAAACGGGCTTAACTTCGGAATTCCGAGTAACAGGTCGTATAGTCTGCGAACTTTTTTTAAATTGTTGTAAAAACTCTACGTATAAAATCCCACCCATTAAAAATTGCCGCTACTTCCTTATTATTTCAATTATAAACAATTATTGCAAAATTAAATGCGAAATTTCAAAAGAATGAAACCGGAAAAAATGCTAGTACGGGGTTTTCGAGGTCGCTGATTATGAATATCATGTTTAAAATTCAAAATGGCGGATCCAAAATGCCAGATTGACGAAACATATTACTGATATTGCGTCAGCCCATCTATAAATTTTCTAGCGTTTGCGTATTTATAACGTATCTTGATCCATGTTTTCGACGCAGCATTACTGCTAACGCAACTTGCAAGGGCGAGTTAAAAATTTTTGGTCGAATCGCAGTTATAATAGCTTCAGCTATAAAATTTTATTTTAGCACAAAATTTCTAATTTCTAAAAAAGCACATATTAAAAGGTACAGATCTCAGCTACAACCTCTATATATTCAGAACATTAATAAGAGTTTTTTCACGTAATAATAGGCGGTTAATTGCACTAAAAAATTCCATATTTTTAAGGAATAATCATTTGTTTGTTACTATTTCATAAATAAATCTTAGACATTATTTACGTAAAATTTCCTCCTCTTTCGAATGGCGTTATCAGTTTTTTCGGAAAAAATATATTTTAAAAGCTATTCGTGAAAAACCATAATTTAACACTTCTTTTGTTCCGTAGCGGGACTTTTTAGGAAGCGGATTTTTTGTCATATGTTATTGATACAATTTAGAAGAGAATGGAAAAAAATCCGCCCCGTTACAAAGGATTCCTAAGTGAATTCCTTATTTTACTGGACTAGTAATTACCTTTAGAGTGAGCCATTAATCGTCGTTATCGCTTATTTCCTTTGCGAGCAATCCAACGCCAAAGTTCGCACTGGACGTGCCTGAAATAACCGATAACGCCATTTTTTGAATATTTCGTTAACGGTTGCTCATACGAAAAAGTAGTAAATGGCAGGAATACGGGCAATGAAAATATCTTTCCAAAGAGGTATTGGTCGAAACTCCCTGTCGTTTTATGTCCGCGATACAGCGGGTCAAAGGTCAACAGAGAGGTTTACGAATTCCTAGCTATTTAACAACTTTGGAATATTATAATTATGGGAAATAGTAGCTGAGAATCACTCTTTGTTGCTAAGTTGTTTAAAATATTTTTCAGGTCCTGATGTCTGTGGGCCAGCAAATAGATATCATCCGCGTAGTCGAGATCCTTAAGGCGGTCTAGCAATCCGCATTGTGTGACACCTGTTCTAACATCTAGAGCGCTGACAATGATGTCGTTTATTACTATAAGAAATAGTAATGGGCAAAGTAGCCATCCTTGTCGTGCTCCTGAGCTCACCTCAAAGCTGTCGGATAATTTTCCATTGTGAAGGGCTCTGCATTTGGAATTGTTGTACAGAGCTTTTATTGGGTGCGGTCAAAAAGTCAGCTAAAAGCGCATTCCGTCGTCCCATGAGCAAAAACCACTGTAAGCAAATTGCACTCGCTTGGTTTAATTTGACAGTGACTGCAAATCAGCTGTGCATTTCCGGCATTCAACATCAAGTCCCTGCGCATTTAGCTGACTTTTTGACCGCACCTATTAATTCTATTATTTTGTCCGGCAATCCACGTTGCCGTAGTCCCCGCCATATGAAAATCCTATTAACCGAGTCGAACGCTTTCTCATAGTCTATGAAAGCGAGGTAAAGGGGGATCGGAATTCAGTAGACTGCTCCACTATGATTCTCAAGGTGTTAATATGGTCTATGCAGGAACGGCCCTTTCTGAATCCAGGTTGCTGTCTTCTAAGCGTTCGGTCTTCTGCCTCTCTTATCCTTGATAATAATATGTGGGAGAGATTTTGCCCACAGTAGTAGACAGATGCCTCTCCAACAATTCTGGCGGAATGCCATCTTTTCCAGCTGCTATCGTTGACCATTGCATGAATTGCGGTTACTATTTCTATCGCGGATGGAGTACGAGTAGTGATTCATATTGGATGCGGTCGCGGATTTAAAGGGGGGTCACGGGGGTCATGACCCCCCCCTCAAAAGCGTTCGATGTTTAAAATACAAAATTGACCCAACTAAAAAAACAAAAACAAAAAATAACCAAACCATAAAAACCGACCGAACTTTTTTGCAAATTAAAAAAAAACCTTAAAAAACGATTGATTGATCTATACTCTTTCTATTATGTTTTGATTTGCAAACTCTAGTGCAGTAAGAAAAGGCCAAAAAATGAAGAGATAGGTATAGTCTGGATACAGCAAGATTATGAATTTATCCTGTTTGGGGTATCACCAGAAGTATATTCTTAAGTTTTGGATCTCGAAAAACTTGTGCTACTTTTTTTATAAACAAATAAAGTTTTTACCACGTTTTTCGAGCTTAAAATGTGAATTACTCCGGTCCTATAAGTCGGATCGGGGCAAACTAAATACCAGTCTCTTCGTTGCCATTAAATCCTCATTGGTTTCAAGTCTCTGAAGTACCTACATACATAACCTACAAAACTGAAGAAACGAGAAAAAAACAGTATTTTGTTCATTTTAGTGCCCAAGACAGTCAACTAGACCAATTTGTATCAAACTTTCAAAAAATATACTTTTTTTCACATGTGCCCCGAAAGTCTCTTTTCATGCATGTTCTCTTGACCGAAAATGGCGTTTCCCGACCTCTCCGAGAAAGCGGGCGGTAAAGTATTGAGGCAAGTGGTAAAAATCTTTACCTCCCGCTTCGAGTTACTATGTACTGCCTGCTCCTCATAGTTTTTTAGCTTATGAAAAAAATCCAGAGCTTCTCCGATTGCCAGCCACTCTGTCACTAGGCAACCGAGCCATGTATGTCAGCGGTATAAACGCGACATTTTACTGCGTGTACTCGGTGTTGTTCAAAGTTTTTAACCAATAAATAAATATGGCTCAGGGCACTTGTAAAAAAAAATACGGTTACATATCTCGGACCGTCGGAGGCTTTACGCACTCGTCGGCAAAACCCTCCTTTCGGCCCTTGATATGTAATCTACTATTTTGATCTTATAAAAATACCCTGAAAATTGGTGTCAAAATACTGAACCCGTTGGCCAAAATTGCATTTGTTATCTAAAATTTTAAATGGCCGCCATTTTAGGTCATTAAGTCGAAAATGAAAATTTGTTTTTTCAATATATTAGTCTCGATGCCACCTTTCGAATGCAATTAAAAAAAAGAAATTTAAAGTAATTTTGGTTACTTTTTTTCATTTGTTTATAACTCAAATAATAACAATTGCATTTTTTCGTCCATTTTGAAAATAAATTTAAGTTTTTTTATCAGATCTGGTAGAGAATTCTGGGACCTTTAATTTAAAAAAAAGAATGTTGATTTTGGCAATTATAACAAGAGACTGGTATTTAGTTTGCCCCGATCCGACTTGTACAACCGAAGTAATTCACATTTTAAGCTCGAAAAACGTGGTAAAAAAACCTTATTTGTTTATAAAAAAGTAGCACAAGTTTTTCGAGATCCAAAACTTAGAAATATATAGTACGTATACATGATGAGTTGAACTCAGGTTGAACCCGAGTCCAACTAAATGTAGACGCGAGTTGAGTTGAGTTAGGGTCGACAGAACTTGACTCATCTCTGCTACCGGGGTTGAGTCGAAATTATCCATATAGACGCAAGTTCAGTAGTTGAGTAGTTGAATTTAGTTGACAGCAGCATCTCTGTGTTTTGTTTGTGATTTTTGTCGAATTTTGTCGATTGTCGAAAATTAAACTAAACCTCAACTCAAGTATTCAACTCAGCATGGTTACATAGTAATACTCCTGGTGATACCCCCAACAGGATAAAATCATAATCTTGCTGTTTGCAGACTGTGCAAATTAATATGCTTTTTTTACTGCACTACTCTGAAGTTAGCTGCACTCACAAGAAAGGGCGCGTCTTCATCAAAAACACATTAGGGTACGTTTTCGTAGGGCACACTTGTATTTAATCCACCAGCAAATTCGATTAGTTTTTTTTCGTTTTGTTAATTTTGTTTTTTTAGTAGTAGACATTTTTTTCCGCCCCTTTTAATTCCGTGACCCCCCCCCCCAAAAAAAATTCTAGATCCGCGCCTGATTGGATGTGCATTGTTGCTGCTTTTTCAGGCTCCTGCGAAAAAGAACCATTTAGGGCGGCGGAGAAGTAATCTCTCCATCTTTGGAGCTGCTCCTTGTGTGTGCTCTCCTAGAGTGCTTCCCCGAGAGCTGTTTAGTAATTTGGTACAGCACTGTTGCCTGCGTTTGTCGCGTTTTCCGCTTTTTCTGCGAGCTCGTTTATCACGCTGGACACTCGTTACTTCCCGGTGTACCTAATTGGGAGTATGCCCGCTCCAGCTGATGACGTTTGTTCGGTTAGCTTGTAGGGCCCACTTTTTAGGGCCTTCCTGCGTTCAATTGCTTGCCAGGTTGTGTCCGAAATCCAGAGGTTATTGGTTTCTTTTGACATAACCGATGCTTGTTTCCGCTGCTGCCACTATAGCGCCCTTTGTTGTACTCCACAGCTCTTCAATATTATTTTCGTCAGAAAGGTTTTGCTGGTTTAAGGTTTGTTGCAGATTCTCAGCAAATTCTCGCCTATTAATGCTATCCAGCAGATGGTCTACGTTAAACCGGTTTATCATCCAGCAGTCCATCAGAAAGCAGTGTTCTTATATTCCATGATCCGATTCGTGTCCTGGTACGAAAAGCAAAGGTCTTCGTCGTGTTTTCTATCCCCTTCCGAGGCATTGTTTGCTGGTTCGTAGCAATGGTGTTTTTATGGGAGGGGGTTAGGTGGGTTCTGAAGGTTTATAATTCAGAAACTCGTGCTTTTTAAAAAACTTACATACACACCAGAACTCGCAACGTATCGACAATAGAATTAAGTTAACCAATCTAGTTTCTGCAAAGCTTAGTGCTAACTGAAAGTGGGAGTTTAATTAATGAGTAGGTATACCATTCGACAAAGTTTTTCGCACCTTATCTTTTTTGTTTCAATCTAAAATTTATTTCGAGTTGGAAGTGTTGTTGAAAATCGAACCAAGCGAGAGTTGATGTCGTTGAGGCTCAATGCTTGATAAGGTGGCAAAGTGAAATGGTAAACATTTTTCAAATAAAATAATTTCAACTGTTTCAAATATAATTTCAGTCTACGCCATTTTGTTATTCCAAACATTCAAGTTTACATTCCAGAAAGTTTACATGTATCTAGTTACGGGGACTCCATTGTTAAACTTACCTTACAAGCAAAAGATGCTAAAATAGATTTTTAGTTCTAAAATATATCTCTGTTCTCATACAGCAATTTTCTGAATCACGCATTTAATGTCTGGCAAATGGAGAACTAAAGCTAATTCATTCATTTTCTGAGAAGACAAAGAGACAAA
This sequence comes from Thereva nobilitata, assembly GCA_963855945.1. Classification (NCBI taxonomy): domain Eukaryota; kingdom Metazoa; phylum Arthropoda; class Insecta; order Diptera; family Therevidae; genus Thereva; species Thereva nobilitata. The sequence goes on along the minus strand of OY979695.1, from coordinate 108,137,409 downwards.
TACAATAAAAGAAATACAAAACATGGTCAGGTATTCTTGCCAGAGACATGACACCGCTCAATTTACCTTATGATGGCTTAATCAAGTCCGAGTAAAATCAAACCTGGGTAAAAATCACAAAAAATCGCGTTTAACACAAGATTACTGCGCAAAGGCGTATTAAATAAAGAGCCTAAAAAATCTTATCAACTTTTTTTCTCTCAGCAGGAAAGATAAATAAATAAAACCTTGGCGTGACACCACCAAAAATAAGGGCAGGCTCGTATGTATTTTACAGATTTTATGGGACTTGTCTCAGTAACTAGGGAGTGCCACCTACTCCAAAGGGGACCACCTAGAACGGCCATGGCAGTATATTTTATTTATGTAAATTAAAACTGAGTGAAAGAGAAGTTTTCTGACCCCTCTCCATTTAATCTACAATAATTCTTGTCGTTGCGATTCGGAATTTCGTCACGGATATTCATTTATCAAGTCGCTAAGCCCTGTTCCGCACCACCTTCAGCATTCAACTCTGGGGAGTTTTTAACCAACAGAATCTTGAGCTTGTTCATGATTTATTCAAGTTCTTTAGAAGAAGAACAAAAATCAAGTTTCAAGCCTTTTTTTATCAAATCACAGTCAAAGAAAGTCGGTGTCTTACCAACAGATGATGGGCGATAACCTTCGAGACTGAGACCCGGCTTGATTGGAATAAATTATTTCATTATTTCGTAACTTATCGGTCGCAGCAGCATCTTGGAAGAAAGCGAATGAAAGAATCTCAGCCAGATTTCTTATATGATGAAAATAACACATTTGTGGTCTCGTTTATGTAGTTTAGTAGTCGCGCTCCGCACTGCGGCAATATGGAATCTCCAATTCATGAACCAGCCACATTGTGTCGAAGCCCGCCAAATGGGGTAACTACAAGATACAAATGAGTCGGCAGACGACTCTTAATGTCCTCGTGAGGCAGGTCAGTGACAACCAGTGAAGCGACTTTGAAGCGCGTCAAGACCATTTGAACGAGAATTGAATAAGTCACTCAGTCTCGCTTACTTCCATGTCGATGACCTCATAGACGAGCGAAAGAAAAAAAGTAAGAAACTTTATTAAAGACGCGAGCAAAGATTCAAGAGAAGGGAAATGTCGTTGGTGGCACACATCACTAGCTGGGAATACCACAACAGATCACTGAAGCAGACCAGCCAGCAAGTAACTCGGTGGCACGATGGAGGACGTTTATCTATTTCTTACATATTTCTTGGGTTTTTCTCTTTCTGCTATCAATTTCTCGAGGAAGAATTTTCTCAATTGCTTGAAATGCCTGAAATAGTGGAGCGTAGTTACTATAAGTAAAAGTGACATTTATGGACGCCATAATCATACGGGCGCAACCTTCAGGTAATAAAAACCCCTTAACGGTGAGCATGAAATGTGCACTTATGCGTGTTAAACGCCGAAGGTGCCATTTCGTTGGTGGAACCCTTCTTATAATTAAAAGACAGGTACAAGTGGTGATCAAGTCTTTTAAAACCCACAAAAGATGTGATGCCAGAATGATATTATTCCCGGTATCCGAGTACCGTGTAAATGCATGCCACTCTGGCCCCTGTTCCTAGTTCTTATTCCTCTCAATGGCGACGACCCACGTTCCTTAAGACGATGCTCGAAAGATGTGTAAATGGCATCTTCCCGTGTTAATAAATTTCGTAACCTTATAGCATACCGGAAACTGCTAGTATCAGTGCTGTTGAGTGACAGTTATACGCTGTTACTTCTCGGTATTTGCATAGCATAGATAAATGGTTGAAGGTTACAAACATCTTACCTGGCTGTTACGAGCATGTTATTTTTGGGACTTTGGTGCTTTCGTGTAAGTAGTCAAAGGGTGATTTGGGATTAGAATTCGGTTTATTTCAAATATTATTCCCTTTAATTAAGTTTGGTTTAAAAATAGCTTAAGGGTCTTACATTTTCGAGATGGAGCCGTTCGGTAAATCTCGTTACTTGGAAGTGATTACTAAAAGCACGTCCCAGAATTGGGGAAGGGTCTGTAATTTCTGAATCTATCAAATTCCTTTATTATTTATGAGAGCTGTTGACTAATATTGAAATAGTTTTTAATTTATTAATGCTTGGTGAAAAGTGGAAGGGTTAAAAAAATTCTTTCTCCATTTTCTAATATGGCGCCGGGAAATTAACTAATTCCTGATTGGATGATGTCATATAAAGTCTAAGGAACAAAAATTTGTTAAATAATATATTTATTGGTCCTGAGTTTGAAAATTTGAAGAAAAGTGTGTAAAATCAATGAAGTCGAAACGTTCTTTACTGAAACGTTCGCGAATTGGTATTACATATTTGGCTTTCGCTTCGTTTTGGATTCACTTCAGTTAGTAATTACTTTGGTTCATCATAGTTTTTATTTCCGCGGTACATGTTTAATTTCTTGAAAGAGTTTCGTCATACATGCATACTGCATGTAACTAAGGAAGGGATCCTTGGAACAATGTCGATAGATATATCTATGAAGTTTTTTCTGCCAGTTCATGTGTTTTTAATCAAGTTCACGTAAAATTTATAATTTGAATTTAACCAAAAGAGTTCATGACGGATGAAACTTCTGACTTTTTATGTAGAAAAGCTTATAAAAGAAGTAAGGTTACGTCACCGAATTTGCAATGAAAACAGATTGTTAATTGTCAAAGATTTGATTGACTATGTTTGAAGTGAATAGTAATAGGGTTGAGGATAAACTTACAGATGATCAAACATAGCTTCTATATTGACCCTTCCCGTCACATTGTTTCAGTACACTGTGATATACTTCTGAGACACCAGTCAGAATTTATAATATGTTATGGTAAAGTTATCGTTCTATGATTTTATTACTGCTAATTTCCTGCTTAGTTTAGGCTTAGATCATCACAATGGAATCATGACAAGGTAACATTTCAAGTAGAATATAGTAAAGTAGAGAGCACAAACGAAATAGTTAAAAATGGGTGTGTTGATAGGAGAAAGAAACATTTGGGAGTATGAAACAGCAAGCGTGTCATTGAGATAATTATATAATTCGCTTTGCAGAAGTTGGGCATTGATGAAGAAAATCTAATCTGTAAAAAAGAAATCAAACTGAGTTTTTCCGATTAAAAAACCTACAAGCCATGTAGGTACTATCTATGGATTTATACGTAGATTTCGAAGAGATTTTACGATGCAAATGTCATAAAACCAAAATCATATAGGTAGGTACATATATACTGCTGGGCACCTGGAAGGTAAACCTTTAATTTTTCTGGATCTTCTAAACAAACACGGACGCCTTATGATAAATACGTATTAGTGAAACACATATTAGCGAAACACATGAGTTTACAGCCTTATAGTTTACTCTGAGTAATTTTAAGTGCTAGAAATTTCACAAGTTTATGAAAATATAGGTTTTTGAAGGATATGGATTCATTCACTGTAAATCTGAGTGTTTAAGTTTTGTTAAGTGTTTAAAAAATGTCTACAATGTTAATCAAATGGGTGACGTCAAAATAAAACTTTTAAGTGATTCGAAATAAAACACTTTCAAAAGCTAAGATTTGCAGTGTTCCAACGGGCACTGGGACCTATTTTATTTGGTCTATTGTGCCAACCTTTCAACTTTCCATTGTCCAAATCGAAAAGTTGCAGGAAGATACCCTACAACATTTAGCTAGATACGCTAGATCCAACAGTTAGGGATAGCTCGCATCCTTGGTCGTGAGTAAACGGCTTATCCGAAGGTGGTTTGGTAAAGCCATCAAGGATTTTCTTAGAAAAAATAAAACAATTGGAGAATATTGAACTTCTTATAAAATGCAAGGAATGAAGAGTTGAAATATTTTTACAAATCAAGAAATATATTGCAGAACCAATTGAAGAAGATTATCACTTAATAACAGCGACTTCACTTTTTGATTTATCCCATATATTTCATTAAATATTATTATATCTGTCGAATTCATTGAACAGTTAAAATTATTGGTAGCATATATTCTTCCCCGCTCTACCGTCCAACACCATGCAACATTCCAATGAAATCCGTGAAGTAGTTTTTACGTGAAAAATTAAAAACAATTTATTTCCTAATAAAATTTCAAAAATGTGATAAGTTTGCCCTACTCTAGCCAAGCCGTCGGCAATTCCATTACCAATAGTATACCTACCTTCGTGGTCCGGATCCACATCAGCGTAACATTGTTGTTCTTGTTGAGGATTTCAGAGATAGGTGACAATTCAGGACAGTCTTTGATGAATTCTTGAATGAATTCTGAATTCAGACGGCAAATGAACTTTGTTTTTCTAGAAAATGAATGGCGTTTTTCCTGAGTGGAAACTTCTCGTTTCATTTTCCGCAGGCCAAGAAATGAAATTTCTATTTTCTCGAGCGGAAATTTTGACGTTTATCACTTTTATGCGTTAAAAAAGTTGTTTCGGGAGTGTGATGTGTTCAAACAGTCACTGTTATATCAGTCAGGTCTACCTTGTCTACATAACTCTCCCAGCTAAACGGAATTCAGACTGACTATATGGATTCTCTGCAGAGCGGAATTCCGCACGAACAGCATACTAGGCTTAAGGGATGTCGGTCGAAATCCGGAAAGACAAAATGCCGAAACCCAAAATCCCGAAACCCGAAAGACCAAAAAGACAAAATACCGAAGGACATAATCCCGAAAGGGTAAAACACCGAAAAGACAAGACAAGACAAAAAAGGAGGGTAATGTGTTTAGGTTTCATGTGTGTATGACCTTCTAAACGTCTGAACGGATTTAGATTGCTGGGAATCGTATAATGAGTCTGAGTAACATAGGCTAGGTTAATTTTTAAAAAACAATATGGCGGCCGTCAGGCACAATTTACGTCACAGTCAATTTTTCGTTCTTTTTCTGATTGGGTCAATATGTATAACACTTAACCTCGGGTGACAACCTCTCCTCGGAAAACAACTCTTGTTATGGAATCGAGAAATCAGCCTCGGAACAGTCAGGATTTACGGCAAAGGCCCCAGCAACGTCCCAAGACTAACGATATAAAATTTGCCACAAGGAATGTGAGAACCTTATATAGACCTGGAGCAATGGCAGAAATGATAGATGAGCTTAGACGATATAGAATACTCATCGCAGGACTACAAGAACTAAGATGGACTGGTAAAGGAGTCCTAGAACAAAGAGACGCTACGGTATTCTACAGTGGCAATAATGACTCCAGAAGAAACTTTGGGGTAGGTTTCAGTGTACTTAAACCTCAACTCAACAATGTAATAGACTTCACCCCACTTAACGATCGGATCACGACCCTAAGAATCAAATCCATAACATACATCACGGTGCACGCGCCTACACAAGAAAAACCAGAACAAGAAAAGGATGACTTCTTTGAAACTCTTAGAGTGACCTATGACCAAGTCCCTTCTCACGACATGAAAATCGTATTGGGCGACTTTAACGCGAAAGTGGGTAAGGAGTTGCTCGAAGAATCAAACGATAACGGGAACAGAATGGGCGAATTCGCGATCGCAAGAAGTTTGACAATAGCTAGCACCTGGTTTAACCATAAGAAAAAAACAAAAGGACACGGACATCACCAGATGGCAGGCACCATAACCAAATCTACCATGTTCTAGTTAACACTACACTGCAAACCCCAGAATATTTTTTCCGAGTGAATTTAACACATTACACACTTCATTAGCGTGTAAATTCGGCCAATCGTGTTAAAATAAAGCGTTTTAGGAATAAACCGTGTTAAAATAATGCGGATAAAAAGACATACGTGTAAAAATCACACGCGTTCAGCGTATAATATTTTTTACAGGCTAAAGAAATTGTAACGTTTTATCGTGTTACGTCTTAAACGTGTGAAAATCACACATTTTGTTTCATTTCACACACTTCACTAAACTAACACACATGAGAGGATAAATTAAAGGAAAGTTAGACGGTTGTAATTATTTATTTAAATACTCAATGACCAAAGAGCTGCACGACCTCTCTTTATAGTCAGTCGGTACTGTGACGATTTTTCTAAGTTTACTCTCCGCAAAGCGACGCTGAAAAAGCTTCACTCAAAAGCTTCAAAGCAATACATATTTGGTGTGTTTTAAACAAGCGCTTTATGTGTTAAATTTACACACTTTTCGCGTATTAAAAATAACACATTTTAAACGCGTAAAAAGTGACTACATGATTTTACACGCGAAATGCGTTTTAATATCACCTACTTGGGTTTGCAGTGTAAGCATGGAAGTAGCATACTGGATGTAAGGAGTTTCCGAGGAGCGAACGTAGACACCGATCATTACCTAGTTGATGGGAAAATTAGGGCGAAAAAACTAGCGACAAGACATAGAAGAAACAATGATAGACAAACAAAGTGGAACATAGAAATGAAGAAACAAAACAACAGTATGAAAGAATGTTAACAGGAAAGCTAGAGGAAATAACAAGGAATCTGGAAGTGGAAAATGATCTGAACCTGATGTGGAACTCGATAAAAGAAAAAATCACGGAGACAAACAATAGTGTATTACACACAAAACCAAGAGAGTAGGAGGCACTGAGAGAGATGAGAGACACGAAAAAGTTATTAAGTAAGAAAAAACGCGACCACTTCAGAAATAGAATAAGTGCGATTAAGCAAAGCTACACTAATAAAGACACCAGGAGTTTCTACAAAGAAGTCAACATGATTAAGAAAGGTTATAAACCCACCTGCACCATGGTAAGAAGAGAAGATGGTACTATAGCTAGTAGTATCGAGCACATACTCGAGGTGTGGGAGAAATACTTTAGAGACTTCTTCAGAGACTTCTTCAAAGAAAACATAAACCTAACACAGGGAGAAGCAGACAACCGTAGTACAGATGACCCAGAAAACGATACGCCAGATCCCACAATAGAAGAAGTTGCAAATGCCATAGCGAAACTGAAAAATCATAAGGCTCCAGGTCCAGATGGAATACCCCCGGAAATCTTAAAAAATGGCGGGGAGAAGTTATGCCATGTCTTACATAGCCTCATCGTAAAACTATGGAGAAGCAGCAAGATGCCAGGAGAATGGCTGCAAAAACTACAGACCAATATCTTTGTTGAACACAGCCTACACATATTTTATTTAATAGACTGAAACCACATTTGGAAGATAAAGTAAACTGAGAAAAAAACAAAAATTGTACCAAGTCCGCCAAGGAATTGGAGTAAGTTCAGTTTCACCAAATGAATAATGCTTTATACCAATCTTAAGTATGCTAAAGCAAAAGAATGCGTTTTTTTGAGTCAATTCCGCGTCGGAGTTCCTATTGAAAACTTTACGCAGTTGAATTTATTACTGTTTGTTTGAGGAAAAAGCATTTATGTTTTCAATTAATAAAATGTATTATTCGTTTAAATTTTAGTCTGTAGCTGAAACAATAACTTATGCTTACTAACATCTAGCTAAAAGAAACAACTGGTCATAAAAACTGGACCGTTTTTTTTTATTATCGGGAATGTCCCTGTCGCCGCCTGATAACCTGTAGACGTTTTTTTGGTTGTTTGCTATTTGTAACTACCCCTAATATAATAAACAGTGGCTGTGCGCAACTTTTTTTTTCAAAATGTTAGTTGGTTCCGTGCAAAGATCCCGAAGACAGGTTCGAGTGGAATTTCCAATCAGTGAAGTGAAAAATTAAACAGTGAAACGGATTATTATTGTGAAGTAGGACGACTGATGTGTCTGCTTGTGTGTAGAATTTACATGGAAACTATCGGTGACGGGCCCATTGGGAGCAGGCAGAATTTCTGGAAAGTTTTTTTATTTGTGTAGAAAAATTTTGATGATCGCTGGTGAGAAAACTTGGGATATTTAATTAAATGGAATTTGGAAGGACTTGTCAATTCGTTTAAAGGTAGATATTTTTTTTAATGCGATAAACTTTTAAAATACTATATACAATTATATTTTAAACATAATCGCGAACTTATCGATGACTAATTTGTTATATAGAACTATTTTGTTTTAGATCAAAAAATTACTATAGATCCTATAAAGCTGCTAACTGGACCCTCAATAGCAGCTCTCATTCCCGTAATCGGTTATAAGATGGATTTCATCGCCAAGTGGACAAGGTCAGCTTCGAAAAGTTAATCATATATCCAAATCGTAAGTTATTTTGCACAATATACACATTTTTTGACTTTAAATGAATGTTTTTTTTGAATTTTTGATTTATTTTAAAGGACAATGAAAGCAGAAATGATGAAGGTTCAGATGAAAATTTATCATCAAAGTTGATCTCCTTTCAAGAAAATCAGCACCTTATTTTTTAAAAAAACTTTTTATTTCTGTAAATAGTTTTTTCAAAGAAAGTTTAATATAAAATATAAAAATGAAATAGTAATTTTTTATCTGCTGTTATTTACTTGCATAAAAAAATTATCATTCACATAAATCTATTATTAAAATACTTTTAGTTATTATAGTCATAGAACATTTCGATTTATCGAATCCCGTGCGAAATAGAACCTATCGAGAGATATCATTTGATGGACCACATATTTCATCGACTCAAACATTTTTAACATCCTTTCAAAAATATTTTAATTTGAATGAAATTTTTCCAAAATTAATCGAAATATAAAAATATTACAATCAAATGATCAGCGACGTTTCTTAATCATCTATTGTACTTCATGCAATTCCGAATAACATAACATCAAGGGGGGTATGCTATTTAACGAATTCCGGCGGATTTCTCCCAATTCCTCACGGAATTGACACCATTACGTTGTCAACTACGCCAGGAAGTTGAGTTAACCCCTATGCTGATTTCGCCGTATCCAATTCCGTAGCGGAGTTGGGTTAAGCGAGAATGGTTTGAATGGACATCTCCTTTTTCTCAGTGAGGTGATTACCAAGCAGGATTTAGAACAAATAGATAGACAACAGACCAGATTTTCAAAATGAGACAAATACTTGAAAAATGCTGGGAAGAAAGCATTGATATTCATCTTCTTTTTGTAGACTATAGAAATGCTTACGACCTGCTGAATAAAAGAGAGTTGTGGAAGAAGATGAGTGAAATGGGTTTCCTGAAAAAATTAATAGACCTATGCAGAATGGCGACCAAAGATTGTAAAACACAAATGAGAATACGAGGATGCAACTCGATCAACTTCCTTCATGAATCGGGTCTGCGACAAGGAGATGCGATCTCACCAATACTTTTTAACATTGCTCTGGAAGCAATAATGAGGGAAACACAGCTTAATGGGGCAAATAGCATCTTCACAAGGAACATCCAGATACTATAGCCTTCGCAGATGACATAGTCATAATTGGACGCAAAGCGGAAGATGTAAAGGAAACCTTTTCCAAAATTGTAGAAAGTTCAGCAAAGTTCAATCTACGAGTAAATGACAGAAAAACAAAGTATATGATCGTATGAAAACGAGGACAACGATTAGGGCGAAGTATCAGCCTTGACCCTCCTAGTGTAGAAATTGTAGAAAATTTTATCTATTTAGGGACAATGCTTACTGCAGAAAATAAGATAAAGGACGACATCCATAGACGCATCGTGGCCGCAAATAAAACCTATTTTGCACTGGTCCCGGTCCTCAAAAACAAAGAAATTTAAAGTCAATGCAAAGTCAGTCGAAACGTCAAATTACTCGAAACGTCTTTTATTACCCGATCACCATGAATGAACATTTAATAGTTAAGCCTATTATGACGTTGAACCAAAATGAAAATTCCCTATACAAACTCTCACTGTAAATCCAAGCGCGTTATTTTACACACTTATGTGTGTTATTTGCTTGTAGTCACTTTCTACGCGGTTTTAGGTGAGTAATTTGGGAATTCGTTTTCCCGTGTTAATTTAAACGCTTTGACGCATTATTTAAATACGCTTTTGGTGCATTTTTACTATACTTTTTACGCACCTTAAACGTGTAACCTGAATAATTTTTATATTCCTTCAGTAGAATTAATGATGTTACGACTATGAAATTTAATAAAAAAATTAAACAATTTCAATTAGTTAAAAATATATACAAAACAAAAATATTAATATATGTATTTGTAACTAATTAAGTACGTTCAATTTTTCTAGAAAACTCTACATTTTGAACATTAAGGGTGTTTTTTTAACCTGTTCCACGACAGAACAGAACACCTTCCATACAAAAGTCTTGTCCCCGATGATTATCAAGAACACTATCCAGCACAAAGGGAAATTTTAAATTTCCTTTTTCTCAAATACGTGTTTTAACTTGACAGTTGACAAATAAAGTAAAATGTTTTATTTACTGAATGAAAAACGAGAAAAATTAATGGAGAGGTTTGAAATATAACTAATGAAATGAATTCCAGTTATAAAATAAACACATAATCAGTTATTTTCAAAACTTTCAATTATTTAAAAAAGAATATGATAGTTAATACGTTGATATCAAGTATTAATGAACAAAAAATACAATAATAAAACTGAAATAAAAAATATTAATGTTTTCATTAAAGTGTTAATGTAAATTATACATTATCGTATTATTTTGAAATAAAAAAGTTGTTGAATTTATAGAAAAGCTATAGAAAAAATATATTCATTTTATAATATATTGCTATTGTTATTATTTATATCATTTTGTATTCTCGAATACCTTATTTACATATTATATCATTCATAGTCGATGTAATTCTATATATATTTTCAAACGACGCTATAGCTATATATGATTACATTCATAATGTAATTATCACGTTTGATTGATATATCAGAGTAGGCATAATTACACGCATATGTGTGTAATTTTAAGCGGATCAAATGCTTTGAAAAAATATTACGGATGTTGTGTTTAGAAGTGCTCACAAAATATGCGTAATTATATTTAATTCACTGAAGTGTGTTTTTTTACACACAAAATGTGTATTTTCCATTTATTTTATGAAATTATTCACTTTATGCCTGCTTAATAACGCGCTTGGATTTACAGTGTATGTAATACCACTGCCCCAAAAAGGAGTGTAATGTTTTCGGGGTTCATGTATGTATGTATGTTTGTATGTTTCTTTGTTCTACGATTACTTCTAAACGCCTGAACGGATTTAGATGGATGGGGTATCGCTAGAATTGTTTAATGAGTCTGAGAAACATAGGCAAGATTCATTTTTAAAATAACAATATGGCGGCCGTCATACGCAATTTATGTCACTCTCGATTTTTTTTCTTTGGGCTAGATAGACCTGTTCTACATCTACCCTCTAAAACTTTTCCCAAGGGGCAGGCTTATGTCGCGTTCAGTCGCCTAAGGAAGTTAGAGGGTCTGGCTATTAGCTATTTGGATCCTTGTAAGGTTATTCACGAGCCCAATGAGAGTCAATGAAATTTTCGCTCACGTCTCTATTTACTAATTGATCCATGAACCACTTTTGCCTAATCTATCGGCACGTCTAAAATTAGCTGGAATAAATCAAACTTCGATAACTTTACTTTTCCATTAAAACTGTATCTCAATAGTTGTAAGTCCCATAATAATGAGAAGTAAGTATAAAACCACTTAATAAAAACTACATTGGCTTACGAATTAAATATATAAGATGCTTTCTAACTACTGTAGAAAATATTAACTTTAAATAGTACGTAATTAAAACTGTACCCCAACTGCAAAAATACAGTTTATATATTCATATGATAGTTGCGTGATACTTAATAAAATGACTATTTAAAGTTAATATTTTCTACAGTAGTTAGAAATTATCTTATATATTTAATATTCACACATGGACTATACTAAGAGAACAATGTCTTCTATATCTTGTTTCTGTCTTACATTAGCACTTAAAACTTGTTTTTGATTTTTTAGTTTATTTTTTGTCTCAATGGCGTCCCCATTACTCTGAGACATGCCCTTCTTTGGACTTGGCTTAATCTGAATTTATTATCAAGGCTATTCTGAGCTCCGCTGGAATTGATTCCGCTGGAATTTTCTTACAATCGCATGCTACCAATGTAAGAAAATTCCAGCGGAGTTCAGAATAGGCCTGTACATTATTTTACAAAGCGTCGAACCACACGTTTAAGTTCTATAAAACTCAGTTCAAGGAGATCTAGAGAAAGAGTGGTGCGCTTCATGTCAAAAATACCAGTCATAACGTAATGAATGGACTTAAAAGATAGGTTAACCCTCCACCATACTCTGGTGGGCCCACATGACAAGGACTTTCGTCCGTCCGTAGGCTTTCTGTGCAGGTTCTATACTGACTGATAAGTTTGAATGAAATGGCCGACGGAATGTCTTTCGATAGAACGTCTCTAAGAACTTTTTTCAAGCGACTTTTCTTTGTTGCACAGATAAAATTCTATAGATTTCTATAGACAGAAGTCTCTGCAACCAAGTCTCTATCGTGTGGACCCACTATAAGACTCATACAATGATTTTGAAGCAACGGTTTCTTGTTTTTGTAAATGTTTTCGTTGAGGAAGACGTTGAGAGTCAGCCAAAACAAGGCAAATTAACAGCGCACTTTTCGTTTCTCTTTTCACGCTTCATACCATTCATATGCCTCAAACTCAACTAATTTTTCCAGGATAAAAATCGGGTAGTACTTATAACACACTGAGGAACAGATGGCGTTCAAATGCCACGTGGCAGCTCGGTACAGCGTGACCAGCCTACAGAAATAAAGTTTAAAATTTTATTTTGGGCGCGTCTTTCAAATGATTAATTCCAGGTACATTTTGCATAGTATAAGGGTAGTCAATTTAATTAAAAAATTCTTATTTTCTTAAAATGCCTTACAACTGGTAGAAGCGCGGAGGATTTCCCTGATTTACAACCTGAACCAAACGAATATCGCCGATCCATACCTTATACGTTCAATTCCCAGCATAATAAACCCCAAGAAAATAGACACACTTGAGAAAGAAACTTTGAAAAAAACCTAATAAAAATCCATCAATTTCTAATTAAATTTAGCAAAAAAATTCACGAAAACTTTTACGACATTCGAAGATCCACTTGGAATCTATTAAATCCCCATAAAATGAACAGATAAATCCATGCCCCGCCACGAGAGGCTCACTTGACATTCTTCAGGTGCCTTCCGGGGAAGTCGATTATAAAGCTGAGACTTCGATAGTTAAACATCAAGCGAAAAACTCGAAATAAATAAAAACAAAAACAGAATCACAGTTAGTCAAGCCGGCACTAGGCAAAAGACGTCCATAAATAATGCAGTTCGCTTCTCCTTGTTTGACTATTTATTACATGGCAATTAAGTGCCCGAATAAATATAAAAACGCACTCAATAAAGGCATTTTTATTGCTCTACAATGGGGCGCCATTAAAACGTGCTCATCTCTAGCCTGTCAACAAAGAAAACGAAACAAAAAAAACAAAAATCCACCACCAAAAAGGCAGGAAATTTCGGTTCCTTTTTGTAAACGCCAGAAAAAGCGAGAAAATCCCACCAACGATAAGTTTTTTCCTGAATGAATGAATGAAAATGGGCGACAAGAACAGATTTCGGTATTTTTAATGGCATTTAATGGCGTGTAACATAAATTTCGTGTTGAAGAATTTCTTGAGCTGTTATAATTATTGTTTTTGACTTTTTATAGCAACGGAAAACAATCATCGTTTTACAGCGGCGGAGCTGTTACTTTTACGAGTTTATAAGCACTCTTAATATATTCCAAGGTTTGTGGATGTAATACATGTTCTAAAAAAACTTTTTACGAGCCACCTGTTGGGGAGTAGGGAAAACTCTTACTAGGTATATCATTGCCAGAAAATTATTTTTTTCGGGATTTATGGTGTAATTTATTTATGCAAATTGGATAGACGATATAATTTCTGTAAATGTTTTTGTTGCAGTTAATTTTGTGATGTTTTATAAGATAAAAATAATGTTATTAAATAACTAAAAAAATTATTTTCACCACAGTGCTATCTAACTGTGAATTATATAATCAAAACTAAATTCTAATAAGAACTGGAGCTAGACTAGATGTTATTAGTATATTTTATTTTTTCTAAGAGATGTCACTACAAAAAGGGTTTAAGGGTCGGTTATTTGAAAAAAATAAAAAATAATTTTCAGAATGAAGAAAATTGCAGTTTCCAGGGTAAAATGAACTGAATTCGTTTGAAAACTTGAAAGATACTTTTGGGAAGTAAAGATTTTACGAAATAAAATTGCATTTACCGGCAACAAACGTGAGTTTGAGATTTTTCTGTGAATAATTCGGTAGGTTTATTAGAAAATAATGAACAGAAATACTTCGCATACTCAGGAGATGGAAATAATATTAAAATAACTGATATTATCGTAAATGCAAGCAATGCTCTATATTTCGGTAAAATTAACTTAGAAATATATAGAGTGAATGAAATTGGTGACGAAATTGTTATATTTCTATTTACTGTAGACTATGGCATATGCGAATACTTGCTAAAAACTTAACTAAATTATTGGAAAGGTCGGTATTGCAGTGCAATTAAGTCTTCTTACGAGGATGATAAAGTTGACAGTTACATGCTAAATTTTGAATGAAAATGAAAAATATTCGGAATTTTTCGCTTTGGAAAACAAAATATTAAAAATAGAAGAAAAGGATAACCAAAAATATGTATGTACGTTAGGAAACTATACATATAAAAAAGTCAATGATCAACGGAAGGGATCAAATCTAAAATAACCATATGTAAAAGTAAGGATGGGGACATCCTGAATACCAAAGAACTAGTTCCTAACTATATGGTGTAAACAATTCAAAGAATTCTTATCCCAGGTATAGCAGCAAAGCCTAGCAGAAAACGTGGAGCTAGGCGAAGAACTAGAGGGAGACATGCTTACATTAGAACCCTGTGAAAAATTAAAATACAACAAATCTCCGGGGGAAGATAACATTGTAGCATACCTATTAAAACAGGAAAGTGAAAACGTAATAGAAACGCATCTATGATAACATAAAGCTAATTTATACCCAGATGCAAATATCATTGGAATAGACCGAGAGCATGTTCTGTCCTTTACATAAAAAAGGAGACCAGCTAAACTGCCATAAGGTAACATAGCATATAAAGTATTGTCAAATATTTTATACGTTAAATTGCTGCCTTATGCGGATGCAGCACTAGGAAATTATTAAAGCGGCTTTCTCCCAGCAGATTTACTACAAACTAAAGTGTCACTCTTCTACTATTTGGTAGTAACAACAACAACTACTCACCTCAAAATCATCGCAATCAGAAACGTCCAACACGATGCCATAAACCGTAGAGGGTTTAACGTAGGACAGCATTAAAACTCTAGAATTTGCCGGGAAACTGAAGCAAACGTTAAACCATTAAAGCGTTTCTGACAAAACAAATATTGAAGAGCTATGGAGTATATTGAAGGCAGAAAGAAACCGGCCACACTGGACCTCGGACACGGCCTGGCAAAAAATAGAACGCAAGAAATAACGTGAACCCTACATGTAGCATCCTGCAGCCCTCACCAAATTTTACCGATATTACCAGTCACTATGCTTCAAAGAAATTAGGAACCTCCTGCCTACACGGCAACTTTTTTCTGACAACACAAGACTAGCTAAAGGCCACTATACACGGTCAAATTGGATGTACGTCCATGATTTTCATCAAACCTATGCGCGTATCAAGTTTTGATCGGCCGACCGGCTCACAATCGATAGTTTTGGTTGTACATCCACACTTCGATGTATGTACATCCAATTTGATCAATTTGGGGCCTTTACTCGGCTCACCCCCACACAGTGCAACCCTCCTCTTCGCGCATATTACAGTTTAGAAGTTCGTTTATAAATATAACAACTTGCTTGTGGAATTGTCCTACACGGTCGGTGTTTCCGAACTCATATAACATCTCAGAGTTCAACCGCAAGGTTCGTCGACATCTACTCATGCACCCTCCAGACCCAGGACCAATCCTTTCTCTACTATCCTTCAGATCGAGCTTACTACTAAACATTGCACATTGACTTGAACGACATGGCGGATGTACTTTTTCGTGCCTCCAGGAATAAAAATAGTATTTTTTGTAAATTACCCTGAAATTGTTGTTTTATTGCACAAAAACAAACTTATTTGCTGAAAATTAAAAGAAAAAATGATTAAGAGTAAATACGCTAAAAATGGCTAAAAATTGTCAACTTTGAATGGCGATATCTCGGTCATCGTTAGTCGTACGGAGATTTAAAAAAAACAGTTACTTCGTTTTTTAAGACCTTCCTTTTCTCTAAATATTTATACATATAATGCAATGCCCCAAAAAAGTTATAACCAAATTAATAAAAAAAAAATAAAAAAACGTTCTAGTTTTGTTTCATGATTATTATTTTTAGAGTTCCTTTGGTAAAAATTTTTTTAGAAAACCTATTTCGATGGGAAATTTGCTTGTAAAAATCTCGAATTTTGCTTTGTTTTCGGGTTATTTTGAAAAACTGAAGAAGGTACCTACTTTCGATCGGCGCCCAAAAACGTACCCCTCCAAAACGGGGTACTTTGTGATTTGATCATATTTAGATGCCAAACTTACATAATAAACCATAAAAACCCTTGATCGCAAACGTTCCTTACTCAAAGGCATTTTGAATAGCTTAGGGCGGAAACAGTTGCCCTCAAACGGGCGAGGGGTCTCAGCTCCATTGTAGTGTATGTAAGAGCTCACTATGAAAACCACTGTAATCACTGTAAACTCAAGTGTTTAGCTGCTAAACACTTAAAGCGTTTAAATCGTTGTAGACGAAATTTAAACACTTAGCGGCGTTTAATGAGTAAACATTTAAGTGTTTAATTAGCAAACGTTTGTAGCGTGTTTTTGGTTATGAATAATACAAATTATGTTGATAGAACTTATTAATCAATACTATATTAAAGCATAATACTATCATTGCAAAAAGTGAAAAATAAAACAGAAAAAAAACAAAAAAAAACAAAAAAAAAATCCAACCCAAGTGCCGTTTTTCCAAGCGGTCCCCCGACTAAGTACAAACCACTTCCAATATTGCTTGACTTCCGTGATAGAACGAGATGCGCTTTACTGAATATGCTAAATGGTACGCTTGGCGGGAGTTAGCATAATTGCGGGAAGTATGGGTCGCTCATATTTTTTCGTCTTATCACTGCAAATCTCAGCTTTTGAAAGTGTTTTATTTCAAAACGGTTAAAACGTTTTATTTTGACGTCACCCATTTGATTAACATTGTAGACATTTTTTAAACGTTTTGAAATAAAACACTTCTAAAACCTCAGATTTGCAGTGATACTGATAATTTTAAATTCGTAATATTTAAGCATCTTTACGGTTTTATTTTCATATTAACAAAATAACTGTCAACAAAGGCGTAAAAAATTCAGGATAAACTAAGTTAAATAAATGAAAACAACAAATGAAGTAAGAAAAGGCCAAAAAATGAAGAATATGTATATTCTAAAATAATTTTGGATGTAATTTTGGTTACTTTTTTTACTTCTGTTTATTACTCAAATAACAACAATTGCTTTCTTTTGGCCCTTTTGAAAAAACAATTTAAAAGTTTTTTATCAGATCTCGTAGAGAATTTTGGAAGAAGAAAAGAAAAAAGAAAGACGTGAACTCGAGATATTTAACTTTTTGTATTTTGGCCAATTGTTAATTAACAAATACATATTTTGAGCTATAATTTGGACTGTATCACTTTGAAACCTATACTATTCATTTTTTAAGTTTTATAGAAACTTATTTTCAAGCATTATAGTGTAAGTATTATTAATTGAGTGATTTTTTTTGTTTTTTTTCATAATAACTTCCCTGTTTCTTTAAATTCTAGTTTTTTTGTGTGATAATAAAAATTACCCGATAAAATTGAATGATTTTATTTTTTTTTATTTCTGAAAATAGTACCTCTAAAATGGATCACCCAGGATTTCATTAGAGACACTTCCCACCCCTAAACAATTTACCGTGTAAAAATAAAACGCTAGAGCGTTTAGTTCCCCATAAGTGTTTTATCATAACTAAGTGTTTACCTTCCCAAGTGTTTAATTGGCGAATAAGTGTTTTACTTTTAGACACTTGCGCTTAGCTTAGAATTTTTTGGTAAACACCTTACGCGTTTAATTTCTGTTAAATGCTTTAGGTGTTTAAGAATCAAACACTTTAGCGTTTAGATTTTGTGAATTTAACGCTTCTTCTGTTTTAAAAGTAAACATTAAATACTTTATCGTTTAAAAATAAAACACTAGAGCGTTTTATTTCTCAACACCTGCTAAACACTTGGATTTGCAGTGATACTATACAAGTAGATTTCAATTGTGACTGTTATAGTAAAGAGTTATAGGCTACTAAATTAGAAGTGGAATTCATAAGGAGGTAGTTATGTAAGTTAGATTTTATAAGCGAAGTAGGATAATTTAGGGGTATACTAAAGCTGTAAGGATTTTGTAAATAATCATTAAATTCCCAGTACTCAGTCCGAGTGAACGTGGCATTCATTTGCGCAACGGGAATACAAGTTGACTTTAATATTAATAAATATTTAAAATTAATTAACATTCCATTTATTTCACATCCTACACTAAAGGAGGCGGCAATACACGCAACGCTGGTCACTAGTCTGGAAAAACCCTTAGCACCCAATAGATCCTCACATTACACCATCCACGATCTCCTAGGGCCGGTTTTACATGACCGGACACCAAACAGACAAAACGAACGAACAAACTGGGGTTTATGGGGAAGAGGGAGAGAGGACGATGGAAAACCGGCTCCTCTCTCACCCTCTTTCCCATTAACACCAGTTTGTTCGTTCGTTTTGTCTGTTCGGTGTCCGGTCGTGTAAAACCGGCCTAGTTGTTGTGGCCTCTGCTAATAACATGGGTGGACCCAGAAACACATCTTGAGGGGGGATTAAGTTTTACTCAAAGTCTTTTATTTATGTGAGTCTAAGCCTAGGTATAAAGTGTTTCCACGACACTTCGTCAAAAAAGTATCCAAATGAGAAAAAAATAGTATCCAAAAAGTATCTTACTAGAAATTTCAAAAAATATACTAGTATGTATTAAAAACTTCGATAATTATAATGATGCAATCCAATTTACGTCCAAATTTTGTTGTAGAGTTAAACGCCTCCATTCGGTGTTTATAGACTCAACGTCTCAAAAAGATTGGAAAAATTTTCCGTTAGTATTAGTAAGGATTCCTTCGATCCCAATATGTATTTGGGATTCAAAACTGAAAATTATATAATTTCCAAAATAGAACCGTTTTATTTTTACACGGTAAATTGTTTAGGGGTGGGAAGTGTCTCTAATGAAATCCTGGGTGATCCATTTTAGAGGTACTATTTTCAGAAATAAAAAAAATAAAATCATTCAATTTTATCGGGTAATTTTTATTATTATATAATTTCCAAAATAGAACCCCTTTTGTATTTGCAATGCGAGGTCTACATGAAAGTTTTTTATATTTTCTTTAAATTTTACAGCTTTATATTTTCTTAATTTTGTTAACCAATTTTGTACTTTAGCACCAATGTAAATTTCATGAACAGGCAGACAATTGAATCCTTTTTCTTCTGGATTAATATCACCTAAATTATCAACTGATAATAATTTATCTAAGCAAATAAAGTTACTTAATATTAATTTGTAATAATGGTTCATGTATTCATATAGACAGTGCAGCCGAACTTTCTCTTGAAATTCCTTATTCATTATAATTATTTTGTTCAAAATGTATAAAAGAAAGTAGAAATATAGTTTGGTTTTTGGGTTATCTAAATCTTGAGCTATTTCTTTTGCGTTTGCGGACAGGTCATCAATGGTGCAAGAAATGAAATACAATTTTAAAGCATCCCATTGCTCTAGAAGTCTATTTACAACAGCCTCAAGAGAAAGCCGCGTTTGTGACTGCCATTACATCTTGTGAGGCTTAACATCAAAATATGTGTTTGATAATGGTTTTCGGTGGTAAATATAATTTTAAAAATAAATAAAATATGTTTTTGGCGAATAAATAAATTAGGATAAATTTTTACTACTCAAAAAGTATCCTTTTAATAAAAAAAGTATCCTCGTATCCAAAAATTTAAAATGTATCCAAAAGATGCAATTGTATCCAAAATGGAAACACTGGGTATAACCCTTTATATTACCAGTACGTCATGTTGTTCACATCATAGCACAATGTCTAGTAGTAAACTCGAAAGCTTGAAAATAGAAAAAAGATATTAAAGGGTAAGAGTAGTCTGAAGGAAGCATGAGGCGGAGGCGGTGAGCTTCGCGTTTGAACTCTTGGATGTTGTATGAGTTCATTTTTTGTAAGCAGCCGGGGGTAGCGGGTGACAGTTGGAGTGTCATGCCTCCTGAAACAAGTGAATCGCGCTAACCAGCCAACAAAGGCTGTGAAGCAGGCAGTACCAGACTACTATTTATTTTGCTCGATATCTTTAACAAATATCAGAAAATTTGCAAATTGTGATATGGTACAGGGGCGGCGGAACGGGTGGGGATGGAAGGAAAAGTGCACACGCACTTTCGCTTTGGGTGGGGAAATCCACACCCCAAATATTTCATGTTCACCTAATAACCCAGAACGTTATAGGCTCGTCTCGGTCGAGACGAATGAACGTGGTCAAAGGGCCGCACACAAGCAAGGCTTTTCATAGGAAAACTAATTACATTATATTAGGGCTCTTAAGAGCTTAGCCTAAGCTTTTTAAATCCCAGCCGACTAGCATTTAAAAAGGAGATAGCCTCAGGGACATTCCGAAAGAGGGATTTCCCCGTAGGTTCCTTATGAGGACACGATGTAGCAAATGAGGGGCATGCGAAAAGAGGGCTTTCCCCTTGGTTTCCTCATGAACACCACACAGAATAAAGAATCAGCATTACTGAAGTGAGGTATGCCTTATCAGTTTCTTATAAGATTTCTTTGAGGTAAACCGCAGCATTGGACGTGATTATTACTCAGTGGGGGACCGCATTGGCAAAGCGACACTCGCATTTAAAAATATAAAGCTCTCGACACCGACGCAGTTATTACTCACATATCCACGCCAGAATTCTCAAATCTTTCGGCCTCTTTTTTTCACTAGGGATCGGGTAGCAATGATTTTTGCTGAAAGAGGTCAAATAGGGCATTGCTTATGAAGAGGCGCGAATGAGGCAAGGCTATAGACGCCCTGTTCTTGTAAAGCAATCCGCACGGGGTCCACATGAGGCAGTGGGGCTAGTCTCATAGGGGCCCCATCTGCACCCCCGCCCCCCACCAAAAATTCTAGTCGGCCTTTAACCCATAACCAAAGAATTAATCCATATAACTCAACAGACAGGTGGTATATAAATAGACCGACCATAATGATTATGTTCCGCCGCCCTTGATATGGTATGGTATTCTACGTGTTCAAACGCAACTTTTGACCATTACGGCTTTTTTTATCTTAAGTTTTGGTTGTTTGCAAAAAATCGATGATTTCGAGATTTCAAAAAATTATGGGGAATCGTGAGACACTTTAAACGGACCGAAAACGGAGACATCTAACGGCCGCATCCGATGCGTACAATGCGGAGGGAAAGATAGCATTGTGATGTCATGAACAAGGGCCTTTTGAATGACTTCAAGGGACAAACGCGATGTATGACTGTCCACCAGCAAAAGTGTGGGTGAGCCGGCACGAGCGCCTGAGAACTTAATGAAGTGATCCATATACTGCACAAATACCTCGGCTCTCATCCATCCACTGCCATTAGCCACGTCTTCTGCGCCATGAGTGGCATGGGTTATACATATATGTTGCTTTCAAGTTTTTGCGCGGAAAAATAAAAAAACGGTGGAATCGAAAAACCACTTGCACTAACTGCCAACGCCATCGACACATTTGTTACTCTCTCGGCTGATGTAGGCGTGCCTATTCGTTTTTTGCCTTTTTGAGCAATAACTTTTACGACTTTGTTGGGAACAGTGGGCAACCCCGTCTCATCCATATTCCAAATTCGATGGACCTCTAAATCTCACGTGGGGGAGGGGGAGGGTCTCCGCAAATCTCACGTAATTTTTTTTCCGCAAGAAACAGTGTAAAATCGCGAGAAAACTGGGTTAAATTAATAGTACAGGTAAATTAAGCCGAAAAAAGCGATATAGCGGAAATAGTTAGGTACAGGCTGAAAATTGGCAGAGAGCTTCTTTTTAGGCTTCTTAATAAGGGTTTATAAAGTCTACCGATTTTCTACTCCGAGAAGCCCATTTTTTACGGGGTTTTAGCCCTCAAAATGGTTTTTTTCGATTTTTCTGTAATTTTTTTGCAATATTTCTTAATATCTTTTTGTTTTTTTCAATTGTAAGTACAATATCTGTAAATGAGAAAATCTTTAAAATCGTCTTTTCGGACCCGCACTTAGATTTCATTCACGAAAATCTTGGTGCAGTATCAGATGAACATGATGAAAGGTTTTATCAAAACATATTGCAAATAGAGAAGGAATAATGAATCAAAAGTATACGTGTACTATTACTATATTTCGACTCAATAGCAATTGGGTATAAAAATTTTGCACTGCCGTTTACACTGTATTTGTTCACTGTTTCAAATACCATCCAACTGTAACATCCAAAAAAAAGTAAAGAAAATAATTTAAATATCTGGGAATGAAGACGTGATGAAAAATTATTATCTTTTTATACAATGGTCTGGGAAAAACTGCGAAAGTAATGTATGCATTGACTTATACCACCTTTTGGGGGCAGATTGCGACCCTACGAGGAACTAGTGTGAGGGTCTAAGCTTAAACAAAACAAAAAGGCCTAGAAGCCCAATTGAAAAACCTGGAACCTAATGCGCTCCTAAGAATCTCAAGTGCATAATGTACCCAATCCTACTGCAATCATAGAGATTATATTAAGAATCGGCTCTTTTCACATCAGTCAGAACACATGCTATCTGCGGTGCATTGTCGCTACAAAAAGCAGACATTTGCACCAGGCGACATAATTAGTTATCTAAGCACCTTACAGGACTCGAATTTTGAATCGACGACCATCTGCTCTGACATACCTACTAGAGGCCAAGATAGATTTTGAAAACCTTTTGTTATCATTATCGAGAGTTGTGAAGAATGGAAGTCTAACAGATCCACACTTCTTGAATCTGTATCCTGATGTACAGGCGGCTCAAACGTCAATTTGAGAAGCTGGCTGTGACTTCAGACTCCGCTTTTCTAAGGCGATACGAAAGTAGGAAGCAAACGGTAGCTAGTAGCGATGCCTGATAAATCTTCGAAAAGAAATTATTTTCAGCCAACCAACTTCATTTATTAACTTAATTTGACATTTTGATGCGAACAATAAATTGTTTCAAGAATATTTAAAGAGTTTTTAGAATATTTTAAAACAAACAAATAAAAGCAGCGCATGCGGCAATGGCTTTATTCACGGACTGAAATCCAATAACAGGCGGACAAATTTATTTCGAATTCGCATTGGTGGAAGATACCATTTTCTTATTTCCGAATTTCATGACTTTCGAATCGGATTCCAGGATAACCCCCCTGGGTCTTTCAGTCACAGGTTTTTTACCTAACGATGACATATATAGAAGAATGCTCCGAAGTTTGTATATCTCCAGAGTCATAAATGGCTCTACCATTACTATTCAAACAGTCAAGCCGTTACTCTCTAAAAACGAATCAGTGGATGCCAAAGCCAACCTTCGTATGTCAATATATTGTAAAATTCTAAATTTTTTTTATATTCCATATGCTTGCTCTACAAATACACGAGTTTTTTGTTCTCTTGTTAAGAAATCATTATCCCTGTAAGGCACCCTGAGGGTGGTTTCCAAAAGGTAGGCAGAATCACCTTCTAAATGGTAATCCACAGGTATTGTAGTTTACATTGGGTGCATGCCGAGATGGTGCTGTTATGATTTTGTGGTATTGTTCTTCAACACAAATTATGATTTCTAAATGCAATCAAGCACAGATTAGGGTATTTAGACTAAAAATACGCATAAAAGTGTAAATCCTACAAATTTTTTAAAATTTTAAAAATCTCACGTGTGATTGAGGGGGGGGGGGGGTCGAGCCAAATCTCACGACATCTCACCAAGGGGGGAGGGGGGTCGAAAAATCGCCAAAATCACCTCACGTAATTTATGGATGTCCCCTAAGATTTAAGCAGTGTGCCCAACTCAGGGGGTTTCCCCTAAATTTAGGGGGAAAAACGAATTTGGGGGATTTTTTAGGGGTAAAAATGTTTAGGGGGTTTTTTAGGGGGATTTATGTAATATTTTAAAATATAATGTAATGACATTTTTTTTAATTTTATTAAAAC
This sequence comes from Thereva nobilitata, assembly GCA_963855945.1. NCBI lineage: Eukaryota > Metazoa > Arthropoda > Insecta > Diptera > Therevidae > Thereva > Thereva nobilitata. The sequence goes on along the minus strand of OY979695.1, from coordinate 108,113,070 downwards.
GCTGAAGTTGACTTGACTTGACTTGAAATAATTTCATAACTGCAAGTAAATATCATGAAAAATATTATTCCATTCCATCGAATTACGCTACAGCCTTGGCCTATTACGCTATAGCCTTGGGTATTTTTCCAAGTTTGACGGCTCCAGCTCCGGATGTTGAGCATTGCCTCTGCGTCAGTCCTCACAGAGTCTATCTATCTCCTCCTGGGTCTGCCTACTGGAGTATTTTCCGAATATTATGCACCTGAGAACTTTTCCCTCAAACCTATTGACACGTTCCTCTATGTTCTGCGTCATAGTCCAAAGCTTGCTACTATAGCACAGTACTGGTCGTACATATTACTGTTTTGTAGAGTGAAAGTTTCGTTTTTCTGTGCACAAATCTTGAGGGCAGTATTTGTTTTTAGGCATAAAAGGCAGTAGTATTCGTCTGTCTAGTTATCTCTCCCTTTTCCTCGTTTCCTTTTGTAATTGTAGACCCAAAGGTAGGCTGTGTTATCGACTACTTTTAGGTTGTGTTCGTCCCATTCTAAGTCTACGATTTCTGGACTATTGCATCACCTTTGTTTTATCCTCGTTGATGTTCAGGCCTATATGTCCTGTGCCGCCTCTTTGAATTCGACATAAACTTCTTTTGCTGCCGAAAAGGCCCTTCCCACGATGCTCACGTCAACCGCATATCCAAGTAATTGTACAGACTGTGTTGCTATCGATGCACTTCTCTGGGGTGACGTTTTTCTTATCACCCATTCTAGGGCCACGTTGAAAAGCATTGCGCCAGTCCTTCCCCTTGGCTAAGACCTTGTCCGACTTCGAACCCTTCTGTTACTGCATTTTGGATCCTTACTTTCGCCAATGAGGTATTGCTATATGCAATATTATTATTTAGATAAAAATGTAAGATCCACTGGGTCAGCAATGCCGAATTTTGCATACTGCATACTTACTATAATTTGATAGAAAGAAAATATTTACAATTATATTCTTACTATTCTACAAAATGTCATAATGTTAAGTTTAGGTCTGATTTTAGGGGGTTTTTGACTCACTTTTAGGGGGAAACTTTTTCGGTGTTGGCCACACTGGATTTAAGTAAGCTTAGGTGAATGGTGCAAGTTTCTTTGAGTTTGGTGTTTTCCCTAACTCCAGTTCGTGGAAGCTCGTGGGCTCATGGATTTCTCACGAGGCAGTGTGACTCCCGCTGTACTCCGCCTCCTCAATCCCTTCCGCTGCTCTTGCCCTGATGTTTCTTTTAGTATTAGACCAGAAAGCCTTGAGGAAGTTTAAAAAAATTATAAAATAAGCATAGTATCTAAGTTAGAAGAATTACGGTTAGGATAATAATCACTTATTTATAAAAACTAGCGTCGCCTGCTGTCGATATCCGACCAAACTTATTCTAAGAAAGAATAAAACAAAACCAAAGTCATTTTTAATATTATATCAAACTCGAATGCACCGATCCACCGATTTTTGATGTTAGTTCGCCTAAATAAAAAAAAATTAATTGCATTCCACCTATCGTTGTGAACGATATTGAATATCCTGTCGCGGCAGGAAAGTTAATAAGATTTTATTTTGCCTTTGAAATTTTATGAATTTTATGTTACTTATATGAACAGTGTAACAAACAAAAAGTATGTATTCTCTTCAAATATGTATTCTCCTGTTCGTTTAATTTGATGGATAGCGCGTGCACAGTGTATCAGTGCATATGTATGTGAATAAAAAAATGTTCAGTATAGGTAAAACTTTACCTGTCTTTCATAGCTGAATAAAATATATATTCTGACCATCTATGAAAAAATACCTTTCGTTTGATATATGTTTCATTAAGGTACCTGCACGGGAAATAGGTTAAGAAGGGATCACAATTTTCGGCTTTGCCTATTAATATACTAACTTGTATATGTACATATATATCCGCGACTTCGTCCCCGTGAAACTTGGGAAATAAAAGTTGGTTGATAGGTGTTAAGAGTTCTTTATTTTTAAAATCAAATACTGTTCAACTAACGGAATAATTTAATTAAAAAAACATAGGATAAATTGGCTGGTTAATAATTTATTTACCTTAATTATTGAATACTTATTAAAAACAATCAAAGCTAAATAATACTTCATTTAAACAACGTCCTTTGTTTAATTTTCTTGCTGAGGAATGGCCAAGTAGTCAAAAAAACTGACTCTTGAGCATGCTACATTAAACTGAATCATGAGAAAAACAGTCACTTCTGAAATCCACGCTGAACGTTTTGAAAACTCTTCTGATTTTAAGTCATGTTGAAGAAGAACACGCATTTTAATTCCTAAAGATAGCACGTTTACATTTGGCCTGCTTAGTTAGATAAATCATAATAGGTCAGAATAATTACCTTTAAGCATTTAGTTGATTTTGGAGCAGGATAGTTACTAAATTTCATAAATGCCTTTCAAACAAAAAGAGCGGTTCCTCTTCGATCATCTAAGTTAAAAAGCATTGGGCGCGTCGGTATGGATGCTTAAAGAGCCCGACCCTTGGTATCCCTTGAAACAGTCAATTATTATTAATATTCTACTAAATGTTTGTCCATACTCTGCAAATTCGCAATTGACGAGACGAATTTTAGTAAGTTAATATTTATTTAGTTTTTAATCTTTGTGATTCGCATGAATGCAGTTACAGTAAACAAATTTGAAAAAAGAGACCCATATCTGACAAAATGCATATTGAAAGGCATTTCCGTTCGAGTAATCAAGGTTTTAAGTGCTTTTTGAAATTATTGATCAGCCTCCTAAAAACACCAAATAAAAATTAATAATGCTCGAAACCATTTAATGATTGAAGATGCAAAACGAGCTGGAAAGGAAAAGAAAGGAGAATTAATTAAAATCGAATTATATTTTTTTGGAAAATCATGAATCCATTATCCGATCTTACTCCTCTCTTTGGCCGAACTCAATTACGTGCTTATAATCACAACATAAAACAATCCAGAGACCGAAAATGGGGCAGAGCCATGAAGGCCCAGGCCCCATACGGTTCCATCTTACACTTATGAGAATTTATAGAGGAGGTAAATCTTGATATTCGCATGAGAATTTCGGGGAGAAATTATATTTTTTTCGTAAACCAGGCCAGAAGGAACACGTAACTTGCGAACGCCCACACGAACAAACAAGGTCCTTACATAAGTACACAACCACTCAGAAGCACACGCCCCACCCGGGGCTCCCGATCTGATACCTTAAGGAAACGTTAACAAAACGTACCCCAAGAAGTCAGGGGACCCAAATTTATCTGTTAAATATTCAAAAGGATTACTTCCCTGGCACATAACAATAAAAGTGAAAAATTCTCTTAGGCCCTGCCTTTGAATATACGAGATTGCCTTGGGGGTGGCGCATGGATGGGGAAAAATTAAACGCGTAATAAATTTATGAAATTAATCAGAGCCCGCACCTTGGCTCCGCTCGGCGGTAATGGCGTTCCGACAAACTTTTTAGAATATGGGAAATCTCCTGAGTATTCCCGGAATCCTTCGAAAACCGAGCTTTTGGTAAACAGTTTGATGTGCGGGCAATTATCGAGAAAATATGTGTGTGCACAGGACCTCATGGTCCTTATACATATAGGACGTTGCGGATGTTGAGCTTGGTTATGGTGGGTAGGACGTGTCCGTGTTTGCTTCTGGCTTCCCACCGAAATACGAAAGCAATTTAGAAAATGGCATCATTAAAGGATTTAGACCGAGGAAAGCCTTTGAAATATGAAACTGCAAATCTGGTTTAATTCTAGGTGGCTTAACGACTCTAGACAAGTGCCACACTGCCACTGGCAGACATAGTCATACGTAGAAAATGTACGGTTTACATGTTTGTGTTGGGATAAAGTTATTATCATAAATTTATCGCTGAATGCAGTCTTCTGGATATCCTTAATAGGAGGAGGTTGAGTGGAATGAGGTTTAAGAAACTTTTATATTTTGTATTTGGTCCCATTTGTGTCTTATTATTTTCAACTAGCATGCCTATCTAGCTAATTATAAGTTCATGTTACAATGGTAACAAACTTTGCAATATATAGAATAGGATACGTGGTTACACGTTCATTTTCAGCTACAAATATAACTTTTATTGTAGTAAGGACTTTTTGGAGTCAACGCACATTTTATTGAGCATCAGGTGTTGAAGTTTTGTGAGCCAGATCAAATAGAATTCCTTGATAGGGTAACAGAGGGAGGCACAGACCACGAATGCCTCATAAACCTGCAGGGCCTGGAGCTAAAATATGATTGGAGCCGCTTTAAGGAAATTGAAATAATAAAAAAAATACTAAAAAAATATTTAATACTTTTTAAAATCTGTGGTAAGAATAAGTTCATTCAGAGCATTAAAAATAGACACCGAAAGGTTGTTTTTGATTTCCGAATGAACCTAAAATTACATAGGTACTGCAGCCTTGCATGAAACAGGTCTTATTAAGACAGGCCCCTGTGCCTAGCTCTGGTGTTCAGTATTCATATTTCTGATATGAGTAACTTAGTAAGCAATACAGATTCTGTGTCTTGTCTTTTTATGCCTGTTTTAAATTTATGCAATTTTATGAAATTTTCAGAGCAAAACCAATTAAAACCCCTACAACCTTCATTAGACAGCTATCCTCAAGATGTCAACAAAGAAAACTTAATAAAAGAATTAAAGCTGATGGTCAAAATAAATGACACATTGAAAGTGGATAACACAGAGACAACTTCTTCAGCAACTGCTTAATATAATCTATGATAAAGGCCTTCGATCAGTATTTCCTCAAATATGTATTTGTTTACGTCTTTTTATTGGGATACGTAATGGCATTGCAACTGATAAACGTGACTTCAGTAAATTGAAAATGATAAAAAATTATTTAAGATCATGTATGGGTGAGTTACGTTTGAATCATTTCATGATGTTATCAATAGAACGGGGATGGCAAAAAATATAGATTTTATCAACTTTGCAGAAATTAAAGGAACGAAAATAAAGTTTTAAATATACACAAATTTGTACAATAATTGTTGTGTTTACTAAAATTTCAATATGTTGACTAGAATAGCATGAAATAATCCATATGCTTAACATATTATTTTAGAGTGATGGGTGCTGGGCTTTCAGGCTCTAGGTTACTGCCTGGCTTGCAGTTTAGAACACAGGGTTTATGGGGGTTTAAACTTTTTGGGCTTTAATCTATTTTCCCGGCCTCTCTGACCTGGGGACTGGGGCAAATCGTTCCAAATGACCCACCCTTTGTGGCGGGTCTGGCAGTTTACAATACGAGTTTACAATACCAGTACGAGTACAATATTCCAAACTTTATTTAATTTTTATTATTAATTTTACCACTTTTAAAGAATGAATGTCGACTGAATTATAATTGTGAATTTGGTGACGTGCTACAAAGGAAACGTATATCAAAAATGCGATTTTATCAAATGTATAAAGATCATAATTAAATTCTTAAACGGTATAATTTTGAGCGGAAATAAATGCCAGTTTATTAAAAGTTTAACGGTGTATTTCATAGTATGAATCCGCAAAAGAATTCTGTATATCGACAAAAAAATTTGCTGAAGAGGAAGTGCTGTACCATTTTCAATAGACAAAATTGAACGAAATTGTAATCTTTCCTGGAAAATATACCTAGTTGTTCCCCTCATAAAATCCAAACTATAATTTGAAATAATAAATTTTGTAATACCAAAAACAAACAATTCCGATTTTTTACAAAGTCCTTGCAGATCATAGCTGCACAAATTATATGCACAAAAATATTTTATGTCCATTAGCTAGTTTTTTTTTGCTAAGATACACATCCAGGGTCTATGCAATCTGAAAAATTAATAAGTTATCAACAGTTACTCCCTTTGCACTCCTTATCAGACAAAGTTTAATCTTTGAACAGTATGCGGTATGCTTTGTTCAAAAACTAAGATTTTTATTTACAGTTACGGTTAACGTTCATAGTTTTGTAAACTATTACCATGTTTTTAAGCGGAGTTTCACTCCCGGATCTTCTGTCCAAAGTGAAACTCCCGATGCGTTTATAAGCAATAGGAGTTAAAATCCAATGTTTGAGATGACAGCTCCGAACTCAGATTTAAAATGACAAACACAAATTCCCCTTTCGGAAAAAATAAAAAATCATGCTCCTGTCATCTTACTCCGCCCAGTCAGCGTTTATAAGCACGACATAAACCGGGAGCGAAGTTTCACCTCGGCTTTTTCTTCGGGAGCGAAAATCCAAGTTCTGAATTTTCACTCCTAGTTGGGGAGCTCGCACTTGAAAAAATCGTGTCGCCCCAACCTTCTGCCGTTTGGTATATAAGCTTTTCAAGTAATTTCAAGCATTTTTTATAATATGACATTTTTGCGGGAAGTGGACCCATCTCGAGTTAGGGGTTTGGCCCCCCCCCCCCAAACACCCTAACTCGAGATGGGTCCACTAGGGTTAAAGGGGTTAAAATTGAAAAAAAATTCTGCGCTGCATATATAGTTGCCCCCCCCCCCAAACCCCCTCACTCGAGATGGGTGCACTAGGGTTAAAGGGGTTAAAATTGAAAAAAAAATTCTGCGCTGCATATATAGGTTCTTTTAGGGCTAAATAACTGTTAAATACTAGTGGCAGAAATTTTTGACCATTTTCACTCTCCCCAAGTCACCCCTAGCTGAAGTTGCCATTTCACCCCCACACCCCAGCAAATGGTCAAACATTTTTGCCACCAGTATTTAACAGTTAATTAAACCTTATAGAATCTACATACGCAGCGGCAGAAATTGCTATACCTACTATTTTTTTAATTTCTCTAGTACTGTTGGTCGTATAAAAAAAAATTGAAGAATACTCATGAATGAATAGACTATCGAACTGATTCGGTATAAATACTTTAAAAATGAATCCTAACCTCCAAAAACCAATATGTATGAAATTTTGATCTTTTTTTACTAAAAATGCAATAAATAACAGGAAAATAGTTCGATTTTCATAAAAATTGAGGAAAATGTGTATTTTGATGCTATATATACGTGGTTGAAATTTCAAAAATAAATTTTTATTTTTACGGCAACAATTGGCACTTTTCGAAAAACATTAAAATTGCCGTCATTTTATGCCAAATCATCGTAGGGTAAAATTTTTTTTTTAAATTGTAGGTTTTTTTATGTACTTTCTTGCGAACATACCCAATACTTCGATACTTTATTTAAAATGGCCATTTTAGGAATTTGAAAAAAAAATTTCAATTTTCAAATAGTGTAGCAACGCACTCGAAATGCATCAAAAATCCACATTTATGCAATTTTTTTCGTGCAGTATTTTGCAGACATTTTTTTCGCTTTATCTTAACATATGTAAAGAAAAAAAAAGAAAAAATCAAACTTCCCAACTATCATATGACAATTTCCCTCTACTATTTACATAGCTTTGATGAGGAGATGAAAACAGAAATGAATAAATACTATAATACGATAATTATTATGAAAACTCTTATAATTGTTTTCATTGTAATTTATTATACTTTTTACCCATAAAATTCAATGCGCTCGTGATACACTAATGGAACATATGTTTTACTCATACTTTTAAATAAAGTCAAATCAAGTGAAAAAATCAAATCGTAAATATCAATTACAGACTTATTTTGATTGTGAGCGATAGTTTTTGTTTAAAATACATTTACCCTGCGGATTTCTAACGCTGTAATTAAGAGAAAAATCGTCGGAGTTATATCAATATGTTTTGGCTAATTTCGGTCGAACCTGGACAAAAAGGCTAGAAACTCACATACATTTTATGGAAATGGGAATGTAGGCAACTCGAGGACTATTTTGGTCCTTGTGCAAACATTTTTTCGGGAACAGCTGTTCAAAATTTTTGCGATTTACGCGAAAAGTTCGTATTTTTTGATGAATGGTAGATAGGCCACAATTTAAGCCCTGAAACAAGTTTCTACGATTGTTTCAGTTCCTGGTTCTGCAAAATTTCCATATTTCACGGTTTTTAATTTTTTTCACAAAAATGTTGTTGACCGATTTCAATTGTCCAAAACTCATTTTTAAGCGCTGTTACATACGACTTCATGTTTTCCACCGTAAACGTGGAAAAGCTAGTTTTCGCTACGCTATGGAAGATAAGCAGAATTGAACGTGGTTAGTTCTTATTCCGGGAACCACTTGGAAAAATGACACTCGGGCTTGGAAAGACGAAAAAGCAATTGCAAAAGGCGAACAAAAATAAAAGCTTATCGAACCCTTCAAATGTCATATGAATGGATGTTGCATATCCGCAGGCCGCCATGAATTCTATTTAAAAAAGCTTTTTTCTACTGCGTTGGTTCAACACACTTAGGTGTGTTGTTTAACACCCTTTACGGAAACAACACACTTTACAGTGGATTAAAAATGACTACAAGAAAACAACACACTTGGGTGTGTTTTTTCAACACCCTTTACATTTGCAGTGTTAACCCATACTAAATTACAAAAGTACAGAATATGAGGGCTTGCAATTAAAATTTTTGGAAAATTAGTCTGATGAAGACTACGTACGTAATCAACCGATGTGGGTATTATGTAGATATGATATTATAATTAGCAATTTTGTCTTACCCACGAGAAAAAACTTTAAACGTTGATGTAAATAAAACTATGTATGTGGCTTTACTAGTTATCTATATGTCACTAAAGCCTCAATTATACTGGACGCAACGGAGCGCAACGGACCGGATTGAAATGTCAAAATGAGTTTCATTACAGAGAAATTGTATTGAAGTGGTTATACTTGACGCAACGGAACGGAACGGACCTGATTAAAGTTTCAAAACTTTGGAACTTGAAGGAACCGACGGATTGAAGTGTCAAAAGCAGCATTAAAAACAGCTGATTTTGTCATTTACTATTTAGCCCAAAATATCGTGAGAGTTTATTGAAAAATTAATAACTGAAGTGGAAGAAAATGAAATTTTCTATAATAAAAAATTGCACGGATAAAAAAATTTTAAGCATAAGTCCAAAATTTGCCAAAACATTGCCGAAAAATTAGGAAGTACTGGTTTCTTTAAAATTTTATACATATCACAAAGCATTGTAAACATAAAAATAACTTTTAGAAACTCGCCCATTTTAAATAACTTTTATCAACTTAAATAAAATATCTATTTGACAGATGAACAAATGACATTTGCATACGTTCGATTCCGTCAGTATAATCAGCACAATTCCATTTCGTTGACTCTCCGTTCCGTTCAGTGGCGTAGATAGGGGGGGGGGATCAAGGGGATCAATCCCCCCCATGAGCCAACAAAAATTATAATAGAATTGAATAAAAGTCTTCGTATCTACGTATTTAAGTATACATGAAATTTCTTAAGCACCAACACCTCTTTTGGCATTATGTAATGTGCAATTATGTTTTTGCGCAATTATATAAAAATCATCTAGATATGTTTTTGTGACGGCTGTGCATTTAAGTATTGTATAATTTCCGCGATTCGAGTAGGCCGACCAATCAAGAGCCACGAAAAGGACGCTCACTATAATTGTGGACACATCGAGCACATGTAAAGTAAATACAATGAGCCAATACTGGCACCTCGGTTCCTAAAAACTCAAAATTTTAAGGTTATAATAAATCAAGTTTAATTGTTTTTCAAATTTTGGCTGAAATAACTAGTTTCTATGGGCATATTTTATTCAATATTTAATATTTCGAATATTTTTTAATATAGTAGAGTATCAGAATATAAGCTTCCTAAAAAATATGACTAACTTTTGGCTTTGATTGGCAATTTAATTCCTCCTTAATATTTTGAAGTTTGTAAAAATTGCCGAGTCAGTAAAAATATTAAAGTTCAAGAAAAGATTCAACGGGCAAAATTATGATAAACTTTAAGTTATAAGTTCGGGGAAGCTTTGCACTTCATAGATTGTGATAACTCGATACAATTTTATCGAGCACAACTCACAGTACACTCATTGTTTCTGGCGAATCAACAATTCGAAAGCGTTCCTTGGGGCGTTAACATTAATTTACTCTAGTTTATAATTGAGGAGTGTCTGTTCAAAAGGGCGTATTTCCGTTTTCAACTTTTTTTATTTTAAAATTATATTGAAAATATGGCATAAAAGTCCATCGAATGAGCCTAAAAACTTATTCAAATGGAGCGTACTTTCCATATAAAAAATTCCAAAAAATTAGGAATCCAATCAAAAGGGTGTATTTCTGCATCTTGTGAAGGAAACGGTAATCCGCCATTTTTTTGGTGGCCATATTGGATCTATTGAGTATACTATATTATATTGTCATCGAAACTTAATCTGTGTGCAAAATTTCAGCATGATCGAATAACCGGAAACCCCTCAGCAAAAGAAGGTTTACTTCAAAATACGATCTGAATTTTCCTTTCATATATAATTGTGACTGTAAGCGAAAGGAAAGCCCAATTCAGTGTTATAATTGGGCCTTCCTTTCGCATGACTGTTGCATGGAATATTTTACATCATTCTAAACTAATTTTTGACGCTGATTTCAAATATATTATCAGTTTTTTTATATCAGCTTTATTTAATGAATTATAAGGAAGTGTGTTTTTTTAGAAAAATACTCTCACCGTACTAAAATATTTTATTTAAAAAAACTACAAACTGCACTGCACGCAGAATACTCCCACCTATCTAAAAATGTAACAGTGAAGGTTCTACCCTACCACCTTCCAGAGTAATGTGTCATCAAAGTCAAAATTTTGTTTTTTTAACAAAACTATCAACTTTAACTACCTTTTTCCCCAAAAATAAGTAGTTACTCAATATTTTATTTCCAAAATTGGAAAGCACCGACAATTTCCTATAAATAATGCCCAACATTTTTTGTGTTACGGCCTTTATTTTTTAAGATATCAGCAAATTTTGATGTTAAAGTTGGCTTTATTTTGTAGTTTGGTACTTTGGCACTTTGGTACTTTGGTATTAGAGCCCTAACACAATAGAAAATTTAATTTTAGCTCAAAGTTATACTAGGAGTGGATAGGTGGGCATAAAAATCTTGCTAAAAGGATTTTTGCTTTTGACAGAACCCCAAAAAACTTCACTGCAAGTATTTCCAAAAATTCTATTCAAAAAGGCTTATTTCTTGAAATGACTAATCAAAAGGTCGTATTTCTCAAAATCCCGATCATCCCGATCAGCATATTTCTAAACAAATAATTACAAAAAATATAGTGCATGAATGTGCATTTAAATATATTTTACCATTTAGTTAGTTTATGATGGAAACACGCCCTTTTGAACAGACACTCCTCAATTGTCAAATTTATTCTAGTTTATATTTGCAAAAGTGTATTAAAATTGTTTTGTTTATTATCTCGGATTGAAGAAATTTTTACTGCCAATAAAACCATTCCGCAAGTGTTGAGACGGTGGAAACCATAGAAATGCAGAATTATCGTCAGAAACAACCGCGAAAAGACCCCGTTCTGATGCATTAAGTTGTGAAAATCCGATCAATCAAAATATACTGTCATATCCCCTCCCATCGCAAAAAGCTACCTACGCCACTGGTTCCGTTGCGTTCCGTTGCGTCCAGTATAATTGAGGCTTAAGTCCGTTGATAGCCTGTTGATCACTACTGTTTCGTATAATTCATTCATCTACATTATATCATAGACAAATAAAAGAAAAGATATTTCATTTCATACAAGAAAAGTGTGCACGTTCCTGTTCAGAGAGCTTTCCTATTTCCTCCATTTAAGCTTCCTCCAAGCGAAAGCTGCCCCCGCTAAATATTTATTTTCGGTGGCACTGTCAAGAAATTTGAGTAAATCGTATCTGAAGAGAGTAAATGGAAAGGAAAGCGTTAGCGATGCATGGGAGCATCCCAGCGGGAAATGGAATCATACCAAGAAGCATGACGGTAGCCTTTTTTGGAAGGCGAGAAGTCCTTCCTTTTCGCATTCCGCTTCATATCTTTTTTGTGCAGCCATGTCATTAGAAGGAATGAGTCGAAAAGCTCTAAAAGCTTATTCACCTTCCCCACGCATTCCCGGTAAGGTGTTTGTGATACGTTGTCTTTTATTTCTTCCAAGGAAGTACAATTTCTTACACCTTCTAAATATATTGAGATCCTTGGAAGATATTGCTTTAATCCTTTTATACTAATCTTTTAGATACACATTTTTATACACAATTTAATGGTAAATTGTATTAACTGAATAAAAACTGTACATTATTTGCATATCCATATTTGACCCTTCCATCCTACTTTTGTGGAACTACGAAAACGAACTCCTTCCTAAAAGCTTCTTGAGGAAGGCCTTCAAATTTTTCCCGCTGGGAAAGAGTCGAAAAGCTCTAAAAGCTCATTCACCTTCCCCACGCATTCCCGGTAATGTGTTTGTGATACGTTCTCTTTTATTTCTTCCAAGGAAGTACAATTTCTTACATCTTCTAAATATATTGATCCTTTTATAATAATCTTTTAGATACACATTTTTATACACAATTTAATGGTAAATTGTATTAACTGAATAAAAACTGTACATTAATTTACATATCCATATTTGACCCTTCCATTCTACTTTTGTGGAACTACGAATACGAACTCCTTCCTAAAAGCTTTTTAAGGAAGGCCTTCAAACTTTTCCCGCTGGGATGGTTCTTGTAGAGCTATTCGCGTTTGCGCTTTTTTTCTGGGTTTTCTCATTTATGAAATATCGGCATGTACGAATGTGTATATTGTATTCTAGGTAAATTTTATTAAAGGGATTTGTTGGCGGAAATAAATGTAAATAAGAAGGAAGCTATTAAATGTATTGTTTGATTTTTTGTTTAAATGACAAAATCAATTATGTACATATTTTTAGAAGTTTGAATATTTTGTTTTTTCAGGCCTGACTTTTCGATTTCTACTACTTTGCAAAAGTTAGTAAAATCGTGAGTTTTGTGCGAATTTTGATTTTGTTTTGATTTATAACAATGATTTCCGCGATTTGTTTATTTTTGGCGATGTCAGATTTGGGAAAGTATTATTTTGATTAAAGATTCACCAGCAAATTATCGCGTTTTACAAGGATTTCAAGATGTAAAATATCATATCATGAACAAATTTAAAAATATGAAAAGTGGAAATTATTGCTTTATGGGTATTTGTGGCCATTCTCACTTAATAGTGCAGCCAATAAAAGAATTCTATCTTAGGCACTAGAAAAAAATCCAAATAACTTGAATTTTTTATCTTTATTATAATGTTCTACTGACATCCTGGAAAGTATCCTAGTTTCAGCGGTCACGTTTTCTTTTATTGGGGTAAATTTTAACTTGACGCAATTAATATCGACAGCCATTTTATTCGTAAAACGTGCGGGAAAGTTTCGATGTCCCTCTAACACTAGTGTTTTGTTGAAAGTAAATACTCCTTTCCACACCACCGCAGGGGTAGAGTATTAAGCGCGTTTATTTTAAAGTGGTTTCTCGAGGAAGCCTAATCCACAAAAAAAATTTCGGCGTTATATCCCTTACAGGCATTTATTTAGTCTTCGTTGAGTAAATCTGACATAAAATTGTATTTTTTAAAAGCAATTCTCCAATTTGCTATTCACGCTACTACTCCTAAAAATTTCACGTAACAACTTTCTGTTGAAATCGAATTGTCCTGTTAATTTTGTCTAAGATCGGCGAAATTGCCTCCGCTCCATATAACTCAAAAAAGTGCAAATTTACAGGAGAGACTTTTTAAGATTTACGTTATGGAAAAATGCTGAATAATAGAAACTTTATTTATTTTTATTAGTTAGTTGTTATGAGTTATTAGTGCTTATGGTGCGAATTATGGTGCTTTTCGATAAATTTATAAAATTACACAAAAAACTTAGATTTCACCACCTTTTTTTGAGTTGTGCAGTTATTTCAGAAAATTTCATTCAAACATCAAGGCGCTATCTGATAAAAACTTGCAGAATTAAAAATACGCCATTTTACAGGATGAAAGTAGACAGATAATGCAGATATTCTATACATTAAAACGAAATTTGAAATTGTTTGAGTTGTGCCAGTATCAATGCAAAACAGCGATATGTGAGTAAAAATTCAAAAACTTTTTGCACTATGATACTTTCTAACAAGAAAAATAAAAAAAGATGGAGTTATGAAGGAAGATCGTTAGCTTTGAATTTCCATTACAAATCTCCTACAACTTACAGGTATTTTAAAGATTATTTAAACATAAATTTACCATCTCTGACCTCTTTGCATCGTTGGCAACGAATTAAAAATATTCAACTTGGTTTGAATAACACGATTACAGAAAACCTTTAGAATATTGTTTCATATTGGGATGTAGAGGAAGGCAAACTGTGGTAATATTCGATGAAATTAATATTAAAAGAGAGTTGTATGATCAGGTAACAGATTATGGTTGATGATTGATTTTGTAGGTACAGGTGATTTTAGAAATAAAGAACCAGCAAAGTATGTGTCTGTTTTTATGGTCCGAGGTTTATTTTCTAATTGGAAATTTATTATTAGTTGTTTTGCCACCGATAAACCAATTGAGAGAGTTAATGAGAGAGAGTTAATGATCAGGTAACAGATTATGGTTGATGGTTGATTTTGTAGGTACAGGTGATTTTAGAAATAAAGAACCAACAAAGTATGTGTCTGTTTTTATGGTCCGAGGTTTATTTTCTAATTGGAAATTTATTATTAGTTGTTTTGCCACCGATAAACCAATTGATGAATTTATATTAAACGAGTTTCCCAATAAACATTTCGTTTTGACATCGAAATTTACCCAAGACCTAATTGAAAACCTACTTTCCTTAGTACGATCAAGAGGGGGCTTCAGTAACAACCAATCTTTATATGAATACCCTTCCATTTTTAAAAATCAGTAAAGCAATAGCGGCTTCAACCTCTAAACAAACTTCTTTAACCAAACTGGTCAACTTTTTTCAGTTTTACAGCTTGGTGGACATACATTTAGCAAGTTTAGCTATGAAATGGGTAACAGATTCGTTAAAGGAGCCTGTTCAGAGACCAAAACCGCCACTACCTCACTGGTTTTTCAAAATGGAAGAAAGCAGTTTTAGAATTGGAGTATTCATATAATTTCTATAGTATCATATCGAACAAAATTTTGTCTATATCTTCCCATAGGAAGAATTGTGACGAAGATAGTCAGCAATTTAAAGCTATTGACTCATTTAGTGATGGCAAAACAATAAATAATAATGACGATCATTGTATTTTTACTGTAGATTGGTGATGTCACTAATGAGGGTCACGAAGTTAGCAATATAATCCAGTCAATTGATTTGTTGGAATATGGAGCAAATGAAGATTCGATTTCTGTCGAATAAACTTCTTTAAGGTATTTTGTGGGGTTCATACTTGACCGCGGGTCAAAAAAGGAAAAGTGTTTGTTATGCCACAAGATTATGAGAAACCCAAACGAAAATGTTAAGTATTCAAAACCTTCGGGAAGTTTGTAGTAATATTTGTAAAAATCTTCACTTTTGTACAGAATACGCATGAAATAATAGGTTTAAAAAGCAAAATAATTGAACATTGATTTCTCCCACTGGTTAGCTAAAATGAATGTTACGATCACCACAAACAAATCTTAAATCATTTGATCCTCATTCTTCTTAGAGAATTTTGTTTGTGGCATTCACTTCAATTTAAAGATAAGAACTCATTTAAAAACTATTCCAAGCAAAAAATTATAAAATCCTAAAAGGGAAAGTTGTTACCTCAAATTCTTAGGAGTAGTAGCGTAAATGCCTGTAAGGGATGTAACGCCGAATTTTTTTTGTGGATTAGGCTTAATTAGTGGGGAAACCACTTTAAAATAAACGCGCTTAATACTCTACCCCTGCGGTGGTGTGGAAAGGAGTATTTATTTTCAACAAAATACTAGTATTAGAGAGACATCGAAACTTTCCCGCACGTTTTACGAATAAAATGGCTGTCGATATTAATTGCGTCAAGTTAAAATTTACCCCAATAAAAGAAAACGTGACCGCTGAAACTAGGATACTTTCCAGGATGTCAGTAGAACATTATAATAAAGATAAAAAAATTCAAGTTATTTGGATTTTTTTTCTAGTGCCTAAGATAGAATTCTTTTATTGGCTGCACTATTAAGTGAGAATGTCCACAAATACCCATAAAGCAATAATTTCCACTTTTCATATTTTTAAATTTGTTCATGATATGATATTTTACATCTTGAAATCCTTGTAAAACGCGATAATTTGCTGGTGAATCTTTAATCAAAATAATACTTTCCCAAATCTGCAAAATAAACACATCGCGGAAATCATTGTTATAAATCTTCCTTCCTTCTTATTTACATTTATTTCCGCCAACAAATCCCTTTAATAAAATTTACCTAGAATACAATATACACATTCGTACATGCCGATATTTCATAAATGAGAAAACCTGAAAAAAGAAGCGCAAACGCCAATTAATCTACAAGAACCATGCTCCCATGCATCGCTAACGCTTTCCTTTCCATTTACTCTCTTCAGATACGATTTACTCAAATATCTTGACAGTGCCACCGAAAATAAATATTTAGCGGGGCCAGCTTTCGCTTGGAGGAAGCTTAAATGGAGGAAATAGGAAAGCTCTCTGAAAAGGAACATGCACACTTTTCTTGTATGAAATGGAATATCTTTCCTTTTATTTGTCTATGATTATATCGATAGGCTAGAGTAGGACAAGGAAATAATAATATTTTGAAAATTATTTTTATAAAAAATATTGCAATATGTTTTGTTCAGAGACCAGAAAGAGAGCTGCACCAAATTTTACGCTGTAGTTTTGAAATTAGTAAATGGAGGTCTTCAAGGTTATTATTTTGATATGACAAATTGTATTAAAAATTATTTATGATAAAAAAATTTACAAATATAATTTAAAATTCTAAAATTCAGGTTTCTTTATTTATACGAACTTCCTGACCTACCGGCTTTATTGTTTTCAAGATGTACTTCGTTGCAGAGTTCGTCGACCATGTCATTGTAGAGACTTCGAATACATCCTGCTTCACAATTGCCCGAAGAAATTTCTCTCGAACACGGGTTAGATGCCAAAGTGTTTTCTGCCGAGGTCTCGCATACATATGTATGGTATGACCAAAGTCTTATATAGCCACAGTTTGGATGACATGCTATGGTATTATAGATGATTGAATTTCAAGAAGCTTGAAAAACTATAATAGGCCTTGTTGGCTTTTAGCAATCTACTTCTGGTTCAATGGTGCTGTTGACTGCTATTATTGACTCAAGATAACCAATTTTAAATTGCTTAAATCAGTTTTCTAAAAGTTTACTAAGAAATTTTCAGAATATCTTTTGCGACCTTAACACAGGGTGAAGAAAGGAGGCCAATCGAGACTTTCAACTAAGACCGACTATACCGACTATCGCAGAGCAACATACAGAGTTATAATAAAGAACAGAAATGCAAGTGACTCCATTTAGAAGATATTAATGAGTGACTCCAGAAGAGATTAACCTCCCAAAATTCTTCGTTATTTATCATTTTGCTCAGAAAGCGTATATTTTTTCTTGCAGGCCGTATATTTTGCCAGGTTTCTGTTCTTCATACACACAATTAACTAAAAAACAAGCCTAAAGGCTGAAACAGATAGCTCCGTTCTGCTTCGTTCGTTCGTTCCTTCCGTTCTCTCGTTAAAAGAACGGAAAACAAAGAAAGAAAGCACTGTCCACATAGGAGCTTTCGTCTTCGCGGATTTGACCTCAACGACTCAATTGCTGGTACCTATACGTTTTTTGTTTATTATTTTAATACTTTCATACGACTTGCTCGATTGGACTTTTTCTCTCTTGAACCCTCCTAAAAGTTAAATTTAACATAACCGTCATCAAATAAACACTCCAAAAGTGTGGTTATGCTGTTCTTTCCTTTCCGTTTGTTCATCTTTTTCTCTCGCTTTCGTTCGTCTTCATTCATTTCCGTTCCTCCTGAAGTAAACGCTTCCATATGAAGCGTATAGTATTGAACTCGCAGACTGAAAGAACGAAAAGAACGAACGAAAGAGAACGAAGCTAAGATATTTAGCCTTAAATATGTTGCTCTACGATAAACAGTATAGCAGTTATTGAAGTTTAACTAAATTAAAAGCTTTGCCAATAGTCTTTTTGTAAACACCCTGCATCTTAGTGGAAAGTGTCGATAGGCCTCTTTCTCTAGAACAATTTTGTTCTCCAAATATACCCAGGAATTACCCCTTAACGGGTGAAACACCCTGTATAAAGAATCCGTATTCTCATGCAGAGCTATTTCGTTATTTAGTCTTTCGAATCTTACATATCCAACATTGCTCTCCCATTACATTGTATTGATAACTAAGGGCGACTCTTAATAAATAACCCTGGAATCATGTTCTATTGTAAGAAATGTAAGTTATCTTATCATAATATTACACTTGACTGGCCCCACTTGACTCATTAACATGCCCCTATCAATAGACCAAATGAAAACCTAGAACAATGAAAATTGCTGGCACCGCAATGCTTGTTATACAGCAATTTTGCGAGAAATATAAAAATAGTTTTAGCTTAGAGAATGATATAATAAACCACACCTCTGCGTTAAGGGGTTATATCTATGTGACGGTCAAAAATCAAAGCTTTTTTCAGGATTTTTTTTTGCATTGATTTTGTGAAAAAGGTGTTACAAATAATATACCAATCGATAAGACAACTCTTCAAGAGTACAAAAAAAAATTTTTATACGAAATTTAAAACAAAATGGCGGCTGTAGATCATGGTAACGTATGTAGTATTTTCAAAAGGTGTTCCGCGGCCGGACACATTACGCAGCCCCATTAGCATCTGGAACAATAAAAATTTTCTTTCATTATCTCCATGAGTTTTGCTAGTGAAGTACCCACGATTATATTTTTAGAATTTTTTTTCGCAAAATAGCGGCGGTTTAAAAAAAAAATCGTTTTTTTGACGAAAAAAATCGATTTAAATTGTTTATAATTTTTTTTCTTGTTAACCAATCGCAAAAATCGTGTGTACTTCACTAGATAATCATATTAAGAAGCTACAGTTAAAATTTCAAGTCAATCGGATGAAAACTGACGGAGTTTGGTGTCCGGCCGATTTCACAAACATGGTTTCGAGAAAAACGCGTTTGAAGTTTTAAAACGTTGTAGATCTGTGAAATTTCAATTATTTCCTACATGGGGATGGGGGCCTAAAGAGTGTATAATATGTGCTATATAGTATACAGTGACATCTATACTTCAATTTAGAAGTCCATTATCTATGATCGATAAGTAATAATTTAATTTACGACCGCCGAATTCAAAAAATCAAGAACCGCTGAAAAGAGCAAATTTTACGTTTTTCGAGCGTTGGAGTTGCTTCAGAAAATTAATTCTCAAAAATTATCTGAAGTATATTAGTATTTGGACTTTTTTTATTCCAATTCTAGGGATGTTTTGGCATACTTTTAGCCAATAAAAAAAAAATCGAAAAAAATTTTTTTTCACATAGATATAACCCCTTAAAGATTTTCTGAAGAATTTGCACGCTTGTTCTTGTTGCTTTTCGTAAATGTAACTTTTAAACGACAAGGAAAATTATTAAATGAGTATGACGTCGGGGGCAAATAACAAGTCTTTTGGGTATATTAGAAGCATTGATTTATTCCATGTTTGATATAATACAACCATGACATTTGAAATGCGCAGACTTCATGCAGAAAACAGCTCGTTATTATGTGCAAACAGTACTGGTGGTATTGTAAGTTTACATCCGTTTCCTCCCTTAAAAAATTCAAGGCACCCTTTTCCATTTTTGTAAAATTGCGCATTTCCTCATTACCATTTCATACCAACCCCATGACATTGATTCGCAAATAGCAAGGACAACGCCACCCTTAACCGCCCCCATCAAGTACATTCCGTTCTGTAATTTCTTGAAGCACGTGCGAATCAGCAGGGAATCACTAAGAGTAGCAATAAATTTTGATTTCGCGAATCAGAATTACGAGGACTAAATTTTTAAAGGATCTTCCACAATGAAAGAAATGACATCGTTATGGTCCGGAGTCCCTCAAATGCCTGTAGTCATATCCTTGAGTTAAATTAAATAAAAATAATTTTGATGGCCGATTCGTTATGGTGGTAGTCAGCTTGCTTTCGGCAAGGGCGACCGAAGAAAGGAACCAGAGATTCGTATCCTTCCCATTTTCGACCATTTTCCCCCTTTTTTCTCGTACTAAAATGAATATTCTCGTCCTTAGGGAATCCCTTTATGCCTTCTGCTTCCGTCTTGTCTGTTTTCTTCCCTCTGTTGTTGTTTTTTTTTCATTTCACCCATCTTGGTTGGCCCTTGGCCTGATGTGTTTCTCTCCGTTCATTTCTTATACAGGAAACCCTCACCCCAAAACCCTTAGTGCTGTAGAAACGTGTTTGTGTAAAGTTTCGGCTTCTAAGGAAATTGTTTGCATAAATCTTCGCCGATGCCTTGTGACACTAAAAAGGTTTCTGAAACTCGTACAAAAAGTATCGATTTTTTCTCATGTTTATCTAGAAGGAATGATTTTAATTTTTATAAGCGATTAACTGTTACCATTTTATCAAGGAAATTTGATATTGGCGAGACGTCCTTTAGGAATATTCTTATGAGAAAAACTTTTCAAAAAAAGTTCGCTATCTCTCCTCTTTCTTGAATTAAAATCATCTCGCCCCATTGTACACCATTAGACCAATTACCTGGAATGGGATCTGAACAATGAAGGCCTCCCGTAAAAAAGGCTACAAAAATTGCCCATTCAGGTCGTTGTTTACGACATTGCCCAATGGGGATAGCGATTTGAATTCATAATCGTACGCCATTAAGATACAAGCAACGGAAGAATAAATAAGACCACACCATGAAAGAAGCTTTTTTGTACTTCGCCCGTAAAAAAGTCTAAAGAAAACCGCGAAGCCCCGGAAAGTTAACGACCAAACTTTATTAATTCTCTGTCGTCCTCTGTTCTGCTCTTTTTTCTGGTCGTTTTATGCCGCTTTTCGGGCTGTTCATCAAAAATATTTAAATGAAGCAAAAAATTGGGCAGAATAGAATGAGTAATAATAGCGAGATATCGGCGTTATGCGGCAATTTTTCACATTCGCTGCTGGAGTCCGGCCGTATTTTCCATACGATGATTATAATTCACATGCGAGTTTATGGCAAATGGTCGAAATTATTCAAGGGGCGAACGACTTGAATTCTTGCATCTATGTTGATTACAAAAAATTTGCAAATATTCCGTTCTAAAATGCGTAAAAATATACTCCACGATTAATTTTTATTTTCATATATATCAGGGTCGAAACACTTTGGGTTTATTATTTTTTTAGTCTTTAGTCAACAACTAGGAGATATGGCTTATTGCATTGTTCCTTTATTAACTAAAGAAGTGTGCGCAATTTCAATAATATTAGTCCAACTTATGTGTGACTCTACTCTTCGTAACTCTACTTAATTACCCATTTTTCTTAGAGCAGTGTCAAGAAGTGTGTTCAGAAAAGTTTACAATAGAGAAAAAAAAAATATTTGTGTTTGGTTTATGTTTACGTTCATATTTAAAATTTGAATTGGCGCGCTATCACTGAAACAGATTCCGCAAGGTTAGCAACTGGCTCAAAAATAACAGGGTCTCTGCTACGTATTTTATCCAAATACGAAATAATACATCCAGCGACTCATAAAAATTGTACAGCAGGAAGCAATGTCAGATAGCAGAGACACCCTGTGAGTAAATGTCGCAGGGTGCCGCAATAATTGTGACATAGTGTTGTTGAGAATTGCATACAAGATTTCTCCAATTACTTGCAAAAATGAGGTAGTCCAACACGCTTGATATTTCAGATCAAAACCATTGCGGATGATTTCGAGGATTTTTTTACTTCGAGATAGGCGATGGGAAAATGTCTACCTCTTTATGCCGTTTATAGCCGCTTATGATAGCATAACCAATTTCGGCATCCATAGTACACTGACCTTTCAATGTAGATTGACCACGAACAATGTGACGAGCCAAGTAAAGATGTCTGGAACACTCTACAGACTAACCAACGTTTGTAATGGATTCCCACAAGGGAGTAATTTGGCCTGATCGTTGAAGAAAGTGTTCCGCGATCTAGGTGTTGAAGCGTGAGCAACAATACTACTCATATCCGCCTAAATACAGGCTTAATTGTTAGAAGAACATCGAGTTGCCAGAGCGCTTTCATGCAGATCCAGAGCAGCGCACATAAATGAAGGTAGTGGTAGTGGTCCTGCCAATAGTAGGATCTTGTAAAAAATAATACTGGACAGTAGAGCATAGTTTTTTCTGTAGTAGGTGGAAGTCGGACAATAAAAAAACTAAAACAAATAAATAGTTGGTTGTAGCCAAACCCTAAGCCCCTTTTTCCTAGGACAATTCTCGTTACGAAAAAAAATCGTTGGGAGAAAAATTTCGCAGTCTGTTGTGCGATTTTTTGGAGTTATGTTCCTACGAATTCAATTCTCGCAACGAGATTTAGTCAAGTAAACAAAACGTAACCATGACGAAAACTCAAACAATAAAAAGTAAAACACATACATATATACAAATTTCACAGCCAACTTTACAATATTTCGCAACGAAAAATATCTCGTTGCGAAAAGGAATGGTTGAATACATTCTTTTTTTCGCAACGAAAAAGAATGATTTCTCGCACTGAAGGTGCGAGATTTTCGATTTTTTTCGCAACGTTTTTTTTTTCGCATCGAAAATTGTCCTAGGAAAAAGGGGCTTTAGGGTATGCACAATTGGATGACATCGACTCGGAATCGGGACGGGCCGAATAAGAAGGTGTGAGCGAACAGGACCGAATCTCGAGTGTATATTATTATTATTATTATTATTATTATTTATTTATGCATAAACAAACGGAAGTACACAAGACTTAAGCCCCTTTTTCCTAGGACAATTCTCGTTGCGAAAAAAAAAATCGTTGCGAAAAAAATTTCGCAGTCTGTTGTGCGATTTTTTTGAGTTATGTTCCTACGAATTCAATTCTCGCAACGAGATTTAGTCAAGTAAACAAAACGTAACCATGACGAAAACTCAAACAATAAAAAGTAAAATTCATATATACACATTTTACAGCCAACTTTACAATATTTCGCAACGAAAAATAACTGGTTGCGAAAAAGAATGGTTGAATCCATTCTTTTTTTCGCAACGAAAAAGAATGATTTCTCGCACTGAAGGTGCGAAATTATCGATTTTTTTCGCAACGATTTTTTTTTCGCAACGAAAATTTTCCTAGGAAAAAGGGGCTTTACATCTTTTAGAGTACAATTATAATTTGAATTTAAACAAAAAGAATAATATCTAACCTAAGCTTAATATCTAAAAGAATTGAAAACAGATTGAGCGAGTGAAGATACTATGGTTAAGAGGGAAGAGAAAGCTAAAGAGAAGAGCTGGATAGAAGAAGAGAAGCTTGTTTCCTGAAAATAGTGACTGTGATAATTCTTTGTAAAGAAGAGGGAAGATCATTCCAGAGTCTAATCGCATGCACAAAAAAGGAACGACTATCAATTCGGGACAGATGAGCTGGAATAAGGAATTTGAGTGATCTCAAGGTTTGCAAAGGGGTAAGGAAGTCGTAAAGGTAAGAAGGACTTTTAGCGTAGAAAACTTTATGGAGAAGAGCTAGTGCCATAACATCGAAAAAACTTTCCGAACAGATGATACATGATCTGATCTTCTCAAGTGGAAGATAAAGCGTAAGCAATCATTGAATGCAACATTAAGTCGTTGACGACAGGATGAATCATACACAATGTAAACAAGTGAGCCATAGAGGGAATGCGGGAGAATGAGAGCTTTTACAAGCTTTGAACGAATAGTGGGCGATAGGAGAC
Source organism: Thereva nobilitata (assembly GCA_963855945.1). NCBI lineage: Eukaryota > Metazoa > Arthropoda > Insecta > Diptera > Therevidae > Thereva > Thereva nobilitata. Next base: position 108,089,128 of record OY979695.1, on the reverse strand, counting down.
TACCATAAAGCCAGAGCTTACGTAATGTCCCATAAATCTTGGAGAGCATTAGTGAGACTTGATCACAGCAGGTGAGTTTGGCATTAATAGCAATACCAAGATTATGGACCCGATCAGCAATAGGAAGAGGAATGTTATCCAGATAAATGAGTGGAATTCTGTCGGGAAGTGTAGAGCTACGACTAAGCACAAGTACTTGTGATTTTTTAGGGTTTAATTTAAGGAAATTGAGAGCACTCCACTCATTTATTCCAGATAGAGTGCTATTCAGGTCAGAAATACACGAATCAATCTGGCAAGGAGGGCAAGAAGTATACAGTTGGAGATCATCAGCATACAGATGAAAGGAACAGTGGCCGATAGTAAAAGGGAGATCATTGATATATAAAGAAAATAGTAGAGGACCAAGAATTGAACCTTGCGGAACACCAGAAGGGACATGTCGGAGAGAGGACATAACATTGTTATGACGAACACATTGAAAACGGTTAGATAGCAGAGAGGAGAAAAGCCGTGTAGCAGAAGAAGAGAAATGATAGCGCTGACTTAGTTTGGAAAGCAGGATCGTGTGCACCACCGAGTCGAATGCTTTCGAGAAATCCAGAAGCACTAATATTGAAACCTCGCCTTTATCAAGCGCAGAGCGAATGTCAGTTGTTACCTTTAGAATAGCGGTTTCACAACTATGATTTGTACGGAATCCAGATTGATATTCAGAAATAAAGCTATTAGATTCAAGGTAGCGCAGGACTTGGATGTAAAGAATTTTCTCGAAGGCTTTAGCAAGGAAAGGAAGAATGCTAATCTGAGATATCTGCAGGAGAAGATTTTTTCGGTAAAGGGATCGCTATGGCTTTTTTCCACAACAAGGGAACTTGGGAAGTAGTCAGGCAGTAATTAAAAACATGCGTGACGATATCCAAAATTAAGGGGGCGAGGAGCTTAAGAAAGCGTGGAGAATTTTCATCATAACCGATGCAGTTAGAGGAAATGGAGAGCAGTATTTCAATAACTTCCGAGGAGTCCACGCAACGGAAGTTAAAGCCATCAGTAATATGCGGAATAACTGAGGAAGATCGCGAGATAGAGGAAGCAGGAGGGGATTGAATGAATGAGGCATTTAGAAGGTCTACATCGATATCAAAAGGGGAAGGTGCAGTAGCGTGTATACCCAGCGAGCGAAAATTGCGCCAGAGTTGCTTGGAGTTTAAAGAGCTTACGTGCATAAAATCTACGTTTTCGTGATTTGACCTTACCAGTGACGAGGTTGCGAAGCAGTTTATAGGCATTAAGATATCTAAGGTTCCTAGTCTGGCGATAACGCCTGTACATGCACTCTCGCTGACTTATCAGGTCACGAATTTCGCAAGAAAACCACGGGCAGAGCGAAGATGGCCTGCGGCTTCTTGTGACCAGCGGCACACATTGATCAAAGACGGATTGAGTAAATAGAGTCAGCAAACTTACTTTAGCGTCAACACAAGTAGTATGGTAGATAGCCTCCCATGGTATAGCCGCTTAAATAGAGATTTATTTACAATACATTTAGTAAATTCCTAAAATTAAATGGGGAATTTGGTGATGCGATTTTGGGGTTACAGCATACCGACGGTGAAGTACTACTAATAACTCGTAACCCACAATCCAACAATTGTATAATTTCATTATTATATACAATTATTAAAAAATTCAATGATATAGAAGTGTATGCAATGTGCACTTTTAATTATTTTGCAAAAAAGTGGATACTTCTCTTTGAAATTATCATCTATGCTGTTTTTTGTTCTTCCTGTAAAATTAAGTTTCGCAGCTACGAGGTATTAGTACTTCACCGTCGATATAAATGCTGATCCAAAAGTAGTTTGACCTGGGAAAATAAGGCTCAACCGATCAATGAGACACATTTATATTCACAGTAGATTCAGTGGTTTATTTGGCCATATTTTTGAAACAGGTACATATATCGATTCTCTCACTGTTACATGTATGTTATTTACCGTTATCGAAGATCGCCTACTTGCTAACTATGAAGCTTGATCTCACATTACCATTCCCATTTCAATTTTTTCCAAACTGTCTCGAAGTAAGATGTGGTCGCATTGACATTTATTATGTGGTCCTTAGACTTCGACACTTAGTCCGGGGAAACTCCCGAGTAAAAATAATTATATAGAAAAATATATAATCATATATATTTATATCAAATTATATAAAATCTTATATAAAATATTTCAACAGTTTTCGACGATTTTATATAATTGTATATAATAATATATAACAATATAGAATTATATATTGTATCATTTACAGTTCAACATGGGATGATATATAACTCTATATCATTACATAAAACTGTATATAAAGTCTACAAATGAATTTGTGCAATTATATCTGCTCATATATAGCGATATAAAATAATTTATAATTACAATAATTTTGATGAAATAAATATTATCAATTGGTAGATGGAGTTTTTTGGGAAAATCATATACTAAAATGCACATTCTCCAGTCGCACTCCCAAAGCTCGGTGGAGAAAGACCTCCAGAAAACGGTGTGTGGCTGAAAATGATGGGAAAAAAGTTATTATAGGTATGCTGTCAAAAATATCTCATTATATCTGTTTTAGAGTTTAGCCAGGATCACGCTCTTAAAAATAACTGGCCCTACCACGATAAAAAGCATATAGAACATTCCATGTCTGAGAAAATCGGCGAAATAAAAGATATAATTGCCCGAGTAAAAATAAATGATGGCCTTAGAACGGGCAAATGCCGACTGTGATTGAAACATAGTCCTTGGCCATCTGGCGGTTAACAGAAGGCTCGTTGCAGGACAGTACGGCCGTACAGGGGGCGATTGACGGTGAAACAACGGCCTTACAGTTCTAATAACGGCCATTCGACGGTGGTGCGGCGGCCGTATGGTTGCTACTACGGGTATACGACGGTGGTACAGTGGCAGCAACGTGGATATTCGCCCTCCTATAAGAAAATATATTTCACTTCAATTAAATGTTTGATTTTTTTTTCGGTTGTGTTTTTTTTCAAGCCGTTAAATAACAAAATTTCCCATTAAAATATAAATCAACACGCACCACACACTTCACGTACAACAAACCGACGACTAGCGAGCTCGTTTCTCTTGTGCATCGATATCTTTAAGTAGGATAAATCGAAAGAACCATTGTACATAACGAAAATGATGAAGTTCCCATAAAACACATTCAACAATACATTTGGTGCAGATTCTTTTTTTGGCTCAAATTTCCCGTCGAATGCCCGTTTCTACAAGTCAATACTTGGCCTTTTAAATCTTTTGGTCAAATTTGGCTGTCGTAAGGCCGTATGTGCTCCCATTAGAAATAGTTAAAAACTCTACGGCCATCATATGCCCCTTAAAAAACCAAGCGTCCAGTGTTCTCCCTTTATAAAGGCCGTTTTTTATTTTTACTCGGGTGCATATATACAATTCAATACAATTGTAAATGATTTTCCTTATTATATATAAAAATATATATTTCTATATAATTATATCGGACCAAATTTCATATACAATTAATTTATATATAAATATATCCAATTATATATCTTTCTATATAATTATTTTTACTCAGGTTAGCATTTAAAGGAGACAAAATTCGGAAATGGCTGGAAATTGGTCCACAGTTTCCTTGGGACTTTTTTAGAAAACAATTCCGGAATCACAAAAAAAAAACATGGCCGCCGGAAATATAGCGGTTTTCCGGTGTTTTGCTTGTATCTCGTTTCTATAGGTCGTACAACGAAACGTTATTGCCTACAAAAAGCCCTCGTGTCATTTTTTCGAAAACTTAACCCGTTTAAAGTTATTCAAGGTCAAAGTTTCCAAAAATAATTTTTTGGCCAAAACATTACTCAAAAATTGGTTTTTTTTGTTGATCAGTCAATAAGAGGGCTTTTTGTAGGCAATAACGTTTCGTATTAACTGATCAAAAAAAATTTCGAAAAAAAACAGTTTTTGAGTGATGTTTTGACCAAATAGTGATTTTTGGAAACTTTGACCTTGAGTCACTTTGAAAGGGTTAAGTTTTCGAAAAAATGAGGCGAGGGTTTTTTGTAGGCAATAACGTTTCGTATTGACTGATCAAAAAAAAATTTCGAAAAACCTGTTTTTGAGTGATGTTTTGGCCAAAAAGTGATTTTTGGAAACTTTGACCTTGAATAACTTTGAAAGGGTTAATCGGGTCAACATCTTTGTAAGAACCAAAGTTGTAGAGAATTTCATTGTCAACATTTACAGAGATACAAGGAAAACGCCGGAAAACCGCTATATTTCCGGCGGCCATGTTTCTTTTGTGATTCCGAAATTGTTTTCTTAAAAAGTCCCAAGGAAGCTGTGGACCAATTTTCAGCCATTTCCGAATTTTGTCTCCTTTCGTGAGTTTTTTTGCTAATTTCGCCGGACTAACGCTTAAAATGTTTTATTTTGAAGTCACCCATTTGATTACTATTGTAGGCATTTTCTCGTTTTGAAATAAAACCCTTTTAAAAGCTCAGATTTGCAGCGGAAGAACTGAATAACTTGAATTATTATTTTGAAAAAATAATACTCAAGTCAATTGACTGACTAATGTAAGATCGTTAGTTAAAAAAAATGATTTTAAAGAAGGAAGCAGCAAGTAGGAATGTTATCAACAACGATATTTAAATTTCGTCTGTTATTGAAAAGATTGGTGATGAAATCAGCAAACTTTTATTTCTTTCTCAACTTGTTTCTTAACAACACTTTTTTACAAATTTCATATCTTCAGAAAAATTTAAAAATAACTTATATAGATAGCATAGGCAAATTAAATTTGATATCGTATCAAAATCAATTTCCAGACAATTGCAGTCCATTTTAGTTGCGCCTTTTTTTCTCTTTTTAATTCGGTGAAAATTTTCCCATTCAACATCGGATCGTCCTTGGACCAAAACTGGATTGCAATTCTCTCTGCAATGAAAAAATTTTGACCAAGAGGAAAACTTTTCCCTTGTTATTTCTAATGGCGTCGTAAACGTTAACTGCTTTACAGCAAAAAGTTTTATACTTTTGAATTCCTTTTCAGTTTCCAAATACGAACTTGAATACCCACACAACATCCTTCTGAAAGTATCCTGTATAGCAGGGTTCATCTACATTTATATGTACGTGTATAAATATGGTGAGTGTAGGTTTGTTTCTTGAAGAAATGCAGATTCCGATAGCAACGAAAACCCCAAAAGGCTTGAGGCATCCGTGTCCATACCACCCCCAAAAATTTAAATGTCCTCTAAGACTTCTGTCTTTTGTGTCAGTTGTTCATAAAAGCTGAAAATGCCCTTTTTTTGTGGGGCAGACACATAGCGCTTCGGGCCCTCTGCTCTCGCTTTACTGCCAAAATCCTTTTGTCATGGAAAAGGATTTTTTGTGGTCAAAGAGTAGAATTTTAGCGCAGTCATAATATATTCATGATTCTCAATGACATCTTAGTGGATTTAACTCGAGGAAATCAACAGGACAATAATTGAATATTTTCCTGTACATAAGTATCATATACAAAACGGGTATGTGTGTAGTAAGTTGCTAGCTGGGAACGTCTTAAACAAAAGCGATTTAATTAGAGATGAGTTTAATTAAATTGCATGACATTAGTAGCAGTCATTTTCTTCTAATGGCAGCATAATCTTTCTTGGTTGCTCTAAATGGGCTTGGAAATTCGCTTTAGTTGTCAGTTAGATTGGAAAATAAATTTAAGGCGTCTGCTTGCGGTTTTAGGAATACACTATAAATCTTTTAAGGTATTTATTTGTTTCTGTGGTTTTTGGTAGAAAGTTATTTCACACTGGAAGTAATTAGGAAAAATATTTCTTGTTATTTTTTTTAAAACAAGGCTATGAGAAGAACTTTTGAGAAATAATATTAAAAGCCTAAAGGACTAAAAATGCTTTCAGTTAGAAAAAGTGGGCCTTCGCAGTATAATGGTCCCAAATATTATATTGGAATTGATAATGTTAATCGGTCCTTGACAAATATTTAAAGCGATTTATTGAGTATTTTGAAGTAAAAAGAGAACTATACTTTTAAAATTTCTTAAAACTTAGCTCAACATTTCCTCTCAGAATACTCAGAATGGAAGAAATGCTTCTTGTCCATTTTAATGTTGAGCTAGCATATAGAAAGATATCCGGGAGTCAGAACCGTGAAATCTTATATTAATGCAAATTTTTGATTGTCGAAGGAGTAGGCAAGGTGTGTCTTTGCATTTTTAACAGTTAACAGAATTTCGATCAAAACGTTATAATTACACTACAATTTTAACAGCTTCGGATCAACGAGCACGAATAATTTTTTTTATTTAAAAGTTTTAAAATAATAACTAAACATTTTCAAAATGGTTTTATTTTAATTTCCCAACTTTACGTGTACAAAAACATTATTGTTTGCAATCAAAATGGATTCAATAAAGTCTAGTGGCAATCAAAACATAACAATTGCACCAGTTGCAAACAAAACGACATAATTGCGTTTTTTAAATTTAAATATCTTACGTTTTATCTTACGGTAAGAATCTGGATTTAACATTATGTCAAAATATCACAAACACTGTATGGGAAAATTAAAAACCACGTGAAAAGTCAATCGTTAATATGTCATTCAGTTTTTGGCTCCTCCTGTAAAATTTAAATTTGGGTAATTAGATCGTTTTGTTCGCCGGCTCCTCATATTATATTAATGGAATTTACAAAAACCACAATTGAAATGTAAACAACAATTTAATGTGGTCAGTAATAGTAAAAATAATTAGAATTACCTTTTTACAAGGGAATTTTTTTTTCGTTGAATCTAAAGCGAATTTCGAAAAAAAATAGTGTGAGCTGAGTGCTGATAAGGCTAAAGAAACATGTAGCATATTACACTAGTTTACAAATTTTTGCTTAATTGCGTGAACCTAATAAGAAAAGTGTTTTTTATCCTAATTTGAGGTCGCTGAAAACACTCTGACACTCATTTATTTTTCCAAAGAATCGTTATCGAGAAATTAGAAAAACGTCTTTTTCCATTTTTTTCCATTTATTGCCAGATTCTCGAGAGCCAGGAGCCAAGCTTAGCTTAAAAAATGCACTCTTTTACGCATAATACTCCCACCCACTGACATATAGATATGGACTGACACTCATTTATTTTTCCAAAGAATCGTTATCGAGAAATTAGAAAAACGTCTTTTTCCATTTTTTTCCATTTATTGCCAGATTCTCGAGAGCCAGGAGCCAAGCTTAGCTTAAAAAATGCACTCTTTTACGCATAATACTCCCACCCACTGACATATAGATATGGACTGCTAATTGACAACTTTCAATGGCACCATTTTTCTCCAGAAGAAGAAGACCTTTTCTATGTAAACAACAATTTTTTTTTCGAATTTAGGAGAAAATAAGTGATAAGATGTATGTTATAATTGATAGAAAAAATTTTCCATCATTATTTTTTATTTAGTAGCAGTTTTTTCGTTAAATAAATGTATTTTTTTTAAATATGTGAGGGTTTTTCCCTCTGTTTAACGAACTTTTAAAAATAAAGAAAATACAGAAAGAAGAAAAAACTCTATAGCTGCCTAGTTTTTTCTAATTATGTTTGTATCGCTGACATGCACTGAACTGTTTTTTTTATTTTAAAACCGATTAAAGTTCATAGGATTTTTGCGGGGGAGCGAGAGGTCAATAGTTTTTGGTGCCACTTTTTTGTATGGGATTTTGCTTATTTAGCAGTCCATATGTATATGTCAGTGCTCCCACCTATCTAAAACTGTAAAAGTTAAGGTTCTACGTTGCCAACTTCCAGAGTAATGAGCCATCAAAGTCAAAATTTTGATTTTTTTTAATAAAAATATCAACTTCAACTACCTTTTTCTCCAAAAAATACGTAGTTAACCAATATTTTTTTTTCCAAAATTAGAAAGCTTGGACAGTTTCCTATGAATAATGCACGGACAACACACTTTTAGGTGTGTAGAATAATTTCAGTAGAGGGAAATTAAACAAAAAAAAGCGAAGTTATCATGTAGTTGGGAAGATGGATTTTTTCTTTTTTTTGTGTTGTGTTGTTTTCGTGTTGTGCAAAACCTAAGCAACTTCTTTACTAAAATTGTTCAAAGTAATTTACTATCAATATATATGTATATATGGAAAACTAAAATTTATTTATTCATAATACATGGGGTAACCAAAAAAAATATAAATTTAAAATTAAATAATATTTCATTAATAATACAAAAAAAAAATTAAATATTATCAAAAATTTGCTGTGCAAAACCTAAGAAACTTTTATTTGGTATAATGTCCCTTATTTTTTATGACTTCGGCACATCTGCGAGGCGATGAGATTTGTAATAGTGGTCATTGGGATCCTTTCCCATTCATACTTCAAGGAATCCATGAGGTCCTTCTTGCTCATGAATCGCCTATCGCCTACTTTTCGTTTTAGAATTGCTTAGGTTTTGCACAACACTGTAGGTATGTTAAGATAAAGCGAAAAAAAATGTCTGCAAAATCGGGCCTGTGCTGTTCGAGAAAATTGCATAAATGTGGATTTTTGATGCATTTTGATGCAATAAATAACGGGAAAATAGTCGGATTTGCTGTGGTCTCCCATGTGGTCCCCCATGAAACATTCAAATTTCATGAACGATTCAACTAAATAAAATTTTTGCTTATAAGTTTAGAAAATTATATTATCAGAACAAATTACTCCTATTTCTAGTTCTATCACAATATTACATATTACTAAAATAAAATGCAGAAAATAAGTGGTAAATTGCGGTGATCATTTGTGGTAAATTTACAATTTTTTTCCAATAATCCATGTGGGTCTTAAAAATATTCAATATGCAACGGTAGGCTCACGTCTACGCCGAATTTGGCATAGCAAATGCATGGAAACTAATTATTCCCAGGGAGTTAATCAATCGCTAATATAATTAAGATTTACTTGGAATTATTCGACATGAAATTCACATCGGGGTGTTACCAGCAATGTGAATAACTCCTTTTGTACATTGCATAAACAGAAACCCGTAGCTGCTGAATGCTCCAATCTGTAGACAATTTGGTCTGAAAACGGCAAGTTTTTGTAAACAATTTGGTCTGAAAACGGCAAGTGATGGTTGATAATAAGAATGGTTCGCATTCTAACACAGGATAGCACAAGATATTCTAAGAAAATGTAGCTACAATATAGCCTCCAATCAAAATTCTCTTAGTTGTGTATTCTTAAAAGTTCTAAGAAGACCTTTTGAGTTATATTTTGCCGAAAAGCATTTCTTAAGTGCTTAATTATCAATGCTTAATGCCCCTTAAGAGCAACTGTCTGTACTGGGTTTACACTGACATTTTTCGAGTAGCAGAACAGTACAAAGTAAAAATTCGTAATGTTTTTTAATTCTTGTTTGGAAAGAGAAAAACGAAACAAATTTACGAAAGGGCTTACACGGTAGACCAGTAACAAAGATGAACCTTATCCTGGAACCGAGTCATAACCTGCGACGCTCATAATTATCAATAAAGCTCAATTTTGTGTTTACTCTACCAGATCTAAAGGGAACTTTTGCAACATTTCCAAAATCTTGATCGCTTATGGCGAGCTGTTTCCAAAAAATCAATCTCCTAGAGAGACTGTGTTTGGCCTTTAAAGCCTAGTTGTGAACTCAGTGAGGGAGTGCAGGTATAGCTTAGAGAAAACGACAATGTCGCACTAATTCAATAATCGTCTTTATTCAGCTTTACACAAAGTTCAAAATTCGACGTATAAATAAATTACTTCCAATTCAAATAGCTTAACATGAACTAGCAAAGTTAATTCAATAGCAATAAACATTCAATTATATTAATTCAAAATTCGAGATTAGATTAAACCATTAAAGTAAATTAACTTCGATTCGCAACCCTTTTTTTTCTTTCTCTCCTTTTTTTCGGTATGGCTTCAACTGGTTGCTTGAGACTTTCTAGCCGCAAGATTCTCCCTCTTGTGAATCCACTGTAAGCGCCGCTGGAGTTCCTCAGCTGGGTTATACGACTCTGTTTATTTAGCACGATTCGGAACTTGGCTGAAAAATTCAAGTTTTGTTTATTTAATAGATTGAGTTTAGGAATTAGGAATTCACATTAAATGTGAGCTCTAGGAATTCACACTAACTCGAAACGTTAAGTGTATATTTGTAGGTTTTGCATGAACTCGGTACGTAACATGCAATTCGGATGAAGATTTTACACTAACTCGATACGTTAAGCGTATATTGTAGGGTTTGCATGAACTCGGTACGTAACATGCAATTCGGATGGAGATTTTACACTAACTCGATACGTTAAGTGTGTATTGTAGGGTTTGCATGAACTCGGTACGTAACATGCAATTCAGATGGAGATCACTAGCTGCTAGCTGGATTTTCTTCGAGCTCGATTCGCAACGAAGACCAAAAGTGATCTGAATTTTCTGGTTCTGAGCTGCTCTATTTATTTTCTACCAGACAATAGCTAGTCAATTCGACGGGGAAATATTTTGGTGGGGCAATGCCTCATACTGCTGTTTTTAGTACTTCTTCTCATATTTAGACCAAGTGTGGCGATGTGTTGGTTTCGGTCTTAGAATATAGAACTACAGGAAAGGCCCTCGGGTATAAAATCCGTGTATGGGAGCGTAGTGAAATCGGTATCAGTCAACTGTCAAATTGGTACAATTTCTTGTTAGTTAACTGTCAAATTTTCCCGCGGCACTTTCTTTAAAACGAGTTTTACTATAAAATTTATTTACAGTTTTTCGCAAAACTAATTAAAAACAAGAAAGAAAGTTTAAAGAATTTGGTTTTAGTGTAATTGAAGTTGTTACGAGTGAATTTTCAGTGAAAAAAAGAGCAACGAAGTGTGCAGTTTGAATTTCACTACGCTAAAATTCTCCGATGGCCCTTCCTGTAGTTTTGTATTCTAAGGTTTCGGTGGCTGGAGCTGTCACTTGTCTTAAAGGTAGGAGGTATTTTATATTTTTATTTTCATTTGTTTTAATTTTGTTTTCGGTGTTTTTAGGAAATCCTGGAAGGTATGGGATGGAGGCTGAGGAGGATTCAGCGCTTCCGTGTTGGCAGGTATGGTTAATTTTATGGGACTTTATTTCTTTGTGGTGATTTTATTTTCCTTTCAGGTTTGTTTACATTTTTTGCCGGCAATGGATATAAGTATACCCTTTTTTTGTGCTCGATGTTTTCTTCAGGATGCGAATTTATAGAGACAAGGTATCATGTTCAGAAATATTAATATACCTCTTATTAACATCCGTATTTTTTTTAGGTGTTGTTTTAAGATCAGGACTGAACAGAGACAATAGCCTTAGTTTTCTTGGGATTCTTCTAATTTGGAGATAATTATGCAACACTTTTGTGCTGATTTAATTTGATTTTTCATAGAAATGTCTGAGAATGATTAGAAACAAATGTTTTGTTTCAATATAATATAGTATTGCTTCGCTGGGATCGACATAACTCTTTTTTATAGAAAAAAATCACACTTAAGCCGCCCGTCTATCCCCCCTATCCACTAAGATACAGGGTGTTTACGAAAAACAATTTGTATCTTTTTAAAATTTGCTTAGCTCCTAAACCAAATATCGTAGAGCAAGATAATTAGGTTCATCTTTTCGGTAAATGTGTATTCTTTTATTTGGTATAAAGGACAAAACTTGAGTGATTAAGAACATATGTAGGTTCAAAGCATAAGCAAAATCACAATTTTCTTCGTTTTTTAGCATTTTGCTCATGCTTTAGACCCCCTCTCTAGAACAATTTTTTCTCCAAATACAGCCAGGAATCACCCCTGAAAATATTAGCCACGTAGTTCAACAGCGGGTTTATTGAACATGTACAAATTGCGAATGAGTGCATATGAGTATTTTAAATGTTTAAACAGCGATATCTCATGAATGGCAATTCGTACGGGAAAATGAATAATATTTTTTTTGTAGATAAACGCATAATCTACAAACTTTGCAAGCACTATTTTACGATAAAACTTATCGTTTAAAATGTATTTGCAAAAAACTGATATTTTGACCCTAAAACCCCCTAAAAGATGGGTTTCCCGGGGTAGAAAATCGGTAGACTTTATAACCCCTTATTAATAACCCTAAGAGGAAGTTCTCTGCCAAATTTCAGCCTGTACCCAATCATTTCCGCTATTTCGCTTTTTTCGGCTTAATTTACCTGTACTATTAGTAATAGCCCAGTCGTCAGAGCCAAATTTAGACCGAAAGCTCGCACAAAAAGTGATCTCGCTGAAAATTGGAACTTAGGTACTTTTTTGGGTGTAGAAAACGATAAAAAAATCTTTGCTGCGCTAAAGTGTACGCTAAGTTCCCAATATCGAAAACAAATTCGAAAATTTGGTTTTTGCTTTATACATATATCGAAAAATAAAAAAAATCGAAAAACTAATAGCGCCACGTGAAAGAGCAGAAAATTTCACTAAAATTTATATTATAACTTATTTTAAAAAAAATTGTTTTATTATTATGAAAAATTATTAAAAATAAGAAGAAAATTCGAAAAATCTAAGCGCGCCAAAAAGCTGAATTAAAATATTCTAGCGAGGCGTTCGGGGAAAAACTAAAGTATCCTTGCCTAAAATGTACGCAAAAATAAAAATAAAAAAAAGCATTTTAAAGAGGACACTCTAAGCTTTCTAAGAAAGCCATTAGTTTTTTATTTTTTTTTATTTTTTTCTCATAGAAAACTTGACTGGAAGTTATAAGTTGTAAAATTCTCACTGATGTTTATAAAATTGAAGATATATATTAATAGAGGTGTACAAAAAAAATCCTTGTACATTCATTTATCATTAGACATTTACTTTTGATGTAAAAAAAATTAAAATGAAAAACATCCTTTCACCAATTTAGTAATATCTCGCTTGGAAAGTGCTCGGGCGTTTTAGTAACTACACGATTATAATATTTTGAGCGAGCTTCTTTTTAATTTATCAGAATTTGCACACTTTTACATTTGAAACAATTTACTATAATGCACTATTTGACTAATACGGTTTCTTACACTCATTTAAATTACAATATTCCGTTGTTAAGTATCACTATCATTTACAATAAACAAAGGGCAACTTGAAAACAAAGTTATTTTATTTAACCTATAACTGCAAGCTCTTTTTAGTTCTTTCAATTATAAACAATTCCTAGAACGCTAATGAAGGATAATTAAAAGTGCGTCTATTTCATTGGTCAATGGCTGTATGTTCATCATAATGAAAACATTAAATTTGTCCTGATATAGCACTTAATATAAAATTCAGTAGTTCAAGCTTATATTAAAAGTAACTTAAAATGGGTAAATGGATAATTTCTTGTACGAAATTCTACATTTTAGAACAGAAAAATTCCTTAAAATAAAAATAAAGAAAAACGAGGTTCAACCAAAGAAGCAAAAATATTCGAAATGTTTAAACACCCTTTTTATTTATGTAAATTTTATCAAATTTAAATCTGCACCTTGAAATATTCCCAGACAAAATATAAAAATTAAAAAAATATGAAATTCAGCTTAACACTTTATCTTGAATCCCTAAAAATACACATCTTTCGACCAAAACACTCAGGGAACATCCTCCAGGTCGAAAATTGTTCAGCCTCGCCCCTGATATATTGGCCATTAAATTGATATGTTGTGGGCCTTGACTAAGCATCTTATACACGCCGACAATTTAATCTTACCCAAAAAGAAAGATGTTGGAAGCCGGATAAAAAAATGTTAAAACGATTCTTTCTTATGTTTTTATCTCATTTCCAGCCATTAATGCATACAAACACAGGCCATTAATAAGCGGTGAGAGCCAAGTATTTTATATAAAACCATTTCAGGTTATCTCATAACTTAAGAAATACCTGCGCAGGTAGAATCTGTCAGGTCCTCCTGGCTGGAAATATTTCAATAAAGCCATCTACACTCTATGATGCCTAGGCCCGAAGGGCGGGCATCTTAATACTAAAGATGGTATACGGAAATTTACAACCGGCCAGAAACAACAGGGATAAAAAGGCCAAAGAAAGAAAGTCTAGGTAAAAACATCGGGCAGGTATTTAAGAGCTAACCGCACCGCCATTCTGGAACACTTGCTGTGTGAATAATTAATACATAAATAAGGCCAGCAGAATCTAAATTTCATCTAAATAATAACTTAATGGCGGGGGACCTCCAGCTGGTATTGTATCATGGCGTCTCGATATAATTTCGCAATGGAGTAGAGAATGGTGGCGGCGGCAGTGGTGTCGGCGCGACAGAAAATTTCCTACTTTTTTTTTCGTCTAGTTTATCATTTTCTAGTTATTTGTGTTATCTTAATCTACGAAAATACTAGTGGACTGGAATTGTCGAACGCATGTCAGGCATTTTATTTGCTTGCTTTTGATAAAAAGATTTATCCAATTTTCCGTCGCTTATTTTCCGTTTCACCCTAGTTTTCAATGCTCCATGAGCGAAATTTATGTGACGATTATGTAAATTTTAAAGATTATTTCTTGAATTGTCAAAATTAAAGTAGGGGTCGCACGCATTATATAATTTAAATAACAAAAAATTTGCATATTGCTTTCAAAGCACGCGGAATTGCTTTTTATTAAAATTCGATCTGTGGAATGTTGAAACATGCTTGAATTAATGTTTTTGGCCAAAGCAAAGTATTATGCGAGTACGGAGTTAACAAACGCAATTAATGTAACCAATAAGTAAGTAGTCGCGGATTACAAACAATTAAAATTTGTGACGAACGTAGTTCTGAATCTTTTGAGCATCGTTTATTATCAATTTAATCACTGTTAATATGATGAATTGGTACATTTAACCACCAACGAAGGGCACCTCAAACGTCTAGTTTTTTAAAAATGTTTTCCAGTATCTATGGAGTTTTTATTGTATGATGTCGGAAGTATACAGTGTTACAATTTTAAATTGGTGAATAAATATATTATGATTGTCTGAAAAAAGTTAGAACTCACTCAACTGTAAAGTAGCCAGAATTTTTAAACGAATTAACACCTTCATACAACCCCATCTTATCTGTTAGGAGATCCATTCACGTACACATGAAAAGGATCTTGCTCAAAATATACTTAGTAACAACATAGTGTTTCAGGAATACGACCTCTCGGAAACGCCGATCACTGCCTTGTCAGCGTTAATTTCTCATATCGGCTATCATGGCCCCCTCTCAATCACGCCCAATCCACTTCACAGCTGATCATAATAATTTGCGTTACTCTTATGCCTTCGATAATGTAAGTCAAGCACTCTATAGACTTTGTCTTCTCGTTCATGAACTCATGACCATTTCAATCAACAGGGACATTAAACTCATTCTTAATTGCGGATAAAGGAATAGAGTGGACTTCAGCAATTCCAAAATGAAGTATTATCTCCTCTCCAGCATTCACTGTACCGTCTCATTCAAAATTTTAACATGACATTAACTAAGGATCTGCGATGGAATGACCAGCTAGTCCAAATCGCTAAACAGTCATCCGAGCGCCTGGAGATTTGTTAAGAGCCGCCATAGCTTAAGGGTGCAAAATCGCATCCTCAGACTCATCGGAGGCAGCGACATTTGTTCTTCTATAGACACATTGATCCACCGCAGAAATAGCAGCCCTGGTAAAATATTACGGATATTATTACGACGACTGTTCCGCCAAAATTAAAAGTCTCCTGTCTCCACGCCATCACTTTTCTGCCAGATTCAGATTGTCACATCAAGAGCAAATAACCCACAAACGGCTTATTATTCTCCCGTTCAAAGTAATCGCCTTTTCGGGAATAGCCAGAGGACATAGGCGGAGCTAAATCAGGCGAATGAGGTGGTTGCGGGACAGGGACACAAATGGTCTTTCCAAATCGATTGCATCGACCCAAAGATATTTGCGTAATATCAAGAAAGGCTGTAATAATTGTTAATCGACGATTTTTGAGAACCAAATCATTGACTTGTTTGATGTTGTGTTCGTTGGTAGACGTCGAAGGACGAGATGTCCATCGCATTCAAAGCGTTCTCTTCCTTCTTTAATAAACTTACACTAAACAAAAAACAACTTTGGGCATTGCATTATTGTCACCAAATAACTTTTAACATTTCCAGCGTTTCATCCTCAAAATTACACTTTTTTAGATGAAAGAAAATAAACTGAAGAAATTGGCTTGCAAATAGACACAGATGGCAGTTCGAGTGCTACCAACTTGTCTTGATAAGGCCGCAAGATTCGAATGGGGAAAGTCTTACTACTTGTTGAATAGGTACAGTAGTAAGCCTCTATCACTGCAGGCTATTCATCAAAATGCTTCGAGTTTTAAATCCACATGTTTTCTATCATATGACGAAGAAGCTTACGATCTGAAGAGAATATGTATATCTCATTAATCTATGGAGCTTCAACAAGATAATAGTCCATACATGATAAGTAAGATGCTCAATGAAACATTATATTATTTTAAGAATTGCTTTTATTGCACTTCCGAATTTTTTAAGCAATCTAAATAAGTGAAGCGCGATGGTACATCCCACGAATATGATGAGCGAGGCAAAATTATACTGAGGCAACACTATTCTATTGAAATTTAACTAATTTATTATGCGTTTTTAAACTTCTTCTCTTTCCTGTTTTGCTCACGGTAAATTTTAAAAATGCGCCATTTTGTCAATAATGTGCCTTAGATTCAGGTGCGCTGTGTAGCTGAGTTTTATACATCGACCATTTCGCGTGAATCGTTGGAATTGGGCCAGCGTGCTTCTGTGGCTTGCAGAGGGCGCACAGTGGTCGAAAATGCCAAAAGTCGAAAAATGAAAGTCTTATTTAGGAACTTTTTTTATTTTAACTTGATGGATTAGGGTACCTAGGATAGTATAAGACAAATAGAACCAATCAAATGGCGTTTCTTGCCTTTTAAAATCATTCTGAAAGTGGCCGTTGCATGCGTTGCTTTGCTTGAAATAGCATCATTAATCCCCGCGGCAACCAATTATTTAAACATACATAGGAAGTGTTGTGCCGCATATTTTTAAATGTTATAAAATGGATTATTCTCAGGAAAGTAAGTATAATTTAATAATATTAACAAGAATACTCATTTGTTCACATATTTTTAACACGGTGAAGATTTCTTGATCTGTCTTTTTATCGAAAAAGTAAAGTTTTTGTTATATTAATAGACCTACAAAAGAAGTGCCGCTATATGCCGCTCTGATTTTTGTCTTATATTGTTTATTGACCCTTTGGCAAAAACATATTCCAAGAACTATTGCCCGAAGTTGCCCCTTTTTGTTTAATTCCACTTTTTGTACAAAATTCTGCGTAATCCAGGTTTTTTTTTTAACTTATTAAAGTAGTGCTTAGCTTAAATTGAACCGTTTTATCTTTGGTAATCAACTTTCGAAGTCAAATTAACATAAGTATTGGAGTTATAAGCAATTTTAATGCTAAAATTGGCTCATTTCGTACTTTTTTAGTACCTTTTCACCTAAGCTTTGCCAAAAAGTACCAAATAAGGTCAATTTTAACATCAAACTTGCTAATAACTTCAAAAGTAAAGGTCGTAGCATAAAAATTGTCGGACATTATTGATAGGAAATTGTCCAAGCTTTCCAATTTTGCAAAAAAAAATTAGTTAACTAGCTATTTTATGGAGAAAAAGGTGATTTTGGTTGAAATTTTAGTTAAAAAAAAACCAAAATTTTGACTTTGATGACTCATTACTATGGAAGTTGATAGGGTAGAACCTTGATTTTTACAGTTTTAGATAGGTGGCAGTATTATGCGCTCACTGATACCTTATTCATGAAAATAGGTCATAGGGTTACAAAAATACAGGGTTATATGTAAAACTCTAAAAAAACAACTTCAAAACGCCCTAGCGGCTCAACTGTTACCATATCCAATAAAATAAAATATAATACCAAATTCGTGATCAGCGACCTGGAAAACACAATCCCAATTTCATTGAAAAATAGTGCTCAATATTGATGGTCGCCATTTTGAAGCCGCCATTTTGTTTTTTTTAAGAAATAATAACAAATTCGTGATCAGCGACCCCAAAAACCTTTATAACTTTATTTTCTAACAATTATCTCAGTTTTTTCGACTTTTGTCCATCTTTTTGCCGATTTCGACCACTGTGGGGCGCCTCGTTAGGGGCCGGTTACCATCGTGCGGCATTTTGCTCATCGCGCGAGAATCGATGTAAGTACTTTTTTGCTTAAAGAAAATTTTTTAAATTTAATTTAAAATATGTTTCACTAGTTTTATTGTTAATTTTATTATGAATATTGTTTAATCATTTATAAAATAAGTAGTTATATGAACCATTATGTATTTTTGCCATGTATTTGATTATTTACTAACCTTCACTCTGTGCATTGAAAATTTTCCGGCGTCTGTGCATAGGGGTCAATCAGACCCCATATAAATTTTGATATATTTTGTAAGGAAAACAAACAAAATCTTATTTTTATTTTTACTAATTATAATAGCATAGTTATAAATACTGTAAAATGAAATAAGCAAAATATAATTCGCGTTTAATACATAAAAATAACTAACGAAAATTCAGATTTAATACAAATTTCACGGTTTCTTTTCCTGTTTGACGTATTTAGTCTTCAGAAAAGAGATCTTTTACGAAACGTTTTTCCATTAGTTTTGAACTTCTGATGGATATCTTTTTCAATTCGCCTGATTGGACTTCGTCTTTTTCGGTCGTGGATGGATGCCGAGCTTGATGTTGTCCATCCTTGCTCCTGGGGTAGTTGGCGGCGCTGTGATGTTTGCACCGTGCCTCTTCTTTGGTCCATGGAGGTCTTGAGGGAGGTTCTTTCAACTCCCCAAACCGTTTTAGGTCGGCATCAGAGTTTACTTGGGCGAAGAAGTTCGTGAGAGTAGTCCTTATTTCTATTTTCCCAGTGATGGTTCACCTAAATAAAGTGTTTTGAGCTACTAAGGTTCTAACCGCGCCTTTCTTTACGCCATCCGTGATGGTTGTGGAGAAAATGTCTGATCTCAAGAGGATGCCTGCTTGTCCTGGCTTGTGGAACGTTGCATCCGCCAATTCGAGTCCTCTTAGATGGGCCCACTCTTTAATCGAGCATTCGATACTTGGTAATGAGTTCGTGATTTTGTTCAACACGAGTGCCTGTGTCTGAATAATCTTTGATTGTTGGTTTCGTGCCTTCAGCAGCAACGTCACCCTATTCGTGATTGCTCCGGCTGGCATTCTATCTAGTCCTGATAAAGCAGTTTGTACTGATTCCCTTCTGAGTGGTAGATTCTAGACTACTGCTTCTCGTACAAACGTTGATTGGGATTCAGGATCGATGAGAGCCCTACATACCTGTTGTAGTCACGATGAATAATGCAGTGCCCAGTAACACTTTTGGGGTTCGTCAGGAGATACCTGAGAGAAATATGACTGTGTTTGGGGGTTCAGTGCTTCTTTATTTAAACATGGTGGATTCGAAGTGCCTATCCTGGTGTTGCATTGGTCTGATTCTCTGATAGATTTCTTCTCTACGTTGGACACACGATGGCTCGTTCCCAAACAATTGATGCGAAGCTCCTTTACCTTGACTGCCCTATAACTTCGATCCGTATTCCTTTGTAGATATTTGGCGCATTTCCTCATGAAGTGTAAATTTTTGAATAAACCACATATGTACATTGTTGTTGGATACGTGGAATATTCTAGTTATTCATCTTCACCCTTTGAGTTGCTCTCATAGAGTTCACTCTTGTTTGTTGGCTTGCTGACGGCCTCTAAGGTCCTGAATCTGGTCTCCAGAAATTCGCGTTATTCCGACCATGTTGGTATTCTCGTCTTGATTTTGCGCTCTGTGATGGCTCCGATAGTTCATGTGTTTCTGAAGGTAGTTTCTAGACGAGTAAGTGAATCAGGATTGCATCCCAATTCCCTGTAGAATTCTATTCGTTTGTTTGGAGCTCCTTGATACTTTGAAATTTCAAAATTATTAACTAAAAAGCTGATGCTACATACAAAATGCTTTCAAAAAAATATGGGGTCAGCTGGACCCCAGCGCACCGAAATGCGTTTACTTTATTTCAAACCGTGAGCAATTTATAAACAATAGTTTTTGATTCGGATTTTTTGTATTGTGTGTAAAAGATATTAGTTGAGGCAATCCTAGTTGGCGGTTTATTTTAGTTGCCGCAATTTTTTTTAAATCGCATTTTAAATTGACTGGGGTCCATTTGACCCCAATGCACAGAGTGAAGGCTAAGCGTGAGCAAAATGCTCTATACGCGAGTGCTAGCGTAATTATTAAGAGCGCGAGTTCTGCTGGGTTAATACTGTCCAGAGGCGTGGAAATCGTGAGATTTTCAAAAAATTTCTACCATCTATAACATGACTATTAGAAGAATAAAAGGGATAGCTGGAAGGTATTCGAGTCTGGCGAAACTTCACCAACACTCATGAAATACAGGACATGGTAGATCTCTGGTCTATAAAGATAACCGACGACTTTTTTCACACAAACAAGGGAACAGCATTAATTCATGCTCACTGCCCAAGTCCACCCGTTTATGCAAAACGCCCAATTAAAGCTGTCTTTGGAAAGCATATATCACATTTCCCCATGAGCATATAAGAAGGCGATTCGGTTCACACAAGTCCCCTGGACTGGAGAAAAAGGTATACTGATAAAGAACGGCTGCGAGTTAATAATCCCTTATTCTCTCAAATATTGTGGACTTCTTTTCATGTGTTTATATGCCATATGTTTGGAGGAATGTCAGCATTACGTTTATATCCATGCCTCTTGTTACAGCCGCGCTAAACTCCATAGACCGGCGAGCTTTCCGGCTTTTTTCTTGAAGACAATAGAGAAGACTGGCCACAGCGATATTAGAAACACTTTTCTTTCGCCAGCCATTGTGCTACCCCGCGCACGCACCAGAAAGGAGAGCCCACTAAGCTGGAACCTCTCAATCGGGTCCTTAAGTTGGTAAGTGCAGGGTTACAGAAAGGAACCTTCCCCGATGCGATGTCGAGGCAACCTTCAGCAACACATCGTTCGATACTATTGTCAGGGCTCTAATACCGGTTCTACACCTTCAATTTTCTGTTCAAGTTTGCGACGTTCAAGACTTTTTTTTAGCTAGAAATTTGGTCTGAATTGAACAGCTGGTGTAGACACTCAAGTTGAAGCGAAGTTGTGTCTACACTAATGTCAAATTTATACAAAATGTGATTGATGTGAATTTTGTGCATTTACGTCAAATTTATATTAAATATGATTGATGTGAAGAAGAAGATATTGTTTGGCTGTCACAGCTATGCGTTTATACCTATACTCCTATGCATACACCCACCCTCATAAAAAAGTTGAAGGCAAGATCAAAAGTTGAATAGAAATTTCTGCTCAACTTTTTCTTGCTTTCCATTCTATGTTCAAGAAAATGACTCTTTTAATTTTGTATACGAGCGAAAGATAAGGAAGTGTTGAACATCGCAAACTTGAACCGGAAATTGAACGTGTAGAACCGGTCTAAGAATTCAAGATCTGGGTAATACTGCTTTTAACTGGATTTATTCTATGTTGTTCAATCCAGCCTACTAAACAATGTTTCGACTTGTTTTTTGTGTTGAAAAAGACAAAACATGGTATATAATGACTCGCTAAACAATATCAACATGTACATATATATTCTTTGGTATAAGATGATATCTCATAACCTTCATTCAGAAAAAAGCGAACATGTTAAAAAGTGTGTCAATCATCATCATCGATATTCTACAAACCTTTGTCCAACTTTTGAAGAAGCAGTGCAAACATACAAATGTTGGTGCTTAGCAAAGTGGGAGGTATGCATGAAAGTTAGATGTAGCATGTATGTCTGACTGTGGAGTTGGTAGTGATGAAAAATTAGCACCAACATTCCGTCGACATGTTTGCTGTGTTCTCATTCACAAAGACAAACGGCGAAGGTTCTCGGTAGCACCTCATTACCGTAGATATATCTTTGCAAAAAGTTATACATTTTTTATAAAATTATGCTCCTGGTAAGCATTTGCTTGGTTTCTGAAAACCTCGAATTTCAAGCTTGTTATAATATATTTGTGCGTTCGTTTGTCAGTTTATAAAAGAATATCAGGAAGCCGATCTATGATCGCGTTCGACTTTTATCGGATCGGCTACGCTTGGGTTAAGTCATATCCTCTGTTAATACAAAAAATTAAAAATGATGAAACAAAGGACTATAGTAGGGGAGCTGGCACTTGAAAAAATCGTGTCGCCCCAACCTACTGCCGTTTGTTATATAAGCTTTTGAAGTAATTTTAAGCATTTTTTATAATATGACATTTTTGCGGGAAGTGGACCCATTTCGAGTTAGGGGTTTTGGGGGGTAAAAAGGGGGTTAAAATTGAAAAAAAATTCTGCCGCTTCGTATGTAGGTTCTTTTAGAGCTAAATAACCGTTAAATACTAGTGGCAGACATTTTTGACCATTTGGACCCTCCCCAAGCCAGCCCTAGCTGAAGTTGTCATTTTTCTCCCCACACCCTAGCAAATAGTCAAAAATTTCTGTAAAGTCTGTAAAGTTTACTGACGACTGAGATAGGTTGACTGCATACGAGAGTGTTTTCTGAATTGTACAAAAAAATAAAAAAAATGCTTACAGCAATAGAAAACAAAAATTTTGTTTCATACCAACTATCATAATTAAATTTCTAAAATAATTATTTCTTATCATATTACAACCTGATTTTATTTTTACACTTACCTAATAGTTGCCTATAATGGTGTGGCCACACTACGCGGTCTTGGGTCGTACGCGCTTTTGCCTTTTTTTTCATATAGAGTTTTATGACTTTTTTACGACTTTTTTACGACTTTGTCCATGGTAAAGGCCGTGCGGCCAAACAACGCGGACAAAAGGCTGTGGTTAAAAAGGTACATTGTGCGTCCACACACTATGAGCTTTTCAAAAGCGCGTACGCCGTTTCAAATGAGAATTGATTTTTTCTCACTCATGACTCAGAAAATTAAAAGATCACGCGCGCTTTTGGCTGGCCGTACGACCAAAAGCGCGTGGATTCTAAGTCCGCGTAGTGAGGACGGGCCTTAAGCATATGTAAGTTGTACTTTTTGTTAATTTTTTTTAACTAAAATTTTCGAAGGCATTTTTATCTAGTCGTAACTACAGCAGTAATGAGTACTTCACTGTATTACCTACCAGTTTTATTTCCAAATATATCAATACCTGGAATTATTTGCTCAAATGTACACGATTATAAATATGCTAATTTAATCTTAACATTTAGACACGCTCTTAATCCAAATAATTAATTATAAATGTCAATAGCCGCGCAATGAAAACTATGTCGAAATTCCCATTCCAGACGACTAATAAAATACAAAAAATATTTCCCATTAAATCTATACTTTGAAACTAATCAATTTTAGAAATAATAATTATTGATTACATCAATCAATAAATAAAAATCGCTTTTACGTGCATAGCAGCCATTAAAACTGCATTCGAAGCCAGCGAAGTTAATTTACGTTAATTGCATTCGCATCGGTAGTGTCTCCTGGTCGTCCGCACATGTTTTGCTCTCATAGCAGACGATTCCCATCCCTGCCGCGACTGGACACTATCTGCCTGGAGACTGTCCGCAGGGTCCCTTCCGAAGGAAATCCACGTAATAATTTCATTAATTAAAAAAGTTTTATGCTCCTTATACTGTTTGTTTATTGAAATGCATTAGCATTAATTGCTGGTGCTGCGACAGACGCAAAGGGAGCCGGGAGCCGATTATCAGCTTCTTTAATTTATTAAAATGCATTTATCAGCATTTGTCAGGCCAAATGGCTGCCTACCAGCGAATGCACTTTCAGGCGGTGCCACTTGTAGTGTGACGTCCTGCAAAAAGTTCACATCACATCATTTGATTGCCGCTGGGGCGAGGAAAGCGCTTGTTGAGTCAGCCTTCAAAAAGATGCCGAGAACGAGCTTAATTGGCGCAAGAAGTCGCCATTGTTAGAATTTAGACATGCGCCAGCTCAAGGCCGCAGCTACGCATCTCTGCTGCACTCACGCGGTCTGCTTGTGGCGGGCAGAACGGCTCACAATGAATCACCAGCACCGCAGTCGTATGCGCTCTTCTTCATTACTTCACGGCGTCGCCATCTTTTTTCCTGAGGCCGCCATATATCTTCATTTATATACGCAGACGCTAATTTACATTCATTCGCCTCAATAAAAACCAATTAAAACCATTGATTGGCCATTAAGACGGCTCACAAACTGGTCTTTGTCCATCTTGAATAAATTTCGCCGCGGACCGGCCGGCCGCGGATCCAGTTTTGCCGTTTACTCTCACTGGCCCCAACTCCGAAGATGGTCACTGTGGCTGTCCGCCGGGCTTGGCCTCCCTTCAAGAATTTACTGGCCGCCTGTTAGTTTTGTTGTTGTTTATTGGCGGTGTATAAAGGCAATCCCAAATCCAAATTAGGTGGTTATGGCGAGGTGTCATACTTTCCAGGTAAATGGCTTTTATTGATTGTGTTCTCCTTCCATTTACTTACAGCAGGACTGGTGAGTTATTGCTTACTTCAAGCAACCACACGCATATAATTAAGGGGGGCTTTTTAATAAGACATTTCTTCTGTTTCTTATTTTTGAATATTCATATTGAAATATTTTTCGATCTGGGTGGTCAATTTGGGGTACAAGGAGACAGATTGTAAAATATTTCGGAACTGATTTATAGGCCATTTGCTAGCTACAAGTTTTATGCATTTTAACATCGCTGGAAATTGTTTTTTGGTGTTTTTTCTTGTGAAGCACAGTCTTTTTGTTAATATTCGAACGCAACAAAAAGTTATAAACAATTGATTTGTCAAAATGCTAATAGCTTAAAAACTACAAGTCCCAGAAAATAAATTTCCTAATACAAAATTGTTCGCTTCTTTTTTTTAAGATAAATAAACACCTTTATGAATTTTTATGATATTTTTTTTATTGATCGAGATATGAATATTATTATCTCCGCTATTTCTGTGTTATTTTTTTCGATTTAAATTCAAGGTTAAATTCAATGCTCTTAGGTCTCTTTTCCATGTTTTCACTTCGTTAGTGCATATTTTTCTGTTTTTTATTAAAATTCTTGGTCACTACAAGAAAAAATCGCAGCATATGCTTCAATTTTTGCCACCAATTTTTTTTATGATTAACTATACAGGGTTTATGTGTCTATGAATGTGGGTTTTTTATGGAATAAACTGGCATTTTGTAATACCAGTCCGTCATGTCGTTCGGGATTTGGTGCAATGTCAAGTAGTAAGCTTGGTTTGAAAGAAAGAAGGGAGTAAAGGAGTATCCACAGCCACACATATCAGGGCCCTGACCGGGACGTTCGATTTTTGATCCGGCCCGGACACGGACATGTGTGAACGAGTTTATATAACACTGCAAATCTGAACTTTTAAAAGTGTTTTATTTCAAAACGTTTAATTTTGACGTCACCCATTTGATTAACGTTGTCGACACTTTTAAAACACTTAAAAGCGTTTAAGAAATGTCTACAAAGTTAATCAAATGGGTGACGTCAAAATAAAACTTTTTAAGCGTTTTGAAATAACACTTTTCAAAGGCTGAAATTTGTATTGAAAATGTACGCAATGAGCCCCTGACGGAACACGGATCTGTGACATCCCGGGCTCGGCCCTGAGCCCTGATATGTGTGGATACTCCTTAAGTTGGCGCGTGTCCGTTATGACCCATCCACACGACACAAGCATACGTAGGGCGTGCTTTTTCCCCATATGATTTTTATGTAATTTTGCAGGCGGAAGCATAACGACGTAACCAAAAGCACATCATAAAAAAGCCTGATTTTCGTGGTCGTAAGAAAACAGGCGCGTGATTTCTGTGGTCGGTAAAAGGCAAGTTGCAGGCGCAAACATGTTTGTGTCGTGTGGACGCGTCATTAGGTGCTGAACCAGGAGACGATGCACCCTGTGTTTGAACTGTAAGATATTGTATAGGGTCGGAAATACTGCCTGCGGAAGATTATTCCACAATCGAGTTGTTCCATTTATAAAAAGCTTATACATGATAATGTAACCGAAAAGGAGGGATGCAGGGTGTGCGGGTGGGCCAAGTGCGGTAGTATTGAATTGGGGAAAAGTATTTTTTATGAAAATAGCGATAGAGTTTACTGCCGCCTAATAATTTGTAAGGAGGCGCAAAACATGCCATCATCGATTAATTTGGTAATTTTGTAACTGGTCGAGCCATTCAAGGTCGTATTCGAGGCACCAGCGCGGATAAACGAATTGTGTTCAAGCGAGGCCAGATGTAGAACTTGTGTATTAACTTATGTGTGCTGGTTAAGTAGGCATTTGTATCTTTTAAAAAATCATAGACATTGGGATGCTTGTTTGGCTATTTGGAATACGCGGTCATTCCATGACCATCACTCATACTCTGTTAGCGTTACTCCTAGGATAAGCCGTCAAATCCAGAATGGTCATTGAAACTGGGATACAAAAGAGTAGATTTCATTGGAAATTTCATACATTATATCATTTTAGGGGCGTTAGATTCTTGCGGCTCCAATCAAGAATAAGTTCGAGGTCCTCGTTGATCAAGCTGGACGTGGGTTGTCGATTATGAAGACAAGGTCTGCCCTTACTTTTCTTATATTATTTAAAGCGTAAGAATAACGTAGAGTACAGTGCCTTGACTGAAAGGCCGGAAAGAACACTTAATCCAGTTATTTAGGACTAAGTCGAAGCTTGGGGTGTTTTCAGAAGACCGGGGCACCATACTTCATTAAAATTCTTAGAGATATCTAGAGCAACGGAACCAAACTCACGAATACTTTGGCCGAGATGAAGATCTGTAAACCTTCTAAAGTCTAAAGATTCGGAATTTAAATATTACTGAGGTTATTGAGGCTTGGTAATGAATTTTCTGTGATAGGAATATCTGACGGAAGTTTTGCCATATTAAATACATAGTCACCATTAGAAAACTATTTGAAAAAAAATCAAACTTTAACAGAAAGTTCTGAAATTTGCATTAAGTCCCTTTTTCCTAGGACAATTCTCGTTGCGAGAAAAAAAATCGTTGCGAAAAAAAACAAAACTCTCGCACCTTTAGTGCGAGAAACCATTCTTTCTCGTAGCGAGAAAAATAATGAATTCGACCATTCTTTCTCGCAACGAGATATTTTTCGTTGCGAGATATTGTAAAGTTGGCTGTAAAATTTGTGTTATTTTACTTTTTATTGTTTGAGTTTTCGTCATGGTTACGTTTTGCGTAGGTACGTAAATTCATCAGTAGAAATTCGCCTTCTTCTTCATCGTCAAATTCTTTACATATAGCAATATGATTTATTTCCAGCTGTTTTTTTTATTAAATCTATCAACATTTCTTTTAACTTGTTTATAATTTATTAACACATAAGAAGACAAAACGAATGAGAGTTCTTCAAATCTCATTCTTGACTAAATCTCGTTGCGAGAACTGAATTCGTAGGAACATAACTTTAAAAAATCGCACAACAGACTGCGAGATTTTTCTCTTCTCTTCTCTTCTTATTTTTTTTTTATAATTTTATTTTGTTATTATATTGTTATGATTTTCTCTTTTATTTTATTTTCTTCTATCGCGTATTAAATTTTTATTTTTAATTTTTTAACTTCTAATTTTTATATTTTATTCTTTATTTTTACATTGATTCTTCTTTTTATTTTATTTTTTATTCTTTGTTTATCCTGTTGTATCAATTATTTGATGTTAGTTAATGTGCGTTTTTAAGATTGTTATCTTTGTACATGTTGTTCAAATAAATAATAATAATAATAATTATTTCATTGAAGAGTAATCGTCATAGCTCACAAGTTATTCAATACTTCGAACCAAGCTTGGCATTGGACCAAAGCGCAAGAATTTCTGTGAGAAATCAAGCGAATTAATAGGAATAATGATAGCCAGAGAAGAGAAGGGGAAAGCACACAGAATATGATGAAGAAGAGAGACGGGCGCAGCGCCGCCAGGAGTCTTTCACTCCTCTCGTCTGGTGCCGGCTGTTTTTGAAAATAAAAATGGCTTCGAATGAATGCTGTAAGCAAAAATGATTATTTTAAAACATAAATTTTATTAAAGAGAGACAATGTTTATAATTTTAATTATTTTTACATCAAAAGTAAAAGTCTAATGGTGATAAATGTACAAGAATTTTTTTGTACGCCTCTAATAATATCTTCAATTTTACAAACATCAGTGAGAATTTTACAAATTATAAGTTGTTAGTACTCAAAGCATTCAAACGGTGCAAATAAATGAACACTCAGGTATTCAATTATACATACATGCTAATCTATTAATGTTTTATTTAGATGGTAATTTGAAAAACTACTACAGTAGAAAATTATAGTTAAGTTAAAGTACATGCTTCGCTGCAAACACGTTCCGTTTCTGGCCTTTTACAACTGCTAAAATTTCGAATCCAAATGTGAGTAATTGTAAGACTAGTAAGTTTTCAGGGATAGCTTTGTTTAAATTCTTGGTTTTTATTAGCTTAGCTTAGCAACCATGTACGTATTTCTGGTTCCATGCTGTATCGGCTGCTACTACTGACTCAAGGTAAGTGGACTATTGTACTATTTCTAAATTATTCTCCTCTAACTTGATTGTGAAACCAATGTTTTGTCGTCTCGAATGGAGAGTTTGGAAAATAGACAGCGATAGTTCTAAAATCATAATTAGTTATTATTGTTTGGAAATTTGACAGTTGACATTTATAATTTTTGACCAAATGTAAACTAAACTGTCCGTTTGAAGAATATTTTACTGTTAACGTTCTACCAATGATATTGATGTCGTCTGCGTATGTTGTATATTCGGATGGAATGTGCCTATTGCTGTTACACCGGAATCTTGGATCAAGTTAGCCAACACCTAGATCCAAAGGAGGCAAGGCCGGAGCGTCCCTTGTCGGAGTTGGTTATGAGTTGATCGGACTGAAATTATAAATATATTTTATTATTGACGGAGGGCTTACGGCTTATTGTTATTTATAATAAGGAAATTGTTTGTTTCAAATATGTATGTACTACTCTTCTCATTTCTGCCATTGTGCATACTCGAAATTTTTTTTACGTAGTGTATTCATAAAATTTATTATGTTACTTCGTTAACTTATAATCTAAGTCTGAGTCTTTGAGGTAGAGAAATAAGGCATAATAGCTGCGCTGCGACTGAAAACGAATAGCTGGCTGGCCAGGCTGGGCGGTGCACTGCAAACCCAACTGTGTGATATTAAAACGCATTTCGCGTGTAAAATCATGTAATCACTTTTTACGCGTTTAAAATGTGTTATTTTTATTACGCGACAAGTTTGTAAATTTAACACATAAAGCGCGTGTTTAAAACACACCAAATATGTATTGCTTTAAAGCTTTTGAGTGAAGCTTTTTCAGCGTCGCTTTGCGGAGAGTAAACTTAGAAAAATCGTCACAGTAAACTTAAAATTTTGGTGTAAGCTGCAACGACTTGTCTCGATGCCTTTCTGTTACCGACTGACTGTAAAGAGAGGTCGTTGGGCTCTCTGCACTGCAAACCCAAGTGTGTGATTTTAAAACGCATTTCGTGTGTAAAATCATGTAGTCACTTTTTACGCGTTTAAAATGTGTTAATTTTTAATACGCGAAAAGTGTGTAAATTTAACACACTTAATGCTTGTGCTTGAAACACGCCAAATACGTATTCCTTGGAAGCTTTTGAGTGAAGATTTTTGAGCGTCGCTTTGCGAGGAGTAAACTTAGAAAAATCGTCACCGTAAGCTTAAAATTCGTGATGTAAACTGCAACGACTTGTCTCGATGTCCTTCTGTTACCGAATGACTATAAAGAGAGGTCGTGAAGCTCTCTGGTCATTGAGCATTTAAATAAAGAATTACAACTGTCTAACTTTCCTTTAAGTTATCCTCTCATGCGTGTTAATATTAGGAATGTTACGAAATGTTTAGAAATAGCATTAAAAAAATTTAATTAAATTAAGGCCTCATTTTTTTATTACAAACAATAGGATATGAAAAAATATTAGAACAATAGATCAGTGTTATATAAGGTAATGGTATTCTTTCTTCTCGTATTTAATAGTCAAAGTTCAAGAGAGGAATATTATATTTCCATGAGGCAATTTCTAAAGGCCCTCATTCCTATACAAGCCGCCGGCAAGCCATGGCCTGAAGGATTCTCGCCTTGAGGCCAAGTATAACCACACACTCACTCACCCATACCGTTAAGTGGATGGGGCCTGCAGTCCAAGAAAACTGACAAAAATCTGAAGATCAGCTAAATTTTCTTCTATTCAGCTAAAATTTTCGTGAGACCATGAATATGTTTGCACTTGAATTAACAACCTAGTCTGGGTGTATGTAGGGAATCATGGGGTCACCTGGAGTCCACGGCCTGTCAGACGTATGCCTTAAGTCTTCATCCTTCAGCCAGACTTAGTAATGTAGGGCCTTCATCGGGCGGTACCTGCTGACCTAGCTTAAAAGGCAACGGTCTGCCGGTGGCCTGTTGTGAATGGGGTCCTTAAGGTGCTCCTATATAAGGCCCGCTGCACTGAACAATTACTCATTCGGAACCCTGGCTGGTGGAGCGCTCAGATATTTGCGAGCCAGATCTGTAAATTTGTCGTATTTTAATTTTGTTTTCCACGAGGCACGACACGACCTACACACATTCGCATTCGCAAAGCATTCGCATTACCTGATGCGAATGCGAATGTCGATGCGAATGTTTAAAATGATGCGAATAATTCGCATAAGCGAATGCGAACATTCGTAACATCCCTAGTTAATATAGTGAAATGACACATAATGTGCGATTTTTACACGTTTAAGACGTAAAACGATAAAACGTTACAATTTCTTTAGCGTGTAAAAAATATTATACGCTGAACGTGTGTGAATTTTACACGTATGTCTTTTTATTCACATTATTTTAACACGGTTTATTCCTAAAATGCTTTATTTTAACACGATTAGCCGAATTTATACGCTTATGAAGTGTGTAGTGTGTTAAATTCACACAGAAAAAATATTCTGGGGTTTGCAGTGTGGTCTTGGGCGAGGACATTCTTTAACAGTCTACATTATAGAAGAGATTCCGGGAGCGGGAATGCTATGGGATTGCGTGCCCTTTAAGATCTCAAAATTCGAGCCATCTTCTGTCCACATATAACTGACTGCTAAGTACCGCAAGGTGAATTGGTATGGTACACGGATGGCTCTAAAACAGAGATAGGTGTGGGCGCCGGAATCTGGAGTGAAAGCCGAGAGCGATATCCCTAGGCACACTAGGAACTGTCTTTCAATCAGTGGTGTACGCTATACTGGCATGTACTCACGAGAACTTAGGAGGGTCTACAAAAACAAACTGATATTTTTCCTCTCTGATAGTCAAGCGGAAATCAGCGCATAAAGTCCCGTAAAACCAGGTCTAAATGGCCGTTGCCTTTATTTGGGTCCCAGGTCACCAAGGGAGGATGACCTGGTTAAACAGGGCTCCTACCGTCTATGGTTTCTTTTAGGAAAAGGTGACTTAGACGAAGCTCGCTACCCAATTCACTAGCTACATACAAGTGCCCGAAGGCGCTTCCGAAGATAGACACCACTCCACCACTTCTGCCTCTCGCTCCTGTAAGTCTCTTACCCAGCCTACTTCTTCACTCTCATTTCCCGGCTTGACCGGTCGCCATTGCGTCTCGGGGCTGGATCAACTATCTAGCATTTCTTTGTCTTTCTTGCTATTTTGGGCTTCTTGTTGCCCTTAGGCTTATCTCTGCTGGCTGGACTACAGCGACACTTTGATCATTCTCCACACATCCTCCGACCTCATCATTAGCTGCACATTGATGGTTGTTCACAGCATAGTAGGAACTGTGCTCCGCAAACTTCGGGCATTTAAAGAGGACATGCTCTGCTCTGTTATTGTGCGGGCATCCTGGGCAGAACAGTGAATCGTCTAACCTAAAGTGGGAAACCTCCATGCCCACTCAGGAGCTGCGTGAGGTAGTAACGCACTTCCTCAAGTTATGTTTTTTATGTGGCAAGGTCAAGCTCAGGAATCTCCCATCTCCCACCGGTTTGTATCACTAGTAAGTCAAGCCATTCAAGTCAGGGTGCAGTGTCTAGTAGTATGCCTGATCTGAAGATAGAAAAAGGATAAGATAGGTTAAGGGTGGTCTGGCGGATGTATGAGGAGGAGGCAGTGAGACTCGCATTTGCATACTCTTGGATATGGATGTTGTATGAGTTCACTTTTTTAAGCAGGCGGCTGAGCCATAACCGTCAGAGTTAGCAGGAGACAGCTTCGTCGGTGTGTTATGCCTCCTGCAACAAGTGAATCCCGCTAACCAGCCGGTACTATCAGGTGAACAAGGAGGTGCACCATCCGCTAGCGAAGACCTGACCTATGTGGAACTTTGGTACCCTATTATTAACCGGTTAAGCCGGCGAGATGCTTTATTAGGGCAACCTAGACTCGTCCTGCCTCATCTGGATACCTCTATCACCGCTATGATTTCCACGTTTTTCCGTTTGCCTTCTCTAACGGCGCGGCGCTTAAGAGTATTCTGTTATCATGCGTTCGAAAAGCTTGCTCGTAGTATTTATGAGGCATATCAGTCTGTAGGCCGACGAGTCCCTGAATATCACCACAAGCTTTTGAAACTTCCATTTATCGGGGAA
The DNA here is from genome assembly GCA_963855945.1 of Thereva nobilitata. NCBI lineage: Eukaryota > Metazoa > Arthropoda > Insecta > Diptera > Therevidae > Thereva > Thereva nobilitata. Next base: position 108,056,309 of record OY979695.1, on the reverse strand, counting down.
CACCGCTTCCCTACGGAACTCTGTAAATATTTGGGCGAACCTACATGGTAAACTTCGCTATTGATTAAAATATTAAGACCACCCCTATGAATAGTTGCCATACTTTTAAAAATTTTATATCAGAAAGTATTTCTAAGTATTGAGTTATCCCATTACTAAGTAATACCGAAACATCCTCTAGGCTAGAGTGTATTCGTATTACTTTTGGTACCGTTAATTATGATTATTACACTTATTTTTGGGGTGGATTTTGATATGTTCTTCATTGCTGTGAAAAAGGGTAGATAATATCGATGTACGAGATAATATCAATGTACGATGTTAGGATTCAAGCTAAATTTTGAGGTTTTTTTTCTTAAATACATATATAGATTAAAAAGTTATAGTAATTTGAAGTCAGAGTTTTATGAAAATCGTAGGTGGTCTTAATATTTTAATCAGTACTGTAAATGGAAATTGCTTCGTGGCAGAAAACAAGAACTAAGATATTTTCAATTGGGCAGATATTTTGCAGCATGTTTTGAAACTTGGGGAATTAACCTCGACCTCGAACATTTTTCACTGAAGTAGGTACTAATAATCATATTTTTCAGGAACTTCCTAACTTTGTGGAAGTAATTTGTCTATCGAATTACTTTTGAATATTGATTTTGATTTACTTAAAAATTTCCAATATCAACACTTGAAAATATAAACTTATTTTAACTGGTTTGCAGGCATCACTTTCATATATGTATAAGCACCAAATTTTAAATAAATCTTTCTAAATATGCAGGCGTAGAGCATGTTTCAGTGCATTCGAATTTATAATTCCGTGGTGACTTTGTTTATTTGTATACATTTAGTCCCAATTTATTTGTGTTATTAAAACCATAAGCGAGTATACAAAAAAAACTAAAAGTCGCCACCTTGTCCTCACTTTTTACACACACTAGAATTCAATAAGAATATTTTGATAATTAACTAATTCCTTTTGTAGTGAATAGCCGACACTTCGTTTGTTGTGTTTGTTTCCATAATAGAAAAAAAACGATAATCCATTCAATCTGATAACATATTTTATCTAAAGCCTTTCAACCGATTTCCTCTTAATCTTCTTAGAATTAGATACCCCATCCTCGAATGCATCACTATTTGTTACGAATTAATTAAGAATTCAATAATTAAGATATAATCAGATTTGAAGCATTCTGCATTAGGCATTTGCATATGAAATTAATTTTTTCTTAGTCACCTTTAAAAAGAATTAGTGGAATAAAGGAAAAAACGTCTTAATGATAAATAAAACTCCGGACATAATGCGAGAACAACTATAGAGATTGGTTTCGGTTTCATTAAATGATTGAGAATCGACCCGGTGCTGTGATTATGACCATTTTTGGGAAGTTTCATCGACCCGTAAAATGGTAAGTAACCAAAACACACGCAACACGCACCTGAAATAGAGGAACAAATCCTTAAGGCATTGTCGGTTATGTAAATAATAATTAAATTTGGAATTTGGAATGTTATTTTTCCCTCGGGTGCAGGACTAAAGGTATACCAGGAACCGCGATAAAATTCATCTGGAATTTTATAGCAAGTAGTTTAATAATTAACTAGCACAACTCCCTCGGTGCTGGTATGAAGTTGGTCGCGAAAATTTCAAGTGTAGTTTCAGATTTTTATGTACCTGTAAATTTTGCATTTTCATTAGCGTTTATCACTAACTGAAACCCCTTTAAAGTATACGCAAAAGAATCAAAAGCAAAAATCATTAACCCCAAAAAGTTCTAATTGCGAAAGCTCCAACTAATCCAGTTCAAGGTCGCAACTTAACCCAAATATCTAGCCGTGAAGCGAGTCAAAAATTGTCATGTCAACTGGCGTCATAATAATTGGAGTTTACGATTATTTCCCCCCTTTTAAGGAAAAGCAGAGCCGTAGAGCACTTTGAACCGTCTGCCAGTCGGGTACGTTTCCCCTCTGCGTCCATTTTTATAGCAGTCTTAACAATTTCGTTTATGTGCGTAAGTAGTGAAACGGTTTAGCGTCGTCTTTTGGAGGTCGTTCGAGAATTTACGAGCACTAAAAGTAACGAGCAACGTGTTAACATATTGACTAGAATTACACGGAACACACGAGCGCGTAATCTCGGCACTCGGGGCGATGGCTCTTGATTGAAGCGTTCAATTGATGACGAGACAGGTTCATTGCCATCGGTTTCCAAATTGAATTTTTATTACTAATCAGATTTGTTTGGGTCGGGATATTTCTGGAGTGAAGTCGTCTTTGTGGGGTTGTTATTGACGTGTCAGGTGGAGTTAGTAGGTAAGTGAGCTGCTCTTTTCGTATAAGTGAAGTTAAATGTATTATTTAATTGAATTAAGCCTAGTGCACTTTCCACTTCATTGCTGCACTGTACGTTTAGTTTACCTCCTGCTGACCTGTAATAGTCGCGGCAAGAAGATGCCTCTTAGTTCTATTGTAATGTTGACAACGTCTGTACCGAAGATTTTTAGGCAAAATCACGCGCACAAGTCGACACATCTGCATATGGATTTGTCGCCTGGCTTGTCTCCAAACAACAAGATCCTGATTCTTGTTATCGCAGGACAGGGACAGAGGGCGTGAAGGACAGACTCAACCACCTCGAGAAAAAGCCCACAGGTTCCAGTTTTTGAAAGGTAGTAATTTAGAGCAGGGATGTCCAGCGAATAAGTCGACAAGTATCCTGATTGTTTTCTACTCTGTACTGGGTTACGAGAAGGTCCATGAATAAATTGCTTAGAGTTAACCAAACCAGTTAGAACCATTCACACCCTGCCTTTGTATAGGACACATCCATCTACTGTACGAAGCAGCCGGCAGCCCTGAGGCATCTTAGGAAAATATTATTTGGTAATTGGTCGGAAGGTGGATTAAACTTTGAAAACTCACAAGCATACAATCCAATACCATTCCCGCTTCTGGAATCTTTTGGATCACGTAGATAGACAATTGTAGAATAATATGAGTGCTAAGATGGAGTGGTTTCAAGTTGAGCAAGTCTTCCGGCTACAAATATGAGGTATAAAGCTGGTGACATATCCAAGCGTACATGCCTTGCATTCGGTGACAGATAATATAGAAGTGTGTGTATTCAAATGCGACCTGAAGGAATATTCAGTGAATGGAATGCATGCAACGCAAATGTCGGTCTACTTTCAACTTTTTCTGCATTGCCGCAATCGAATCGTTAACGAGTCCGAGATCGAAGCAAGCTTTCGCTTTTGGCAAATCGTTCTCGAATCGTTTCCGAATCGAAATGTTTGCAGGGTCGCCGCATATCATGGAACCGCTGTATGTAACGCATGTACGCTTGTATATGTCACCAACTTAAGGATGTAGTACAATAGAGAAGCGAGTGACCGCAGTATTTTTGGACCTTCACCAAAAGAAAGGAAGAAAGAAAAAAGACTTCCGGCGCAGCACTCATCGAAGTGATAGAAAGAAAGGCCATTCTTCGAATATTCTTTAATGACCTAGCAAAGTTATTAACCCATGCCACCATGTAAACTGCATGTAAATTCTCAGCATCTGCGGCAGGCCTATAGAGATCTGTCCGTCCTACTGGTACAATGGAGTTTGTTATCTAATGTCACCTCTAAGTATACTTGGCTTTTTTGGAAAGAGCCTAAGGATTTTTGTGCAGGGATTGCTTTTGAGAATACCGGTAGTGTTTGTTTCCTGGTTAATAGAGGTATTTTGTTGGGATTGAGACTCTTATGCTAGCCCACAAGCTGGAGACCAAATCAAGATCTTGTTGCTTGTTTCACTGGTTGCCATGGTGCCTGCCAACGTCATCTAGGAGTGAAAACGTCAATTAGCTATAGGAGTTGATTTAAAAGAAGGCACCACAGGAGCGGAAATTATGAGAGATATATATCTTTTTGCTATACCTAGCTCCCTATACACTGTAAGAAACATATGTAAATTCACAGTCCAAATTAGGGTTTTTCAAAAACAGGGGTTTTCAAAAAAAAGCTGTTACTGTTTTTAATTTTCAAAAAAACAGCTGATAACAGCTGTTTTTACTGTTTTTCGAGTTTTCTCTAATTTTACAAGTAATAAATAGTTTTTTTTATATAATATCATTTTATTATACATTTTCACTTCTTGTAATAGTATATATCAAAAACACAAGCGCCTGAAGTGATTTGTCTGAAAGACGCGATGTTATTTTGGTGCATACCGAAAATACACCATTAAACATTGGTCGATTTTGGTTTGATACAAAGAATTGCATTATATGATTTTCGCAGATTTTCTGTGGGTTGACCAGTATATTGAAAAAGTGTAAATTCCGATTTGAACCTCTTGAAATCTGACCCTCTGAATTGTACTGAATTGAAGCACCATGTCCAATTCATCTTGTAACGAAAAATTTTCGTTTTGATCAGTATGCGGCCACTGTTGAAGTACATCGTCTACTCTTACATCGATGACACCAAAGAGATGACAGGCTAGATTGCCTGCAAAAGTTAGTGAAGTTTTTGACGGAGTGACTGTGGGATCCTTGAGGCTTCGCAATAATTTCATGACATCTTCGTTCATTAGGCCATCCACACGAATTTTTAAATTTTGCATGAGCTTATTACTAATGTCTCTGCTATTGTCAGAAAGCTTCTTGAACATGAATTGTAAAAAGTTTTCTGCGCTCACCAACCTTGCGTCCTCACGACTAAGATTCGCGACAGCAAGTATTACGGGCTCCATTGCCTTGACAATATGTTTAGAGCAGAATATTCCAATGTCTTATTCCTCGCCTTAAATTCTTTTAAAATCTCGCAAATTGCTGTTTCCGGCTTGGCCAGTGGTGATGGAATGGAACACAATGACATTTGACGCCATTTGCAAAAATTATAGTATCTTCACATTACGACATTACTTTTTCCCCACCTTGAATAAGAGCTACTCTGGACTGAAAAAACTCCATATATTAAAAGATCATTAATCGGTATGTTTTCATACGATATTGTCGTTCTCATATTACTTTGGCTGCTTTTACATGAGCGGCCACCGTACAGACGAAACTTAACTGTTAAGAAAGTCTGATGGAATGTCGCATGGGTTTTACACGGGCGAACTGCAACGAACGAACTATATCAAAACTTAATGGCTTTTTGTTGTTGCTTTATGAAATTCTCTTTCGATCTCTTGTCCTAGCAACAACAACAACGCAGGAACTGTCAAAATGGTAGTTCAAAAGTTCGCTGAGAATGTCCATTAAATTCGTCCGCTCTCGCCATCGCCCTCTCTTACTCTCTTCACCCTTAACCAGATTCATTCGTTCGTTTTGTCTATTCGGTCGGTGTCCGGCCGTGTACAAGAGCACTTTGTAAAAAACCAAAACAGTTTATATTAGTGTTGGTTACATATTTCTTTTATTTTTATATTACGCCAAAATTTTGAAACTAAATTTGGAAAAAAATAAAAACAGTTAAGAAAAAAAACAGCTGTTTGCTGTTTTTCGATTTTATCCAAAAAAAAGCTGTTTTACTGTTACTGTTAAACAGTTTTGAAAAACCCTAGTCCAAATGTATAGTAAAATTACAAATCGTGATATGAAATACTAATTTACTACATAATTATTGTAATTTTACTATAAATTTTGTAATTTCACATAAAGAAATTGAGAATCTCCAATAGTGCATGACGTAAAGGTTGATTACATGAATGTGACCTATATTTTACACAATGTTGTGTATTTTTCTAAATCGTTTATGTAGGAAAATAACAATATTTGTTAGTATTCTTTATCAATGTTATGTACTGAACTTTTGTACTGCAATTTTACAGTAAGAGGCGAAATTTTAAAACTTATATTTTCAGTAAAATTACAAATTGTTCATTGGAATGTAAGGTTTAAATTTTCCCTCTCATAGATATAATTCACAGGTAACAATGGAATACTAAGCATATATACCCGATTGTCAGGGTCAGGGTCTGGGCAGTTCTTGTAACAGTCAAGAAATTTTTGATAATTTTTGATGCTTAGGGCCGATTCACAAGCACAAGATTCAGGCTGAAAGCTTCAAAAATTAGGATAAAAGGGTTTGTACAATGATGCACATTCACAGCTTCAAGCTGCAGTGCTCAAATAAGGCAAAACTCAGATGAAGCTTGTAGTTTGAAGCTTGCAGCTTGACTTCATTGCGAATCGGTCCTTCCAGGGTGAGCAAAATGCTATTTTTATGTATAGGGAGAGGGCATACACAAAAGTTTTGGAAATTTACAAAACTATGAAGTGAAAATTTCAATACTGATTGTGTTTCTACATCCCACAAATAATGTATATTTACTACACAGTTGGTAAAAATCCGTAAAGTAGAATTGGAATATTCCTAATAATATGTATTGCAAATTTACAAAACTGCTTGTGAATAAAACTTCCAGTATTTTTTTTGTAAAATTACCACAGAAATTTTTTGCAGTGTATATCGCCAATGTCAACAGCGCTATTCCTTTATCTAACACGTGTGCGGGAGGAACAGAATGGTTGGCATAAGAGAAGAACCTCTTATCTTTTTGTCTACAATCTTCTCTATCACCCTTTAGACGAAGTCCGGGAGGCTTATCCCATGACATTCAGCTAGGATGGGCTGGGTATGAACGTTATTTTGCCATTCCTCTAAACATAAACATTCTAAGCACGCTTGCGGAAATCTCGAAGGTTGGCATCCCACAACTCAGGAGATTCATTGCTTCCTCGAGATGGTTTAGCGAAGAAACGACACTTTAACATCAGGTTTAAAGTGGGATCACTATGGCATCACAATGGGCCTACTCCTTTGGCCTAAGTGTTTGAGCTGTACACCAGCAGCTCAGCCATATCTAACCTAACCTAACCTAACCTAAACATATGGGGGATATTACTATGTACTAGGGAAACCCTGAATATTTTGCAGACTGATGAAGTGATTAGGTCGCAGCCTTCCTATGCAAAACGCCGCTCTCCTTTGAATAAATAGTTGTGCTTTGGAATTGTACTTGAAATAATATTTTCATGGTTTGCTCGGATGTTTTGTTTGAAAGAGCCATCGGATATCTTAACACACGCGAGATCACCGACGCGCCTCTTGCGAATGCTTTGTGGAATTTTGCTGAACATCTTCAAAAGTAGCACGAGAGCCTCTAAACATTCCTTTTTAAATTTCTAATAATATTGTTATAGATAGATATTAGATAGATATTATAGATACTGTAAAAAAAATTCCAAAACAGTACTGGAAGTTTATTCACAAGCAGTTTTGTATATTTACATATTGGGAATATTCCTAATCCACGTCAAATTCTTCATGTTTATAGCAATACATTTTACAAAACTTTTTTTTTCATAGTTGAAAAAAGGCAAAAAATTGAGAACTGAATTTTTTGACTTTTTTCAAAGTCCTAAAATAGACATTTTAAATAAAGTAACGAAGTATTGCATATGCTCACAAGAAAGTACATAAAAAAAACCTACAATTTAAAAAAAACATTTTATCGTACGATGATTTGGCATAAAATGGCGGCAATTTTAAAATTTTTCGAAAAGTGCCAATTGTTGCTGTAAAAATCGCTAGTTTTTTATGAAATTTCAACCACGTATTTATAGCATCAAATTACACATTTTCTCCAATTTTTATCAAAATCCGACTATTTTCCCGTTATTTATTTCATTTTTAGTAAAATAAACCAAAATTTCATACATTTTGGTTTTTTGAAGTTAGGATTCATTTTTAAAGTATTTATACCGAATCAGTTCGATAGTCTATTCATTCACGAGCATTGTACAATTTTTTTTCATTTTTCTACGACCAACAGAACTGGAGAAATTAAAAAAATAGTGTAGTAATGCACTCAAACTGCATCAAAAATGGATATTTATGCAATTTTCTCGTGCAGCACAGGACCGATTGTGCAGAAATTTTTTTTTCGCTTTATTTTAACATATGTAAAGAAAAAAAACAAAAAAAATCCAATTTCCAAACTACATCACTATCATATGACAATTTCCCTCTACTATACCCAAGATATCCACTTTCATTGGAATCGGAATACAATTGACAAAACTCGTCCGTCATAATTGCCCCGCTATTTTGAATTTATATTTTATTTGTTACCTAAAAAACCCCCAGATATCGACTTCCATTGCAATCCGAATACAATAATTGACAAAGTTTGTCCTCTACATTGGCACTGCCATTTTGAATTTATAGGTTCTAATCATAAATTTGTTATTTGCTCCCCAGATGCCGATTTTCATTGGAATCGAAACACAATTGGAAAATTCATATTTAGGCCGACATTTTAAATTTCGGTCATATTTGGCGATCATTTTAAATTTAGAAAATCGGGCTTCGAGTTCCAATCGCTCTTTCGTGCCGAAAAACCTCTACGTGCAAAGTTTCAGCATCATATAATGTATATTTTGTACTCTTTGTACCAATTTTCAACGAAGCTCTTCATGATAGCACCATCTAGGAGTGGCTTTAGAAAATAATAAAATAGCCTATGCTCTTTCTTTTAAAGTAAATAGCACATGGTTTAAAATTCATTAAGATCGGTTGCACGGTGTAGGAGCCTTTAACTATTTGCACAGTGCACGCCACGCAAGGTCTTAAGGGACAATGAATGCCCAAATATCATCATACCCTACTGGTATCTTATTTTCGCAAAATTTTCATAAATTATAGCCTATAACCTTGCTAGATAATCTCTCTTTCTATTGGTGAAAACCGTATGAAAATCCATCAAGTAGTTTCTGAGAGTAGCGCGAACATATACAAACTCAGCACGACGGCGGACTAAAATTTATAATATGTGAGGATGTAAGGATAAGGTTATATTCTTTTTAGTACAGGGAGTAGTCATTATATTCGGCAATAATTTTTTATATGCTGAGTTTTTCAATACAGCTTAGTATTTATGTTTTAAATAATATTTAAAAATTTCCATCCGAATTAGGCGTAATCACGAAAAACGATATTAACTTCCCAATTTTTAGGGAAGTTATTGTAATGAATTTTAAACATAATTTTGAGAAGAGCTACATACATATGTGTGTGTAGGTATGTGCGTACGTTCGTTGAAATTTTTTCCTACACCATATCGCGCGAACCTTAAAATGATATCGACTTTTTTGAGGTGCTATTTGAAGCGTTTTAACGAAAATATGATCTGAAAACATTTCATAAAATTAGGTCAAGCCGTTTTTTGTTCAAATGACGTAAGTGATCTTTTCTACCTGGACGATATAGCACGAACAAAAAATACCCCAATCGTGGCGCCCGTGTCACCCCGGTTGAAAAACACTGGAATAGTTACTGATTCGTTTTTAGAGAGTATAAGAGGATTGAGCTATGATTAGTTGACCTAATGCTAGAACTAATTCAGGGACAGAAAGGGGATCTGAAAGCACCAAAGGCGCTCCTAATGAAAAGCCTATAAGTCAGCGGTAGCACTGAAGAAGTCAGGGTACAGAATCAGCTTTCGGTTTGGTTCAGTACAGCTAACGTACAGAAGTGGAGCTTCCAACATAAATTTTCATATCGCCAAAGCAGAATCAGACGTGCTTAGTACAAACCTTATTTTAGGGAAGCTAAGTTTTTAGATAATATAAAATCCCTGGCTTCATCAAGAACATGTTGAGGGTTTATAGCATAGACAGTTATCACCCCAGAGCATTATGAATTGTGGTTGCTGTCTGCATGCCACGCATCTATATTTTGCTGTAAGTTCCACCTACCATAAATTGACAGAGCTACAAAAGTTAGCTAAAAGCATCATCATTGCCGAAAGTAACTTTGATGTCGCTATCTGCATCTCCACTTGAAACGTAGCAATGAGCTATAACGATATTTCTTAATCTGGTATGCAGACGCATATCTGTAATCCCCACAGAAACAGATGACCAGTTAAGATGCCTATACCTGGCCCGGTTGGCGAGTATAAAGCTAAAGTCATCTAAATAATCGTCTGCTGGGCTCTTACTATAAAAAGGGCTTGTCACTTAGGCTAAAGTGTTTTACAGCATCATATCATTCGGTCGTCTCTCTGAGCCATACTATATATAGGATAGCCATATATTGGATGTGCCAATGTATGTTATTGTGTGAAAAGCAAATGTCGTATTCGCCATTTCGTGGCAAGAGCTTTTATACAAGAGCAGGCTGATAATTGACAGATGGCTCTACGGAAAGGTGGGATTAGGCTTTGCTAACAACACCCTGTACTTAGTTTATACAACTTCCAACTTCTATGCAGGCATAGTGCGAAAATAATTCTAGTTCGTAGATCGTTGAAAGTAAAACCGCTAAAACTGAACAAAAATATCGTGTATTTGAAACTAGAATGCAATGCCTAAACTAATAAGACTTCGAAGGCAATTTACCACACTTCTGGTGGGTTCGAAATGCAGTCATAAATTCTTTGCGTTTTAAGGAACTCTAGTCATTTAAGTGTAAGTTAAAAAAAAAGTTGTATATTAAGTTGAGAAACCTCTCTAATTCCATCCTAAGGAGAGTTATCAGCATATGACAGGCTGAGAAATGAGATTTTAATACTATCGCTTACATTCAAATTTCCTTGGTAATTAATATCACCAAAAATATCACTTCATCCAAAACCATTTCTATTGTCTAGAAGGGAGAGGTGATATCAGAGTGTAAATGCAAGGCCGATTTAATATATATATCAGTTGGCCTAGAATAGCATGTCTGTTTGCCTTGATGTCTCAAAGAGCTTGAGGTCAACAAATCAAGTAGACCTGACGATATATCGCGTATGGGGCGTCCATTAGACGATAGGTGTTGCTGTCAGTTTTGCCACCGTCACTGCTATGACTGACGGAGAGAGTTTTCTTGATAGCTGTTCAATCAAGGTAGTATTCTCGAATACAAATTCCATATTCATATCTGCCGGTTTTTCCAGGGCTCAATTCCATCAGGGGATTTTTGGCTAATCTTCATAAATGATCAGTCACTAATGACTGTACTCGCCGTATTCAATATATGGTATGTACAATGCCAGACCTTGTCACTCTCCCTGGCCGTGAACTTACGTTCACGTCTCTCAACAGGGACATCGAATGAATTTATGGAAACCGAAATAATCGTGTCAAAGTGAACACCCCAAAAACGTAGTATTGTCACATTTTTAATAAGACCTGCATCGGACTTCCTCCGTTCCATCTTAGTGGGTGGTGTGAATCTAACAGCTGGCCCATCTCTTAACACCTTGAGTATAACTTTATCTAGGGACTTGCGATGGAATGATCAATGCATGGTGCATAAATAAAGCTCTTTCCACCATCAGCAAGGATAAAATCTACAAAACCTTCATTTAGTCCTGCTTCGAATATAACGCATCTATCTGGGCTGGTGCCGAATTCAACTCATTGGTTATGGCACACTTCGCGTCTCTACAAACAAACCCCAGAATATTTTTGCCGTGTGAATTTAACACCCTACACATTTCAGAAGCGTGTAAATTCGGCTAATCGTGTTAAAATTATTATTTTTATTATTATTTATTGAGCAATATTTTTACAAAAGAATAATTCTTAAACTAGTACAATAAAAAGGGGTAAGGAAATACTTAAAATATGGAATTACCATTAGAGCTAAAACTAATGTATAAATCATAAAATTCATAAAAAACAAAAGATAAGAAAGAAAAGAAAAGTAAAATAAAAAAAGAGAGAAAAAAAATTAAACAAAATTATTATTGAAAGAGAGTAGGAAAAAAAAGTGAGATTTCAAATTTGAGAGGAGAATGACAAGAGTGCAAGCATATTGAAATGGTATTCGCATCCTAAGACGGTCTGCCCGTGAGGTATTCAAAAAGACGCCTTTTGAAAACACAGCTTGATTCAATAAATTGCAGATAATATGGGAGAGAATTCCAAAGCAGAGCTGCATAAACAAAATATGAACGTTGGCATAACAAAGAACGAAACCGAGGAATAATTACATTGTTATTTCTACGCGATCGGGAGAGCTGGAGGAATTCGGAGAGGTAGGAGGGTTTTCGCCGTCTAAGTATATATCGTGAAAGAATCTCAGCAACCTCAAGTCTTTATATGTATTTAAGGAACATCCCAGGACATTGTTCACAAATAGCGTAGTGTGGTCATACCGACGTAAATTATAAAAAAAACGTATGCAATCATTGTATACCACTTCAATTTTCCGAGCAAACCCAAGTGTGTGATTTTAAAACGTATTTCGCGTGTAAAATCTTGTAGGCACTTTTTACGCGTTTAAAATCCGTTAATTTTCAATACGCGAAAAGTGTGTAAATTTAACACACTTAATGCGTGTGTTTAAAACACACCAAATATGTAGGTATTGCTTGGAAGCTTTTGAGCGAAGCTTTTTTAGAGTCGTTTGCGGCGAGTAAACTTAAAAAAATCAACGACTTGTCTCGATGCCCTTCTGTTACCGACTGACTGTAAAGAGAGGTCGTGAAGCTCTCTGGTCATTGAAATTTTAAATAAAGAATTACAGCTGTCTAACTTTCCTTTAAGTTATCCTTTCATGCGTGTTAATATAGTGAAGTGTGTGAAATGACACATAATGTGTGATTTTCACACGTTTAAGGCGTAAACCGATAAAGCGTTACAATTTATTTCACGTGTAAAAAATATACGCTGAACGTGTGTGATTTTTACACGTATGTCTTTTTATTCGCATTATTTTAACACGGTTTATTCCTAAAACCCTTTATTTTAACACGGTTAGCCGAATTTACACGCCTATGAAGTGTGTAGTGTGTTAAATTAAACGGAAAAAATATTCTGGGGTTTGCAGTGCAGAGAGCTCCCCACGCATTAAGTGTTTTAAATTTACACACTTTTGGCGTGTTAAATATTAACACATTTTAAATACGTAAAAAGTGACTACACGATTTTACACGCGAAATGCGTTTTAAAATCGCACACTTGGGTTTGCAGTGTATAGGCTCATTGAGTCACCGTAAGAATGTAGCATCTCTAACAAAACTCTATCGCTATTATTATAGCGATTGCTCCACTGACTTTGTCGCATGCACTACAATATATTTTCCGCAACCACGTTTCGCCCACTCGGCTCACCCTGCATGAACACAACAGTGTAAAAGTTCGTTTATAGAACTTGAACGCGGAGCAATCGTCCCCAGTTAAGCCGGAACTATAATAGACGTGAAAGAAGGTACGATGAGATTGAATGGTTGACGTGAAAGAAGGTACGATGAGATTGAACGATTGACTATCACATGTATCTACTTGTTTTCGTTAATGTTTCGTTAAACGTAGTATAACGCCGTCTTATGGGAGCTAGATACCTGTTGACGGTGTTGTAATGTCATAATCGTAGCATACTTGTATTCAGACTCAAATTCAAACAATGTTTACTGCGATTATTATAGCCGATTGTACGTCAAGGTCTACGGTGAGAAATACGTACGTGTTATGTTCATTAAAAACGTACGTCAAACTACATCTATTATAGTTCCCGAATTTAGTGTTTTCGAACTCGTGCAATATCCTAGTGTTAAAACCTAATGGGGCGTCCTCACGACACGGTCCTCAGTCGCACACTTTTATGTACAATGGTGACGGAAAGGGTGCGCGGTCTTTTATTTTTCAGGACCGAGCCGAAGTCGCTATCGTGTGGACGCATTTTTAAGCCCCGGCTTTTGTGAGCGGGGCTTTTCCAGCACGGTCAAAATTGCATAAAATTGTATTGGGAGCAAAGAGTGTGCGAATAAGGACCGCGGCGTGTGAACAGCCTATAAAGTTCACCGCCATCTGGTCCTGAACTACCAGACCCCTCTAATCTATTCTATTATCTCTTATTCTTCAAACTAAGCTTAGTACTATATAGACATTGCACCATGACCTGAACGACATGACGGACTGGTACTGGGCATAAAAAAACTAATATCTGTAAATAAACTTTTCTAAAGGGATATGCTTTTCAACGAAAGGGTTTCCTGAATATTAGATTTTTCTATTTACAAACTTTGCTCTCATTTCAGGATTAATTCACTAAATAACAAAGTATATTTATTATGGCTTTACAGGTATTTTTTAGAGTAATCTTATTTTGTTCAATCCCCTAACCTGTCTTGAATACTACAATCTATGGGTCTAATAAGATAATGAAATATTTATTTTCGATGCTTGCAAAAAACTTTCTTATAAGAAATAAATAAGCCCCCAATATTCCTCCATCTCTGTTTATTAGTTTGTAGTCCAAGGATGCCGAAATCGGCCACTAATATTCCATAAAAAACATTTCGTCCACCTCCAATATCGCTTCAGATAACGAACTAGGCCTCCCTCGGCCTCCACCCCGATAAATTGACAAAAAAACGAAGAAAAATCTGAAGAAAGCCTCCTGAAATTGCTTTTAATTTCCTGTTATTTTCTAAGGCTAATAATTTTTATCACGCTTGAAATCTTGATTGCCCAGGCACAGGTGGCCCACGAACAATTCTTATATAGATTTCAATTATATGGACGATTAACTTATATCGAAAAAGTAGCAATTTCCTACAATGAGGCATCAGCATTTGTATCTGAGAAAAAAGGACGAAGGAAGAACTTTAAAATTCCTCAAATCAGCAACAAATTACAGGAACACAGGATAAAATGAACTTAGAAATTCATAAGTGGTCCCCGAAAAAGTGCTTTCGCAACGGAAATAAGAGCAAGTGGCAGCGCAGGATACCAAAAAAATCCCAAGGAAGCAAGTGCGGGCGAGCAGCAAGAAAAAAGTCGCTGAGGCCATTAAATTGAACTTCAAAGCAAAGAAATAAAACCACATCCAAAAAAGCTAACAACAACAAAAATAGCGCATGAGCATCAGAGATTGCTCTTTATTGATTTCAGTGGCGCTTTATGTGCCATTAGCGCGAGACTGTGACTGTACCCGTTTGGGAAACGTGGATAGAGCAATCGTCTCAACGAGATTCTTATCATGATGTACCATTTCATGAGTCCAAGGAGTTTAGAATAGTCCTTTCCACCGTTCTCAAGGAATCTGCCAAGGAACCAGTCTAAACGGGATTTCCCTGGAACGACTTCTTATTGGTCGTAGTCATTTCAAGGAACATATAAGATCGCTTTGACTGGATTTTTAGAAGTTTCTTTTCAGCTCCATAGTGCTTTCCCGAGGCAGTCTCCCCTTGTTCAAGAAAAGGACCAAGAATTCCTAGCCCCACAGACGCACAACGTCTCCCAAGGAGCCGCACAGCACAGCAGTTCTCCCCTAGAATTTGGTATATATCACTCCGAATTCTTTCTTATATTAGGTGGCAACGTTACAGACACGTTCGAGAAACATTTATATAAGCATCTTATGTACTTTTTTCCTTCTATTTGCGCATTCCTTTCGCAAGGAGAAACTGCCAGCAGTTGGACAGGAGGGGTGTCTATGGGGGCTGGGGGCACGAACAAGTGAGATATGCCCAGGACTTGAGCCCACGAATCGCGTCTCCCCAATAAATCTGTTTTACGATCGCAAAAAGTCTAAAAAATGCCCGTAGAACGTTCAAAAAAGGAAACGAAAACAAATTTAAGAAATAAACCATGGGGAGCCCAAGATTAGGAATGGGATACTAAGAAGAAGGAGCACGTCCCCTCTGCCGAAGTAGTCTTCGGGCGTGGGACGCGGGGTCGACACCGAGCGAAGGAAAAAACCAAATACACAATCCTTAGGCAAGTGTTCCACTGCGACGAGCAAGAAAACGGGCTTCCCCCTCTACTATGGGAACGATGAGGAAAAAGTTTACGGTTAATGTACATTGAACGGTCTTGTTTTTATGCAGTTTTATTATTACTGGCAGGTATGTGAGGGGTTCGTGAGGATAAATTCTCCTTGCGAACATTATCAAAATTTATTCTCTCGACCTACCCTGCATTTAAAGAGCTTCTGATAAGGTGTACATCCCTGGGACACCGGCAGCTAGATCTGGAGCTTCTTGTAAGGAATACCTAACAATTCGTTATCTTTGCGGTTTCTCTTCGGAAATGGTTACTTTCAAACTTTATAGAACTTATGTTCATGTAAGGAGTTATGGGTAATGAAGGCTCAGATAATGTCTTGAATTTATTCAAATTAACCGTAATTAAAATATTTTAACATAAATGAATTTTTTAATAGTAAGACAGAAGCAAAAGGTAACTTTGGTGAATTTGAGATAAAATATCGAATAAAAAGAGGATGATTGGTTTTGATTTTGGGAATTCTAAATGTGGTTGCAGTCAACTAGTCTATCTTTCTGATTATCGTGACAATAAAGATACTGATAAGCAGAATTTCCGTTATCACCACAAAACAAAAATTTAGCGGTAAACTTATGACTTTAATAACACTGTGTAACGGTCGGTTAGTTATCGGAAATTTCTCCCTTTTGATGGTTCCCCCCATCTATCGGGAATTCCAGGATCCACTAACAAAAATTACTGCTCACACAAAAAAAAATTGGTAGACAATTAGTTTTTTCAAGTAGGCTCGAAAAAACAATAATTTTTGTTCTGGATGAAAATTTTTTTTAGTTTTGGTTTTGAGCTAGAACGTATGAGGAGTGTCGACGAACCACCTCAGCCTGACTCTCGTGTTGAATTTTAATAGTTACAGGACGAAAGTATTCTTAAATAAAGGCACGAGCAAAGCAAAGGTTTTTTTTGAGGGCTTTGGTAGAAGACCTGCCCTATAATCATAATAAGGGTTTTCGAACTTGAGGAACCAATTCTTTTGGCAAAATCCAGATCCGAAGCAGTTTTCCCGGTGACGAAAAGTCTGTTGGACCTCTGAAGGCGCTTCCGTGGGATATAGCTTGCTTTTGGGAAGACCTTGTTCCGACCAAATAACAACACCGGCCTTCCGGACTAGATTGCGGCAGTTCAAGGAAGGACGACCGAAAGAAGCGTTTGTTGTGGTGAATGGGAGAAAAGTAAGGTAAAGTTAGTGAGTTAAGTGAAAAAAAAGAAGAGGCTGGAGTAAGCGGCTGGCCCAACCGTGGCAGAGAATCCCATCCTTTTACTGTGGAGATGCCCACCAGGGGAGCTGAATCTGCTGGATTGGGATACTAAAGAATCGAATCGTTTTTATTTGGGAGACCAAGTTTTCGTAGTCTTGTGTCGTTTCCTACTTTTAAGGTGTCAAAGTTCTATAGACACTGTTCCTTTTATTAGTACCATCAAAGTACTAGTTAAGTACAGGGGAGAGCTGAAAGCGACAGAAGAGAAACGAAATAATTATATTATATTGACAATTTCTTTAAAAATAATTATATTATATTTACAATTTCTTTAACAATAATTATATTATATTTACAATTTCTTTAACAATAACTACATTATATTTACAAATTCTTTAACATTAACTATATTATATTTACAATTTCTTTATAAATAATTTCATTATATTTACAATTCTAAAAACAAAATTTAATTATAGTATATTGACACGTTTCTGATACATTACCCCTTTTCAATGAGATATTCACAAATCATTTTATCTTTTTTTACTATAACTTGGTTAACTTACACATTATGTTAAAATATTTATCAACTTTCTTGTGTTATAATATATTGACAATTTCTTATCAATACTTTTACCCTACTTACAAATTTCTATCTCTAAACGTCAATTAATTACACATACTTATAAGGTAGCTACAAATTTTTATGAACACGTACCAAATACTTACCACTCGTCATAACTTGATGTAATTACCCATTTGAATTGGTACTTGTACACTGTTACGTATATTGTACACCGTGATTAATAATAACGGTGAGTTATTTGCTTTGATTCCACTTACGTATTAAGGTTTATAAATGCGTGCGTTGTAAGAGAAATCGAAATCCTCGACTGGTGCCAGAGCGACGGTTTGTTTTTTTCCTTTCCGGTATTGCATGGGAGTTGTTGTTTTATGGTATTAGTTGGTTGCATCCACAATACCGGTATAGTAAGTTTACTTTTGATTGACACTTAGCTCACAGTTACATAACACCTTTTTCTGTTATTAATTAACATTATTTGTGATATAATTAAATTACTGTTAAAATTGTTATCAATTCTTTAACTCTACTAATTGTACGAGGCATGATAGCCTAAGGGGGTAATTTATCCAGGATGGTTGAGTGGGGTCTTCTCTATGGTTCTCTCGGTTGCTTTTGAACATTTACAGGTACACTAGGTCAATGGACACTTCCAGCGATGAGTGTCTTTGGCTAACCTAAGGACAGGAACGGTATGAAGATGTCTCCCTCTCAAATAATAGGTAAGTGGTGAATCATAGGAGTTGAGTCCCGGTCACACACCCCCACGCCCCCACCGGCGAGCTAGCGTAAACCGTGTGGCCGGTTTAGCATCCCCTAAAAACATTTAGGAAACTAGGGAGGATGTTGTCTTCGAAATTTTTTATGTTTACCAGAACACGATGGCAGTAACCTTGCTGACCCCAGCAAGGAGCTACATTGTGCAGGTACATAAATGGCGCCCAACGTTTTTGGCAAGCAAGTTTTCGAGATTTTTATTTCATAAATGGCACCCCAACTTCTGTAACTTACTAAAATTATCTTTGACTATGATTCACCAACAATGCCTCTTTTTACAGATTCATCTCTGTTGTCTAAATTCCGTGTGAATTTTGTTTTGCTTTCACTTTTAGATTGTCTCTTCTTATGTTATCTTCTTCGCTTTAGGCATTCTTGAACTAGGCTTACTTACCGGCACCGCTGGCTAACAGGCGTAATACCGCTTGGCCAGGGGTGAAGGCTGAGTCAGGAGTTCCTTTGTCCTGTTTTTGTTGCTCGTAATCCTGAGTATCAGGCGTCATACCGCCTGCCAGTGCTGCGTTCAGTGGACAGGATTGTTACTTTTTGCTGATGGACGTTTGAGTTGTAACTCGGGCTTAACCGTCTGAAGTAACAGGCGTCATATCGCCTGCCCACTGCGTCCCGTGGACTTCTTTAATCCATGCAGTCCCCTCAAATTCTTTTCTTTTCTTTCACTTTAGACCTTTAGTCGAAATATGGTAAGGGACGTGGTCACTTCAGGTGCACCTCTATAAGGCCGCACAGGCTTAACCGTCTGGCTAATCACCTGCGCCCTGTGGACTTTTGTTGAGGGACATCCGGCTACTTCCTTGTGCTTTTATTGTTTTTCTCTTCCGTCTGTCCCCACTGCTGATTGATTTTCCGTAGTGTAGCTCAGTTGTGGATGGACAGCGGAAACCAAAATAAATTATTATCATTTTCGAAGAAGATTTCCTTGTCTTTTATGTTGAGGTATGCTCTTCATGTCGTTCATGTAGTGTGGACCTGAGATACTTCCGGCGTTGTAGATGGCACTCGGTGTTGACTGTGGCTCATAGCTACCACCGACTGACACCGATGACCTCGGCCACCACCGAGACTCCTGGCGAGCGAAATTGTTTTTCTTCAACCATCCTGGAAATTCACCAAAACATTTTAAACACATACAACACTACTTTACACCTTGATTTTTTCAACTATCAATTGGTGTTGATTATTGTGAGTTATATTATAACTATATGTTGGATTAGTATTGATAATAAATAGGAGTATCACTATTGCGAATAATCGGTCAACGGAATTGTTTTGACTAGGATAGCTGCGTGGCTGTATTAGTACTGACTTAGTCAGCAGTTTCATTAAGTTTTTTTGTTGGTTAGCCTATATTTTTTTGGCGTACCGTCTGTGCTGGTTAAGTACATTGATTTTGTTAACGGTGAGTAACAACTAATTAACTTCTGTCTCTTTTTAATTATTGTGTTAAAACCGGGCTACTATAGTAGGTATACCTGAAATAAAATGGAATTGCGAAGTGGAAAGAATATCACCTCCCCTTCTGGTGGAAGCGATATTCCGGGCGGATCTCAAATTATCTCGGACGAGATTTCTCCTCCAGCGGCGGCTACTCCGGAGCTGGTGGAGCAGTTACAGCAAATTAGACAAGAACTCGAGGCGCTTCGGGCTCATCAGCAGATGGCGGGGGGCCTGTGCCCTCGGTTACGGATCAGTACTTCTCCCCGGTCGAACCTGTGCGTAACGAAGGTAGGATAGACCTGGCGTCCGGCACCTATCATCGCAAGTCTCCGGTTACGTCGTGGAACATCAAATTCTCCGGCGATGATAATATGTTGTCGGCGGAGGAATTTTTGTTCCGCGTGGAGCTGAGGGCTCGCGATGAGGGGATCCGGCGATCGGAGGTTTGCCGTAACCTTTCAGCATTATTGTCTGGCCGTGCCGCGGATTGGTATTGGTCCCAATTTAGACGACAGTTCCCTGACCCAGATTGGGAAACCGTCAAAGCTTATTTCATCCGATATTTCCGAAGCCGGGAGTCGGATGAAGAGATCATCCAACAAATGATGGACTGCAAACAACAACACATGACCTTTGATGACTTTACCGCCCAGCTTTTGTCGTTGCACAACCGGATGGCTGTTCCCATGGAGGAATCCCGGTTGATAGGAATGGTGGTCCGGAATTTGAACATACCCTTGGGTTCGGCAGTGATAGGCCACAGCTTCACCAGTATGCCACAACTTCGTGAGACCTGTATACGCGTTGAACGTTGGCAGAAGCAAAAACGGCTAGAGCGTAGGCCTGAACGACAAGTCCATGAAGTGGAATACCCGCCGACGTACCAGCCTAGTCCTATAACCACGGATGTATCCTCGCAAGGGGTAGAGGAGATGACAACGCCGCGTCAGTTCCAGACGAATCCACGACCTTTCCGTTGTTGGAATTGTCAGCAACAGGGTCATCCTTTTATGGACTGCCCCTCCGAGACTCGTGGTCTGTTTTGCTACAAGTGTGGCAAACCAGGAGTCGTGACACCAGTTTGTCCCACCTGCCAGGGAAACCGGAGCAGGGGTGCGAAACCGTACGGGAGTCCGCGCCCGAGCTAAGCTCGCCCGTTATCCCCTCGGACACTTCGTATACCAATGTTACGTCTACCATCAGCGACTTTACGTCAAATGATGCTCTTCCGTCTTTTCCCTCCGAGGAGGTCAGACTCTCATTTATTTCCCGTTGGAAGAGTTATATCTCCACTCGTGCCCGCATCTTTTCGGAGCCACCTTTTGTGGACTCCCTGCATTCTCGGCATGCCCCTCCCCAAATTAGAGCACGAGCTAAGGAGAAGCGACATCTTTCGCAGAAACTGGTTTCTGCTTTCATCTCTGACTTGTCAGATCCTCGTCCTTTTACTAAGGTCACCTTACTTCATGAGGAGGTGCATGGTTTATTGGACAGTGGCGCTAGTATCAGCTGTCTGGGAAGAGATGCTGAATCCTTTCTGGCCAATCATCCCGAAGTGACAGTCTACACTTTGCACACTGCGTTGCAAACTGCGGACGGGGCTTCACAAAGAATTTGCGGTTACATCCGGGTTCCGGTCTCCTGTGGAGGACGGACCCGTGATATGACCATCTATGTGGTGCCCAGTCTCAGCCAGAGACTGTATCTAGGGATCGATTTTTGGAAACTTTTCAGCATCGCTCCTCATTTAGTCTGCGAGTTAAACGCTTCAACTGCATCTGCTAACATGCACGACTTAACGTCCTTGCAAAGCGAGCAGTTGGAGCGGGTCAAGGCCAGGTTTCCCTCTTTCGATGTCTTAGGACTGGGAAAGACCCACCTGGAAGGACACACGATAGACACTGGTGACTCAGTTCCCATTAAACAGAGGCATTATCCTGTCTCACCCGCTATTCAACATTTGATGTATGGCGAGTTGGACAGGATGCTGGCTCTGGGAGTGATTGAGCCATCGAACAGTCCCTGGAATTCTCCAGTGGTGTTAGTTCGTAAACCAGGCAAGGTCCGCCTGTGTCTTGACTCTCGCAAGGTCAACAGTGTCACTGTCAAAGACGCCTATCCTCTTCCGCACATCGATGGTCTTCTTGGTCGTCTTCAAGACACCAAGTTCATCACGAGTTTGGACCTTAAGGATGCTTTCTGGCAAATTCCATTAGAGGTGAAGTCGCGAGAGCGGACAGCTTTCACTGTCCCCGGTCGTCCTCTGTACCAGTTTACAGTTATGCCTTTCGGCTTGTGTAATGCCCCACAGCGCATGTGTCGCTTGATGGACAAGAGCATTCCTGGACATTTACGTGAGAACGTCTTTGTCTATCTGGACGACCTGCTCATAGTTTCACCTGACTTTGACTCTCATTTAAGGCTTTTGGACGAAGTCGCCAGCTGTCTCCGTCGGGCGGGGTTAACACTCAATCTGGCCAAAAGCAAATTCTGCGTGACTGAAGTCAAGTATCTCGGCTTCATAATCGGTGATGGGACACTGAAAACAGATCCTAACAAGGTGACGGCCATCACGGAATTCCCGACTCCGAAGTCTCATAAGCAGACTAGGAGGTTCTTGGGTATGACCGGATGGTATCAGCGTTTCATCCCCAATTATGCTAGCGTGGCTTCTTCTATCACGGATTGTTTGAAGACAAAACCTTTTAGTTGGAGTGATGAGGCCCAGCAGGCGTTCGAGACTTTGAAAAGGCTGATGACGGAAGCTCCTCTTCTAGTCACTCCAGATTTTTCTAAGCCTTTTTATATTCAGTGCGATGCCAGCAGGACTGGTGTAGGTAGTGTGCTCTTTCAAAAGGACATGGATGGAGGAGAACATCCGATTGCTTATATGTCCAAGAAATTGAACGGAGCACAGCGAAACTACACCATTACTGAGCTCGAGTGCTACGCAGCCGTGCTGAGTATAAAAAAGTTTAGGGCGTATGTGGAGGGACAGGCTTTCACGGTCATTACCGACCATGCAAGTCTGAAGTGGCTCATGGGCCAGAAGGAGCTCAACGGACGTTTAGCCCGGTGGAGTCTTAAGCTTCAGGGGTTCGATTTTACGATCGAACATCGTAAAGGCACCCACAATGTGGTTCCCGATGCCTTGTCACGCATGGATTGCGTTGACGATCTGTCCCGGTGTTTCGATGTGGACTTAAATGCCACGTCCTTCAAATCCCCTGATTATCTTCGTCTGGTTGAACGAATCAGGCAAGCCTCACCACAGTTACCAGACCTGCGGGTTGAAGATGGGTACGTGTTCCAGCGTACATCCCCACGTACTGGAGACTCTGTTGCTGACGACCTAACATGGAAGTTGTGGGTCCCAACGGAACTGACCACGCCTCTCATCGAGTCGGCTCATTTGCCTCCACAAACATCACACGGTGGAGTAGGGAAGACTCTAAACCGGCTAAGATGTAAGTATTTTTGGCCAGGTATGTCCAAACAGGTGCGGGAATTCGTCGCCAACTGTGAGGTCTGCAAGACCACCAAAGCCCCCAGTTCAGTACTACGACCACCTATGGGCAATCCCATGGATGCGTCGAGGCCGTTTCAATTTCTCTACGTAGACTTCTTGGGTCCTTACCCCCGATCGAAGAAAGGCCATACGGCAGTGTTTGTCGTCTTGGACGCCTTCACAAAGTTTACCTTCTTGCATCCCGTGTCCGCTGTGACCACGGCGGTGGCCGTCAAGTTCCTCGAGCAAACTGTCTTTCACACCTTTGGAGTCCCTGAAACCATTTTCTCCGACAATGGTCGGCAATTTACCTCCAAGGAGTTTGCTAAACTGCTGAATGACTACGGCGTACGACATGTGCGCACGGCAGTATATTCGCCTCACCCTAACGCTTCCGAGCGGGTGAATCGATCAGTCCTAGCCGCCATTCGGGCGTACTTAAAGGAGGATCATCGTGAGTGGGATAGACATCTCTCGTCCATTGAATGTGCTCTTCGTAGCGCCCACCACGAGGCAATAGGCATGTCACCGTATCAGGCCCTTTTTGGTGGCCATATGATCCTGCACGGATCAGCTTATCCAGTCCTGAAGAAACTAAACGTTTTCCAGGAGATTGACATCGCTTTCTTGCCCTTGACGGACAAATTGCAGAAACTCCGTGAGCGGGTCGCGGTAAACTTAGCCGCCGCGCACACCAGGCACACCTCCCGGTACAACCTACGGTGCCGTGTGGGCAGTTTTCGCCCGGGGGATGAGGTCTTCCGGAGGACTTTTTGGGTGAGTAACCGAGCTGGTCGTTTCAGTGCCAAACTGGCGCCCAAGTTCGTGAAAGCTCGAATACGAAGAGAAATTGGAACCAGCTTGTACGAGCTGGAGGATTTGGCTGGTAAGAGCATAGGCGTTTATCACGCCAAAGACCTGCGTCCTTGATTGAACTCAGAAGCAAGCGCTCCTCGGAGTAGCCCTAAGAAGGCATCTCGCCGGCTTCACCGGTTATTAATAGGGTGCCGTAATCCGCTTAGGTAGCTTCCCTAGCGGATGGTACATCTCCTTGCTTTCGGTCAGTCTGGGGAACAACTTTCGGCGAATGGTTGGCCTGTCTTTCCACCGGGTAATGTCAAAAGCAATGTGGTATTGCTGGAGACTAACCCGATGGAACGATAGGTGACAATTTCGACGGGAATGTCTAGATGAAGGTAGAGACCCGGAGGGGGACAATGTGGTATTGCCTTCCGCCGGATCCCTTCAAATCCAGAGATCCCCTCCAGGAGACTTGTCAGACTGTCCTTTTCTCCAAAATTTTAATTTGTGACATCACGACTAAATTCTCACCGATTTTTTCTGCAAAACCTGATAGACTAAATACCCGGCTAGCTCGGTAGCTGTGGCATGAGACTCCGACTCTCAGGGTGTGAGACAAGCCACACATTGGGGCGCAAACCTTAAAACATACGGCTGAAAACCCTTCCGTTTTTTTTCGGCTCCTCACTGCCTCGCAAGTCGGCTTTGTGGACCCGAGGGTATGTAACGGTCGGTTAGTTATCGGAAATTTCTCCCTTTTGATGGTTCCCCCCATCTATCGGGAATTCCAGGATCCACTAACAAAAATTACTGCTCACACAAAAAAAAATTGGTAGACAATTAGTTTTTTCAAGTAGGCTCGAAAAAACAATAATTTTTGTTCTGGATGAAAATTTTTTTTAGTTTTGGTTTTGAGCTAGAACGTATGAGGAGTGTCGACGAACCACCTCAGCCTGACTCTCGTGTTGAATTTTAATAGTTACAGGACGAAAGTATTCTTAAATAAAGGCACGAGCAAAGCAAAGGTTTTTTTTGAGGGCTTTGGTAGAAGACCTGCCCTATAATCATAATAAGGGTTTTCGAACTTGAGGAACCAATTCTTTTGGCAAAATCCAGATCCGAAGCAGTTTTCCCGGTGACGAAAAGTCTGTTGGACCTCTGAAGGCGCTTCCGTGGGATATAGCTTGCTTTTGGGAAGACCTTGTTCCGACCAAATAACAACACCGGCCTTCCGGACTAGATTGCGGCAGTTCAAGGAAGGACGACCGAAAGAAGCGTTTGTTGTGGTGAATGGGAGAAAAGTAAGGTAAAGTTAGTGAGTTAAGTGAAAAAAAAGAAGAGGCTGGAGTAAGCGGCTGGCCCAACCGTGGCAGAGAATCCCATCCTTTTACTGTGGAGATGCCCACCAGGGGAGCTGAATCTGCTGGATTGGGATACTAAAGAATCGAATCGTTTTTATTTGGGAGACCAAGTTTTCGTAGTCTTGTGTCGTTTCCTACTTTTAAGGTGTCAAAGTTCTATAGACACTGTTCCTTTTATTAGTACCATCAAAGTACTAGTTAAGTACAGGGGAGAGCTGAAAGCGACAGAAGAGAAACGAAATAATTATATTATATTGACAATTTCTTTAAAAATAATTATATTATATTTACAATTTCTTTAACAATAATTATATTATATTTACAATTTCTTTAACAATAACTACATTATATTTACAAATTCTTTAACATTAACTATATTATATTTACAATTTCTTTATAAATAATTTCATTATATTTACAATTCTAAAAACAAAATTTAATTATAGTATATTGACACGTTTCTGATACATTACCCCTTTTCAATGAGATATTCACAAATCATTTTATCTTTTTTTACTATAACTTGGTTAACTTACACATTATGTTAAAATATTTATCAACTTTCTTGTGTTATAATATATTGACAATTTCTTATCAATACTTTTACCCTACTTACAAATTTCTATCTCTAAACGTCAATTAATTACACATACTTATAAGGTAGCTACAAATTTTTATGAACACGTACCAAATACTTACCACTCGTCATAACTTGATGTAATTACCCATTTGAATTGGTACTTGTACACTGTTACGTATATTGTACACCGTGATTAATAATAACGGTGAGTTATTTGCTTTGATTCCACTTACGTATTAAGGTTTATAAATGCGTGCGTTGTAAGAGAAATCGAAATCCTCGACTGGTGCCAGAGCGACGGTTTGTTTTTTTCCTTTCCGGTATTGCATGGGAGTTGTTGTTTTATGGTATTAGTTGGTTGCATCCACAATACCGGTATAGTAAGTTTACTTTTGATTGACACTTAGCTCACAGTTACATAACACCTTTTTCTGTTATTAATTAACATTATTTGTGATATAATTAAATTACTGTTAAAATTGTTATCAATTCTTTAACTCTACTAATTGTACGAGGCATGATAGCCTAAGGGGGTAATTTATCCAGGATGGTTGAGTGGGGTCTTCTCTATGGTTCTCTCGGTTGCTTTTGAACATTTACAGGTACACTAGGTCAATGGACACTTCCAGCGATGAGTGTCTTTGGCTAACCTAAGGACAGGAACGGTATGAAGATGTCTCCCTCTCAAATAATAGGTAAGTGGTGAATCATAGGAGTTGAGTCCCGGTCACACACCCCCACGCCCCCACCGGCGAGCTAGCGTAAACCGTGTGGCCGGTTTAGCATCCCCTAAAAACATTTAGGAAACTAGGGAGGATGTTGTCTTCGAAATTTTTTATGTTTACCAGAACACGATGGCAGTAACCTTGCTGACCCCAGCAAGGAGCTACATTGTGCAGGTACAACTGTAAATCCAGAAATTATTTGGTTGTTTTCTCATCGTTTGAAGACCATATATACATGTACACCCACACTAGTAAAATTATTGTGCTCCCAACTACCAAAACAATAGTCCACGTGGACTACTAGAATTCAACTAGGCTAGTTTTAAAGCATTTAAACCAATTCACGATTTTAGGAATATTTAGGTATGCAGTGTAAAATCGATCAATTTAAATCGGTATTGCGAAAAGAGTAAGTACTGATTCAAAAAGTGGATGCAATTATTGTGCTAAATTTGATTTCGTATTTTTGACTTTTTAGGATAAAATAAAACTCCTAATACCCTAGACATACTAGCACCCTTAATCCGGATTATGACATCAGAATGACGTAGACTCCATTTTATTTCCATAGCTTTTATATGAGTCTACTTCATTCTGACGACATAGTCCGGATTAAGTTTCTAGTTTGTCTCCGGTATAAGCTTCATTTTGATATCATATAGAGAATTAGAACCAAACTTAATAGCTGTGTTACAAAGTTAAGCAAAATTCATAAAATTGTGGGCCTTTCAATTATCGCACTTTAGCCAAGGCAGCCCGGGAGACTCTGCCTAATTTGATATTGCTCCATCTTGAAGTAAAGAAATCCGCTTCGCTAAGGCTAAGACCAAATGGCCAGGTCTTCAGCGGGGAATTCTACAATTGTCAGGGTATCAGTGATATTCCATTACATTCCCGATCAGATGGAATGCCAAAAGATTGCACGCCTACGAAGATCTCGGAGCTTATGTATGATTCCTTCTGTGGACATACAAAAGTAGCTATCCTGAAGGGGCTATCCTCACTAAGATGTCACAGAATGGATAGCTCCAAGACAGAGACAGGTGTAGGTGCCATTATCTTGAGCAAAATCTTAGGATTAGTCGAGGGTTCAGATTGGGTACCCTAGATGCAGTGGGTGGCGTGCTTTGAATTGTAGGCGATGCGATCTGGCAAAATTCGTGTGGAAAAACGCAAATGCACGTTATATATTCAAAAGGAGTATTAAGATTATCTATATTATCATGAATAGATCAAATAAGTCTTCCATCGCACCGAGTGTGAGCTTCTTTTGGAAGTTTTCGCTTTAAAAATAAGTCGAGAATAGCGGTTCGTTTAGTTGAGTGACTAAAGAAATTTGAGAAACCTGTGATTGACTGAAAGAAGCTTAACGAATCTTGTCACATGATTTCGATAAAACAATATTTAAGCAATGGGCAAAGCAGTGTACAAAAGAGCATTTGGAAGTTTCTTTAACTCTAACTTCACCCGCCATAACTGAAGCTCCGTCATAGCAATTGCAAATTGGAACTGCGAAATTCTGCATAATATGAGCTACATGCTCATGCAAACGAGCTGTTCTTCTTTTTTTTTTTTTTATATTTATTTATTAGTATTTTATAATACTCTAATACATCAACATAAAGAAATTATAGCTAACTTGGTGATCTGTAGATTGCGACTAATACTATTTCCGTATTATAACATTTGCACGTACATATGATTAGCCATCTCTGATAATCAACTGCTTTCTTAATTACGTTTAAAACATTCCATTTATTCGTTACATAAATTGTGGTTCCGCCAGTTCGGTTAGAGTTTGATAAGCATGATATAGTCGTAAATCCGTTAAGTTGTATCTCATTGTCATCATTTGATTCTGTAAGGTGTGTCTCAGATAATAATATAAACTCATATTTGTTTTCTTCTGCTAATATTTCCAGCTCCTCAAAATTGTTTATTAATCCTTGGATGTTAATATATATGCCTCTTATCTCCTTTAGTTGCTAATATCCAGTTATCCTTTTTTTCTCTTCTAGTTTCCTCATATATACTGGGCAGTTTCTACTTACAGTTATGTGTTCCTCATCCAGTCCTAGGTTGAATTTTTTGTTAGCTCGCCTACAGTTTATACATCTAACAATTGCTTCGTTTTTGCATTCTTTAGTAGGATGCTCTTCATGACATTTTAGGCACGTCTCTTCATTTTTACACTCTCCGGCTTTATGGTTATATCCTTTACATTTATAACATATCATGACATTCATTCCGTCATAAATTCTACATCGCTCCCATCCAATGTTAACTTTCCCTGCCTCTATGATTTTTGAAAATGATTCATGATCGATCTCAATAATGGCATTATAGTTTATGACATTATTTTTTTTACTTTCATAGTACTTTATCAGTTTTAATGCACTATTTGCAATCAAATCATTTTGTTTTTTTAGTTTCTCAATAATTTCCTCCCTGTCGTTCGCGAATTTCATATTCGGGATTATTACCACCGGTTTTGGCTTGTTTGGTATTTTAACTTCATATTTCTCCCCTATTTTTTCCTCAATCGCATTTTTTATTTTATCTCTTTCTTCTACATTATCGCTTTCTATTATAACAATTCCACTGTGTTTGCTTTCTATGTTTGAAATCTTTAGATTCGTTGGATCTACTTTTTTATTTAGTTCTTCTTTGGTTTTGATACCCGTTTGCTTTTCTTTTGGCTTTACAATTAGCGGCAATTCTTTACGAATTTCTGGCTTCGCATTTCCATTCTTTTTGTTGTTCGCTTTCTTCACTATTTCCGCAAATGATGTACGGTTTACTTCGACCGTTTGTTTATTATTGGCAATTTTTTTTATTTCGCTGCACATACTCATATTACTGTTTTTCAGCTCCGTACATAGCTTTTCGTTCTTCTCCATAAAGCTTTCAGAAAAACTGTGTAGCTTTTGTATTTCGTCAATACTTTTTTTACAGGTATCTTGAACATTTTGTAATTTGTTCAGTCTTTCCGTATATCTAGCCTCAATTGCTTCTAACAGACTCTTCATTTCGTCTTCATTTTTTTTTAGAGAATTTTCGAACTCCTGCTTATACAATTTTAAATAGCGCGAATTTTTACTAACGGCTTCATTTAAATCCTTAACTACCAAGTCCACATTGTGTATATACTGCACGCAATCATCACACATAAAACGGATCATTTTTCCACTTCTTATTATTCCACTGCTATATTGATCCAGCCCAGAGCATTTCGCTGCCGAGTGGAATATTTTATTGCACACACCTTCGCAGCTAATGCCTGTTTCGCCGCGTATTGCATTTTTACATTTATTACACTCGGCCATTGCCCTCTTGCCGATATATGTGGAAAATTATTTTGTAAAATTTTCACCATAAAATTATGTACTTTTGTTTAACTTTACCGGTTTTTAATTTTTAAACATTGTCCCTATATTTGTGTACACTTTGATTATTTTTAACAAAATTAGATTTCTTGTAAACGTATAAATAAACTTTGAACTTTACTCGCACGTCCGTTCAGCTCAAACTTCACGACGAAAAATCTTCTATCATCGGAAATATATTTAAAACTAATGAATGTTTCTTTCGGGTCACCATAGGAAGAAATGTATCTCAGAGTGGTTGACAACATAGATCGACAGGAAGTATCCGTGGTTTCATCAAAAATAATTGCAACAAACTCAGAATTTTGGATTTCAGTGCAGTGCAGGAAATAGCCATTATTAAATCATTTTGAATATTGTTTGATAATCCAGAAAATACTGAAACTGATTTTTAATTTCAGGATTATGTTTGGCCAAAAGTGAAATTAATTCAACATAATTTTCCCGGTTAATAGAATCTTGACCTTCGCGGTGTCCGCGAAAGGTTTGCTCCTGGCATGCCAAGTGGCAAACAGCATCTATACAAATTTTAATAATTTTCCGGTTCTTTTTAACTCACTCATTGTTCTCATAATTGAGGATTTATAATGAGTGTTTACTAGATTTTCAATCCTTTGGCCTGTACCGAATTTAGGAAGAGCTAAAACCGATTTTAAATGCTCGGACGATTTCATGAACATTATTTAAATCATTAAATCCCGAAGATCGCCAAACGTACTTTTCAGTTGAAAATAAAATGTAAGGCCAAAAAACAAAACATTTTTTGCTTGTTTTGACAACAGGCAACCCAATTCTCGCTATCGTATAATTTAATAGAAAAATGCGTAGTGCATGTGCTATCTTCACTTAAAATATGTAATATTGGTTTCGGTCTACCATTTTCAATTATGGATTTCTTTTCCGTACATGAACGCGAGCCAAAGGATTGCTACAAAGAATCGTCCATTATGCAAAAATGCTTACCATCAACATTTCCCAATGCTTACCATCAACATTTAATAAAGCAAAATATACTAAAAAAAACTACATAAATAATATATAAATATTTTTCAATTTATCCAATTTTCTTTTCAAACTTACTTTTTAAAACTACTTGCACTATTTTTAACTCGCAAAACAAATCGCACCAACTAAATTGCAGGCAAAACAATTTTTATTTATTTTAATTAATTAATTAATTACTCTACAAATTCTGCTTTTTACTATTTTCTACAATTAAGTCATTAATTTCAAACCATATTGTACAAAATCATTTCCAATTAGATTGCTCATAGAAATGAATTCCCTCAAATCTTATTAGAAAACTTCTCTCCCAACACCCAACAAAAAATATACTCACATTATTTTCACAAAACTTCGTATGGATGCAAAATCAGAATTGCTTCCCTTGGCACTGGTCACAGGAACAAATGTTTGTTGTGTCTCCCAATCTCCACTTCCCTCTTCGCAAGGAAGTGCGTTCCCACGGACAGTCGAGGGAAGCAATTCAAATTCTGCTTCTTGAAGTCCGCTGGCATGTTTCTCTGCGTATATAGAAGTTTTCGTTTGCGAATTCAGAGAGAAGGAGGAGAGAGCTTTCGCTCATGGACATAACATAAAATATTGCTTCCAATTAAATTTCTCATTTGAAGAAAATGAATTTATATCTTAACAGTGGAGGCTAGAAAAAGTAGCAATAATATAAAGTTAATCTCAGAATGATAAAATAAAAAAGAAAAGTTTTGTAAAAGAAAAGAATAATTTGTTGATAAAATTTGAATTTTTGTTTTTATTTCTTAAGAAATTGTAAGGAATGCAATGTATCCCTTGCTTCCAAAGACGCCACGCCACTGCCTAGATGCTTTGCTTTAAGCGGAACGGTATGCTGTATTGGCATGCATCTATAAAAACATACGAAAGGCTTACTCTAACAAGTGCGTATTTTTATTTTATCTGCCTGATCAAGTTCTAATTAGTCTGTGACTGCCAAAGTAGCCTTGATGATTTTGACACTGTAAATCGGGCCACCTTTAGATAGGTTCGGGATATCAAGTCTTCGCGAGCAATGTAAAGGCGGGTGCCTTGGCCAGAAAGAGTTCTGGCAACGTTTTTTCAATCCAGAGGGACCGAAAACTACTCACCAGGAGATGGTCGGACTCCGAAGAAATAAACCCAAACCTGGAGGTCCACAGCTGACTTGGTCAACTCCAAGCGCTTTCTTTTTGGGCTATCCCGCAATACCGTTAGAGGATTACTGGGACCTAGCAAAAGGATGACAGAACCTTAGTTGAACTGGTAATGAATACCGCGTCTTAAATTACCACTTATAGAGGATCTGAAGGGCACAGGACTTGCATACTGTGCCTCGAAGAGCATGAGTCTGTTTTTTACGCTTGCTGTCAGTGTCCCTCGCTATTTGGCGGAATCCTGCATGACTAAAGCATGCCAACAATTCTGAAAGCCTGCTAAAAGTACAATTATCCCACGTAACGCCCGCTTTATTGTTTGTACCCATATTCTTGAACATTACTAAAAGAAAAAAAACCCCATTCTGATAAAGCAACTATCTAAAGTCGAAACTCATCATAGACAAACACATGACCATTTGGTTCAATGCTACACTGCAAACCCCAGCATATTTTTTTCAAGTGAATTTAAGACATTACACACTTCATAAGCGTGTAAATTCGGCCAATCGTGTTAAAATAAAGCGTTTTAGGAATAAACCGTGTTAAAATAATGCGGATAAAAAGACATACGTGTAAAAATCACACACGATCAGGGTATAATATTTTTTACACGCTAAAGAAATTGTAACGTTTTATCGTTTTACGTCTTAAATGTGTGAAAATCACACATTATGTGTAATTTCACACACTTCACTAAATTAACACACATGAGAGGATAAATTAAAGGAAAGTTAGACAGTTGTAATTCTTTATTTAAATACTCAATGCCCAAAGAGCTGCACGACCTCTCTTTACAGTCAGTCGGTAACAGAAAGGCATCGAGACAAGTCGTTGCAGTTCACATCAAGAATTTTAAGCTTACGGTGACGAGTTTTCTAAGTTTACTCTCCGCAAAACGACGCTAAAAAAGCTTCACTCAAAAGCTTCCAAGCAATACATATTTGGTGTATTTCAAACACACGCATTAACCCTGCAAACATTTCGATTCGGAAACGATTCGAGAACGATTTGCCAAAAGCGAAAGCTTGCTTCGATCTCGGACTCGTTAACGACTCGTTAACGAATTCGAAGGCAATAAAAGCGGAGCAAGAGATCGAATCGCTTTCTCGTGCTGATAACGAATCGCATGCTCGTATCGATAGCAAATCGCTTCTGCGCCGAAAATCACTCCGCCGAGCAAAGCAAGTCAAAAGCTCAAACTTTCCAAACAAATCGTCGAAGAGAAACCAAAGGCTCTCAAAATTTCCTCTCATGACGTTATGTTGTTAGTGTAATTTGGAGATTTGAAGTCCCATTCAGGGGAAATCGGCTCTCAATATTTTTCTACAGCATGAAGGCCTTGGGAGAAACAAATAAACGAGCAAAGCTTTCATTTTGCGTTTTGAATCTTTTTCTCGTACCCTTCGCAAGCACTTTTCGAATCGAGAATGGTCCGAGAAAGCGAGCCTCCGAGAAATTGTTTGCAGGGAAGTGTCAAATCACACACCTGGGTTTGCAGTGCAGTCAGTCGGTAACAGAAGGGCATCGAGACAAGTCAGTGCAGTTTACATCAAAAATGTTAAGCTTTCGGTAACGATTTTTCTAGGTTTACTCCCCGCAAAACGACTCTCAAAAAGCTTCACTCAAAAGCTTCCAAGCAATACTTATTTGGTGTGTTTTAAACACACGCATTAAGTGTTTTAAATTTGCACACTTTTCGCGTATTAAAAACTAACACATTTTAAACGCGTAAAAAGAGACTACATGATTTTACAAGCGAAAAGCGTTTTAAAATCACACACCTGAGTTGGCAGTGTATTTATGAAACATCCAAGAGCTCAAAAGCAGAATTCATATCTTCCTCCTTGTGCAACCCGCAGACACCCCTTAACCTATCCTATCCTTCACCTTCTTTGGAGGTAAGTTCACTTCTAGATATTGCAGCTTGAAATGTAATACAACACGGACTGGTAGTATAAAGTATGACTCCTTACCATAGGCTTTCATATGAAAAAAATCGCAACAAAATTTCTATAAAGAGAGAAGGCAAGAAAAAGGGACGTTGTGTAGGTGTGGAAGTGAAAAGGCGAAAAAGTGTAGCACTGGGTGTAATCGAACTATAGACCTCAGGGATGGTAACCGGTCACTTTAACCTCCAGGCAACTGAGTCTGGTAGATCAGAACAACCTTATGCCATACCTACACATAATTTCATATTTATAAGCACTCCAGTCTTATCTACCTATTTTTTATTGCATTTTCTTCAGATATCAAACCATTCAAGAGCGCTAAAAGCAGTTATTTATTTTTTTTTTGCTAACTTAACTTCGAAAAAAATCACCGTCCCAAAGATAATTATCTCAATAATAACGAAAGGAAAAAATCTTGAAATGTCTTCACGTATATCTGGACATTTACTGTGGACCTAATTACACAACTGATGGCGAGAAAATTTAAGGGAAGACACGCGCGTCATTTTTGCCATTTCTGGCCATTAAGACGGAATGTTCTTGCAATTTGATGTTCTAGAAAAGAATTAAAGGAGAAAGTATACAACCGTTATAAGGGGCATTAAGGGCAATTTGAAGCACGTTGTCCTATGTAAACATTTATATACCTAAAACGAGCGGAGCATCTTAAATACACAAGTGTAAAATCCATTTAAAGAAGACAACAAAATAAAATAAAAATGGAAGAAAAAAAATAGACCGAAGGAGAAATGAAATGAAAACCTTCGAACGTGTTTTGATTTTCTAAAAATAAAGTTCCTTAGGGTCGCCCTCCATAGTATTAGCCGGGCGCAGTTAAGTATATTTTTGTAGTCTCCTTGATATTCAATAAAGGGTGTCGGTAGTATTTCTGTCAATGCATTCAATATTCCGTTGAGAATGTTTGAAATATTTAAATTACTAGGGACATTAGAGTGGCTTATTTCTGTTCCAGCACCGTAAGGGCGCCATTCCCGAAATATTCCTGAGTTATGTGCAGTTAGAGGGTTGGAAATCAAATGCTGCCCCATGTGGTATTGGCATACCTAAACGAATTTTAAAATTTCCCAAGTGCTGAAATTAAAAGAAATTTCGGCACAAATTGAATTATAATGTTCCGGGCAGCTGATGGCTTGTCTGTATGCAGAAGTAGTGCAGATTAAAGGAAATTTGCATTGTTCGATGAGTTATCGATGTTGTAGGGTTGATGATTTATAACATTGTATTGAGCGGAAAAATATTGAAAACAGTTCATGCTGCTGAATATTGTTCAATACCAATTCAATCTGGAAAAATCCAATCCCAATACGAAAAGGTCTTTTTGATATACAGAAGGAATGCTAAGCTTATTTTGAAGTGTTTCGAAATTAAGAGAAATGTCAAGTCGGTTGTATTGATTTTTAACAAGGGGCTGTTTTAAAGGACCTAACGAAGGTGAAAAACGTTTTCATTTAATAATAACATTTTTTGTCCAGCAACGTGGACCGATTTTACTATAAGCATACCTTAAATTTGTAAACCAGACTGCTTGAAAGTGGCCACGAGTCTGCTCAAAGATTTGTCACTAGGAGTTGTTTGGTAGTGCTGTAACAGTCCTCCCTACAACATCCGATCCTCTCTGAAGGTGGTAATCTAGATCGCACTGTCTGTTAATTCTCTGGCAGCGTTGCTAAGGGCTCGCAAAATAATGCGCTTGGAGTTCACCGGACCAAGTGTGAACTTCCAGTCTTCGGCGTGTAGAGTTCGTTCGGATTATGGTGGGTCTTTTAAAAAGGGATGGTCATTTTAGGACCGATAAAAACATGACCCGTCTAATCAAGGCGTCTATCTTTTCATTGTTCTTGAAACCTCTTGATACCCTGGGATTCAAATAAAGTTTACTCAAAGATAGTATTCAATCAATGCGGCGCGTTCGTATTCCCAAACCAATTTGGACTTGTTCCTAAATAGTCCAGCCAAATTAGTCGATAAAAGGGAATGAAATTGCATTTTTAGCCAGGGGAAATTAGCAAAAAAACGCACGAAAGGAGACAAAATTCTAAATGGCTGAAAATTGGTCCACAGCTTCCTTGGGACTTTTTAAGAAAACAATTTCGAAATCACAAAAAACATGGCCGCCGCAGATATAGCGTTTTTCCCTTGCTTTCCTTGTATATCGGTTTCAATAGGTCGTACAACCCCGTGTGAGGGCCTAAAACAATGACAATGAAATTGTCTACAACTTTAGTTCTTACAAAAGTGTTGACCCGATTAGCCCTTTTCAAGTTATTCAAGGTCAAAGTTATCAAAAATCAGTTTTTGGCCAAAAAATCACTCAGCTACTGTTTCCCATTATAGTCCAGTCATTTTAGACATTAAAAAACTAAGATTTAACAATAATTCCAAACGTTTTAAAACTTCGGTAAACCTATTGGTACACCGAGAAAACAATAAATCTAAATTTGCAACCTTTTTCGAAGCCCGGAACATTGTTAAAATTGCAGATAAATGGAATTTTTCTGCATTTTCGCCAAAAAATTCCAAAAGTGCTGCAAACTTGGAGTAGCGCTAAATGTATTATTTTATACGACGTACCAGATTTGCAACCAATTTAAAGGTACGGAACATTGTTTTAAATTAGATAATAATGTTTTTTCCTAATAAACTAACCGATAAAATTCCAAAAGTTTTGCAAACTTAAAACATACATCAGAAAAGTGTCCTGAAGAGTTGTGCAAATTTGCAGCCTTCTTCGTTGACCGGAACATCTTTATTTATACATTTGTTTATCGGTGGTAATTTTTTTGAGAAAGACTGTCTCAAAATAATTACAAAAGTTCTGAATTTTGGTTGCAAATACTCAGAACATGTATTGTTTCGCGTTTAGGAATTTGCAACCTTGTACGCCATCCGGAACGTTATGCAATTTCGAAAAAACTAATTTTTGGAATTTTCCATCCTAGAAAAAATTGAGAAAGTTTTGAATATCGAGCTGATGATTTTATTTTGGGATTAATGACAGTATTGGCAGCTGCAACCCCACATGCGATCCGGACAACTGAAAGGAGGGATTTGCTTCAGTTTGACTTTATAGGAAGTCCTGGTTTGATAATTCCAGATGACATTAAATCGCCAGGAGATTTATTCGATCTGTTTTTGACAGAAGAATTTTTAAATAAAATTGTTCGTGAAACAAATCGCTATGCTGGTCAAGAAATAGCAAAGTGCAGGGCCGGATTAAGGGTGGTGGGGCCCCTGGGCACGAGTTTGGTGGGGGCCCTTTTAATAGGGTCTCGTTTTATATTTGATTTAATAGAAAGTCAAATGTTAAATGAATTTTAAGGAGACATTCATCCCAAAAATGACGAATTTTCAAGAAAAATGGAAAAAAATTGTTATTGCATTATTTATACTCTTAAGTGTCCTCTTTCTTGTAGTGCAGTCAAATTTTACATATTCGAATTGGAAATATTTCAATTTTGCATTTTAGTATGCACGGCGTAAAAATGCTACCTCGAATGCAGTTAATTACTTATAAATAGAAAAGTTATATTTATTATATTGTCATTATTATTTATATTTTTGCCAAATATGTAGAAAATATTCTGCGCTATTAGGGTATTTTGATCTTGCAGCAGTTACACAAAATGTCAATGTCACTTACTTGATTGTTTTGCGACTTTTCTGCAGTAAAAAATTTTGGCAGTACATTTTTGTAGTTCTTCAGGATAGGTGTCAGACTCAACGCGTGAACCAACTTCTTTCGTCCTTTTACGCTTTTCGGATCCACTTAAATGCGTCCGCTTCGCTTTGTGCCGATCTTCTTTTCAAACCATTGTTTACAGCTTCTTGATGCAAAATGCCTGATGCAAATCACAACTGAAGCCTAGTACGGTGATAAGGCAAAATTTTGCCATCCCTTTAAAATGCATGTAAAAAACCTCGCAAAATTTTTCCTCAAGCACGGCAAAATTTTGACAGCGCAAAGCAGTACCTACGCTGTTCGGGCAAAAATTTGCCACAATAAGCATACTTTCAAGATTTTCTAGTAGATGGATTTTCAAATTGTGGAGACTTTTATTTGTCAAAATTTTTGCCTGCAGAAATTATCTGTTCATTTTTTGTTGGCAAAAGCAGTTGAACAGTTGGTTTTAAAAAAGTCGAATCCCTTATGTTAACATTTGTTTAAAATGGAAAAGGAATATTTATTTGATTTATAATGACTTTCCACTATTCTCCACCACTCTACACTTGCGCAAAATTTTGCCCGAAAAATGATAAAAATAACGAGGCTAAATTTTGCCCGATCACCGTACTAGGCTTGAATCTTCTTGCTCGCAACGATTTACGCGGTTTACGTACTGGGGAGAAAAACTGGGAACTTATCTTACGAACCGCGCCACCTACTGAATACGCGGGGAAATTCAAAACTTATTTCAATGAAGTTCTCAGTATGTTTCGTTTTAGAAGAATATGATACTAGGAATAGATTTGTATTGGCAACAATAATATTTTTCAAATTTGTGAATGCAAATGTTGCACCAATTGATGCAAAACTACATGATTCATTATTGATTATCAATATTGATATCAATACTATTGATAATGATAGCATTGATTACTATATTAACAAAACCGTCTTATAATTTTTGTTATAAGCCAAAAAAAAATTTTCATTTGGTATTTGGTGGGGGCCCCCAGTTGGTGGAGGCCCCTGGGCCATGGCCCACTTGGCCCACCCTTTAGTCCGGCCCTGGCAAAGTGTCCATTATTGCGATCCTCGCGGCTGAAGATGAAAGACTTGTTATTTATACGGCTGGGCTTCTACACTGTAAAAGGTGTAACACACTGAAGTGTGTTTTTTAACACAAAAAACGTGTTGTTTAACGCACCAAAGTGTATTATTCAACACACCTAATTGTGTTGTCAAGAAAAAGTGTGTTGTTTTACACAGTTTATCTTGCAATCGACACGCTCTTCCGTGTTAAAATTATAGCACACTTTTTACTGTGTTAAAAATAAGTCCTGAAATCTAAACAACACACTTAAGTGTGTTGAAACCACTCACTTAACATTTATTAAGACGCTTTTGGAGTAACAACACACTTTTGAGCTATGAGCATAAACACACTTTTTGGTGTGGAGCATAATTTTAGTAGAGGGAAATTAAACAAAAAAAGCAAAGTTATAATGTAGTTGGGAAATTGGATTTTTTATTTTTTTTTCTTTACATATGTTAAGATAAAGCGAAAAAAAATGTCTGCAAAAGCGGGACTGCTGCACCAGAAAATTGCATAAATGTGGATTTTTAATGCATTTCGAGTGCGTTGCTACACTATTTTTTTAATTTCTCCAGTTCTGTTAGTCGTAGAAAAATAAAAAAAAATGAAAACTACTCGTAAATGAATAGACTATCGAACTGATTCGGTATAAATACTTTACAAATTAATCCTAACCTCAAAAAACCAAAATGTATGAAATTTTGTTCTTTTTTTACTAAAAAAAGCAATAAATAACGGGAAAATAGTCGGATTTTCGTAACAATTGAAGAAAATGTGTATTTTGACGCTATAAATACGTGGTTGAAATTTAAAAAAAAAATTTGATTTTTACGGCAACAATTGGCACTTTTCGAAAAACATTAAAATTGCCGTCATTTTATGCCAAATCATCGTGGGGTAAATTTTTTTTTCAAATTGTAGGTTTTTTATGTACTCTCTTGCGAACATACGCAATACTTCGTTACTTTATTTAAAATGCCCATTTTATTAATTTGAAAAAAATAAAAAATTTCAATTTTCAAATTCCTAAAATGGCCATTTTAAATAAAGTAACGAAGTATTGCATTATGCTCAAAAGAAATAACAATAAACTACAAAACACGACAAATTTTTATCTTTGCAGTAAATGCAGAGCGGTAAATAAAATTCTGAAATGATTTTAAGCGAAATTAAAAATAAAACCGCCAAAACGGTTGCACGGTATTAAAGTTGCCATACCTGATTTCATTTTTTTCCTTTGAAATAATGTCAGAATAACCACAAAAAATTGAAATTTTTTTTTATTAATTTCTCTTTCCCCTATAAGCCCCGGAATTTTTTGAAGCATGGGTAGAGAACCTCGCATTTTTAAACATAAAGATTTGTGATTAATGAAAAAAACATTTTAAAAGGGAAAAATGATCAAAATTATATTTGTTATATTTTTTAACAAAAACTTATTTTGTTTCAATCTTCCAAATACGAATATAAAAAAATTTAAATAACAAAAGTCACTGACGTGTATACATGTCAATGAAAAAATGTTTAACACCTACACTGCAAGCCGCAGAATATTTTTTCCGTGTGAATTTAACACACTACACACTTCATAAGCGTGTAAATTCGGCCAATCGTGTTAAAATAAAGCGTTTTAGGAATAAACCGTGTTAAAATAATGCGGATAAAAAGACATACGTGTAAAAATCACACACGTTCAGCGTATAATATTTTTACACGCTAAAGAAATTGTAACGTTTTATCGTTTTACGTCTTAAACGTGTGAAAATCACACATTATGTGTCATTTCACACACTTCGCTAAATTAACACACATGAGACGATAAATTAAAGGAAAGTTAGACAGTTGTAATTCTTTATTTAAATACTCGATGACCAGAGAGCTCCACGACCTCTCTTCACAGTCAGTCGGTAACAGAAGGGCATCGAGACAAGTCGTTGCAGCTTACATCAAAAATTTTAAGTTTACTGTGACGATTTTTCTAAGTTTACTCTCCGGAAAGCGACGCTGAAAAAGCTTCACTCAAAAGCTTCAAAGCAATACATATTTGGTGTGTTTTAAACACGCGCTTTATGTGTTAAATTTACACACTTTTCGCGTATTAAAAATAACACATTTTAAACGCGTAAAAAGTGACTACATGATTTTACACGCGAAATGCGTTTTAATATCACACACTTGGGTTTGCAGTGTATTGGCTCCTCTCACTGCAAACCCAAGTGTGTGATTTTAAAACGCAGTTCGCGTGTAAAATCATGTAGTCACTTTTTACGCGTTTAAAATGTGTTATTTGTAATACGCGAAAAGTGTGTAAATTTAACACATAACGCTCGTGTTTAGAACACACCAAATATGTATTGCTTTGAAGGTTTTGAGTGAAGCTTTTTCAACGTCGCTTTGCGGAAAGTAAACTTAAAAAAATCGTCACAGTAAACTTAAAATTTTTGATGTAAGCTGCAACGACTTGTCTCGATGCCCTTCTGTTACCGACTGACTGTAAAGAGAGGTCGTGGAGTATTTAAATAAAGAATTACAACTGTCTAACTTTCCTTTAATTTATCCTCTCATGTGTGTTAATTTAGTGAAGTGTGTGAAATGACACATAATGTGTGATTTTCACACGTATAAGACGTAAAACGATAAAACCTTACAATTTCTTTAGCGTGTAAAAATATTATTCGCTGAACGTGTGTGATTTTTACACGTATGTCTTTTTATCCGCATTATTTTAACACGGTTTATTCCTAAAACGCTTTATTTTTACACGATTGGCCGAATTTACACGCTTATGAACTGTGTAGTGTGTTAAATTCACACGGAAAAAATATTCTGGGGTTTGCAGTGTACACGTTGGCCAATATGTTTGCCGCCAATACCTTGGACATCGTGTAGAGAGGGGGTTTTGGCTCGCGTTGGTATGTGTTGGAATGATCGGGAGTGATGGCCAACACGTTGGCGCGAGATCCGTGTAATGTGGTTTTTTGACCAATATGTTGCGTTGATGCGAGATTCGTGTGGTGTGATGAAAGGGTTGTGGCAGAGTTATGGCCGCCGCGTCCACACGTTGGGCCATTTTGCCACAACCACACTGCAAACCCCAGAATATTTTTTCCGTGTGAATTTAACACACTACACACTTCATAAGCGTGTAAATTCGGATAATCGTGTTAAAATAAAGCGTATTAGGAATAAACCGTGTTAAAATAATGTGGATAAAAACACATGCGTATAAAAACCACATTTGTTTAGCGTAGAATATTTTTTACACGCTAAAGAAATTGTAAGGTTTTATCGTTTTACGTCTTAAACGTGTGAAAATCACACATTATGTGTCATTTCACACACTTCACTCTATTAATACGCATGAGAGGATAACTTAAAGGAAAGTTAGACAGTTGTAATTCTTTATTTAAATACTCAATGACCAGAGAGCTTCACGACCTTTCTTTACAGTCAGTCGGTAACAGAAGTCGTTTCCGTTTACATCAAGAATTTTAAGCTTACGGTGATGATTTTTCTAAGTTTACTCCTCGCAAAACGACGCTAAAAAAGCTTCATTCAAAAGCTTCCAATCAATACATATTTAGTGTGTTTTAGACACACGCATTAAGTGTGTTAAATTTACACACTTTTCGCGTATTAAAAATTAACACATTTTAAACGCGTAAAAAGTGACTACATGATTTTACACACGAAATGCGTTTTAAAATCACACACTTGGGTTTGCAGTGCATTGGCACACATATTGGCCAACGTGTAGAGGAGCCATATGGAACAAATTGGGGCCATGAAAATTTTCTGATTAGCAGTCCATTCTATATGTCAGTGAGCACGAAGATCGAAATGTCGGCAGTCCAATATGTGGAGCCATAAACGCAATTTTCAACTCCTGCAAGCCAACCAAATGTGCAGAGCGCTGTCTACCTGCACAAAATTTGATGCAAATTCTTTGATCCATTTTTTTTGGGCAGCAAAAAATCGCCGAACACGCAAAACACGTCTAACCTTAGCGGCTGCCACAGACAAAGTAGACAATAAATACAGCTGAATATTTTTTCATGCTTCAGGGGCATGTATACCAACATAACCAAAT
This sequence comes from Thereva nobilitata, assembly GCA_963855945.1. NCBI lineage: Eukaryota > Metazoa > Arthropoda > Insecta > Diptera > Therevidae > Thereva > Thereva nobilitata. Next base: position 108,013,171 of record OY979695.1, on the reverse strand, counting down.
AAAAAAAATCGATAATCGAATGTACGTAGCCCGCGAAATTTGAAAACTCACCTTACTTTTTGAACAGACCTCGTATACTTTATAATCCTTTACCGTTGAGAGTGCAGGTCTAAAGCGTACTGGTTTGGAATGTTGGGCGAACCTAAAACTATTCAACTAAACTTAGTTAAAACCACGTCAATGGAATTCATATTAAATTGTTGCTAAAATTTAATTATGTTAAAATAACTTCTAAACTTATTTTTTTGTCTAATTCAATCTGTATAATAAAAACATCAATTGTTTTTTTTTTGTTTCAAAAATATATAAATCAACTTCAAATTCTATAAAACTTCTTACTTTGACGGTAAGCTTTTGCGAAGCTCAATTATCATAATTTATAACAGCATTCCAATAAAACCTGCAAAAGAGCCTTAAAATCCGCAAAATACACTTTCACATAATTTCGAGTTAAAATATGAAGTTAATAAAAAATCATTTTTCCACCATCTTAACTTAAACCTTAATTGCCTGAAAGCGAGGCAATGGAGTCCCATAAACCTTACAAGAATCAAGCAGCCAAAGTCCTTTTTAGCGATAAATCCTCCAGTCTCCGCCTTTGGTAAAATCGCCTTCTGCAAATATTTTCCTTCCGCCACGAAATTTATTGGGTCCTAACTCCTGATTTAGTGTGAACAACGAAATCCTTTTAATTGCTCATAAATTGAGTAGAGCCCCAGCGAGAGCGTAGAAGGATCCCCATTTTTCCAATCAACCATTAACTTTCCTGGTAGCCGGTATTGTGATTGTGTTCTACCGTATATACATATACAAGGGGAGCTTTTGGTGTAAAATACAACCAACACCGAAAAGGGGGGTCTATTATCCTCGCCGATTCCGTAGAGTGCGCTTCCTGATATGTTTTCATATACGAAATGTGTATTTATGGCTTGTTGAAACAAAGGCAATGCTATCGCCCGAAAGTGCGATATACGCTCAACAATGAAGGCATCCTACACTCTGCCACCTCGTCCTCGTCCTTCGGCGGATTCATTTCAGGGAAACACGGGTGGAACCTGCGAACCTGATATTCTCTCTTTGGCACGTAAAATAAATAGTCGAGATGAAATCAGGAAGAAGAGAAAAAGGGTTAAGCATTGCCGGGCTTAGGGTTTGGTTGTCCGTGTTCAATATGAATACATCGGCGTTCGTTGGCTCATTCGTCGTTCGTCGAAGGTTGTTATTTTTCGACACGGAATATTCCCAGGATGTACATATCACAATCCACAAGCACATCAGCATTTTCACTGATATCTTCTGTATCCTGCTCGATGCTAGGTGTTGGGTTTCCCCCTCTTTTTTGAGAAAATTGCTATCGTATTTCAGGTGTTAACTGTTCTTGTTTTTAAAACCAATTCGCATAAATGTAAATGGGGAAGGGTTTATTTACAGTTATGACTTTTTATTACTTATCCCTTCCAGGGTTCACAAAATTTATTTCTTGCACTAAAAAAAATTCTACAATTCTCGAGATGTTTTGTGTTTTCCTGCCATCAGGATGTATGTAAACATTTTTAATGGCCTTGATTGGGCTTTTTAAAAAAAATGTCGCACTTTAATGGGTGCCGGAATATTCCATAAATCGCAGTCACTTTTTTACCAGAATACCTGGTTTACCTTGACGGTACTTTGCTTAAAAATTTTATTATCGTTGCGGCACTTGCAACTTAACTTCGTCTCATTATAGCAAATTCTTACAAGTCATAATTTTTACTGCCAATAAACATTGTTAATGGTTTTCTTACACAGGTAAACTCATAACTTTATGACAGGTGTTGTTTCATCTTTTTATCTTTTTAAAGAACTGCTTTGAAATGAATTTTTTAGGGTTTTAATGGTTTTTTAAACTAACTTTTTTTTTGTATAAAAAAAACATTTTGTCCTTCAACTTCAGCAGCCACAAGGATTTCCATAATTTCTTTTAAGCAGGTTTCGTTTGAAAATGTGCGTCTCTTATATCTTTTTTTTTTATTTTTTTTCCGTTGAAATCTTCTTTCGCACAGGCTGCGCATGAAAAATGATAGTCTGTGACCGTTAAAGTAATAAAAGGCATACAACTAACAATAAAACATCCTTCTGGAGGATATTGCAATGATAGTACGAGAAGGCCTAGAGGTCGGTTGGGTCTACGACGTTAAAAGCATCCGCGACAATCGGTTTTGAATCTCAGAATGGTTTCATAAATTTCGTAATTGAATTCAGTTGTTGCTGCAGTATTAATGCCATTTATTATTTTTTTATCATGTTTTATGCATTTCATAACTTTAGTCTAAATGGACTTTTGTAGAACAATAAGCTATTAGGAAAATGGGTTTGAGATGATAATATATAAAATTTACAAAGTTATATTTTTCTATGATCGATGAAGTTATTATATGAAGTATGAAGATATAGCCTATGTTCCCCGTGTTCTTTTAATGAACTGGGTTTTGAGAGCTTTTGAGTTCCCATACAAAATCGAAAACCCAGGTTTTATCTGGGTCTTCTGGTTCTTCGATTTTGTATGGGAACTCAAAAGCTCCTCAAAAGCTCTCAAAACCCAGTTCATTAAAAGAACACGGGGGTTAACTTTTAAAGCTCGCAGAATGGTGTAGAAAAGCTGTGCTTACTTCAGGAATACAATTATAAAATGGTCGACACCAGAATCTTAATAACAAGAAAAGATGCCGGTTCCGGAAATGCCTACCTAATATTACAGCTTAAAATTTTATAAAAACTTTTGGAGCGAAGTTCCTTAACGTGGCTTGCGGGTAGAGTGAATTCATAGAAATCGTCTCGTAATACCCTTGATGCACGGGCTGCATCGAATGATCATTCTTTAAAGAATGTTCATTTGCAGCCCGTGTATCACCTAAAATTAAGCTTGAATTATCATTCATAGCTTCATTCATCATTCGAAAGAATGAAGTGAAATCAACTTCATTTATGAGAAATGAAACTGAAAGTGGGGAAATTTCCAACAACTTTCCATGAAATTTCCATTACTCTCATAAAATTTAAAAATAATCCAACTGTCAAAAAAACTAAACAAAATTATAAAAAGAATCGGATTGTTTTATGTGTGCCAATGGCTTTAATGTTTTAGATTTTCGTATTAAAAAAAAAGTTTCACTTCGATATTCAAAAAAAAACGCTTTTGAATCCATTGTTCAAATAATTGTGACATTTAATAAATGAAGTGAAAATGAAGTACCGTGTATCATCTCGAATTCGAATGTTCATTCAAGGCCAATGAAACTGGAAGAGTGTGCATTCGATGAAGCCCGTGTATCAAGGGTATAAGACAGTGATGGGCAAAGCTACACAGCTAAATCAATAGAATAATGAAAAAACCACATCATTTGTTGAAGATTGCAATAATTCATTCGAATTATGGAATAACAAAATTAATGCTTCAAAAGACATTAGAATAGTATATTCTGTAACAAGTTTGGAATGATGCATATTCCGCACAAGTGGAAGTTTGGCACACGAGCCGAAGGCGAGGGTGGCGGTCCACGAGTGCGGAATATGCCATTCAAAACGTGTTGCAGACTATACTTTAGTTTTTATTAATATTTTGTAAAGAAAAACGTACCTTCTGTAAAGCTAATGTCAAAAATATAATGTATAAGGCTCAGCAAGATATTTTAACGCCAAATAACATATTAGTAGGGAGTGTTCATTCATAACCATTTTGTAATTTAATAATTTGTTAATAGATGGCCGCCGCAAAATTTATTAAAAAAATGCTATTATTTTCTGGAATTTAATAATTAATAGTTTATTTAAAGCAAAAATTTTATAGCGGAACATCATTGATTGTTTATTATTGAAACAACCCTTTTCTTTCTTTAATTAATAAACCTTTTTTTTTCTCTAATTAATAAATCATATTCTTGGATTACGACGAACAGATGTAACCAATAGTAGTCATTCCATAACAAGTGATGGAATGGATATTCCACACGGGGGTAGAATGCTGCTAATTCCGTAACTAAAAGTAATATCAGAATGGCTGTATTCTAACAGAGGCGTAGAAAAAATGCTTTAAAAGACACTAGGCAATCAAATACTGCCGTGAGCGAGGTACAATCCAAAAAGAGTGCCTCATCTCCGAGAGGAAAAGAGGAAAATGGTTTGCATTTGGGCTTTTTTTAGTGAACGTCGATGTACCCAAATCAACATCGTCGGCACACGTCCTTCAACTGATTTAAAATTCATTTCTCATTTCTTCAGTTTCAAAAGTTAACTTTCGCGTTTTTAAACAACAGAGAGACGTTGCTCGCTTCTTGGGAATTGAGGCTCTCATTGTTCATGGAAACAGCGATTTTGAAATTCCCTTCTTTTATGTTGCGGCCCATATCATATTTTTTTTATAGTAAGTGAGACTTTCTCAAGCAAGTAGGTACTCAACATCTTCTTTACTCATTCGTGTAAAATTTCGAAATAAAGCTTCATCTTCACCAACCAACGTATTGTATAAATTATACTGGGTTTCTTGACCAGAGTTTCTTCTCCACCACACCACTTGGCTTTATTTTTTCGCGATTCAAAGCTATTACCAAATAAGCTGCTGCAGCGACTATTTGTAAAGACATGATGCCTTAAACTATAAAACTTCTCCCTTCATTTCCAAAAATTCGTGATGCACAGTCGCACACCTAGAAGGGTATCATGCCTCATCTCTCTCAGTGTTGCTTCAATGGAATTGCGCTTTAACAAGTAACATAGTTTTTTATTATTTTTCTATGTTTGTAATCGAAAAAAGTAAACTGCTTGTTGTACCAGGTACGCGTACCCCCACTAAACTCTTCCCCGTAACCCTGGGGGTACGCGTACCACACTTTGGGAAACACTGCCCTAAGTCAATCTTGTGTATGCTGATCTATATCGCAAACTTTTAAGATCGATAAATTATTTTAGTAATAAAATTCTGTTTCATAACTAACGCACACTTCATACTGGAGCTTTCTGACAAGTTTTTGTAAATCCCAACAGTAAGCAAAGTACAAGTACTAATGCTAGGGCTGCAGATCATCCCCATTTCATCGCCGAAGTGATGGAAATAAGATAACCGTTTGAAACTAATTGCAGTCGATAGAGGATGGGGAAATGCATCTACAGTTTATTTTGGCCGAAGTTTTGACATTGCCAACATATAAAAAAATTATAAAAATGCATTTTTTTCGTATGCTCTGTTTGAACGAAATTTCCATTTTATCTCGCCATATCTCAGTTAATATTGCAGATATCGATTTTAAAATTTAACATAATCTAGTTTAACTAATTCTCTAAATATAAAACTTGATCCGAAATGTGTACATCAATTAGAAACAAATTGGCGAATGTTTAAAAATTTTCCAACGTATTCGTGAGATCTTTTTTTCTAATCAAAAAGTTGTGTTATGAATTTTTGAAATTCGCTTTTTTGGCTACTCCACATTGTAGTTGAATACTCTGCAAATTTTCAGATCAAAATATCCAGCGGTTCAAAATTTACAGAGACAGTAGCAAAACTTAAATTTTTTATTGTTAAAATTGTATTGTAAGGAAATGTGAACAAATTTTATTAGAAGGGTTTATATATTATTTATCTATTAATCAGTCGAACTCCCAATTTTCATTTGGGTCCTCTATTATAGGTTGTTCTAGTCAAGTTGCTTACTATGCTATAAACAATAGCAGTAAATATACAGAGTGTATTGCATAAAGTTACACATCGGCCGGCTGTGAATAGGTTTTGAATAGACGAACAAAAAATATAATGGGAGGGGCGAGGGGAATAATAACGGTTTAGTCGCTAGGGGGTTTTGAAGTTTTTTTTAGAGTTTTACATATTACCATGTCTTTTTGCAACGCTATGACCTATTTTCATGAATAAGGTATCAGTGTACCTGTTTAGTTCAAATCTAATCATCTGACTATGACATACAATTTCCAGCTTCATAAAACGATAGTTTTCCTCTTAACCATGGCTTGACTTCTTAACCATGGAATATTGATGGCCCCATGTACAAAGAAGGACGATTTGAAAGAATTTAGAGTAGTGAGCGCTATAGCCATGTGGTGAACGGGATCAATACTACCTAGCGTAGTTGACCGAAACATTTAGCAGGTAATATCGAAGAGCAAACTTTTGGGAAGGTCGGTAGACCAAACCTACGCTGGAACCCGACTAGAAATTTTTTGCTGAACATGATCAGGACCCCATCAGGCATGCCTGATCAGGACCGTGTAAGGCATGTAATGCAGATGATGCATAAGGACCTGATCAGGAATGCCCGATCAGGACCTGACCAGGACCTGATCAGGAATGCCTGACCAGGACCTGATCAGGTTTACCTGACCAGGACCTCACCAGGAACTGACTAGGATTAATTGATTTGGAATCAATTAGTCCTTTTAATCTGAAATTATGGGGTTAAAAGCAGATAATTTAAAAACAATTAGTATATTAATATAAGATGAGTTCATTTGTTTTTTTATAGTTTTGGATGGCTTCGGGAAAAGTTGTCAATAGTAATAATAAGAACTATATTTCATTTATGCGGGATCCGGTGCGGGGATTTAGTCTGGGTTACAATTCTTGATGGAGTTTGCATATTAGTTTTGGTGTAAGCATACTTTTAAGGGTGCTGATTTTTTTGTTGATTTTCCGCAACGATAGCGCTACGTAAAAAATTTTAATGCCATTTGATGGGATATATCGCGATCTTTAATTTTGATTATTACCACTTGCCTCGAAAAACCAACGGTTTCCGAGATAATCGCAAAAAACCGCGAAAAACTGGCATTTTCTCTCTTTTAACCAAAATAGCGCCAAAACTACAAGTCCTATGAGAAAAAGTATTATGACCTTTTTGATGGAGAATATCGCGAGCTTTAATTTTCGTCCTAACCACCTGCCTCGAAAATCTCAAGTTTTCAGAAATAAGCGCAAAAAACTGAAATTTCCTAATTTTCCTAAATTTTCGCTAATTTAAACAAAACAAACAAAACAAGTCAAAAAATTTTCACAAAACACAAAATCCAATGTTTTCAACAAACTTAAAAAAGTAAAGCAAAATATTTTCGCAGAACTTATGGAAAAACACAAAATCCAATGTTTTCCGCAAACAAAAAATTTAAACAAAATTTTTTCACAAAACTTATGAACAAAACACAAAATCCTGTTTTCCACCCGACTAGGAAAACCTCATATATTTTATTTTTCATAAGATGATGATATCCTGATCAGCACCCGACTAGGAAAACCTCATTTTCATAAGATGAGGATTTCCTGATCAGGACCCGACTAGGTCCGACTAGGAAAACCTGGTGTGGCATACCTTACCACTGCCTGATCAGGACCTGATATATCTTAAGGGTTTTCCTCAGCTAAATTCTAGTCGGGAAAGATGGCCCGTACTAGAACAAGCCAGCATATTTCAGGATTGGGCGGACTAGGGAAGAGAAAAGAAAAGTGTTTTGTAACTCATACATTGCCGACTGTCGCCCTGGCCCTGGTTTCCCCGTCCTGAACGTATGCACTAAAAGCGCTTTGTTCCAAAAAGAGAATTGCAAGCAGGTGGCTGATGTATGATTTTCTGAGCTTCCATGACTGCAAATGTAAAGTGTGTTGAAACAACACACCTAAGTCTCTTGTTTTCTTGTAGTCATAGTTAATCCACTTTAGAGTGTGTTGTTTTAATACGTTTTTTCGTAAAATGTGTTGAAACAACGCACTAGAAAAAAGCTTTTTAAAATAGAATTCATGGCGGCCTGTGGATATACAACATCCATTCATATGACATGTGAAGAAGCTCCGAGTTCGATAAGCTTTTATTTTTCTTCGCCTTTTGCAATTGCTTTTTCGTCTTTTCAAGCCCGAGATCGTTTTGCCAAGTGGTCCCTGGACTAAGAACTACACTGCAAACCCCAGAATATTTTTTCCGTCTGAATTTAACATATTACACACTTCATAAGGGTGTAAATTCGGCTAATCGTGTTAAAATAAAGCGTTTTAGGAATAAACCGTGTTAAAATAATGCGGATAAAAAGACATGCGTGTAAAAACCACACACAAGCAGCGTATAATATTTTTTACACGCTCAAGAAATTGTAACGTTTTATCGTTTTACATCTTAAACGTGTGAAAATCAAACGTGTCATTTCACACACTTCACTGAATTAACATGCATGAGAGGATAACTTAAAGGAAAGTTCGACAGTTGTAATTCTTTACTTAAATACTCATTGACCAGAGAGCTCCACGACCTGTCTTTACAGTCAGTCGGTAACAGAAGGGCATCGAGACAAGTCAGTGCAGTTTACATCAAAAATGTTAAGCTTTCGGTAACGATTTTTCTAGGTTTACTACCTGCAAAACGACGCTCAAAAAGCTTCAAAGTAGTAAATATTTGGTGTGTTTAAAACACAAGCATTAAGTGTGTTAAATTTACACACTTTTTGGGTATTAAAAATTAACACATTTTAAACGCGTAAAAAGTGACTAAATGATTTTACACGCGAAAAGCGTTTTAAAATCACACACTTGGGTTTGCAGTGACATTGCACGGCCCCATTATCTCATAATAATAATACTATGAGACTTAAATTATTATTAAACCTTATTACAAGAGTTATATTCTGAGACTATCGAAAGGTATTAAGAGAGTCCTTTGAGATAATTTCACACTTTGCAAGAGTTTTGCTCTGGAGAGTTTGTTATTGCACTGCAAACCCCAGAATATTTTTTCCGTGCGAATTAAAACACACTGCACACTTCATAAGCGTGTAAATTCGGCTAATCGTGTTAAAATATTGCGTTTTTGGAATAAACCGTGTTAAAATAATGCGGATAAAAAGACGTACGTGTAAAAATCACACACGTTCAGCGTATAATATTTTTTACACGCTAAAGAAATTGTAGCGTTTTATCGTTTTACGTCCTAAACGTGTGAAAATCACACATTATGTGTCATTTCACACACTTCACTAAATTAACGCGCATGAGAGGAGAAGTTAACGGAAAGTTAGACAGTTGAATTTAAATACTCAATGACCAGAGAGCTCCACCACCTCTCTTTACAGTCAGTCGGTAACAGAAGGGCATGGAGACAACTCAACGATTTTTCTAAATTTACTATTTTACTAATATTTCGCATGTTAAATATTAACACATTTTAAACGCGTAAAAAGTGACTACACGATTTTACACGCGGAATGCGTTTTAAAATCACACACTTGGGTTTGCAGTGTGGGGATTGATGGTGGTGTTCCTCCAGTACGTGGCTTTTGGTTGCAGACCCCAAGTGAAACCATAAGATCCAAGCTCACAGGAATCTAGGTGACCTGCTCATCAGAATATACATTCATTTGATGGTTCTAGTTGAACTTGGCATCTAGCGTCACTCCTAATTATTTGGCTTGATGTAAAAACCCTATAGTTCTGCCTGCGAGGGTAGGTTATACAAGTCCCGGCAGTGTTTTGCCTTCTGGTATACGGAGCCAGAACTTAAGCGTGGTAAAATAACACACTTCCAAAATTTGAGATTTGCAGTGCCGGAGTTCATCTACACTGTAAACCCAAGTGTGTGATATTAAAACGCATTTCGCGTGTAAAATCATGTAGTCACTTTTTACGCGTTTAAAATGTGTTATTTGTAATACGCGAAAAGTGTGTAAATTTAACATATAAAGCGCGTGTTTAAAACACACCAAATATGCATTGCTTTGAAGCTTTTGAGTGAAGCCTTTTCAGCGTCGCTTTGCGAGAGTAAACTTAGAAAAATCGTCACAGTAAACTTAAAACTTTTGATGTAAGCTGCAGCGACTTGTCTCGATACCGACTGACTGTAAAGAGAGGTCGTAGAGCTCTCTGGTCATTAATTATTTAAATAAAGAATTACAACTGTCTAACTTTCCTTTAATTTCATATGTGTTAATTTAGTGAAGTGTGTGAAATGACACCTAATGTGTGATTTTTACACGTTTAAGGCGTAAAACGATAAAACGTTACAATTTCTTTAGCGTGTAAAAAATATTATATGCTGAACGTGTGTGATTTTTACACGTATGTCTTTTTATCCGCATTATTTTAACACGGTTTATTCCTAAAACGATTTATTTTAACACGATTGGCCGAATTTACACGCTTATGAAGTGTGTAGTGTGTTAAATTCACACGGAAAAAATATTCTGGGGTTTGCAGTGTAGCCACGCTCGGCAACGTCGCCGTCGCAGTCGTCTGCAGATTGTGCGCCTTCATATATAAGCCATGTGTTCTATTCATTTTTGACAGTCGCCGAGGAAAATAGTTTCGCCGTCGCCCTTAGCATGTTTACAGCATAAGACGTTAAACGATAAAATGTTACAATTTCTTTAGCGTGTAAAAAATATTGTACGCTGAACGTGTGTGATTTTTACACGTTATGTCTTTTTATCCGCATTATTTTAACACTGTTTATTCCTAAAACGCTTTATTTTAACACGATTGGCCGAATTTACACGCTTATGAACTGTGTAGTGTGTTAAATTCACACGGAAAAAATATTCTGGGGTTTGCAGTGTACATAAAGTAACCAGAGAAGTGGAGATTAAACTCATCCTTGTGGATATCCTTTTGCTATAGTGCCCCAGAGATGCCTAAAGATGACGGACCATTAGTTGTCAAGCTCTCTGCATAGAGTCTATCCAGTTGCAGAAATTGATACTTGAATTCGTTTACTTATATTAGAGGGAGAGATATTTATCGAACAACATCGTATAAACATAGATCAAAATCGGTCACCAAGGCTTGATAGCAGATCACCTTATTTCTTTGGCTATAAATATATGTACTTACTATGAACAAAAGAGCCAATTCTCCAATTTTGTTATAAAAAAAACAAAACTACAAAAATATTACATACTAAAATCTAGTTTAAATTTATCGTAAGATCCTAATGACACAACTAATTTCTCCCATGATTGCATTGCGTAAGTCAGTGCTAATATATTAGCATTCTTCACAGCCAGTATCTTTTTCTTTTTGAATATTGTGTCTGTTATGCAAAACGCAAAAATATATTATCAAAACAAATCATTAACAGAAAATATACAAATCGCTGCAACTTTTGGTAGCGTTCCAACCACAATTTCAATAAATAACGTTAAAATGCTGTTAGAAGTATTATCAAACTTTTTATCATTATTTTCACAGCTGTGTAAACAACCTTTTAGAGGCTCCCAAGCTTTACTCCGAGGAATCATTCATGACATTCCGTTTCGGGTGGCAGCAAATAAATTTTGAAAAAGAAGCAAAATTTCTATAAGTGTTCATTGTTCATTTACGACATCTTAAAAGGCGAAAGCAAGCCATTTCTCTTCTTAACGACTTGTGTAACATTACAAACTGTCGAAGAGGCCATCCATCCCATAACCCGGGAGCAGGTTTTTTTTATGGTAAATTTTAATCTTCATACCCACCCTACACTTAAGGGTGGCATGAGTGCTGTGATTTATGTTGAGCAGTCTGTTGTGGAAATGTCTTAACATCCACAATTCGAACCAGCAAAAAAAACAGAAACCCGAAAGAAGCAGCAATTCAAGGCCATAACTCACCTGCCTTGCCTACCTTGAGTGTGTAAGCCATTACCCGTATGCCGTGTATATCGTCGTATATCGTAGCCACCATACTGGATATGGGACGAGTCAAATGTGGTCCGCAAGAGACACGGCAGAGGTATATGTAGGTAGCAGAGCAACAAATGGCTTCGCATTTCCATTTTGGAAAGAAAGGCCGGCCTTCTTTGGGAATTTATTCAGCGAGGCGTGGCTGAAAAAAGAAGAAATTATAAGGAATTGCCTGCAGTATAAAGGCAGCCGGAGCGATATGGATGGAAGAAGGCACCGGAGCACCGGCAACAACAACATCAGCACTTTCCTCGTTCTATTGCTCGGGTCCCTGGGCAAAGTGAAATGTAAGACACAAGACCGGGATAGACCTTGCCCCTGATCGAGACTAATGGCCTCATCTGCCCTTTAATTCCGAGTTTCCAGCAAAGTTTTTTATTTATTCACGTCTGCCGGGCTTTAATTAAGAAATAAATTTCAATTTGCTTTAATCGGGTTTTATTGAAAACAGAACAGAAGGAAGAAACTTGATTAATGCACTCCTTCCGTTATGGATTCTCGTAGCAATTATAAACCGAGAGCTGAAAATAAAGCGCCAAATCGACGAGCACTTTGATGTCTAGTCTAGAGGATGGGGGTAACACATAATTAATGGAGGACTTGTCAGTCCGGAAGTATCTTAAAATGCCGGGGCACAAAGGCTCCTGTTTGAGTTCTTTGTTTCACTGATGGTAGGTCATGTGGAAAAAGATGCGTTAATCAAAATTCCGAATGGTTTATCTGATCACATAATTAACAATTATAAAAGAATGTGAATTGTCTTGAAGACAGTTTTATAATTTTCAAAATTAAAAGCGGTTGTCAATTCGTTGTGCGCCTGGAATGTTTTCGTCAGTCCGGAAGTTTTGGTGGATTATTCTTTTTCTTCAAGGATAAATCTTCCATATTTAATTCCATATTAATGCACGTGCAATTCCGGTAAAAAAAGCAATAAATTAAGTTTCCATCAACTCTCGGACAATTTTATTAGGTGGTGTCGTTTTCGAAATTACTTCTCAAATGTCTAGTCTAGTCTGATTCAAAAACGCATTTTTAACATTACCTAGTGTTATTGCCAGTATCGAGACGAAGAATGGATTTTTTCTACGCCTCGGTTAGAATAAAGGCATTCTGATATTACTTTTAGTTACGGAATTAGAAGCATTCTACCCCCCTGTGGAATATCCATTCCATCACTTGTTATGGAATGACTACTATTGGTTACATCTGTTCGTCGTAATCCAAGAATATGATTTATTAATTAGAGAAAAAAAAAGGTTTATTAATTAAAGAAAGAAAAGGGTTGTTTCAATAATAAACAATCAATGATGTTCCGCTATAAAATTTTTGCTTTAAATAAACTATTAATTATTAAATTCCAGAAAATAATAGCATTTTTTTAATAAATTTTGCGGCGGCCATCTATTAACAAATTATTAAATTACAAAATGGTTATGAATGAACACTCCCTACTTAATATGTTATTTGGCGTTAAAATATCTTGCTGAGCCTTATACATTATATTTTTGACATTAGCTTTACATAAGATACGTTTTTCTTTACAAAATATTAATAAAAACTAATTAGAGGCATAGAAAAAGTATAGTCTGCAACACGTTTTGAATGGCATATTCCGCACTCGTGGGCCGCCTCCCTCGCCTTCGGCTCGGGTGCCAAACTTCCACTTGTGCTGAATATGCATCATTTCAAACTTGTTACAGAATATACTATTATCTCACTACTAAATGTGTAGATGTAATTGATAAAATCTGAGGTTACTTTTAATGAAAATTGTATGTTTATCGAGATGGCTCTAGTTACACTGTAAAAAATTTCTGTGGTAATTTTAGAAAAAAAAACTGGAAGTTTTATTCACAAGCAGTTTTGTAAATTTGCAATATGTATTGTTAGGGATATTCCTACTTTACGCAGTTTTACCAACTGTGTAGTACACTGTAAAAAATTTCTGTGGTAATTTTACAAAAATAATACTGGAAGTTTTATTCACAAGCAGTTTTGTAAATTTGCAATATATATTATTAGGAATATTCCAATTCTACTTTACGTATTTTTACCAACTGTGTAGTAAATATACATTTGTGCGATGTAAAAATACAATCAGTATTGGAACTTTCACTTCATAGTTTTGTAAATTTCCAAAACTTTTGTGTATGCCCGCCCTCTCCCTATACATAAAAATAGCATTTTGCTCCTCATGCAAGACCGATTCGCAATGAAAGCTTCAAGCTGCAAGCGTCAAGCTGCAAGCTTCAAACTACTGGTGTGAATTGGCCCTAAGCATCCAAATTATCAAAAAAATTTTGGCTGTTACAAGAACTGCCCAGACCCTGACCGAAGTCAAAGGTCTGACCTTAACTTAAGAACAATCGGGTATTATATGCTTAATATTCCATTGTTACCTGTGAATTATATCTATGAGAGGGAAAATTTAAACCTTACATTCCAATGAACAATTTGTAATTTTACTGAAAATATAAGTTCTAAAATTACACCTCTTACTGTAAAATTACAGTACAAAGTTCAGTACATAACATTGATAAATATTACTAAGAAATATTGTAATTTTCCTACATAAACGATTAAGAAAAATACACAACATTGTGTAAAATATACGTCACATTAATGTAATCAACATTTACGTCATGCAGTATTGGAGATTCTCAATTTCTTTATGTGAAATTACAAAATTTATAGTAAAATTACAATAATTGTGTAGTAAATTAGTATTTCATACCGCGATTTGTAATTTTACTATACATTTGGACTCGAAATTTACATATTTTTTTTACAGTGTAACTATAGATTTTTTGTGGGATGTAAAAATACAATCTCTATTGGAGCTTTTACTTCATAGTTTTGTAAATTCCCAAAACTCTTGTGTTGTAACTTTTTACCAGAGCGGGGTACAGGGAAACACGGCTAAAGATTCCCGCCCTCTTCCAATGTGCTTGGCCCTGCTTGAATTATTTTCAAGCGTCAAATTTTATTCCTAGTTTACCCCCGCTCCCTATACATAAAAAATAGCATTTTGCTCACCATGCCTTGTTAAGGATGTAACGTGAGGCAACGCCTAACAAAATTTCTTAGCTGTTACAAGAACTGCCGAGACCCTGATCAAAGTCAAAGGTCTGGCCTTAAGTTAAAAACAATTGGGTATATATGCTTAGTATTCCATTGTTGCCTGTGAATTATATCCGTGAGTAACAAAATTGTAAATTCTGATTTTTTAGAATTGTGAATGTCAAAAAGTTCGAAAAATTTTGAATTTCGAATTTCGAATTGAAAATTTGCAGAATTTTCTAAATTCCTAAATTTGCATTTTCGCAATTTTCCCGTTTCCCTAATTTTGAAAATTTCCAATATGCAAATATGAAAATCTATACTTTTCACATTTTAATCGGCAAATCCCGCAAACCAAAACCCAATTTTTTGATATTAAGGCCCTTTTACGTCCCAAGGGAGAAGTGGAAACCCAAATTGGAACTCTTTTATGGCACAGAAATTTGTATGCTTCCTCTCTGTCTGGAATCCACGTTCGTTCAACCGAGAGAAAAACATACAAATTTTTGTGCGATAAAAGCGGTCCAATTTGCGTTTCCACTTTGCGCTTGGTATGTAAAAGGCCCTTGCCTGTTTACGAACGAATCGAATCGTCGGAATGAAACGCGCACAAGGCCAACAAAGTATTGTTGGTTTTTAAAAAAATCAATAATGAATGAATCGAAAGGTTAGTACTCTGCATTACTGACAGTTGGTGTTGAGGGGACCTAGGAGAGGAGGGGTTAGATGGTCGGTGGTTGAAGGGTCAAAGGGGTGGTTGTTTGGGCAGCCGTTGGGTGGACTACAAGAATAAATTGTTTTACATTCAGAAATCTGTTATATCCCTCTAGCCCCTTGGATGTGGTTTTTGGGCGGGGAAGTTTCATGAAAATTAGCCGAAATCCATTTTCCATAGGAAAAGTGTGGGGTCCTTTCTGGGGAATCTCAAAAACAGCTCTAGCGTTTTATTTTTAAACGGTAAAGTGTTTAGGAGTTGGAAAGTGTCTCTAATGAAATCCTGGGTGATCCATTTTAGAGGTACTATTTTCAGAAATAAAAAAATAAAATCATTTAATTTTATCGGGCAATTTTTATTATCATACAAAGAAATAGAATTTCAAGAAACAAGGAAGTTATTGCATCTAAGCTTTATGAAAAAAACAAGAAAAATCACTCAATTAATATACTTACACTATAATGCTTGAAAATAAGTTTCTATAAAAGTCAAAATTTCTTTGAACTTATCACATATAGGTTTCAAAGTGATACAGTCCAAATTATAGCTCAAAATATGTATTTGTTAATTTACAATTGGCCAAAAATACAAATAGCTAAATATCTCGAGTTCACGTTAAGAAAAATTAACTTTCGTTTTTATAAATTACAGGTCCCAAAATTCTTTACGAGATCTGATAAAAAATTTTAAATTGTTTTTTAAAAATGGCCAAAAGAATGCAATTGTTTTTATTTGAGTAATAAACAGAAGTAAAAAAAGTAACCAAAATTGCATCCAAAATTATTTTAGAATATACCTATTCTTCATTTTTTGGCCTTTTCTTACTCCATTTGTTGTTTTCATTTATTTAACTTAGTTTATCCTGAAATTTTTACGCCTTTGTTGACAGGTATTTTGTTAATATGAAAATAAAACCATAAAGATGCTTAAGTATTACGAAATTAAAATTATCAGTATCACTGCAAATCTGAGGTTTTAGAAGTGTTTTATTTCAAAACGGTTAAAACGTTTTATTTTGACGTCACCCATTTGATTAACATTGTCGACACTTTTAAAACCCTTAAGCGTTTAAAAAATGTCTACAATGTTAATCAAATGGGTGACGTCAAAATAAAACGTTTTAAGCGTTTTGAAATAAAACACTTTCAAAAGCTGAGATTTGCAGTGATAAGACGAGAAAAAATATGAGCGACCCATACTTGAAGCAATTATGCTAACTCCCGCCAAGGTTACCATTTAGCATATTCAGTAAAGCGCATCTCGTTATATCTCGGTAGTCAAGCAATATTGGAAGTGGTTTGTATTTAGTCGGGGGACCGCTTGGAAAAGCGGCACTCGGGTTGAATTTTTTTTGTTTTTTTTTTATTTAATTATTTTTTTTTTCACTTTTTGCAATGATAGTATTATGTTTTAATATAGTATTGATTAATAGTTCTATCAACATAATTTGTATTATTCATAACCAAAAACACGCTACAAACGTTTGCTAATTAAACACTTAAATGTTTACTCATTAAACGCCGCTAGGTGTTTAAATTTCGTCTACAACGATTTAAACGCTTTAAGTTCTTACACTTGAGTTTACAGTGTTTAAATGCCATTTCAGCGAAAGAGATCAAAGGCCAGTTGGATGAAGTTCAATTGCTCCTGTGCTTGCGACTATTTACAATTGGGTAAATGCATTTAATCGTGGCAGTAGGATATGATACTGATAGTATAATATATAATATTAGTTGTCTTACCTGATATAGGAATTCTAGTTAATATCCTATGGTAATTACTTTGTTGGAAATATAGGTTAATATAATTGTTGGTAAACTCATAAAAGAGTATAAGCAATAGATTGAGCCCAAAATAAACGTTTGTAATTTCGCTAGGTACAATATAGGGTAAAAATTGTGCTGCTCGATGCTTAAACCTAAAACCAATTTATCTATAAGCAGTATCAACCTTAAAAAGGCTGCCAAAATTTCATAGCATTTTACATGTTGATACAAACAATATCGTCCAAGCGAAGGATAGGTAAGCAAAGTTGATGTTAAGGGCTTTCTTCAGCCCTTTTGAAAACCATCTAAATAAGGAGACGAATACAGAAAATGTAAAAATTATGTTATTCTTATAGAAGTTGTTATATTTTTTTAGGTGATTGAAAATTGAATGTGTTTGAATAACAGAAATTGCATCAACAGTGCATATGAAAAAACTTCTGCAAGATGGAAGTCGCCTTTTCTAATAATTGATAAAAATAATAACACGTCGATAACTTAAAGTGGCAGCTATCTTTACCTATGTAAATATAATCCAAAGAAGTATTTAAATTGTTTCATGACTTTTAATTCATCCATTAATGGACACAAGGAATTAATAGACTGACAGTAAAAGGGCTGAAACTAAATGAAAGCCACTTAAATCGAGCACAACTGTACATCCACAAATAATTTTCTTTCAAGCAGATAAAACATGGACATGATTTAAATCATTAAAGATACTGCCTGCTGTTTATATGTCTGTAGGATTTAATTAACACGTTTTGAGGAAAAATTTGCAGTGATTGATTAATTGCAGTAAAGTGCAATGATTGAAGGACAACGCGTGGACGACTACCGCAAGGCTGAGCGGAATAAATTTGTCTAGATCCTAGCCAGAGCTGGACAACTGGGAAAAATTTCGATTGTCTCTCTGGCCTGCTCTTCTCCACAACTACAGCAGTCGGTGCTTTCTCAATCTGACCGCATGTTCCCCAATCGGCCAGTGCCCTCTTATAAACGACACGATTCTGGCATTGTCCTTCAGCGGCATCATCAAGAGGGAGCGTGATATCTGCTTGATGTAGTCAGGTCAAGTCTTTTTAGTCTTGGCGTATCATGTCAAACTCCTCCACTGGATCCGTGTCATTAAAAGAAAGTGCATAGTGATATCTTATTTCGTCACACACAGCAGCTTCTATATATTCTAAACCCGCGTGCCTACAAGATTTGCTCCTTAACTGTTCAATTTCTCTGCCTTTTCATTACCCTCAAAGTTCCTGTGTCGCGGAACCAACTGAAGGGTGATTCTGATCATTCTAGCCAAGGAAGAGAGTCCTTTTGACAGATTTTAAGTAACTTGAACAAAATATAGACAGCTTAAATGTCAGATAACATAGTATTACCCTGGCTTCCTGGCATTGGATTCGTCTGTATTGGTAGGCTTACTTTGAAGATTGCCAGGAGCTCCGCCTGGAAGACCCTGAATGAATTAGCCATGAGGTAGTACATTTGGGGGTTTAGCGAAGGGAGGAATTCCAGCGCCTACACGCTACTAAGATTTGGAGTCGTCTCTGTATAGAACAATCTCATAGCTCTTGTCAGGTTGGAAGTTTTCGCATAACCCTCTAGTGCGGAACTGGACATGGTTGCAAAAGATCGGGAATTACATGCATTGCCTTCGTCGGGGTTATACACATAGCCACTCCGTAACTCCAAAACATGGAATTCTTTGGACCTGGCTAATGTGGGTTTGTTATATATTTTTTTTGTAAAAGCGGGTCACCACACGGCAGAACCGTATGTCAGCATTGGTCTAATCACTGCTGTGAAGAGGCAGCGCAATATGTGTGACCCCGCAAGTCTGCTTACTGGCATAGAAAGCTATGCTGGCCTTCTCTGCTCTTTCTTCGGTGTTAAGCGTCCATTTCAGCTTTCGATCCAGAATAAAGCCTAAGTACTTAGCTGATTGGGTAGGTAGACTGAAATTAGGAAGTTTTGTTCTATTGGTGAAAATCATCAGCTATGTCTTTTCCGGATTAACGAATAGCCCACAACGCTTGGCCCACTCGCTAACCCTTTCCGGATACTAGGAGGATGTCATGTGCATAGGCGACTGTCGTTCTCTAATGTTTTTAGAATCTAACCATGGTCACAAGCCACAGCAGCGGTAAGAGGAATTCTTTCTGAGTTGTGTCACGGCACGTTAACTAAGCAAATACTTCCTCAGAATGCGGAGAAAACCACCGACTAAAACCATTGTGGACGCCTAGTTCGGCCAGGGCCACCTGGATAAGTTCAATCCTGACATTGTTGAAAGCGCCTTCTATGACCAGAAAGCCTGTTAGGTAAACTGTTTGTATTCTGAGAGAGGAGGCACTTCTTCTAGACGGAGAGATAGAGCCGAGTTTTGCAACCGAACTGTAACCCTTCCAATTTTGTTTTTAAAATGTAAAGGGGATGTGGGGGAGCCATTTTCGACAATTCAGTGGTGGGTGGCTACTCGTCATACTCTTTCATTTGATACCAATGTCGGGAGTTACAAAGAACTCCGCTATTTTATGGTGGCCCCATATTGGATGTACCATAAAATTGAATATAATTGTATTGTCTTCAGAACCGAAGGTGTGTGCCAAATTTGAGCATCACTGGATATCGGGAAGTGGTCGAAAAATCGACCGCAAAATTTATCCCCCAAAGCTTGTAAAATTTCGATTATTATCGATATATCGATATATCAGTCTGTTTTCCAGTCCTTTGGCAACGCGTAGTTATCCGCCCACTTGGATTTTGATTTCATAGGTGATCTAGATAACATGCTGCAAAGGTGGAAAGATTACATATCACGAGCAGCTTTTAACTTTCACCCTCGCACCCCCATCCCTGCGGAGAGTATCTGCTATTGTCGAAAATGGCTCCCCTACATCCCCTTTACACATTAAAAACAAAATTGAAAGAGTTAGGTACAGATCAGTTGCAAAACTCGGCTCTATCTCTTGGACTATTCGTCAACCGATTTTCTCTTGCAATAAGCATGCTGGAAGAAAGCCATGGAACCATTATTGTAGAATTTCGAAGGAACCTAGCTAGCACAAATTAGTAGCAATGGACTTAAACTAACAAGTAGACGAGTCGCAAAATAGGATATGTAATGCGACTGTAGCTCCATTGCGACTGAAAAAGCAGATTTTTAACGTTTATTTTGTAACAACTTTGGTCGCAATGTGGCGACAAATGTGTTGTAGCTATGTTTTAAATGTTATGTTGCCACAAACTGAAGTTGCACACAACAAGATAAAATATAATTTAAACATCGGGAAAAGTTTTTTTGTTTTAATCGAACAAATGTAATATGTATTTGTAACAAAAAAGAACAAAAAAGTTTAAGTGTGTTTTAAAAGTCAGTGTCATAATGGAATGAACTGAAAAGTCAAAACATTATTCACTATGCACTTTAAAATTGAAACATTGCATGATTTTACACAAAAATTATAGATCGAATGCCATTTTGTTGATGAATATGGGTGATTTACTTCTGGAAAATTCACGCGCCACCCAAAAAATGAAAATTTGGAAAATAATTGGGAAATTAGAAAATTTTCGAATTTTTAATATCAGCGTGGGAATCCGAAAACTATAGCTAAATAAATTTGTTTAAGCTTCTAGTGTCATATTGCACTGAAAATTGTTATAAGAAATATAAAACACTATAGCAAATCGCATTTGATTTTTTTCAAATAAAACTGCATGGTGTAGGAGAAACATAGAGCGACGAAAAATATGGCGAGCATGGAGCTTTTTGACAGATTTTTTTTCCAAAGTCCTTGAAACTGAATAAAAACCTCCCTGCAGCGTTTTGAACATTTAGTTGTAATTGTAACTTGATAAAAACACACAGAAACTTCACATTAAGGTTGCTAACTTGTTATTCTATTTGTGACAGTTCCAATATAATAACATTTTTAAGATATGCTACTAAACGAAATGTTTTAATAACTTTAATTTAATTTTAATGTGACATCTTTTTTTGCAACTTTTGTGGAACATTTTTATAACAAGTTGGTTTTTCCGTAACAAAATTAAAGCTGTAGTGTAACTGAACCGGATGAATTGTTGCAAAATGCTAATTCCAAACAATAATTTAACCTAAATGTGACTAAATTTGTTTAAAACAACTGGATTACAAACTGGATTATTTTGTTACAAATTGAAATCTGTGCTAGCTGGGAAGGATGACAAGATTATTAGCCTATAATTCTTTGCCGTTTCGTGCTCACGTCGTGCCTTCGGAATGAAAAACACTTTTAGCCTTGTCCAGGGGTAGAAAGTGTTCACTGCCCAACACAGCTTTTCTATGGTGACTTCAATCTTCCTTCCATGATACTACTGTCTCCGCTTGCAATCTTAGCTGTCTGGGAGCACTTCCTCGCAGGCCAGAAAGCCGGTATTCAGAAGAATCCCCAAGACTACAATTATATTTTATAGGAAATTGTACGATCTATAATTTTGTTAAATCGAGTTTTAAATCTTAGCATTTAAGAGAGAGTTGCGAGAACATGGTCTTGGGCTCTTCATCTCAAATAAAAAATCGAAAGGGTATGTTGCATTAAGGAATACTGAAAATTCGCATTCACAATTTTAATTTCTGTTTAGGAGCACTTTAGAAATATTTATATCACATTGTATAGTGTTTAATACACGATTTTTAATATAATATTTTAGGGCTTATGTGTTATAAAAAGTTATAATAGAAACCTTGTTAGTTTTTTTGGGACAACGAAAATCTGAAGCTATGACGTGTTTTTCAACCCCATACTCTCCAATTCTTGTCACGTCATATTCAACAATATAATTTATTTGCAATGAGCCGTTAATCTCTAATCATTTAAAGATTCTCTACGTCACAAGTACGAAAGTTTTGTTTCTTAAAGAGCCAGTTCCATTGAAAGTTCATCACATGATTGAAGCTATATTTTTCAAATCAAACAATATTTCACGCAGCATAAAATACAGCGCTTTAATTGGTCCAACGTAGAAAAACATGGTTCCTTATGTTTTTCCATATATGGCATATGACTTAAAACCAAATACCAACCTCTGCGCTTAGAATTTACTTTTTATAAAGTAAACGGAAGGTAATCCATATTGCTGGGAATTTAAAGTCTTAAATTTGCAAAAAGATCAATGAAATACTTTAATTAAAATTTCTTCAGCAGCTCTTCAACTCAGTGATTATTTGTAAACTGTACCTGGCAATGTAGAAATTCACACAAAAAAACATGAAAGATTTTTGCTCGGCATTCTTTTGAACAAAACAAGACTTTATTACCTTCCATTATTGTGTCTACATTTGCCGTGCTCAGATATGAAATCTTTGTCACCAGATGAATATTTACGACATGACGACAACTTACAGCCATAAATAACACTGCAACTCCGCAACAATCTCTGCCGTGAAAATTCCAAACGACCACAAGATAATCTCTGCAGTACTTGCAGAATTCCCGCATAACAACAGCTAAAAGCCATAAATTTCCTTCTTAACAAAATGTCTTAAAGGCAACGTTGAACGTGCGGCAATTAAAATAAGAAGAGGCAAAACCTTTTGATTACGCACAACCACTACGGCAAAATTTATCAACGATAAATAATTTTAGATAAAATTTTAATTTAAGTGCACTCATTGCCATAAATTGAAGCGTTAATTTATTTATAATTGAAACATAAAATCGTTATGAATTCATTATGCTCTGCTATGCCGTAAAGGTAAGAGTACGATTGGGCCTTAATTAGATGCGCATCTTGGAAGTAGAGAAAATTGCGTTGCGTTACGTAAGGCCTGTTCCACCTACGAGATGAGATGAAAATGGCTGGATAATTTATTTATGATAAATATTCACAAAAGGCACGAGGGCGTGTAACCTGTAGTTTTGTTTATTTCGAAGTTTAAATTAAAATTTAGTTTCTGGACATGAGTGGTGAATCGGTGAAGAGGTGGTATTTTTGTTGAGGAAAAGTTTTTTTTATAGGATAAATGAGACTGAAGTTTTAATTGGGTTAACGATTGGCCGTAATTAATTTTAATAATTGTAAATCTATTAAACTTTGGTTTAAGCTACCAGAAAACTGAACTGGAATATACGTGTTGCTATTTTAAATTGAAAATAAAATCTTCATGAAATCATGAATGCGATATCAGTGTACGCAGAATACTCCCACCTATCTAAAACTGTCAAAACCAAAACTATAACTATAAACTTCCAGAGCAATGAGTCGTCAAAGTCAAAACTTTGGTTTTTTTTCACTAAAATTTCAACTAAAACCACCTTTTTCTCCAAAAAAATACGTAATTAACTGATATCTTTTTTTGCAGAATTGGAAAGCTTGGACAATTTCCTATCAATAATGTCTTGAGAATTTTTATCCTACGGCTTTTATTTTTGGAGTTATTCATGAAAACAGCTCAAAGGGTTACAAAAATACAGGGTGATATGTAAAACTCTACCACAAAACTTCAACACGCCCTAGCTGCTAAACCGTTAAGATTTAAACCGGATTTTAGCCGGAATAAATCAAACTTCGATAGCTTTACTTTTGCATTAAAACTGTATCTCAATAGTTGTACCTAAGTCCTATAATAATGAGAAGTAAAATAAAATCACTTATTAAAACTACGAATTATAATCACTAAAATATCATAAAATAAAAAGCAAAATAATTAAAAAAGTAAAAAACCCCTGTGACTAAAACGTCAAAAACAAGTTTTAAGTAGGTACTCGACAGAAACAAGATATAGAAGACATTGTTCTCTTAGTATAGTCAATGTGTGTATAATAAATATCTAAGATATTGTCTAACTACTGTAGAAAATATTAACTTCAAATAGTAATTTTGTTAAGTTATCACACAACTATCGTATATGTATAATCTGTATTTTTGCAGTCGGGGTACCAATGTTACAGAATAACTAATTAAAACGGTGCACTAGGACGTTTTTGTATGATAATTTTTTTGCCATTTTTAAAATTTTGTTTATTTTTTTTGCGTTTTGGTGGAGGCCCCTGTGCTAACGCACTTGCTGCACGTGCTTAAATCCGGCCCTGGGTGTAGCGACTGCTATTATTCAAGAAGTAGACTTCCAGAAGGCGTACAAAAGACATCATCTGACTTTAACCATCTCGGTGTTACAAAATTACTTCAAAACCACGTATTCTTTCTGGTTTCTATATACAGTAGTCCTCATACAAGTAATGAAGGCACCTCATTAGCATTTGATGCTGTTTTCGAAAGTATCTCCGAATACTTAGTCTTTTTGTTTTTATTGTTGCCGTTGTAATGTTTGTGTTTTGTTCTCTAAGCTAGTAAATCAGCTTTTGCATTTGGCGTCTAGTGCCGCCTTATTCAGTGTAGAAATAAGTAGAGTACTTTATTAAGTTATAAAATATTTATGTATATTTAATGCAACTTGTATTCCCGCTGGACAAGTTAATGCCACGTACACTCGGACTGAGTACTGGGAATTTTAATGAATATTTACAAAATCCTTACAACTATTTATACTACCTAATTCCCCTACTTATGTTACTTAGCTTATTAAATTTACGTTGCATAATCTATTCCCTATCTAATCCATTTGTAATACAGTAGTCGATATTTGTCTATTAGAACTGTCATAATTTAAATTATCTTGTATTACAGTGTTTTCCATAGTGTGCTCTTATATACACTACAGATTTCAACGTTTACAACGTAAATTGGCGGATTGACTCGGATGATAATAGTCTTTCTGCCAGGGACACAGAGCTCTTTGCAGAGACTAGTGACACCTATACCAAATTGTGAATCACCGTAGCGAGTCCATCACACTGCAGACTAAAAGGTCCACACGCTTAATATCTTCCTTAAGCTGGTGATATCCCAGCTAGCACAGATTTCAATTTGTAACAAAAATATGTTGCACTTGGGTTGTAATCCAGTTTTTTTAAACAAATTTAGTCACATATAGGCTAAATTACTGTTATTATCTGAATCGGATGATTTGTTGCAAAATGCTAATTTGCAACAAATCATCCGATTCAGTTACACTACAGTTGCAGCTGTTGTAAAAATGTTCCATAAAACTTACAAAAAAAGAAAACAGATTTAAGTTAAATTAACATTATTAAAAACGTTATTGTATTGTAACTGTCATAAATAGAGCAACAAATTAGCAGCTTTAAGGCCGATTCGCACTATACGGAACGTCAACGTCACGTCAAGGAACGGCAACGGCACGTCAAAATATTCTTCAATGAGTTTAACACTACGCATTCACATATATAGGCAACGTCACGGACCGTCAACGTCACGGCACGTTAAGATTAGTTTGAAACAATATTTTGACGTGACGTGCCTTGACGTCACTGATATATTCTGTTGAATGTGAACGTAGTTACAGCAGCATTTCGAATTTTTCAAGTATTTATCTGTTTTTGTTCAAACGAATTTTAGTCGAGTCAATGAAGGTTTTTACTTCTTAGTCCTCAGAGACCACTCCAATTTTGATGATTTTTATTTTAAATGTTTGTTTTTATATATTATTTGAAATGAGAAACATTTCAATGTGCGCAATAAATATGTATATATAAACAATATAAACACAATTTATACTTAAATTATTTTTTTTACTATATTTATTAACTTTTAAATAGTATGTAAAAGGTTAAAAAATGTTGACAGGTTTTGGATAGACGCACAAAAAATAATATTTCCTTAGCAGTAATAGCGTCTCGAAAAGTTGTGTTTTTTTTTGAATTTTATGTTCAGTTTTTTTAAAAGGATATGAAATTGATATTTCAACATTCTCAAATATTTATAAAAATTTATTTCATCGTCATCCAATTACTTGTACAGCGTGTGGTATTCTCCTTCTTGTTTTCTTTTTGTAAATATCTTTTGTATCCATTTTTTCTTTTTTGTTGCTAAATTTAAATTTTCTTCTTCCTCATCCAAAATTAATGCAATCATTGCTAACTTTTTATTATTAAATTTTGGCATTCCAAACAACAATTTAAATTAGCAATACGGAATACGACAATACTCTATCTAATTTTTTAGACTGAACGGCAAAATTCACGTAACGTTGACGGTTAAGTGCGAATCGACAGCAAAATTGACATGCCGTTGCCGTTCCCTGACGTGACGTTGACGTTCCGTATAGTGCGAATCGACCTTATGACACTAGGAAACTAAAAAAATGTATTTAGCTACAGTTTTCAGATTTCCATACTAATATTAAGAATTTGAAAATTTTGTAAATTGCCAATTGTTTACCAAATTTTAATTTTTTGGGTGGCGCGTGAATTTTCCAGAGGTAAGTCACCCACATTCATCGACAAAATCATGCAATTTTTCAATTTTAAAGTAATGTCTTGTCTTTCTATTTCATTTCATTAGGTCTTTGACTTTTTCAACACACTTAAACTGCGATTTATATTTTGTTACAAACACATATTAAATTTGTTCGACTAAAAGAACAGTAACTTTTTCGGATGTTATAATCATTTTTCATCTTGTTTCGTGCAAGTTCAGTTTGTGGCAACAACTCATTTAAAACATACCTAGAACACATTTGTCGCCTCATTGCGACCAAAGTTGTTGCAAAATAAACGTTAAAAATCTGCTTTTTCAGTCGCAATGGAGCTACAATTGCTTTACATATCTTATCTTGCGACTCTTTTACTTGTTACATTAACTCCACTGCTACTAATTTGTGCTAGCTGGGATATGTATACAAGCGTACATGCATTGCAATCAGCAGCTCCATGATATGTGGAGCTTTTCCACTGACACATAATTGCATGGTTGCGTCCAGTCCCGGCTTTTACAAACAGCCCAAAAATCTAAGTAACGAGTCGATTGCGCCAATGCAGAAAAAGTTGAAAGTAGCCCGACATTTGCGTGGCATGCGGAACATTCACGGAATATTTCGTCAGGTCGCATTTAAATACACACACTTCTATATTATCTGTCAACGCATGCAAGGCATGTTCGCTTGGATATGTTGTCACCAGCTTCAAGCTAGTGTTACAAGAAAAGGCGAATGATTACTTCTTTCAAATATTGCCCGCCTGTCGGCTTATCTATGTAGACTTTTGATATTATACGTAGCCCCAAAGAAATTCTACAGGTGGGATATCACATGATCTAGGCAGCCAATTCACCGGTTCGAAGCTTGAAATTAGCTGCACACCGAATCGCAGTTGGCGACTTATGTCGCCGATATCACGGGCTTCAATTCCAGGCAGCCAATAGTCTTTTATCATCATCATCATCATTTGGCTCTACAGCTCGGGGTGACCTTTGGCCTGATTCGTTAGCTTCTTCCATTCGTTCCTGTCCAATGCTACTTCTCTCCATCTTCTTACTCCTAGTATTCTTAGATCTTTTTCTACGCAGTTGCGCCATCTGATCCTTGGTCTTCCCGTATTTATTGGTCCTATAGGATCAGCATCGCCTTTCATGGGATCATTCAGCTTTCTGTTAGATCTGTAAAGGTATTGCCCTTTTTGGTTTCTTATGGGTCCATATATTTTTCTCATTATCTTTCGTTCGAATATGTTTAGGTTTGCTTCGTCTTTTTAGTTAGCGTCCACGCCTCAGCGCCGTACACCAGTACAGGCCTGATGTTTGTCGCACACTTCTTCCATATCATTATAGAATATATCCTTTATAATTTCCTCTGAGTAGATGTGATAATAACAGATTAAGGAAAGTGTGGAAGTCTACGAATGTAAAATTCGTCCTTGGAGAAATCTGTATTAGATTACGCAAGTGAAACCTGGCTAATAAATCAGAGAGATATAAACAAAATACAAGTTTTCGTCAACAAATTTAGTCAAATTTTTTACGCAGAAAAATAATATCCAAGAATTAAGAACCAAATAGATCAAGATAAGAAAATTGACATGACAGATAATATGAGTAATATGACAGAACTAGGCCTGCTCTGAAACCCAAAAGCGATGAACAAACAGATGAACAACAGAATATACATATCCATAGGCTGTACCAGATTAAATAAAGAAGAACAAAATTTGAGAAATAGCACAGCTTTGACATTCTGTTTATTCTTCTTTGAATACTTATTTTTTTATCTATAAAAAATATTACATTTCCAAGATAAAAACGTAATCCTCGTACAAACTGTAAACTAGTTTTTAGAATATTGTAAAGTGCGCTATCTTTGCTTTCTCTGCTATACTATGTACATATATCAAAGTACCTATTAATTTTTTTTCAAAAAAGTTTTACTATTTATTAAAGCTTCAATCTTTTTCTTACACAATTTTAATTAACTTTCAAGGAAAAAATTTGTGATGTTAATTCACAACCAATTACTGTAATAAATAAATACATTAAAAATATATTCAAATCGAAGGAAAACTAATTAAATTTCAACTATTTAAGCAACTTTTAATATCCCACTCACTTCCCGGATGAAAGCCTTAAACAAACATATCCTTGACAAGTAAATTACGATAACAAACACTCCATTAGGAGCAACAAACAGTAACTATTAATGCAGTGAAACATATTTTGGCCATTAGTTTCAATTACACCAATAATGAGGGAAATTGGCGAGCACGTTTTTGAAATGTACGACATGTTTTCGATGCGTTCATACTTAGCTACATATTGCCATAGACGACGCGCTCAAACATAATTAGCATCATTAAACAATGTTAACACCCCTCACTTTACTGTCGCTTAATATTATGCAAAATCATGCCTAAACGACTGCCATTTGGCAAATTGCTTATTGATCTGGATTCTGTTAATCCTTGAATATCCTGTTATTGCAAAAAGATAAAAAGGACACCATGGAAGGGAGATTCTTTCTCCAGAATCTCCATTAGCAGAGCATAGTACTTGTTTTGTTGCTGGTTGGTATTTATCGGGCATAAATCACCCCTAGGAAACAAGGCCGGGCAAACAGAAGGGAATTACTCCTGTATGCTCCTTAAAAGACCATTGTTTTAATGAATAGTTACGTGTCTGTAAGCATTAGTGTCGCCCATCGAAATATATCTACATGCACACAATTCCACTTATGGTAAAATACAAAGGTCAAACTGAGAAAAAGTGCCAAGAACTAACTACTGACACATCTACAGAAGCTGGGGAGGCGCAATTGCAATCCAATGAGGAAGAGAAAAGCAATTTGCAATAAACTCTAATTCCACATATTACGATCCACCGCACACACAGGGACGACACCCTCGTATGGAGCGCACTAGACATGCCTAAGGTAACCCATGTTCAGTACTCACCTAAAATGCCTATAAAATCTGATAACGACCAAATAATGTCCAAATAACAGAGAGGGCGGTGTGAGCTCAGTTTGTGTTGAACCGAGTTACTAGCCTGGAGCCCGGGAGTTGTGCATTTAAACGGTTTAATGCCCGCACTTATACATCACGAGGCTATATTTCGCCTAAATGTCCCCGAATGCAATCCAACTGCACCTACAGGATATTGTTTTGTCCAGCAAATATTTATCCTCAAATATGTCGGGCATTTGCAATGCTCTGTTTGAAGTTTTTTATTCCATTCCAATACTGCAATCTAGCTGAACCCCCCAAATGGGGTAGGTACGTGCAACTGCACGGACATATTTTCCCCCTTAAGCTTGCTATAAAATTTTATGACCTCACATGGCGGCGTTTGGTATGGCGGATTGCACTAGAGGAAGCGTGAATGATGCAATGTTTTACGAGCGACTAAAACAATTGGAAATTCCCAGCTAAGAATCCTGTCAAACAATTCCCATGGCGTTAATTTACAACACCCTTTGCTGGATAACTTTATGGCTACAGCCATAAACTCAATTGCATAAAACATCATCCCTTTCGATCTTTGGTGCGGGAGCAAGTTTTCGTAGTTATGATTTACTGTTTTATGGCTCAACAAAAGACTTTTACTGCCATTGTTTTAAGGGTTAAATTTATTTTGGGTAGAAGACTCCTGTGGCCGTGCAAGTGTGCAAAAAGGATACTTTTTTGACAATATATTTCTTGCAATTTAAATTTGAAAGCAAGGACCCTGCCACATGACTGTCTTATTCTTTGTTTTGTAGAGCCTTAACAATTGCCAAAAATACAATACAAAGATGCAAAGCAAACCGAAGATGCCGAGATGTTTTGGTTGGGTCTTTTGATCGATCAGCCGCCAACTACGAGACTATCGTCTACGCTGAAATTATTTAGCTAGTTTAAAGTTTTGTGGTAGCTAAAGGAGGTATTTTGGTAGTAGGACCTATTCGCCTCGGAAACTTCGCAATCATAAATGTCCAACACGATGCCATAAACTGAAGACGACTCAACGTAGACCTTCTGCAGAATAGGATTAAAAGGCTACAGTATACTGGGAAACTGCAAAAATTTTGAATCAGCGAATCGTTTCTATTGACAGCAGCGGAAGTGAGCATCGGATATGTCCGAAGAAACCGGAAACACTACCTCTCGGAAATAACCTGGCAAAAAAGAACCGCGGAGGATTCGACGGAAGGTATCAGTCAAAATACCAAAAAAGGGGGCCTAACAATGTGCGACAACTGGAGAGGCATCTGTCTATTATCGACTGTAGTGTAGGTAAAGGCTTGTACGCTTGTACCACATTTTATTACCTACAATAGAAGAGGCAGTAAACCGAACGCTTAGAAGACAGCATCTTGGATTCAGAAAGCGCCGCTCCTGCATATATCATACTAAAATCTTGAGAATCATAGTGAAGCAGTCTAGAGAATAACGATCCCCCTTTAACTTGCTTTCATAGATTATGAGAAAGCGGCCGATTCGATTAATATGAGTTTTATATGGCAGGCACTACTGCAACGTGGATTGCCTGACAAAATAATAGAATTGATAAAAGCTCTACACAACAATACCAAATGCAGAGTTCTCTAAAGGAAAATTATCCCATAGCTTTGAGGAGACCTCAGGAGTACGATAAGATGCCTACTTTCGCCATTATTCTTTCTTATAGTAATAAACGACAAGCTTAGGCGGCATATATTGGGGATTGCTAGACCGCCTTAATTGGCAGATAAATTCTGTTACCTTCGTAGCATTATTACAGAAAATAGCGGGGCAGAAAAAAACGTCAATTCCAGAATAAATAAAGCAAGAAGCGCATATACATGCCTCTCTCACATATGGAGATCAACAGAGACTTCAACTGAAACAAAATTGCGGATTTTCAACTCCAAAGTTAAAGCAGTTCCTTTGTGTGGTTGCGAAGCGTGGAAAGTCACCCAATTCATTACAAGGTGCCAAAGTTGTTCCTTCAATAGAAAAATTTTGAGAAGAGTATTTGACGAAATAAATATATGTATGTAGTTACACATGTAAAACTGGCCAGACTACGACGACTTGGACATGTTATACGAACCTTTTAACAAAGAATGCTAGAGTAAAAACCTTAAAAGAAGAAAACGAGTGTCCCATTCGCTCTGGCTGTTTGAAAGCGAAGCTTTTTCACTCAAACAACCAGAGCGAATGGGAAGCTCGTTTTCTTCTTTTATGGTCTTTCCTCTAGTCGTTATTTTCTATGGTAGACCAACCAAGACTAGTTGGAGGGATGACGATCTAGATTCTAGTAGAAGATATTGGGTCAGTTCATAAATAGTGCGATTTTTGCCAAATGCATGAACTGAAGGTAGGTAGGGGAAGGATGCCTGCATCAACTTGTTATAAAAATTGTAGCAATTTTACCTGTGTTATTCTAAGTGGAAAATTTTGAAGTGCGGAGTGCAGTTCTAGCGGTAGTTTTTTTTAACGAAGTAAAACGAAGATCATATGCATGTTAACTGCCCAGTTTATAGGGAAGTTAATGTAATCGGTCCGAAAATCAAAATCGTGATTTTCAACATACATATTTTCAAATTTCTAGGTCCCAATAGCGTTTTAAACATAATTTTACGAACCAAAAAGACATCGACTAAATTGAGATTGGGTTTGAAGCTTATTAATGAAACTATAATTTGAAAAGATTTTCATAAAATACGGTCGAGCCGTTTTTTTTCGTTTAAATGACGTTACGTGAGTTTTTAACCGCCTGCGAACAAAATTGATATATAGTAGACCTCGTTGAGATGCCGATCGAAGAGTATTAATGAAAATATAATCTGAAAAAAAATTCATAACATTCGGTGAAGCCGTTTTTTGTTTAAACGACGTAATCTACGTAATTTTTGTACCTGCACGATGTCGCGCGACGCGAACCAAAAATTATGTAGACTTTGTTTAGTGCCGTTCGAAGCGTATTAACGGAAATATGATCTGAAAAGATTTTCATAAAACTCGGTCGAGCCGTTTTTTAGTTTAAATTTAAACGATATACGTGATTTTTCTACCGGCACAATATCGCGCGAAATGAAAATTAAATCGACTTCGTTGAGCTGCTGATCGAAGCATATATAATTTTTTTCATAACATCTGGTCAAGCCGTTTTGTTGTTGAAATGAAAAGGCCAAGTATGACAAGTAGTACTTTAAATTGATTAGTTTTGCTAATATCTAATAAACATGTTGGAATGAACCCCTTGCAACTTGGAGTTAACTCTCCAACTTCCCAACGAGACTTCACTCGTCAAAATCCGTGCTCTGTTTTAAAAACCGTGCAAAAATACATTAACCTTTAACAACATCACCAAGTTTTCATACTTTAGATCAGCACTTTTTGGTTTACTGATTTAAATTCTTCTTTTTCTTTGTTAATATTATTGTTTATTAATTATTAAAATATCCATTCCTAATATTCAACATTCAAGGATGAAACCACACAGCATATAGCAGTGCAATATGCATTGTGATGAAACGCACAACCCAACTAGTTTAATTTACGTTTGCATAAAGGCAACAACACATGTTGTTAAATTTTTTAAAATGTTATTCCGAGCCAAAAACTACAACTTACAAGATTAGCATAATCCTGGAAGAAGTATAGTATTACTAGGAGGTCCTGCGAATTATGGTGGAACAAAATCCCATCGTAACCATTGACGAACTTGTGTAGAAGTTTGGATTTGGTCATTCGACACCTTCATGCTATTGGGAGATATCCCTTCCAACTTTCGGAGTCTAATCGCACGTAGAGAGTGGATGTGTGCTCTTCCTGGCTGGCATGTCTCAGAAGACAGTGCTGGGGAAAACTACCATTAGAACTGCACACATTCTTCAAACTTTGCACTAAATACCCATGCACGAGAGCTCCATTATGGCGCCACTCCATTATTGCCAGTCGATTGTACCGTGTACAAAATTTATTTATTTATTAAGCCAAACAAGGCACACTTAAATTAAAATACATAGTAGTACACAGTTCTTATTATAAATAATGAAACATTATTTAATGACTATTGAAAACTACTGAAAACTTAAGCTACTATTGTCAGGAAAGGTGGGGTTATGTTAGTAGGGATCTAAGTTTTTTCTTATAGGATGCCTTGTTGAGTGAAGGGGAGAAACAGGAGGAATGACTGCTGAATACCATGCAACATCTGTTGATGGGCTCGTTCCTAGCGTAATCGGTACGATGTGGGTATTCTTTAAGTAATTTAGTGTGTCTGGTCTGTCGGACTTCATCATTGAATTTGATTTTGTCCGACAGAAACTGCACTTTAAGTTTTCCGCTAAGGACGTCAAAAGCAACGCAAGATATGAGCAATTTTCTCCTGCTTGATAACGGCATAAGGTCAAGCACTCTGAGCCTGTCCAGGTAGTGCGGTAGGGTTTGGTAGTTGCGAGGGTCATGTAGATTTCTCAGGGCGAAAAGGAGAAAGCTCTTCTGAACTGATTCAATCCTGCTGCTACTAACTTGGAATATAGGATCCCAGATAGGACACGCATATTCCAGGATAGGGCGGACTAGAGAACAGAAGAGTGTTTTCGTGACCCATACATTGTCGAATTCCTTGGCCCTCCTCTTTATGAAACCTAAAAGCTTGTTGGCTCTGGCAGTAATATTATCGTAGTGCAGATTGAAATTAAGTTTTTTGTCTAGGACTACACCCAGATCTACGATATGATCAACCTGATTCAACATCATGTCGTTGAGATAATAGTACTGCTTATGTGTGTTTCTTCTACGGGAGAAGGTAATTGCATGACATTTGCTGGTATTAAGTTGCAATTTATTCGTGTTGCACCAGTCTTGTAGGGCATTGAGCTTAGATTGCAAGTAGGAGACATCGGTTTGGGACTGAATGACATTATATATTTTGAGGTCATCCGCATAGAAGAGATGTGGGATATTAACTAATTTTTCTGATAGATCGGAGATGAAGATATTAAAAAGAAGAGGAACGAGATGACTACCCTGAGGAACGCCAGAGGTTACTTCGATTTCATCAGATAGAGATCCTTGGAATCTGATAACCTGTGTTCTTCCGTTCAGATATGATTTTAACCAATCAAGGGCAGAACCTGATATTCCAAATTTTAACAGTTTTCCAATTAGAATGTTAAGGTCCACTCGATCAAAGGCCTTGCTGAAGTCAGTGTATACAGCATCGATTTGGTTGCCGCTTTCCATACCACATAGCAGTTCTGAGATTAGGACCATAAGGTTTGAGGTAGTTGAACGCCCTTTTCTGAAACCGTGTTGCTGCTCATTTAGGTATGGGTCGATTAGAAGGGCAATCTTGTCAAAAACAAGTTTTTCAAAAAGCTTAGGGATTGATGATAAAATGGCAATGCCCCTATAGTTGTCTACCGAGTGTTTATCACAGGATTTATAGATTGGCGTAAGGTAGGATTTTTTCCATAGCGTAGGAAACTTTCCTAAGGATAGAGATTTGTTGAAGATAAAATGAAGAGGGAATAAGATATGTTTCAAACAACACTGCAAGAAAATAGGAGGGACATTGTCAGAACCGTTACCTTTTTTGGTGTCGAGATTATTTAGACCAGTCATTACCTCGTCAACAGACAGGGTTATGTTATTTATAAGAAGGGAGGTGCCATTGTAAGTAACAGTTGGATCCGCGCCTGTTAACTGGATGTGGGGGTATAAATTTCGATAAACCTATCAGCGAACATATTACAATTTCTTGGGGGCACGAGGAGTGTACTCTACCGTTCGTCATTGTTGTTGGATAGCCCGAGGTTTCCGTTAATTAGGAGCACACACACGATACCGTCTGAGCCAGTCATCCGATTGCAGTCAGTTAAAGGATAATAGTTACAAATTAATTTTATTGTTTTATTGTTCTCATAAATGAGCACATCAAAATAGAAATATTACGCAAAACTAGTCCACCAGACCAACTTCCCAGTATGATGCATATTGAATATTATTAATAGATATTTTAATAATAAATGACCAGGCACAGGTCTGTCTGGTCTGTCGGGTCTGTCTGGTCTCTTCTAAAACCATCTGCCTAACCCATCTGGTCTACAGGGTCTATCTGATCAATTCTGAGTTTTGTGTGTGTGAAAGTACTATAAACAATTACATTTGCTAACTTAAAAATCCAATTTGTATGCGAAACATTATAAGTTACATTAAAGCTCTCAAGCGGACAGCAGGTAGCTACACAACTAGACAGATAGGTTGGTCTGCGATGGTCCCACTCAAGACCCCCTCGCATGAACGCCCACCCAAGAAACACTAACCTCAAAGCTCCCACAAGATGCTACCCAAGATCCACCATTGCGAAGTTCAACTAGTTCCAGACCGGTGACGCGCCTTAAACCCAAGACACAAACTACAACAGCTTCCTAAAAGAGATACCGCAAAAGCTTCTGCACAAGACGCAAATCAAAAGCTCGATTGCGCAATATTGTGAAATACGTGGCCAAGTAGTACCATAGATAATACTACTTATGTCTTATTACGGTTGCGTTTCCCCTCTTTGCGTTTTGATCGTTATCCAGGTTCTAAATTGCGCCTTAACTAGATAAATAGTGGTCTGACCCACAACACGCTCCGCTTATTGTTCTTACGTCCAGGAAATATATAACCTCCTGCCTCCACGGCAATGTTTTTCCCGCAACTCAAGACTAGCCTTTTCGGCTCATCCCCACTGTCTACAGCCCTTATTTTCACGCACACATCAGTCTAGAAATTCGTTCTTTTCGAGAACAACTCGACTGTGGAACAACCTACCACGGTCAGTATTCCCGAACTCGTACAGCATCAAGAGTTCAAGCGCAAGGTTCATGGCCATCTCCCCTGGCACCCCCAGACTCCCCTTTACCTGTCTTATCTTTTCTTTATCCTTTGAGCTAAGCTTACTGTCTGGACCACGACGTGAACGACATGGTGGACTGGTAGTACAAAGGGTGACACCTGAGGTTCGACTTACACATAAAAAAAATCAATCGGGATGCCGTCTTCTCTTCTATGGCAATATGGATGTTTATGATGCTACCCACCCTCCCCCGTCTGTTACTCTCATATAGACAAGAGTATCCAGGAGTTACCCAATGTAAAGTCAATTTCTTTGAGTAGGTGGAGGTAGGAGTCGGTAGCATGGCGGTAGATCTTAGATCGTATTAGAAGATGACGTTTCTTTTTGGTGTATCGGCACCATCCAAGGTCCCTGAGACCGTTACTACTATTTGATCGGTAGGAAAAATTACTTCACGTTTTTATAACAAGTTGAATCAAGTAGTTCAACCCCCCCCCGCCAGACCATCAGTTCATGCATTTTAAAAACCATTTGGTTGAAAATATCTAGGAAGGATAACAGGTAGGATTTTTCATTTCGTGCACTACACTAACATGCATTGTTTAATCACGCTACTAATAACTTTGAGCCATTAGAATCAATGACCCGCCCTTTCCAGGGCGCTTGATATAATCTTACTATTCTAATCATCTTTTTGCACCCTGCCTGTACGCTTAATATCATGAGTTTTTATTTTTTAGCATCTATCGATTTTCATAGACTATTAAAACGATTTTTAAAGCTTTTAACACCACGCAAGAATCCCATTGGGTGTCTATTAAATATTTTCTATATAAAAAGCCTAAAATTGTCCCTAGGTATCGGAGTGTTAGTGCTCTCCTTTTGCTAGCAACTCAGTAATAATGGGACATAAATAATTTTTAATGGACTTTTCAAGCAATTTCATTTGATCATAACATAAAGCTTCTCGCGCCATACACTGGAACCACCACCACTACCCAGCAGGACTAAGGGATGAAAAAATATGAAGCAAAAGAAGAAAAAAAATATAACCACTCCACACACACAAGATATGCCAGGAGGAGCAGAAATTATTCCGGAGCGTGGTCCTATGTGTACACAAATCTTGTATATTTGTAGCCGGGTCTGTATACTTCCCACAAGGGGGTTGTGCAAAAGAGAAAAACTTTCTTAGAAAAGAAGAAAATTTTTCCCGGTTCATCGAGTCAGTGGTTCGTTAGCAATAAATTCACTCCAACTTCTGGGAGGGAATTATGATTATTTGACCCCTTGCCAAGGATGCCATATTTTCTTTGTAATGTTCCAAACTTGGGTTCATATTAGTTGATTTAATGTGGCGAACATAAACTGAAGAGAAATTCTTATGATTCCAGTGAGGTCTGGCATTTCGCCTCACTGGACTTTTATATAGCAGCAGAAACTACAACAAATTGGAACTACTAGAACGGAAAAAAAATTTCGAAAATGTTTCATTTCTTTAATTACTAAACGGACAGAGGAGGAACTTTATTAGATTCGTATATGAACAAGTTTGTGGAACGTGTGCGAACGCTAACTGCCAATAACAGAAGATTTCTGTATATCCTTGCGATTGCACTCATGTACCACCATTTATGGGTGCTTGAAACAAAAGGAGAATCGATTCCCGGATGGCGCATATGTTTTTCTTTCGGCAATAAACATTTGCAGATGGTACACGTGCTTCGGAATTTCTAAGTGCTTTTCATTATTTATGTGGAAAACCCTTTTTTAAGGATATATCGACTATATTAGGTGTAGAACATATCTAACGACACACTGGGGTGCAGTAATAACTGCTTCTTAGGATGCGGAATGTCTATTTAGGGGAAAGAAGGTACAAGAAAATATAATTGTTTTGTTGCTTACGCATGAATATATTCCAAAATATTATGTTACCTTCAGGTGTATAATATTTTATAGTTTTTGAGGCTTTAGACAGCCTTACAAACAGTCAAGGATGTGGTAAGAACGAACCATTATTGCATGTTTGGAAATGTAGCTCGGAGTTGGTAAAGTAAGTACCTAATTATAGGAAGTTTCAGAGACTGTTTTTTGAGTTTTATTAAAACATCCTCAACACCAAAATAATTCTAGGGGCCAAGTGAGCCATCAATGCCTGACCACAGACATATAATTCCGAGATCTTCTGCAATATCTTCAGAAGCATTTAATTTTCTTCGGCAGACTAATTGGGAGGCTTATCGCGCAGTCCTCAGGTTAGGAGTCAACCCCACCCCTGAGGACGATCTGGACTTTGTCTCTGCCAATCTGCAGGAAGCGATCGTGATAGCCTTTGAAAGCACTTGTCCTGTGAAACCACGAAGCAGCAACCGTAAGGTTGCTTGCCGGAATACTGATCTCTGCAGGAAAAGGATAGAAGTTACGAAACTATCACAAAAGAGTTGAGAAGATCCAAAAGAAGGTCATAGAAAGCTTTATGCTAAGAAAGAGACAAGCTTCCAGCCTCCATTTTTTTATGCCAAGTCTTGTCCAAGGATAACTCAAATGGCATTGTCTACCTCAAGACTCCTGAGGGGTCCTTTACGAAGACCGCCAGGGATACCATGGAGCTAATTAATGAGCACTCATTTCCCGGGTTCTCTAGTAACTGAACCCGGATTGGCCTTAGAAGCTAACACTAGGTCGAAGGTAGTTTTGCCCACCTTTCCCACATACAATAGGACCTAAGGTCTGGCACACAGGATTTTCACTGCGGGTAAGATGGAATGAGCCATTGTCACCTTCAAGCCCTTCAGTGCTGCTGGGAAAGACCAGATCTTCCTCAGCTTTCGTTCAGATTGGCTTGGAAGAAATCCTACCAATCCTGGTGCCACTATTCCGGCCTAGCTTTGCGCTGGGTGATACACCGATGTGTTGGAGAGAAGCAGAGCTTATTCCTAAATCAAGGAGAAGATCGTATAAGAAAATCACATCGACCCATTAGCATCTCTTCCTTTCTCCTGAAAATGATGGAGAAGGTTTTAGGCATGCATATTAGGAAGGGTCTTTTGGTGAAGCCAGCCGACTAGAAATCATAGTGGGGTATGCCTAAAATAAAGCGGCCCACAATGATCTTTTTCTGCGGTTGCCTAAATTAAGCCAACCTAATAGATACCGCATGAGGCCCTAGTGTCAAAAAAGGGGCAATTTTAACTTAGTTTCCACTGGTGTTTTGCCTAATAAGGACCTAATGTTCTATTTTCTGGGGTTTTCTAAGTTGGGTCATCCTAATAGATACCGCATGAGGCCCTATTATCTAAAAAAGGCGAAAATATGTACAGTACATACATATATTAGGGGTACTCATGATGTGCGTTATTTTTGTTATTCATGTTATTTATGTACTGTACATACAATGACCTAATTGTGTACAGGACGGGGCCGTAGATTGCAGTGATCCAGACGCTCCTGCAACATGACTTCGAAACAATAGAACGGTGTAGTGAAGATTGGAAGTTGAAGATCAATTTTCGCAAATGCAGATCAATCTTTTTCCGGGCTCCTCTAATCAGAGCTTCTTACGATGTTCAGGGAACCTAGACAATTTTCCGAATTTCGAACAATGCTGGACAAAAGTTAGAAAATAAATCGGAATCGTACCGTGAGGAGAGGATAGGACTAACCTCGACTGTGTACATCCACAGAACCATCTTACTTCTTCCTCAACTCTTGCCGGTCTTTTTACAGACGTAGAAAGCTATGGATTAAGGGTGTGTCCAACCAATCTGAGGAGGGATTTTCGTTTCCCATTGAATAGCGTTAACTCAATTTTTCCCGGCTTGACTGTTTGATGTCACTGATAGCGTGTTATATTCCTGAAAACATTATCACTAAGTCGTCTGCGTGTGCGAGTAAGTAAGCTTCACTCTACTGAATTACGATCCCCCTTTACCGTGCTTTCATAGACTAAGAGAAAGCGCTCGACTCGGTTAACAGGAGCTTTATATGGCAGGCACTACGGCAACGTGGACTGCCGGACAAAATAATAGAATTAATAAAAGCTCTGTACAACAATTCCCGAGTAAAAATGAAACTAGCCCGCAGATAGCCTGCATCAGGTACGCACTAGCACGCACGGTGCCACAGCTAGCGCGCATAGCGAACAAATGCGGACGGCAAATTTTTACTCGGGTCCAAATGCAGATTCTTCACAATGGAAAATTATCCGACAGCTTTGAGGTGAGCTCAGGCGTCAAGGATGCCTAATTTCGCCTTTATTATTTCTTATAGTAATAAACGACTAGTTCAACTATTTCATTTTAAAATAAAACGAATTTTTTAGTTTTTTTAAACTATTTATTTTTATTTTCTACTTTTTAGTCTATTATATGTCTTCCGCTATTTTGTGGTGACCACCATATTAGCTTTAAAATAACGTCACACAGCTTACTGTGCTATACTCCTTATATACTATCATTTGATACCCATACCGAGGGCATTGCAAATAAAATGGTAAACCGCCATTTTGTGTTGGCGCCATTTTGAATTTGGAATAACGCCACATGGCTAAGTGTATTGTACTTGTCGTACCATTTCATTTGATACCCATGTCGGGGGATCGGGAACACAATTGCAAAATTCGGCCGCCAACTTTATTTTTTTTACAAAATGGCCAGATTGCATTGTCACGCGAACTATACGTATTGTGCAAAATTTGAAGTTGATCGGTTATATGGAAGAGAATCAAAATCAAGTGGCAAGATTTGTCTACATAAAGATGCACTTATAAGAGTGCACTTTTCGATGCAGCAATGCAATTTCAAAAAAGGATAACACCAAAATATGGTACAAAGTTTCTAGACGAGTTAACGAAGTGAATGCAAAAAAAAACCCATCTCAATCCGACTTACTGCACAAAAAATTTAAGGTGACTGCTATATTTCCTCGTGTATATCCCCCCTTTTTATTTTGTTGCTTAGTAACCTAACTAGGACTTCAAACTTTCTTGTGACATCCTGTATACTTATTTGAATTTATCTGGGGTAGCTTTTAATTCTTTTGCTACTACTGCCAGCTATACGAGTAAGTATTTAATATTTTTTGTATAAAAGGATGAATCCAAAATTTTCGATTTTTTCTTTTAATTTTCCTTTTTAGTAATAACAACAAAAGTTCTTCTTACTCAACAAACTCCATTTTCATTTTAACAACACATTTTTATTTGATCGCCTTCTTAGATGGGGCATTAACTGGTGATGTGATTTTGTTGCAATATCAAAATCACTAAATCAATATCTATACATCACCAAATAAAACTTGTGGCACTAGTCCCACACCGCAACAAGAAATCTCAAGGTAATGGATGCAAAGTGAACATTATTAGGTGATCCATTTAGAGGTAGGTACTACTTTCTTCAAAAATAAAAAATTTATTGGTTATTGGGGTTTTTACGTAGCCAATAAAACAAAACGCTGAACAAAATTTTGGTCGGAAACATTCTGATCAACACCTAAGTTCCCATGGATTGACACCCGAGTAAAAATAAATGATGGCCTTAGAACAGGCAAATACCGACTGTGATTGAAACATAGTCCTCGGCCATCTGGCGGTTAACAGAAGGCTCGTTGCAGGACAGTATGGCCGTACAGGGGACGACTGACGGTGATACAACGGCCTTACAGTTCCAATAACGGCCATACGACGGTGGTACGGCAGTGGCAGCAACGTGGATATTCGCCCTCCTATAAGAAAATATATTTCACTGAATTTAAATGTTTGATGTTTTTTCGGTTGTGTTTTTTTTCAAGCCGTTAAATAACAAAATTTCCCACTAAAATATAAATCAACACGCACCACACACTCCACGTACAACAAACCGACGACTGGCGAGCTCGTTGCTCTTGTGCATCGATATCTTTAAGTAGGATAAATCGAAAAAACCATTGTACATAACGAAAATGATGAAGTTCCCATAAAACACATTCAACAATTCATTTGGTGCAGATTCCTTTTTTGGCTCAAATTTCCCGTCGAATGCCCGTTTCTACAGCTCAGTACTTGGCTTTTTAAATCTTTTGGCAAATTTGGCCGTCGTAAGGCCGTATGTGCTCCCATTAAAAATGGTTAAAAGCTCTACGGCCATCATATGCCCCTTAAAAAGCCAAGCGGTCGTAGTTCGCCTTTTATAAGGCCGTTTTTTATTTTTACTCGGGCAGTACGGCGAGTGCACTGAGTCTTTCTTTACCCGTTGAGTTTGGTACTTAAGTTTTGATTCTCTTCAGTGTCGAAAATGACCTTTCCACACTTGTCGTTGTGGCTGGAAGAGTGTCAACACTCTTAAAAGATATTTGATTGCTGGAAATCTGCTCGGGTCAAGATGATCCAAGTAATCTACTTTTTCATTTGCGGTAAATCCAGGGAGAAGTATCTGTAAGCTTGAAAGGGTATCATTAAGAAATTTGCCTGAAAAATTCTGAATCAGCGTATCGAGCCAAGGAATAAAATAGCAGAACGAAAGTACGCTTCAACAGAATCTGTTTGACAATTAAAACGAGCTGTTTGCTTCAACGTGAGTCTCGGAACTTTGAGTTCCATATCGAATGCCTCTTTCGCGAGTTTTTCAGCTGCTCTAAAAATTTCACCCAATTGCATTTTTACGTTCTTCTTGAAGCGTATCCACAATTTCGTGATCATGCTTTACTGCTGATGCCAAATCACATGATTTCTCTTGCAGTCGAACTGGCCAACGAAGCGTGAAACTGAAAACTCTGCCACAAACCAAGAGACTGACGCTGAACTAGCTTTTCTGAACTGCTGCAAGTAAGCGCACCGTTGTTTTTGAGATGATCCATGATTTCCCAGAAAGGACCCCGCATTTTTCCTATGGAAAATGGCTTTCGGCTAATTTTCTTGAAATTTTGCAGATTGATAGTTCTCAATGGGCACAAGGCCCATAACCCCGATTTCTGAATGTAAAACAATTTATTCTTGTAGTCCACCCAACGGGCACCCCAAACAACCACCCCTTTGACGGTTCAACCACCGACCAACTAAACCCTCCTCTCCTACGTCCCCCACACCCGACTGTCAGTAAAGACAAAATGCAGAGTACTCACCTTTCAATTCATTCGTTGGCCTTGTGCGCGTCTCATTCCGATTCGATTCGTTCGTAAACAATAATATCAAAAACTGGGTTTGGCGGGTTTTAGCGATTAAAATGTGAAAAGTATCGATTTTCGGGAATTCCGAATTTGAAAA
The DNA here is from genome assembly GCA_963855945.1 of Thereva nobilitata. NCBI lineage: Eukaryota > Metazoa > Arthropoda > Insecta > Diptera > Therevidae > Thereva > Thereva nobilitata. The sequence goes on along the minus strand of OY979695.1, from coordinate 107,969,562 downwards.
TTTTGAATTTGGAGTTGTGAGCATATTGGAAAATTTAAAATTTAGGGAAACGGGAAAATTTCGAAAATGCAAATGTAGGAAATTCGAAAATGGAAATTCAAAATTTTCCGAACTCTTTGACATTTGTCAAAATTCTAAAAATTCAAAATTTACAATATTGTGTCTCAGAGTTTCGGGGGGCCCTACCGCTGGCTACGGCCCTGGACACAGCTGTCATAAAACTCTACTAAAAAAAAGCACTTCTAAATAGATCTTCTTCTTTGAGGGCTATACTCTCAAGGAGAATATTTCGTCTTGTAAGGGTTTGGCTAGACCAAAAGGCGTGGGGTATTACAACCAACCAAGAGCTTGACGAAATCTATGACAAAATAACTATAATTTCATCCATCCAATAGCGCTAAGCCTTGGCCTCCTATAGGGCATTTATCCAAGTTTGACGGTCCCTTGCAGCATGGCTCCACTTCCGAATGTTGAGCATTGCCTCAGTGTGAGTCGTCACAGAGTCTACCAATCTCCTTCTGGGTCTGCCTACTGGTCTTTTTCCCGGAATTTCTGCTACCATAATCCGTTTTGGGATATGGTTGCCTTCCATCCTGATTACGTGGCCGGCTAGTCTTAGGGGTCCATTAGACTATAGGTTTTGTTATCAGTTTTGCCACAGTCACTGCTATGACTGACGGAAAACCTACCGTCTAAGGTGGTGACTGATGTAATTATTTAAATATTTTGATTACAATCAATCATGACTGATGGAATTTATTGACCCTCGCATGAGCATGCAATGGGCCCCTTGGACTAAGTTCAAAGTTCTGGTCCTTCGCCATATTCCATCTTCTATAGTTGAACCTATTTTCTTAAACGTGTTGCCTCGTTTTCCTATGTCGTTGGTCATAGTCTAAAGGGGCTTTTACACGATACAACGGTTGGACCAACATGTGTTGTCACTTTGTCGCTCCAACAGCTATAGCACTGTACACACACGTATCAATTTCGTCTGCGACAGAAATTATTTTCGGTCGTATTTTGTACTTAAGGCCCAACTATGCACGGCATAAGCGCATATGTAAAAACATCAAAAAATATCGAAAGTCAGCATTATGTCAATCAAAACATATTACCGCCTATGCATAACATAAGCGACATAAAGTTGATGTAAATTCTGTGCTATGAAAGTCATAATTAATTTTGATTTATATTATATGTATATATGCAGATATTTTTATTTCTCCATACATGAACAAAAATCACTTGCTCTAACAATAAACAGCAATAAATATAACTTGCTTTTCCTAATGTTGTCATGTCACGTTCGACCCAAGTCGCATTCATTATGTTTAACGAATGCTTAACGAAAGCTTTTATGTCGTGTTATGTCAACCGTAGCCACCTTCATAACAAGTTCTGGTTCTGAACTTGACATATGCACTTGGCATAAGCGCTTATGCCATGCGTAGTTGGGCATTTAGACATTTGAACTACTAATAATTTGCGGAGGAGTATTAAATTGATGCAACTGTTGTGCAATTTTGCCCACATAATGCAACGGTTGTACGTGCGACGCCGGTTTTTAGTTAGCAACTAACAAGCGATATCGGCACAACCGTTGTTTCAGTGCAAACAGTCGAGGGAATCGTAGCATGCGACCATCATTTTACGCCGATATCGCACCAACCATTGTATCGTGTAGAACCCCCTAGTCTCGCTGCCATAGCAAAGTACTGCGGTAGTGTTAAGGTCGATTCGCACTGTACGGAACGTCAACGTCACGTCAAGGAACGGCAACGGCAAGTCAAAATATTCTTCAATAACTTTTACACTACTCATTTCACATATATAGGCAACGTCACGGACCGTCAACGTCACGGCACGTCAAGATTAGTTTGAAACAATATTTTGACGTGACGTGCCTTTACGTCACTGATATATTCTGTTGAATGTGAACGTAGTTACAGCAGCATTTCGAATTTTTCAAGTATTTATCTGTTTTTGTTCAAACTAATTTTAGTCGATTCAATTAAGGTTTTTACTTCTAAGTCCTCAGGGACAACTCCAATTTTTGTGATTTTTACTTTAAATGTTTGTTTTTACGTATTATTTGAAATCAGAAACATTTCAATGTGCGCAATTAAATATTTATATTGTTTAAACAATATAATCACAATTTATACATAAATTAATTTTTTTTACGATATTTATTAACTTTTAAAGTAAAGGGTTAAAGAATGTTGACAGGTTTTGGAGTAATAGCGTCTCGAAAAGTTGTGTTTTTTTTTGAATTTTATGTTCAATTTTTTTTAAAAGGATATAAAACTGATATTTCGACATTCTCAAATATTTATAAAAATTTATTTCATCGTCATCCAATTCTTTATACACCGTGTCTTTTGTACTCATTTTTTCTTTTTTGTTGCTAAATTTAAATTTTCTTCATTCTCATCCAAAATTAATGCAATCATTGCTAACTTTCTATTATTAAAATTTGGCATTCCAAATAACAATTTAAATTAGCAATACGGAATACGACAATACTCTATCTAATTTTTTTAGACCGAACGGCAAAATTCACGTAACTTTGACGGTTAAGTGCGAATCGACAGCACAATTGACATGCCGTTGCCGTTCCCTGACGTGTCGTTGACGTTCCGTATAGTGCGAATCGACCTTTACTGCACAAATCTCGAGTGCTGTATTTATTTTTGGGCATAAAAGGCTCTATTAGACAGTAGTATTCGTCTAGTTATCTTTTCCTTTTCTTCGTTTTTTTTGTAAATGCAGACCCAAGGTAGACTGTTTTTTATCGACTACTTCTAGGTTATGTTCGTCGATAGTTATATTTCTTCCCATTATAAATGTACAGGTTATAGACTTTTTGCATAAACTTTGTTTTTTCTTCGTTGATGTTCAGGCCTATGCCCTTTGCCGCCTCTTTTAGTTCGATATGAGCCTGTTTAGCTGCCAAAAGGGAGCTTCCCACGATGTTTAGGTAAGTCCTCTGCCCATAGAAGTAATTGTTCAGAATGTGTGTTGACGCACTTCTCTGGATTAATGTTTTCCTTATAATCCATTCTAGGGCGTGTTTGAAAAGCATAGTCGGCAGTCCATTCGCTTGTCGTACTTCGAACTCTTCTGTTACTGCATTTTGGAGCTTTACTTTCGCCAGTGAGTTATTTTTTGCGCTTTTGGACAGTGGCACCAGCTCCTAATTTCATTCTTTCAAAAAATTAATATAATTATGCATTTGAATAAAACAAAAATAAAATATATAAAAAAATAATATATTCGTGGAAATTAACAAAATATAGCAACATTAAGGTGTCGGTGGTTCTATTGAACCTCTATCTTGAGGAATTGTAAATGTCTCCATCAGTGGATCTTCGTTTTTTATGGGGATCGGATTCAATAAGTTTTGAAAATGTCTCTGCAGATATCCGTTCTTGGCTGGAACTCATTGCTGATCTGCCGTGTTCCTTTGTACGCTAGGCTAATTATCCCTTCATCGAAGTCTTCCCGTGTCTGCAGGAATCTCCTGTTTAGATATTCTCTCTTATTCTTCCTGCAGAGTTTGTCAGCAGTTCTTCTTTTTAACTTGAAGATTTCGATCATTGGTGTACGACCAAGAAATAGGTGGATGATTGTCGTTCTAAAATCTAAAAGATATACGGAAACTTCGTAGAAGGAATTGGAGAGACCTAGCTAAACCAAGAGACTACAGAAAGAGGAGACTTCAAGAGGCCCGAGTCGTGCAAGGAGACTTTAACCCCATTTGATGATATGAAGAATTATTTCATGTTTATATGTTATTCAGTATGGTATTTAAAAAACGAAAATATGAGTAAAAGTAATTACACAATGGTATCGAACAAAATATTCTTGCTCAATTTGGTAGGTACTACTATCATCTACAAAACCAGCATCAATAATCATTACAGCAAGTCGCGATTACACAAAATATTCAAGTATGTACCTCACATATTCGTTTCCGTGTAATGATCACATATTGTCAACCCGATTAAAAAGTAATCCAGCAACTCTATTCGATAGAAATCGTTAAAATTTCATAATATTGAACATATTGGTCTTATAGTGTTATCTAAGCTTCTAAATATTTCCCATATGATGGGGATGAAATTAACCTTTAGACTATTAAGGGTATAACAGTAAATAAAGGCGCGTCAAGGGCGCTGTTCATTAAATCCCTTTCCAAATGAAACTTAAAATTAATACGCAAAAAAACTCTCACAACTTCCCGGAGCACAATGATCTTATCTGTGCACATCCTCTATTATCGTACACAGTACATAAATGTAAGACCTTATTATAGCCTGGAGCATATTTTCGAAATTTATCAATACTAAAACTCTTCCTGTTCATCCTCCCCATAATATGCAGAAGCGCACAAATAATGCCTCCAGGAAGGCTCCACCGTGCTCCGGCAGGGCTGTTGCGGGGTAGCATGGGGCGCAGAAACGAGCGCTTGACTCCTGCCTGGCATTAACCTCCTATGATTATGGCAACCGAGCCAGTATCACAATTCATTGTACACATATCGGAACGAACTTACACCATGTATGGCGATATCAGGCAGGACGTTATTTTTATTTATAGGATACAATGAACAAAACAATGCATTATAGATTTTTCTCTCTATTCAGAAGCTCTCGGCTGGCTTTATCTAACCGTTCAAGGGTTGGTCTTCCAGAGGGGTGGTGGCGTGGGTTTGATTTTCGGTAGCTAGGGGTTTATGTTTGTTTTCCCCATTTGAAAATGTTCTTTCTTTGTTGGCGTTTCGTTTGTTGCCCTTAAGGCACTATGTTTTGTGTTCCCTGTCCTCTAGTCATTTATTGTATGGAGCAGAATCGAATCATCAGAATTATACTTTGGAAGCGAAATGTCTAGACAACGGTCGTTATTTCAGATAATGACCTTTGTATCAGGGCTTTTATAGTCAGCGAGAAAAATTCGCGGGGGTGCCTATAACGTTTTTTAATTAATAAATTAATAGAGGCGCTCATAATGCGATTGAAATCTTTCAAAGCTTTACAGAGTTCATTATTATTTATGTTTTCTAGATAATTCGATCTTAGCAATGATATGCTTTTGTTAAATGAAGTAACGATATATTCTTTGTATCAGAACTCCCGTAAAATTGTACTTGAATAGCCAATTGCATTCGTGAAAGCCTCGTTTTAGCAAACCTCTTAGGCCGGGCGTCCACTAAAATGTGGCAGTGACGTGGCAGTGGCGTGGCGGTCTAATGGCAAGTAGAAAAATGTATTCCCGTATAATCAAATTAAGTAGCGCCCATTGAACTGGAGTGGCAATGGTGTGGCATCTGGTAAGTGGCGTGGCATCACTTGATTGCCACTAGTCTCCGGCAAGTTTAATTTTTGAGTGGTAAGTGGCAGTGGATGCCACTTCTCGTTAGTAATAAGATGATGTTGAGTCACTTACGCGACGCGCTGCTTGCCATTTCGATGCGCACTTAATAATTTTAATACTACTCCGCCACAATTCAACTGCCGCACCACTTTTTTCCACATGACAGGCCAAAACCACGCCATTGCCACACTACTTTAGTGGGCATCCGGCCTTAGGGTACGTCCAGTACGCAGCGAGATGATAGAGTAGAGCATAGCCGCGCATACTCGCTTATAGAACTCTCAGCAGGTTTTAAATGGGTGTGTGTATAAAGCTGGTGATATATACAAGCGTACATGCATCGCATTCAGCGGCTCCATGATATGAGGCAATTTTCAACTGACACATAATTGCATGGTTGCATTCCGTCCCGGCTTTCACACATAACCCGAAAATCTAAGTAAGGAGTCGCATGTGTTTATTGTGTATGCTTGTGTGTTCTATGTCGAATGCGGCAATGCAGAAAAGTTGAAAGTAGCCCGACATTTGCGTGGCATGCGGAACATTCACGGAATATTCCGTCAGGTCGCATTTGAATACACACACTTCTATATTATTTGTCAACGAATGCAACGCATGTACGCTTGGATATGTTCAGCTTAACGCAGCTCGCTTTTTCTGCGAGAGGAATCGTGGCTTTATTTTTTATCCAAACACATTTTCCTTTCCTTTTCCTATCTAGTCGCGATTCCTCTTCTGCATAACGCATAGCTCTGCCCCTGGTAGCCTAGGGTTACAATAATAATAGAGTTACCCTTCTAGAACAGAAGGTGCACTACTCACCTGGGCTGAGACACATTTTCCACTGCTCAGTGGCTCAGCTATGCAGAAGACACAAAATATAATACAAGACACAAAATATAATACAATATATAAGAGCGCAAACATCAAACAGAGTTGCCCACTTCTCAAACAAACAACGAAAGAGTGGAGCACTCAGGGAGTCACGAAACATTAAAAAGAGTCCTTGTAAGAGCTTCATTCACGCTCAGTTAATCGCACAGTTCTGGTTTGCACAGTTAAATCGTAACGAAATCTGTACAGTTTTTAGCTTACTCAGTTCATCACACTCACTACACAGTTTTTACACAGTTTTAGTTCAGTTTGGGTCAAGTTGCGATTGGATATAAGCTGTTGTGGACTGTACAATTATTGCAATGCAATCTACGCAAAAAGAAATTTTATATTTATCACTTTTGGGTGTTCTTATTAATCGAATTCAAATGAAAGGAAGGAAGAAAAAAACACGAAAACGCTTTTAGACAAAGAAATGGTTATTAGAACGGAATCAATTTTCTCACGTAACTCTTCTAAATGAACTCAGATTCCACCCGAAGAATTGGCTTAATTATTTAAGAATGGATGAAGATGCATATTTCAAACTATTATCTTTGATAACTCCTATCATCCAAAAGAAAGACACCCGCATGAGAAAGGCGATTAGCCCCACGAGCAACTTACTGCTACCCTAAGATTTTTAGCTAGTGGCCTACCTTATGAATTTTTGAAGTTTAATATCACCCCAATTGCTGGGGAAGTTGATTCCAGAGACGTGTGATGCAATATCCGATCAGGGCCGGCGGTTGGAGCTCAGCCCGAGTGGGTAGTTGGCCGGGAGGGATATACGTAAGAAAAAGGGATAATATTTAAAATAAATAAACTCTTTATATGTAGTGTTAGTCCAAGATCCCAGGGCCGCTAAACCTTACTTATTTTCTCAGAAACCAAATATATGGGATTAAGTAGTGTAAGTACATACTTTGAGTGTATGCGTACCTGCTAGCTTGGGCCGACGCACAGTGGGGCCAAATCCAAAAAAGCTGGCCAAAAGTCGAAAAAAAATATTGTAGCTTGGCTTTTTTCTATATTTGGTTGGCAACAGTAATACCCTAAGTGTCAGAAAATACATACAGAAGAATCGTAAACCTATTATCTGCTGTGAAATTTCAGTTGCAATACACCTCTGCTTAAGGTGCATTTCTTTGTTCGGTTAGTTGAAAAAAAGTATATTGCAAAAAAAGGCGTGGAAGTCTGAAAACATCACCGATTGAGATAAGACAAAATGGAATCAACTCCTGGAGGTGAGTGCAATACAACCATGGTTATCAAAGATAAATTTCATGAATGAATTATTGTTAAAAAAACATGGATTGTTCCTGATTTTTAAGAATTAAATAACAAACAAAGAGGGTTTATAATAAAAAAGTTATGGTGTTCTGTCGTGTTCGATGATTTAACGCATATCAGGTGTTAGGTAAACATGTAAGCTATAAAATGAATAAAAAAATAGCTGCCCATAGCTGCCCCTAGCCTTTTTTTACTAATTTTTTTAAATAAAATTGGTTTGATCGTTATAAGAGACCAGAACCCAATGAAATAAAAACAAGGTATTTTGTCAACTCGTTTGCTTATATTGAACTGCGAAGGCACGTATAGTTTAACTAGCTATGTATACGCATACATTGAAGATCAATATATGTATGGATATGTGTGCAGTGGCGTAGGTAGCTTTTTGCGATGGGAGGGGATATGACAGTATATTTTGATTGTTCGGATTTTCACAACTTAATGCATCAGAACGGGGTCTTTTCGCGGTTGTTTCTGACGATAATTTTGCATTTCTATGGTTTTCACCGTCTCAAGACTTGCCGAATGGTTTTATTGGCAGTAAAAATTTCTTCATTCCGAGATAATAAACAAAACAATTTCAACACACTTTTGCAATTATAAACTAGAATAAATTTGACAGTTGAGGAGTGTCTGTTCAAAAGGGCGTATTTCCATCATAAACAAACTTTACAGAAATCGAAAAAAACTGCCTGTTCCTCTAAATAAAATGCTAAAATTGTATTTAAATGCACATTCATGCACTATATTTTTTGTAATTATTTGTTTAGAAATATGCCCTTTTGATCGGGATTTTGAGAAATACGACCTTTTGATTAGTTACTTCAAGAAATAAGCCTTTTTGAATAGAATTTTTGGAAATACTTGCAGTGAAGTTTTTTGGGGCTCTGTCAAAAGCAAAAATCCTTTTAGCACGATTTTTATGTCCACCTATCCACTCCTAGTAAAACTTTGAGCCAAAATTAAATGTGTTATTGTGTTAGGGCTCTAATACCAAAGTGCCAAAGTACCAAACTACAAAATAAAGCCAACTTTAACATCAAAATTTGCTAATAGCTTAAAAAATAAAGACCGTAACACAAAAATTGTTGGACATTATTTATAGGAAATTGTCCGTGCTTTCCAATTTTGGAAAAAAAATATTGACTAACTACTTATTTTTGGGGGAAAAGGTAGTTAAAGTTGATAGTTTTGTTAAAAAAACAAAATTTTGACTTTGATGACTCATTACTCTGGAAGGTGGTAGGGTAGAATCTTCACTTTTACATTTTTAGATAGGTGGAAGTATTCTGCGTGCAGTGCGGATTGTAGTTTTTTTTAAATAAAATATTTTAGTACGGTGAGAGTATTTTTCTAAAAAAACACACTTCCTTATAATTCATTAAGTAAAGCTGATATAAAAAAATGATAATATATTTGAAATCAGCGTCAAAAATTAGTTTAGAATGATGTAAAATATTCCATGCAACAGTCATGCTGTTGAGCAGTGTTTTAATTGGGCCTTCTTTCGCTTACAGTCACAATTATATATGAAACGAAAATTCAGATCGTGTTTTGAGGTAAACCTTCTTTTGCTGAGGGGTTTCCGGTTATTCGATCATACTGAAATTTTGCACAAAGCTTCAGTTGCGATGACAATATAATATAGTATACTCAATAGATCCAATATGGCCACCAAAAAAATGGCGGATTACCGTTTGCTTCCCAAGATGCAGAAATACGCCCTTTTAATTAGAATCCTAATTTTTTGGAATTTTTTATATGGAAAGTACGCTCCATTTGAATAAGGTTTTAGGCTCATTCGATGGACTTTTATGCCATATTTTCAAAATAATTTTAAAATAAAAAAAAGTTGAAAACGGAAAAACTAGAGTAAATTAATGTTAACGCTCCAAGGAACGCCTTCGAATTATTGATTCGCCAGATAGTGTGCTGTGTGTTGTGCTCGATAAAATTGTATCGAGTTAGAACAATCTATGAAGTGCAAAGCTTCCGCGAACTTATATATTAAAGTTTATCATAATTTTGCCCGTAGAATCTTTTCTTGAACTTTAATATTTTTACTGACTCGGCAATTTTTATAAACTTCAAAATATTAAGCAGGAATTAAATTGACAATCAAAGCCAAACTTTAGTCCTATTTTTTAGGAAGCTTATATTCTGATACTCGACTACATTGAAAAATATTCGAAATATTAAATATTGAATAAAATATGCTCATAGCTAATAGTTATTTCACCCAAAATTGGAAAAACGATTGATATTATTTTATATATTATTGATTTATTATAACGTTAAAATTTTGAGTATTTAGGAACCGAGGTGTCGCTATTGGCTCATTGTATTTACTTTACATGTGCTCGATGTGTCCACAATTATAGTGAGGGTCCTTTTCGTGGCTCTTGATTGGTCGGCCTGCTCGAAACGCGGAAATTAGACAATACTTAAATGCACAGCCGTCACAAAAACATATCTAGATGATTTTTATATACATAATTGCGCAAAAACAAAATTGCACATTACATAATTCCAAAAGAGGTGCTGGTGCTTAAGAAATTTCATGTATACTTAAATACGTAGATACGAAGACTTTTATTCAATTCTATTATAATTTTCGTTGGCTCATGGGGGGGATTGATCCCCTTGATCCCCCCCCCCCTATCTACGCCACTGTATGTGTGTATGCACTGACATATTTTATATTGAAAAAATTCATATTTCTAGAAAGTCAAATCCTAACGACTGAATTAAATTTTTTTTGTGAAAATTAATTTTGTTCGTATTTTATGTACGTACATTATTTCGATGATTTTTATGCCGGATTCACACGTTTGTCAAGGCTTGGCAAGCATTCACAAACTCAAACGTGTGGAGAAGGCGTTTGGCTTGGCTTGTGTAAGCTTGGCGACGCTTGTGGCCGATCCGGTCGAGTGTGGATGCTCCCCAAACCAAAGCAAACGTTTTCAATTTGCGAATGCTTGCAAAGGAAGTTTGTGGCAAGCGTTTGTGATGCGTTCACACGTTTGTTTTAAGCAAGCGTTTTTAATTTGCGAACGCTTTCCAAGCCTTGACAAACGTGTGGATCCGGGATTAGAGGTATCTTATACTTTCTTCAACTGGTTCATTTAAATTTGTATTATTCCCATGATAGTTTTTTTGTATCTGTGGCCATTTTCTTCATTTAGAAAGAAATGTAGATATTAGCATTAAATCTTTACATTACTTTTTTAATTTACGTTTCAAATAATATTAATAACATTTTAGATACAAAACAATGACAACATTATAAGGAAAACATATTTTAGTCCTTTTTGAAGCCTTCCAAACTTCTCATGTAGCCATATTAACTCCGCAATTTTTAAAATTGAAAATCTGATAACGATCGTAATCAGAGGCCAAGATTTTGACTTTTTGGGGAGGTAATCCACCATATTGAGTCCGACATTTTGAAAATCTCAATTCTGATATCGGATTCGTAATCAGCGACCCCGAAAACTCTCGATTTATATATTTGGGTATTTTTTTACTAAAGATTTTGACTTATTGGGGAGGTTATGTCCACCATATTGAGTCCGCCATTTTTAAAATGTCAATTCTGAGAACGGATTCGTAATCAGCGACCCCGAAAACCCCCGAGTAAACAATTTGAGATCATTTAGAACACTTTTTGACTTTTGGCCAGCTTTTTTGGATTTGGCCCCACTGTGCGACGGCCAATTAACAGGTACTCGATGGTAAAGGTAAATAAAAATAGTATTCACATTTCTTAAAGTTTCAGTGCTGATTTTTACGTATGTTTTAGGGAGTATAGTTAGAAATTAATAATCAATACTGCCCGACACTTTCCGTCGGCGGTAACTTTTGAACGGGCCCTTTTATAGACAGAGGGGTTGGGGTATAACAAGGGGTTAAAATTGAAAAAAAAATTCTGTCGCTGCGTATGCAGGCTCTATTAGGGCTAAATAACCGGTAAATACTAGTGGCAGAAATTTTTGACCATTTGCACGATCCCTAAGCCAACCCCAGCTGAAGTTGCCCCCCACAACCCCAACAAATGGTCAAAAATTTCTGCCACTAGTATTTACAGCAGACAGTTGCTTCGGTTTTCCCTCCATAAGCTCTCTATCCCACAGAACCCTACAGCTATAGCTATAGTATATATACTTTTGCAAAGGATCAACTAATTCATTACTTCTATCGGCTCCAGCAGCAGTGGTAGTAGACTCCTCTTCATTATTCTGCTGCCTGATGGCATTATCCATACTCTCCTCGTTTTTTCCTTTCAACCTTATCACGAATCTATCCATCTTTCTTCACCACAGATATGTATCTATTCTGTTCTGAAGCTGTCGCAACACTTAAAGCCCAAACAGATTGGCTCGGCGTAGGTGGCGGCGTCCGCCCGACAGAGAGTTTCCCATACATTTAATTTCTCCGCGCCGCGCCGTCTGCGGAGAAATTAAATCTATGGAAAACTCTCTGGCGGGCGGACGCCGCCACCTCTGCCGCGCCAATCTGTTTGGGCCTTTAAAGGCCCGTCCTCACTACGCGGACTTATATCCCACGCGCTTTTGGCCGTACGGCCAGACAAAAGCGCGCGTGATCTTTTAATGTTCTGAATCATGAGTGAGAAAAAAATCAATTCTCATTTGAAACGCCGTACGCGCTTTTGAAAAGCCCATATTGTGTGGACGTACAACGTACCTTTTTAAGCACAGCCTTTTGTTCGCGCAGTTTTGCCGCACTGCCTTTACCATTGACAAAAGGCCTACCCAAAATAGGAAGTGAAGTGAAGTGGAGTTAGGTACCATTGCATATGATTGTATGAGAGTGACCAAAATGGAAGTGGAGTGGAAGTTTAATTTCGAAAAGTCATTTAGAGAAGTAACCGTGCGGTAAGAAGTAAACAAAAGTTAAGAAACTAAGGCTGTTCACTTGCTACACTTCTTATGAACTTTTTATTTTGGTTTATATATCAATTTTGAAAGAAATTACGTCTACTTCACTTCTACGTTACTTTTCATTTAGGGTAGGCCTAAAGTCGTAAAAAAGTCGTTAAAAAGTCATAAAACTCTATATGAAAAAAAGGCAAAAGCGCGTGGTGGATCCCCACTACGCGGACTTGGGTCGTACGCGCTTTTGCCTTTTTTTCATATAGAGTTTTATGACTATTTTACGACTTTGTCAATGGTAAAGGCAGCGCGGCAAAACTGCACGAATAAAAGGCTGTGCTTAAAAAGGTACATTGTACGTCCACACAATATGGGCTTTTCAAAAGCGCGTACGGCCTTTCAAATGGGAATTAATTTTTTTCTCACTCATGATTCAGAAAATTAAAAGATCACGCGCGCTTTTGTCTGGCCGTACGGCCAAAAGCGCGTGGGATCTAAGTCCGCGTAGTGAGGACGGGCCTTAGTGTAGATCCACCATAATGGCAATCGCTCTCCCAGGCTCAAGGTATATATTTTGGTTTACAAGCAGAGACTATCTCAGTTATATAGACACTGGGCTATGAACTGCGAGCCCAGAGTTTGCGCTCTGAGAGCCTGATTGTTGGGCTCCAGGGATTCAACTCTAAATTGAACTGAACAAGCATGTTTATTTGAACTCTCACAGCTCAAAAAATTGTCCGTGTAGTTTCGAAGTTCAAGTGGGTATTTTATCCACTCGGAATTTTTTGAGTGGGTAGAACTACCCACTCAACCCACATCAACCGCCGGCCCTGTATACGATGTTCTGAAAAAGTCTGTAGTCTTTCGATTTCACCTTCAACAAAATAAATTCCTTGCTCCACGACATTTTTGAAAAATCCATAACATCCGTTCAATGCTCAAAACTAAAATGGACTGAGCAAATACACAAAAGCCACACTCACGCTCAGTTTTAATTTGCGCAGTTCTAGTTTGGGCAGTTCAAAATCTACGGCTCGCAGATTTTACAGTCCAAAAATTTGAACTGAACGGTACTCCGGATTTTACACACACGCTCCGATTTAACTGTCTAGTTTTAGTTTGCGCCGTTAAAACTGTGTTATAAACTGAGCGTGAATGGGGCCCTTTAACCCTCCGTTGGGCACATGGGTCTGGCCAGACCTTTTGCGATTTTAGTTCTAATTTAAGTAAATTTCTAATTGAGCTGGCTACTTGAAATTTCAAGTACCTTCCTAAAATTTTATTAGCTATCGATCTTTGAAAAAATCAGGACGAAAAAACCTACACAGGGATAATTATAAGGGTGTTTTGATGTATACATCGTATTCGTATCTCATGAGTCTGGCCAGACCCATATCTATTTTCTAAGAAAGATGACGAAATTTTTCCCTTTTTTACTTTTTACTGGAAATTTTTCATTCTAACTGTCATCTTGTATGCGTTTGATGCTTTTCTTTCGCTAATAAAACATAATTTACGCGCAAAATTGTTGTGATTATTTGTTTGTGCAAAATGAGTGATAAAGTGGTATTGAGTGAAGAAGCGGAACTTATTTATAATACGCGACAACGCGGACGTGGTAATTTAGATATCGCATTTGTAGAACGATTGGCAGCGGCCTTAGCCAACTGAAGAGAGCCAAGAATTCGATCCATTCGCTGGCGATGATAACGATGATGATGATGATTATGTGCCAAACGAAGAGGATTCATCAGATATTGAGAACGAAGATGTCATTAACCAAATGAAACATTTTCCAGTGATGACGAAGAGGAAATGCAGTCTGATACTGAACAACAAAGCGCATCTAAAGATTGTTTATATGGTAAAGACGGTACCAAATGGAGCAAAGCTCAACCAAATGCTTCTGTTCGTGTGCGTCAACATAATGTTGTACGTTCTCGAGGTGGACCAAAGGAACATAATTCTATTCCAATTGAGGTGTTCAAAAAAATTTTCACACCGAACATTATTTTTATTATAATGACAGAAACGAATCGTTATGCGAAAGATTCATTTCAAAAATGGAATGTGGCTAATCCCGATAAAAAACCAAAAGTTTGGAAGGATGTACGTGAAAGCGAGTTAGATGCATTTCTTGCAATACTTCTGGCTGCTGGTATTTCACACAATAATATGCAAAAAGCAGACGTTTTGTGGCGTACAGATGGCCTACCCATATTCAGAGCAGCTATGTCTCTAAAACGATTTCTTGCGCTGACACGATTTATTCGGTTTGATGATGGACGAACACGTCCATATCGTTTACAAAGTGACAAAGCCGCACCAATTCGCGACATATGGAATTACTTGAACGAAAACCTCGCCAACAACTATAGCCCACATGCGAATATTACAATAGTTGAGCAATTGTTCCCATACCGTGGAAAAACTAAATTCACTCAATACATACCATCGAAACCAGCAAAATATGGTATAAAAATTTGGTGGGCTTGCGATTCTGCAACAAAATATCCATTAGCAGGAAAATTATACACAGGTCGGGAAGAAGGAAGTGAACGTGCCGTAAATCAAGGTGAAAATGTTATGTTACAGCTCGCAAAACCCTATGCTAACAGTGGCCGTACAATTATCGCTGATAATTTCTTCACAACTTTGGAAGGAACCAAGCGACTGGCCAAACTAGGTCTCGTTGGCACCATTCGATCCAACAAGAGATGTATCCCTGATGAAATGAGAAAGCATCCCCATCGTCCTATTCTTTCATCTTGTTTTGGATTTCACGACAATTTGGTTTCAATTTGCAGCTACGTGCCAAAAAAGAATAAGTGTGTGAACTTACTTTCTACTGTGCACTATACAAAATCTTGTGAAGGCCCAGCAGCAATGAAACCCGAATCAATTATCTATTACAATGAGAATAAAGCAGACGTCGATTGCATGGATCAAATGCTCACTCATTTCACATCAAAACTATCAACAAAAAGGTGGACTTTTGCTTTTTTCTGCAATATGTTAGATGTCGCAGCATTGGCTGCATTTTGCATTTGCAAAGAAGTAGATGCCAACAACAAAAATGACGCTAGACGAAATTTCCTAACCACGTTATCTAACTCATTAGCTCTCGCAAACATCGAAGAGCGGATGCCAAACGTTCACATCACCAAACAATTTAGCACACCTTCGGCCATGGAATCGTTTTTCGGAAGACCAATAAACGTAAATATTCAAGTTCGATTGAATTTACATTTGCCATTCGTTTTCATTTCGATTCCATTTCACTTATATTTTCATTTTTTCATTTTTGGGTTTTCATTTTGACTTCACTTCATCTCATTTTCCCTTCGTTCTTTAATTTCAGATTACACAAAAAGTAGTGACTGGCAGTAGCGGTCCTGATACATTAGAAAAGAAGAAGTATTGTAAAATGTGTTCGCAAGGAAGTCAGAAAACACATCGTAAAACTCGCTTCTATTGCAAAATGTGCTCTAATCCCGTATGCCAACAGCATTCAAAAGTTGACTATGTTTGCTTTCATTGCATTGCTGAGACTGAATGAAAGTATTCATACGGTATTTCATGTACCTAATAATTACTTAACTAGCAAATAAAAAATATTACAATGTTTGTTGTTGGCATTTTTGTTTTAAATATATTTACCTGCGTAGGTAGTTGAACACTTGCGAAAACCACTGAGAAGAAAAAAAATGAAGAATATATATATGCATCATATTTTATTACGTTACAACGCACTATCAAAAATCCAATATTTACTTACAAAGTGATGAAAAAGTATATGGGTCTGGCCAGACTCATGAGGTCCGAATGTGTCTACCCGAACATGTGCCTGACGGAGGGTTAAAGACAACTTCACTAGTTAGCATGCTAAAAACAAAATACTTGCATGCACTAAATATGCCCCAATTTAAATGGCAATCAAAACAATAACTTTTTCACTTTTTCTTTCACATTTTTCTGCACTTAAATTTTTAATCATTATTCCATTATATATAACAGAATTTGTTTTCTTCTTCTTCTTCGATGGCTGTACAGCTCAATTCGAGCCTTGGCCTCCATCAGCTTCTTCCTCCAGACGTTTCTCTGTTCCGCAGCTTGCCTCTAGTTTCTGATGTTGAGGACTTTTGCTGCATCAGCCAAGACTGTTTCCCTACCTTGACCATGATTTGCCAACTGGTCTTTTGCCAGCTGGTAGTAAATACAGAGCTTTCTTTGGTATCTTTGAGTGATAATGCTCGCAATGTTTGGCTTACTTCTTCTATGGTAGGGGTTGCTGTGCTGTCATTCTCATCGTCCGCGTTCATGTTCTGTGCCCCTGCTCTGGGTTCATTAGTAGTAGTTCCTCGAAATGCTCTGCCCATCTAGCCAATACTTCGTCTTTTTTACTGAGTATATCCCCACTTTTATCCTTGCACATTGTCACTCTAGGCTTAAATTCGTTCCGTTGTTAATTTACCTTTTTGTAGAAGTTTCTTGCGTCATTTAAGCTGACTGATTCTTCTATTTTTCTTCTTCTCAATAATGCCTTTTTTGCTTTGTGGATATTCTTCTCAGTTCGCCTCACTCCTCTTCAGATTTTCTTGTTCTGTGTCTATTTAGCATTAGATACTTGGTATGATCGGGGTTTCTCCATTGTCACGGCGCATTCTTCATCAAACCACTGTACTCTTCGTCCTTGTTGCACGAAACCTAGAACACCTTCTGCTGTTCCTTTCTGCTCTTTTTACATGACTGCCCCAGAAAAGGAGTGTAATGTGTTCAGGGTTCATGTGTGTATGTATGTACGTTTCTTTGTCCCACCATGACCTCTAAAGGCCGGAATGGACTTAGATGGCTGGGCTACCGTTAGAATCGTTTAATGAGTTCGAGTAACATAGGCTAGGTTAATTTAAAAAAAACAATATTGCGGTACTACGGTTGTCTGCTTCTCGCTGGGCTAGGTTTATGTTCTCTTTGTAGAAGTCTCTAAAGTATTTCTCCCACACCTAGAGTATGTCATCGATACGACTAGCTATAGTACCATCCTATCTTTGTACCATGGTGCAGGTGGGTTTACATTTGCTCCTCGGTAACTCCTGATATCCAGTATGCTACTTCCATGCTAAGTGTTAACTAAAACATGGTCAGGTGTCTGCTATGTGGTGACTTCCATGTCATTTTACGTATGTTCTTATGGTTATAGCAGGTGTTAGCTATTGTCAAGTAATTGCCAACTGCGATGGCGAATACAACCATTCTGTTTCCGTTATCGTTTGATTATTTGGGCAGTGAGAACTTGCCAGCGTAGGGGTAATAATATGTTGACTTACCCATTTTTGCGTTAAAGTCGCCTAATAGTCCGGGGAAATTAGCATTTTCAGGAGACAAAATTCGAAAATTGCTGAAAATTGGACCACAGCTTCCTTGGGACTTTTTAAGAAAACAATATCGGAATCACAAAAAAACAAGATGGCCGCCGGAGATATCACTTTTTGGCAAAAAAAACACTCACAAACTGTTTTTTTCGAATTTTTTTTTGATCAGTCAATACGAAACTTTATTGCCTACAAAAAAGGCCTTTTGTCATTTTTGCGAAAACCTAACCCTTTCGAAGTTATTCAAGGTCAAAGTTTCCAAAAATAACATTTCAGCCAAAAAATACTTTGAATAATTCGGAAAGGTCAAGGTTTTCGAAAAAAAATTCATGTGGGGTATTTTGTAGGCAATAATGTTTTGTATTGACTGATCAGAAAAATTTCGAAAAAACCATTTTTCGAGTGATTTTTTTGC
This sequence comes from Thereva nobilitata, assembly GCA_963855945.1. Classification (NCBI taxonomy): domain Eukaryota; kingdom Metazoa; phylum Arthropoda; class Insecta; order Diptera; family Therevidae; genus Thereva; species Thereva nobilitata. The sequence continues at coordinate 107,951,338 of OY979695.1, read as the reverse complement.
CAAAAAGTGATATCTCCGGCGGCAATGTTGTTTTTTTTGTGATTCCGAAATTGTATTCTTAAAAAGTCCCAAGGAAGCTATGGTCCAATTTTTAGCCGTTTTGGAATTTTGTCTCCTTTCGTGAATTTTTTTGCTAATTTCCCCGGACCATAATACGACTTTCGTGTGGTGAGAAAGGACTTTATTATTAGTCACTCTAAGAGTTTCATAGGAGTCATCCTTTCTTGTTCTGGTTTTTCTTCTGTAGGCGCGTGCACCGTGACGAATCTGGATTTGATACTTGGGGTCACGATCCGATCGCTAATCGAGGTGAAGTCTATTACGTTGTTGTTTAGAGGCTTAAGTACTCAGAAACCTGCTTACTCCAAATTTTTTTCTGGAGTAATTTTTGCCACTGTACCATATGGTAGCGTCTCTTTTTTCTAGGGCTCCTTTACCAGTCTATCTTAGTTCTTGTAGTCCTGCGATGAGTATTCTATACCGTCTAAGCTCATCTATCGTTTCTGCCATTGCTCCATTGGTCCAGTCCCCAACCGATATCACCTCTATTTTTTTTCGGCAGCCACCGATTTACTTGAAATTTTAACAGTAGATAGGGAATGACTCAAAAATCAAAGTCAACCATATGCCAATGTGCGCTTTTTCTTTGGGGGTGGTTTCCACCCCAACTCGGGGGTGGAAATATTTTTGGTCAAAATAATCCCGTTAATCGATAGAGGCTAATTTTAAGCAAAAAATGTGGTACAAACTTTTTTTGTAAAATTGATATTTTTTCAGTTATAAGCGTTTGAAAAGTTGCAATTTTCATTAAAAAACCCCACGTTTTCGAACAGTTTTTGGTCAATAAGTCCAAAAATACGCGTTGTATCAAAATGTTTGTAAAGCTTATAAAAAAACTTAGAAAATGGTTTTTGAATGAATGGTCTAGGGGTAAAACAAAGCGAGTAATAATTGATCAAAGGGGACCTATTTCAAACCAAATACTCAAAACATTGTATTTAACGTCGAATAACGGAAAATCGATGGATTTTTCGAGGATAACTTATACAACATTTTTTTAAATTCCTGAAAATACCTTTAAAATGACAACTGATAACAGTCATTTGCATGTAAAATGAATGAGTTATGACAAAGAGAAGGTGTACCGTACATTTTTTTTTTAAAAAATGATCAATAAAACTAATACCACCTCCACCCAAATTCACATTTATCATGTTCCACGTAGGATTCACTTTATGTTAGAGATATCTATCGGATCTATATATTTTGAGCGATTTCCAGGGTGAATTTTTCGAAATGGGTATGATCAAACTGAAAAGGGGATTTTACGATTTTGCATATTTCTGAGTATATTTCCAAAAAACTCAAAAACTATTGAAGATACGGAAAAAACCGTTAAGTAACAAAATTTAGATTTTGTTTCAACAAAAATTTTGATTTTTTATGTAACACTGTAGCTTAAAAAGTAACGGAGATATAGCGGATTGAAGTTTGCTTTATAGTGTAAGTACCACCTTTGCTTAGCCCTTTCACCCTTCACGTTTTGAAAATGAAAGGTTTTAATATAATACAATTAACATAGTTGTATAGCCAGTGAAATTACCTACAAAATGGTTTTTGAATGGACACTGTAGCTTGAAAATTGACCCCGCTGCAGTAAAAAACCGAACGACTTTTTTTTAATTTTAGGAGCAAATGATTTTCAATGATACTTTTTTGAATTATAAACTTGTGTGCCTTTCACATATGTAGGGAAGTTCTTAAATCAAAGCCAGTATTTTTCTTAAGGCGAAGGAAAGAGCACGTGCTAAGATTTTTTTTCAAATCGAAATTAATCCCATTTTTAATTAATATTGAATTATTGACGTGTTTTTTTTATTTATTTGTGAGTTCAAACTATAATTATACTGAATTTTAATTTTAAAATAAGGTGTTTAAATTCAATCGATTATTAATAATATTGGTACATTTCAAACTTGTGACATTTCGAAGTTTCATTAGTCAATGCTTCTTCGTATAGGAAAACTATTTTGTAAACAAAATGGATAATATTCCAAGCACTAGTGCTGATAACTCTGATGTGAGTTTTTGTGGAATATGCTTGTTAAATACGCATGAAAAACTCATAAAAACTACACCAAAAGGTAAAAAATCATTGATAGCTGCATCTAGTGCGAGAGGCGATAAAATGTTTTTGCGATCAGAAAACTCTGAAGATATGTATGTTCATACCTCTTGTAGAAAAAATTATACTCATCCAAAAAATATCGAATCTGCCAAAAGGAAATCCGAAGATGATAAAAATACAATTTGTAGTCCTCCGAAAAGAAAATTGAGAACATCTGGTTCTTTACCACTCGATCATAGTTTTACCTTTGATTGGGGGAAAAAACTGCTTCATATGTGCAGAGAGAGCAAGTATTGAAGTATAAAAAACGCACCTCGGCACCCTTGAAAAGGGTGGTAAGTAGAGCCCAAATCCAAAATTTCATCAAAATCGGTGGCTACCGAAAGAAAGTAGAGGTAATAATCCATTTTTACGGTTGGGGACTGGACTACATGTCTATATAATGTTCTCACATTCCATATTGCAAATTTTATATCGTTATTCCTTAAATCATTGGTCCTAGAACGTTGCTGGGGTCTTTGCCGAAATCGTTACGGGTCCGAGGCTGACTTCTCGTGCTCATAACAAGAATTGTTTGCCGAGGAAAGGTTGTCAACCATTCGCCCCCCCCCCCTCCTGGAGGATCAGTCCGTTGTTTGCCGCGGATTCGGGCGCGAAACAGTCGCCTTTCACCCTCCTACGGCTGTTACTGTTATAATGTATAGAAAAGAGCATCCAGGGGTCACCTGTGTAAAGTCAACATCTTCGAGGAGGTGGAGGTAGAATTCGGTAACATGGCTATATATCTTAGATCGTGTTAAGCGTTGGCGTTTCTCAGGATCTATCTCTTTGCTGTACCGGCACCACCAAAGATCCCTGAAACCGTCAGTACTAGTACTCCCAGAAGTATACCTTTTTTCACTGCATCAAATGGAAGCTTATTCATTAGCTAATTAAAATTATAACACAGTTTGAAATATCACCCCGGGGTTTACCAAAGACAAAGCCGAATAGGGTAAAATTGAATTTCTTATTCAAAACATCCTTCAATAAAACATGTTCAAGTATCATTATGTATTACCTCCAAAAATACTAATAAAACATTCAAAGTCACCCATTTGTGATTAATGTTGCATTTCGTTATCAGCAACCACGTTAAAGGTAATCCACTTAAGACGATGGCACTTAAAGTCATCATTACAAGCGTTTTTACGGAGGAGATGGCACATCTTGCACTCACTTCCCTTTTTTTAAATCCTAGACAATCAACTGTAATCTTCCAGAAACTTTTTCGTCCCTAAAATAACTGGTGTTTCTGCCCGTATATGTGTTTGTCTTATCTCTAGGTGTGCGGCAGAAAGAAACAGTAAGCCCTTAAGTAGGAAAAAAATGAAAGGCTGGGCGAGATGGCAGCAGAAAGTTCAAGGATCAATCTTGCCCCCACTGCTGAGAAGAAAAAGGTTTTTCTTCCGTAGGGTAGCAAAAAAAATCACTCACACAATTGCATTGATGACGAGCTAACAGTAAAGGGAGAAAACACACAGAGGGGTTCGCGTACTGTACCCTGTCAGCTCCGAGGACGCCATACTGAATCCTGGGCAGAGGGAACATACAAGCATCGACCCGAAAGGATCTCGGTTCCGACTGTAATGGCTCTATCTGACGACAGAAGTATGGCTCGCAGTGTGATTCATGTCCTTTTGCAGGAAGCAACTGTCGCGTGTGCTGCATTATTGGTTTTCGAGTTTTATTTTTGTATTCAGAGCCGTTGCCGAAGAATGGCAGGAAGTCCCACTACATTTCGGATCTGACTATCCTTCAGTGTGTGCGGGTGTTGACGGGAGCAACGGAGACAAAGGGCGTGTACTGTGTGCTTGAGTATCGTATTCATTTCGTCCAAGGGTAAATATTTACATTTGATGGTGTTAAATGGCATATCAGGAACATTAAACCCTTGAGCTAACTGCCAGTTAAACCCATTCAAAACGTAATTAGTGGAAGCCGTCCTTCCTTTTAATTGTGTTTACTGTCATTCTGTTGAAAGACAGGAATTCTGTTCCTTTTTTTCGTTAAGAAATCACACCGGCGTCCTTATCTCGGAAGCTATGCAAATTAAAGACATTTTTTTACCTCATTTATAGGCACTGCTTGGCTTCAAAACTGTAAAGATTCGCGGCATCCAAATTTTGGAGCCCTTGACTGTTCCGACGTCTGCTCACCGATAGCCGAAAGCTCTACCACCAGTTCCAAAGTGGCAAAGTGGAAGCCTTCGTTGGAGCCCGAGCAACTGCCTGGCCAGAAGCACAAAAACACGGGACAAGCTCCAAAGGAGAATCGGGGAGCACCGATGGAGGAAAACGAAAAACAACAGAAAAAGAATTAAAATATTCCTCACTCCACACTTTTCGCTAGCATCAGTTAGATGGTGCTGTAGGTTAATCTAGTGGAATTAATGGAAACGAAATTCATGGACCAGAAACTCAGATGGCAAATTTATTGCGGATTTGTTTGTGTTGGATACATTTCGACCCTCACCGGGGGTTGGGGCTGGGGTTGGCTATCGCAAAAATCATGTTCGTTTTCCTGGGTACTTTTTTTCCAATGGTGTTCGTATTTTTACCCAGTTTTGTATTGAAAACTTTAAGAGCAGAAAGTTCCTTGTTTGTTGTAAGTTTTTGCGGCCCCATTTATGGCAGTTTCAAATTTTTTTATGGAAATCGTTTGATTTTTGTAGGACTTTGATGGAGTTAAATAAAGTTCACAAAGAGCAAAAGAATGTACTGACCACAAGAAGGATTTTTCTACAATTCTGGGTTCAGTTGCTTAGGCGAATTGGGTTAAAGTTGGCCAAAAATATGATGAACAAATTTTATAATAATGAATTTAATGTTAACTAAAAATGAACGCACTGCATGAATGGTATAAATACTGGAGGTGCGCGGCTGCTTATTGATGATAATTACCCTTAATCTTACGTATGGCGATGATTTATTTGTTAATATGACAAATGAGACGATTAAGTCGATTTTTAAAAATGTAAAGTTTTTTATGTGGCACTTCTATGCTCAGAAATCGTCTTTTGTAGGTACCACCAGTCGTGTGTCATATCATGGTGCAATGTTTAGTAGTAAGCTTCGAGGGATGGAAACGGTTCGGGAAATGTTGAAGGAGGTTGCCATAAACCCTGCGTTTGAACTCTTGGATGTTGTACGACCTCGGAATTACTGTCTGCGACAGATTGTTCCTCAGTCTTGTTGTTCTATTTAGAAACGAATTCCTAGTTTGTAGAGTTCGCCAAAAAGGGCGCGGCTGTAGCTGGAGGAAATGATACGAGCGGGCTAATCTGTTGTTGCGGGTAAAAGATTGCCGTGGAAGGTGGAGAGCGTTAATTTCAATGGAAAAGTCACTAAGATAGTAGCGATAAAATTTTGTCAGTGCTGCTACATTCCTACGACGACTCAAAGGGTAGATGGTGACGCAAACGGCGTCGATTAGTTTAAGCGTCCTATTTGTACTTTATTTAACCAAGCCAAGGTGGCTCCACCGCTCTAGCAAGAAGGAGGACCTGATCCCTGAATTTTACCCCATCGGATAGGGTGGCCCAGCTAATCCCCTTGGACTAGGAATGTCTCTCGTCAATTGGTTATCCACGTAAGGATAATAATAGTAACTCAACCAAAACGTAAGTTTTCCCGAAAATCAAGGATCGAACAATTTGCAGGATTATCTATTGTGAATGCAGTGCATATTATACAAAGGTTGTGTAATCAAAAACAAAAAATATTTTACACATATGGAATTTTAAAGAATTTAACAACAAATTAAATTTCTCATAAAAATTGCATTTCTTCAACTTATAAAGTCGCCTCATAAATTGGCAAAGTTGGTGAAAGGAAATATTATAATAGTGTACGCTGCTGAAAAGCGTTGATGAAGTCAGTAATCAGAATTTTGCGTCAGATGATCTATAATTAGTTTGTATGTTTTTACCGGATTATGTAAAGTAATACTGGATAAGGAAAACAACGTCAATGTTCCTCCAATATTTGTAAATTGTAAAACTAGCTAATGGGGAAAATTGATTAATTATAGTGTCATTTGCTATTAGGTTGTGCCATTTATGATTAAAAGTTTTTAACATTAGTTTAAAATACATTCCTATCATAATTGTAGTATTTCAAAAACCGTTATAATAAAAACATACGGATATAATAGAAACATGAGAATATATGGAATTCTCATGAAGGTTTTTCTTACTAGGAAAAGAGAAGAATTTCTAATTGTTTGTCTTTATGAACATCTGAAGTTTCTTTTCTGAAATTAAGTATTCTGGTGATAAAAAAAAATTATGGAGAGTTTCATTTGGAGTTTCCAAATTACCTCGATAAACCTTGCTTTATAGTTCTGAACGCAAATAGTAATAGTGCAGTCGTCAGAGCAAAATTTGAATGAAAATCTCTAACAAAATGTTAACTCACTATTTTTTTTTAAAAAAATAGTTTTTAGTGAGTAGAATATGTTAAAAAAGAGTTTCGGAAAATTGGTCGAACGCTATCACCTAAAAACAACATATTCCTTTTCTGGCTAATATCTCTTAAACGGTAAGTCTTATCAGAAAATAGTGCTCACAAAGTTTGTAGATTATGCGATTGTTTGCAAAAAAGGATATATGTATGTACATTTTCCCGTACGAATTGCCATTCATGAGATATCGCCGTTTTAAAGATTTAAAATACTCATATCGCCTCATTCGCAACTTGTATAGGTCATCAGACGATCAATAAATCCTCTGCTGGACTACGTGGCTAATATTTTCATGGGTGATTCCTGGATGTATGTGGAGAAAAAAATTGTTCTTGAGAGGGGGGCTGTCCCCACTATCCACTAAAATACAGAGTGTTTAAAAAAAATGTACTTTTTTATAAAATCTACTTAAACTTGAATCACTCCTAGACTAATTATCGTAGAGCAACGTAATTAGGCTCATCTTTTAGGTAAATGTGTATTCTTTATTTGATATAAAGAACAGAAACTTGAGTGACTCTTTTTAGAAGATACGTTGGTAAAAAGTGTGAGCAAAATCCCAATATTCTTTGTTTTCGCATTCCGCATTTTGCTTATACTTTGAACCCACATTTTGGGGATAGCGTACAATCAATTTTTTTAACATGTTCTACTCACTAAAAACTATTTTTTAAAAACAAAATTAGAGAGTTAACATTTTGTTAAAGGTCAAAACCCCTAACAGCTGGACTATAAATATATCAATCAGAACTGAAGAAGACTTATATTGGGTTTTCGGAAAGTTCAAAATTAATTTTAGCAAACAGATGATGCATTTAGGGAGCAATGTCCGGTAACCAAGCGTGACGTGCCTTCAGTAACTATTTGACAGCGTTGCGAGAAGGCCCTAAAATAAAAATTGTGAAGTTCACCAGACATATGGACTTCCAGTGTTCGGTATATTTCAGCAGAATTTGATTGTCCGAACTAGTACGTGCCCGACTTTTCATTGCAGGTGAAACCCTAAAGGCCCCGAGCCCACATAATGCTATGGACACACATGTGGTTTCGATACCATGGTATTCAAATACCACGTAGTATACCAGATGTGTGTCACCTAAGACCAGGTCAATACCATTCCAAAAACTTGGTATACTATCATTCGACGTGGTATCGAAATGAGCCAATTTTTCTTGGTTTCCTTATGCACAAACCTGGTATAGTGGCCTTTTAACTGCTAACAACGCCATTATATAGAAGCGGAAAATAAAAACACCTAATTTTTCCATTTTAAAAATTAAATTTTTGAGTAAATAAAAATTTAGCTGTGTTTTTGTTGAAAAAAAAAGAACATTTTTTAAGTGAAAAGTTTTACTTTCGATTTCAAGCATATTTATTGACGTAAAAGAGCACAAACTGATTCGTTTTCCATTTTTAAAAGCTTTACAAATAACAGTCAGTTGAGAGCTGTCAAATGTATACCACAAAAAGATATGTGTCAGGGGTTAGTATACTATGTAGTATAAAACAAGCTTGGTATCGATACCATGGTATCGAAACCACATGTGTGTCCATAGCATAAAGGTTGATAAAGGTGACCCGTTTGAGAGTACTGAGGTCCTCAAGGGCACGTTGGCAGGTCGAAACTAATATGTGACTTTCGCATTCACACCTGCCTCTGCATTGAGCCATCTGTGTACCATACGAGTCCACCTTATTGCACTGTGAGAAAAACCTGGAATAGCCCTGGAATATTCCAGGGCGTGTGATCTGATAGCATTCCCGCTTCTGAAATTTCTTCCATTATGCTGGCAATTGTTGAATGCCTCCAATGAAGAACATCGTCCTGGTGTCAGACTCAAGAAAGCGGGAAACCAAACTCGGTGGTGTCAGCGGTGTTGATGGAAAGGCTTTCTTTGAATCTTGCTTAATTCTGTAGCAAAGTTAATTAGTTTCTTTACCAACAAACTAATGGTGCTTATGTTTGTCTACTTTCTGCAATCCAGTAATCAGGAGAAGATCTTAGTTGTCATGAAAGGTTAATGATAAAAATTTCCTGATTGTAACTTATCCTCTTATCAACTTTTGCATTACTCTTCGCACTTATTCAAAGCTGGTTCCTTGGATTGGTGGTTTAGGAACATAATATTTTTGCACCCTATTCTCTAAATTCTCATTGTTACAATTCATAATAGATTGAATTCCCATTTTTTATTTATTATTGTTTTGCCTTATTTCACAATGCAATAGTGTTTTATAGCTTCAATTTGTTGATGGCTTGGTACTGATAGGAGGAGGTTTGAAGTTTCGCATCCTCTCTAGATGTATATAAATTCTACATTTTATTTTAAAAGGATGCAATATATCGCGTTCGATTTAACATACTAGCAAAGAGTCACAATGTTGTCAGCAATATTGGTAGATTGTTGGCACCTCGCATGGGAAAGGTATTAGCTGTTAGTTAAACTGCACAAATGCATATGAGTTTATTTCACCTTTTATTCCAATCAATCTACAATAGCTCCTTGTAAATTTAGCGTTAATTGCCAACAGGAATCAAAAAATATGGTTATATAGGATACAAAAATTCTAAAAAAGATAGCGTTTTTTTAATTTGGAATGGCGAACCTAACCTAAAAAATTCCGGAAAGTGAAAAAACGCTTTTTTGCGAATAACAAAAAAACTTGAGCTCGGATTGAAAAAAATCGAATTATAAAGTTGTAGGTATTCAAACTATCTTTCTATTGATATATATAAAGGTATAGGTTAGGGCACAAAACATAGAGGAAAATGCAAAAAACTGTTAAAAATCACATTTTTTTAACTTTTGTTTAACGCAACTTACACTGTAAAAAAATATGTAAATTCACAGTGCAAATGTACAGTAAAATTACAAATCGCGATATGAAATACTAATTTACTACACAATTATTGTAATTTTACTATAAATTTTGTAACTTCACAAAATGAAATTGGAATCTCCAATACCGCATAACGTAAATGTTGATTACATGAATGTGACTTATATTTTACACAATGTTGTGTATTTTTCTAAATCGTTTATATAGGAAAATTACAATATTTCTTGTATATTTATCAATGTTATGTACTGAAAAAATTCTAACACTTTGTACTGTAATTTTACTAAAGAGGCGTAATTTTAGAACATAAATTTTCAGTAAAATTACAAATCGGTTATTGGAATGTAAGGTTCAAATTTTTCCTCTCGTGGATATAATTCACAGGTAACAATGGAATACTAAGCATATATACCCAATTGCTTTTAAGTTAAGGCCAGACCTTTGACTTTGTCAGGGTCTGGGCAGTTCTTGTAACAGCCAAGAAATTTTTATAGGCATTGCCTCACGTACATGCTTAACAAGGCATTGTGAGCAAAATGCTAATTTTTTATGTATAGGGAGTGGGCGTTAATTAAGAATAAAATTTGGCGCTTGGAAATATTTCAGACAGTGCAAGCACATTGGCACAGGGCGGTAATCTTCAGCTTTGGGTTTTTCCCTTTTCGTCTCTTTGGTAAAAAGTTGCAACACGAGTTTTGGAAATTTACAAAACTATGAAGAGAAAGCTCCAATACTGATTGTATTTTTACATCCCACAAATAATTTATATTTACTACTACTGCTTGTGAATAAAACTTCCAGTATTTTTTTTGTAAAATTACCACAGAAATTTTTTACAGTGTAGATATTTGTTATTTGGCAAAAATATTGCTTCTTGCAAGCTGAAAAAAAAGTTTTATTTTTGTTGCGAAATTTTGAACATTTTCCTTGAAATTTCACTTTTTGTAAAAAAAAGGCGTTCTTCTAAAAACGCTCCTCTTGGTTTGCCGATTCTTCTAGAGTGCCGTTCTAGAGCTTAAAATTTTCCTCAAAACTTGTACTATCACGTACAAATAACAAAAAGTCTATTTAAAGGTTTTACAGTGCTTAAAATGACCCCCAAAAACATATTGAAAGTGAAAAAACTCAAAAAGTTAGATTTTACAATCTAACGTGTGTTTTTTCATTTAATATGTTAATAGCTGAATATAAGTGGCGCCTAGTTCCAAATCTTTGTCCGTTCTGAGTTATACAGTCAGTACTGTACACGTCTGTTATACAAGAGCCAAATAGCTTTTTTATATTTCATAATTATTTGCCCTTTTGTATATAGTAACTAACATTTATTCAGCTCAAAAAGAGCTATCCAACGACGTATTGCACTTTGCTATTGGAGGTGGATACCAAAATTTGTATTCTCCTTTCAATGCAAAATAAAATTTCAATCTTTTCCCAAATTCAACTTTAATCTAGGGGTGGTTTTACTCCCTCAAGGGTTGATAATAATTTATTTTTGGCTGATAATATCTAATCAACCAAATTTCAAGCAAAAACCAGAGAACAATTTTTACAAACTTATGCAATTTTTTTATTCAAAATTGATTTTTAAAATTGTAGGGGTAGTTTTAGCCCCTTAACGGTTCAAAATAATTTATTTTTGCCTGACAATAAGCATTCAATCGAATTTGAAGCATAAAGTTGGAAAACCAATTTTTTACTTTTTTTTAATGTCAGTCGGTTTGGGGGTGGTTTTAACCCTTTAGGACTATCCCTTTTAATAAAATTTGGATTGATTTGGTATAAATCAATCACCTTCGATATTGAAAAAGGTGAACTTCACTGGATTATTTTTGATTATTATTGAAATTATTGTCCTGTCGCCTCTCTAAGAAAAAAGTTGATAATTACCATAACACCATGCAATACGAGAACTCTGTTAGTTCTAATTCATCCGAGATTTGCGACAAGTTCGCATCGTTCTTCCTCAAATCTTTCTCGTCGCCTGCCTTCCAACCTCATGAAGACAATTTTCGACATATCAACGCAACACAAACGGCTCATAATTTATCTCTGTCTATAACCAGGAAAGATATCTCGAAATATATAAATGATCTTCCACAAGATTTTTCGTCCGGCCCTGATGGTGTCCCTCCTGCTGTTCTAAAATCCTGTACAGGGGCCCTACTGTCTCCTCTCCTATGATTATTTCAGAAATCCCTTAATACAGGGCTCTTCCCAACCTTATGGAAGAACTCTTTTATAATCCCTGTTCATAAAAAGGGCTGTAAGAACGAAATATCTAATTATAGGCCAATTGCGAAGTTATCATGTATACCAAAACTTTTCGAATCTATTATTTATTCTGCTATTGCCCCTATCTGCAAGAGACTTATCTCAACTAACCAACATGGCTTTCTTGCAGCTCGTTCCACTACTACTAATTTACTAGAGTTCTCTTACACTGTTCAAGGCTTTGTCACTAGCTGTCAAACTGACTGTGTTTATACAGACTTCAGTAAAGATTTCGACATGCTTTCTCACTCTATTATAGTTCTAAAACTAAAAAATTAGGCTTTCCGCATGCCCTGGTGGTGTGGTTCTAGTCGTACTTATCCGACAGAACCTATGAGGTTCTATTCCGCGGAGTCAAATCTAAAAACATCGAAGCGTCCTCTGGTGTCCCGCAAGGAAGTCATCTTGGTCCTCTTCTTTTTATTTTATCAATCGATGACATTGTTACCCTGCTAAGGCACTGTAAAATCCTTATTTATGCCGACAACATCAAACTGCACCGCCACATAAGGAGTATCGAGGATTGCAAATTTCTGCAAGAGACCTAAACACGTTCTATTCTTGGTGTTCCAACATCAACCTGGTCCTTAACGTTAGTAAATGTGAGGTCATGACTTTTTGTAGAAAACGTGGCGTTATAACTTATGACTATACTTTTCTCGATAACAAGGGGTTAGGTTAAAAAGTAAGTTGGATTTCTCCACCCACATCAATTATATCTCTTCCAAGGGCAATTCAGTCCTGGGATTTATAAAAAGATGGTCCAAGGAATTCAACAACCCCCTCATCACCAAACACTTATACATATCTTTAGTTAGGTTCGTCCGTTTTGCACTCAGTCACCTCCCATGGGATGACCCACTTATTCTTCCGCCTTATGGGAACAGACTTAAATTGCTCAACTTGAGCTCTCTCCATAAGCGTCGCGAGGTCGCTGACGTTATATTCGTTCATCGTTTGTTGAATGACAAAGTTGACTCAGGCTTCCTACGAACCCGTACGTCATTTAGAGTGAACAACTACAACCTGAGAGGTCCACTTCTCTTGTACATTAATTCCTCTAACACCAATTATGGGATGTACGAACCAGTTAACCGCATGCTTATAAATGTTAACAAAAATGCGAGTGCTTTTTGCATGCAAACCAGCGAAGATGTCCTTAAAATGACTCTTTTTAATGTGGCGTGATTCCCTGTGCGTCCCACTTTTTTATTGTCTTTGCACGCTTCTCTGTTTGATGTTTTGTGCTCTTAAATGTTGCATTGTTTTTTTTTGTGTTTGCATGTCTTAGCTGAGCCACTAGTGGTAAATTTGACCGCGTTTGTGTGCAGGGACCGGACCGGCTCGGTATCGGAGTGCTGGCGAAAGAGCTTCAAAACGGTATTATGTTTCGACACCCAAAAGCGCGTTTCAAATAGACTAATGAATACAATTTCGCCCAAAACTGCATCCTTTGACCCGGTATGGCCCCTTTTTTCCGCCGCCTCAGCTCTATGGCTGTTTTATTTTCGTTATTAGGACAGTACGAACTATCATTCCTGAAAATTTGAGCTTTATTCAAATGAGTAAAAATTTTCATCTCTACGCCATTTTCAAAAATTTAAGGGCGCTCACCCCACCGCCCCCGTTTAGCCATACCGGTCATTTCTTCCTTGGGAGGACCTAAACTAATATTTTTCAAATTTCCAGCTTTATTCAAATGGGTATGTTGTCGAGGCCACTAGCTCTTAGACTATTCCCTTATATACCAGAAATTACAACCAGTGTTGCCAATCTCTGAGCGCTTGGTCGTATCCATTACAAGACAGAAAAAGTATCCAATCGTATCCATAACGTTTCTGTAGGTATCCATATGATACTAAATGGGCTGTCGTACACGGATCATAACGCCAACATTAAAAAAACCGGTTTTTTATGATGCTCTCGGCGTACATGCGTATTCCCTTCAGCGAGAGTAACTTTATGATCCTTAAACAGATATGTCAACATCAGACCCAAAAAAAGATGATAAGAAGATACATTTGTGCATTGGTTAGTTTTCACGCCAAAAATTTCTGTTCAAAAAGTTACAACAACCCTTTCTTTTGTCCCTCTATCTTGAAATCCGGTTTTTATTATTGACGTTATGATCCGTGTATGCCAGCCCAATTGCATATTGGTTCAAATCGAGCGACTGTGTTCCGTTGCATTTCTTCTATGAAAACAGGAAATTACTTAAAGATGCCGTAACTCGTAATTATTAAAAAAATGACCTATCCATCGCACTAATTTCACAGCACCCCAATACGATACAATACGCAAACAACAAGTAACGTGACCGTTTTTCACTTTTAAAACCCCATATGAACATGACAAGGCTAAAGACAAAATAATGAAAAGTAGGTCACAACTTTGAGCGAAAATGTAGCAAATGTTAGAAACTAATTGTTGTGATTAGACAAGAAACGTTAAGTAGATTTTGAAAAATGAAAATAAAATTACGATAAGCGCGAACGTATCCTTTTTCGGCAAAACGTATCATCGTATCCATATGATTTTTCTCGACTAAAAAGTATCCAAAATGATACGAACGTATCCAAAGTGGCAACACTGATTACAACTTAGAAGGCGCCATAAATTAATTGTTTCTTCATTATGTATCCATATTTAGTTTATTTACAGATTTTTACGCGTTGATGTTTGATGGTAATGCAGATAAACAAGTAGTAGATATATATTGGTCTTTTAAATTAGAATATGATTTTTCTTGAATGGGCTTATGGGGTTATGAGCATCGCAGTGCCTGAGATTTCTTAAGAGGGGCAATGCAAATTCCTTTGTAAGCCAGCAGCTCGGGTTTCAATATACAATTATTACATTCAACTCATTTATCTGAGCTGGCGTTGCGCGAAAAAAAGCAAAACGCGCCATTAAACTCATACGTGATTGCCCCTTTTACGCCTCTAAAGCCTCAATGAACCACCGTACGAATGTAGTAGCCCTGTCAAAAATTTATAGTAACTGTTCTAATGTGATTAAAACTTAGTACACACTCGGCAACGCTTGTTCGGCAAGAAAAGACCAGCCCGCTTGGCTCATTCCCACAGCCTACTGTGCTCCTTTTCCCGCACACTATATTCTTGAAGTTCATTATTGAATAGAACAACTATGGGATAATCGTCGGTAGCCTGTATTTCCGAAATCGTATAATATCCCAGTATTCAAGTATAAGGTTAGTCAACATATACTCGAGACCCGTAGAGCAATAACCTATCTTATTCTCTACTATCCTTCAAACCAAGCTTACCACTAGACACTGCACCTTAACCTAAACGACATGACAGAGTGGCGGTATAAAGGATGTTTCCCACCCTGGAATTTTTTACATAAAACAAAACTTGATAGCTACGCTTTAACCTTTTGAACTTGTTTGCACTTAAACGGTGTAAAGAAATGAACTCTATGTAGAACAAGAACTTTAGTTTCTCTTTTAATGGTAAGTACATATATAAATGTCCATAAGCAATGGCTTTCAGTTAATACATTGTATGGAACAAGTCTGATAAATATCGCAGGTATTAACTAAAAATGTAATTTCTTCTCCCTCGAAAGCAACAATGTCTGTTAAATTTACGTGTTTTTGAAAAGTGAATAAGATTGTCATTAATTTGCTTTTAACATCATTTTCAAACATTCGAATGATATCACTCATACCATTAAAAACCACAGCAATTTCGCAATTCAATTAATCACAATGAATTCCCTCGTATACGGCCACTATAATATCTCCTGCAATAAAGCTTCAGGAATGATTTACAAGCCATAAACTAAAGCGGCAACAATCTGCATACGCTTCGGGTAGAGGCAACTCCTTAAACAAATCTTTCACAGTAAGTCCATAAAGTCTGCCATCCTTGAGCTTACAACTCCTTAAAATATGCAAATAAAGAAATAAATTTTAGTCCTATTCACAAGATTAAGACACAAAAAATCTTTACGAAAAGGCCATCCACATTAAATTAAAAGTGCGAAGGCTCCTCGCCATAAATGTAGCCTATCGGTTGCAATCCTTTTGAACTGCGCGTCGCAGAGGGCACAAATCTCAGCAAAAGGATGAAAAAATCCGAAACCTCCAAGCAAAATGTCGTCAGGCGAAGGTAGAACAATGCGAAATTTATTTTCTGATTTACCGTGTAGGATTGGCCTTAAGACGAGTTCGCCAAATGAAACATAACCAGTGCCACTAACAGGAGTAAAAAAACTGCAAAATGTATGAATGCCAAGGAGATTGTGATATCCGTGGCTGGAGTCACCTTATCCAATTTCAGGAGGGTCAGCAACGTGGAGGGGAAAAGCCAAGCGTTCCAAGTCCAATCTGCCGTTGCCGTCTTTCGGCATTAAAATTCCTTGGACAGATGCCGACGGTATATCCGAGAGTCTCAAGAAATCTTTCAAGTCTGCACTCGAGCACTTTTCGCGAGCTGAAAAACTTGATTTCTAAATAAACAATGGACGTCGGATGATCTTTAATGCATGAGGCCTGCATTTTTGCACATTTTCTGATACCTTTAAGGGTTGAACTGATGGCCGATCTGGCTGTGCGCTTCCTCTAGAATAATCCCATCCGAAATATGAAAGTTATGCAAAGTGCTCCTTGTTGTCCAGAATGTGCCAATCCGGGCTCAATGACTATGCGTCAAATTGCGCCTCGAAAAGATGTTTAGTGAGTTGGGCCCCATTTGAACATTAGCCGTAATGTCTATTAGGAAACCTCGTTGGACACTGGCCAGTTCACAGTTCGTTCCAGACATTGCCAAGGGAAATCTGGTGGGATTTCCGTTATCGGTCCGAGGAGGGCCGTTATGAATTTTCAGTATTTACGAGGGCCATTTGGCTAGAATTAGGCTAAGTTTGGAGTTTGGCCAACATTTTATTTATTGTCGCATGACCGCATTTTGCGTGGATGAATATTTTAATTTGCTCAAATGACTATTATAGTTATGGAAAAATTGAAATTCTGGTGGGGGAACTTGAGCGAATAAATTTTTTAAATTAGATCTTACTATGCATAAATAGCAGCCGGACTCCAACCAAAATTAAAATCATTGCACAAAAATAAAATAATTAATCCAATAGTCCTCAAGTGCGCAATGATGCGAGACCACCATGTAATCGTTTTAAATAAAATTGTTTGATTTTATTTGTATGGAATTTTGTGGACTGACTCATATTTAGAAAACCGACGGGAAGAAAATTTATTATACTGTTTAGACGATTTTAGTGTATAATAATGTATGATTAGCTAAGCCACCCTTTGTACTACCAGTCTGTCATGTCATACATACATGTCAAATAGCATTCTAGAAGGAAGGAAGGTGGAATGAGTTGCGGGAGTCTGGGGTGGCATGGGTGGTGAACCCTGCGTTTGAATTCTTAGAGGTTGTATAAGTTCGGGAATACTGGCTGTGAAATATCTGCTAATAAACGAATTCTTTGCCTATAATGTGCGCGAAAAGTGGGCGAATCATATGAGCAAGCTTGCGAAGGAAGAAGGTTATTTCTTTCGCTGGGACAGTCGCAGTGACAAAGCTGCTACATTCTTACGGTGGCTCAACAAGGAGCATTAGTTGGAGAGCGCGGTTTTACAATATGTCCAGTCACTGTAAAAGGATTTTCGAGGTATCGGCCAAGTTGAGTACAAGGCGGAAATGAAATTAGGACTTGTGGATTATCGCGCGAGCCGGCGATTGTTCTCAATAGGCGACCTTTCGGATCGCTTTTTCTAATATGTAAAATGTTAAATATTAAACAGGATAGTAAGTCTTATTGTCTGAGGCCTCTGTTAGTTTCAAAGGGCACCAATATGTTTTTCTGAATCCTTACTTTGTATATCACTCGACTCAATAAGTAGGTTGGAGCGAAACATTTTTTGTTTAATTTCGATTAGTAATAGTGCGTTGTAAAAGTTGCTACATGATGTAAGCATACTACTACTACTAATTGCCCCTTTAATCCCTCATGGGACATAGGGCGGAAACAGTTGCCCTCCAGCGGACTCTGTTTTGCGCGACAGCTCTCAGCTCTGACCAGGATCTCCCGGTTGTTGCGGCCTCTGATAATAGGGTTCTCCTCCACGTTGTTCTAGGTCTTCCGACTCGACGGGATCCTTGCGGATTCCGGTCAAGGGCCTGTTTGGCTAGATTATCGTCTTCGCGTCGCAAGGTGTGGCCAATCCAATTCCATTTCCTTCGCCTGATTTGGTCGTCTATCCTTTCTTGGCCGGCACGGCGCCATAGTTCTTCATTTGAAATTCTATCTTGACAGCGGATTTTTAGGATACGACGTAGGCATCTGTTGATGAAAACTTGTAGGCGCCCTGTGATGAATTGAGTGACTTTCCATGTTTCGCAACCGTACAAAAGAACTGCCTTAACGTTGGAGTTGAACAGCCGCAATTTGGTGTTAATTGAGATCTCTGTTGATCTCCATATGTGAAACAGGCATGCATATGCGCTTCTTGCTTTATTTATTCTGGAACTGACATCTTCTTCTGTACCGCCGTTTTCGGTAATAATACTACCGAGGTAACAGAATTTGTCTACCAGTTCCACGTCACGGTTATTTAGCGCTGTCCGTTCAAGGGTGTTTGCATTTATCCGCATTTCTTTGGTTTTAGTCGGATTTAACCTTAAGCCCGCCGAGCTACTTTCTGTTGCCAATTTGTTTAACATGTTTTTGAGGTCCTGGTGTCTGTGGGCCAGCAAACAGATATCATCCGCGTAGTCGAGATCCTTAAGGCGATCTAGCAATCCCCATTGTATGCCCCCTGTTCTTCTATCTAGAGCGCTGACAACAATGTCGTTTATTACTATAAGAAATAGTAATGGTGAAAGTAGACATCCTTGTCGTACTCCTGAGCTCACCTCAAAGCTGTCGTATAATTTTCCATTATGGAGAACTCTTTGGAATTGTTGTATAGAGCTTTTATCAATTCTATTATTTTTTCCGGCAGTCCACGTTTCCGTAGAGCTCGCCATATAAAGCTCCTATTGACCGAGTCGAACGCTTTCTCATAGTCTACGAAAGCAAGGTAAAGGGGGGATCGGAATTCAGTAGACTGCTCCACTATGATTCTCAAGGTGTTAATATGGTCTATGCAGGAGCGGCCCTTTCTGAATCCAGCCTGCTGTCTTCTAAGCGTTCGATCTACTGCCTCTCTTATCCTAGATAGTAATATATGGGACAAGATTTTTCCCACCGTAGATAATAAACAGATGCCTCTCCAGTTGTCACATATTGTTAGGTCCCCCTTTTTTGGTATTTTGACTATGATACCTTCCGTCCAATCCTCCGGGAAGGTACAGGTGTTCCATGCTATTTCCAGGATTGGCTGTAGCGCATCTGCTATGAGGCTTGAGTCGGCTTTCAACAATTCTGGCGGGATGCCATCTTTTCCAGCTGCTTTACCATTGGCCATTGCATGAATTGCGGTTACTATTTCTATCTTGGATGGTGCACGAGTGGCGATTCTTATTGGCTGTGCATTGTTGCTATTTTCTTCAGGTTCCTGCGAAAAGGAACCATTCAGGGCGGCGAAGAAGTAGTCTCTCCATCTTTGGAGTTGCTCCTCGTCGCTGCACAGCAGCCTTCCATCCGCACTCTTTACGGCATGCTTTTTAGTAGAGTGCTTTCCCGAGAGCTGCTTAGGAATTTGGTACAGCACCTTACTGTTGCCCGTGTTTGCCGCGCGCTTTCCGCCTTCTCTGCGAGCTCATTTATCTTCCGCCTTTTATCACGCCGGACATTTCTCTTTACCTCCCGGTGTAATTGGGAGTATTCCCGTTCATGTTGTTGGCGTCTTTCCGGGTCGCTTGTAGAGTTCACGTTATTTTTGAGGGCCCTTCTGCGTTCTATTTTTTGCCAGGTTGTGTCCGAGATCCAGTTTTGCTGGTTTCTTTGGACATAACCGATGCTTGTTTCCCCTGCTGTTATTATAGCGCCCTTTAGCTGGTGACATATCCAAGCGTACATGCGTTGCATTCGTTGACAGATAATATAGAAGTGTGTGTATTCAAATGCGACCTGACGAAATATTCCGTGAATGTTCCGCATGCCACGCAAATGTCGGGCTACTTTCAACTTTTTCTGCATTGCCGCATTCGACATAGGACACACAAGCATACACAACAAACACATGCGACTCGTTACTCAGATTTTTGGGCTATCTGTGAGAGCCGGGACGGAACGCAACCATGCAATTATGTGTCAGTGGAAAATCTCCGCATATCAAGGAGCCGCTGAATGCAATGCATGTACGCTTGTATATGTCACCAGCTTTTGTTGTGGTCCACAGCTATTCAATATTCGTGTCGTCAGAAACGGGTTGCTGGTTTAAGATTTGTTGCAGATTTCCAGCAAATTCTCTCCTTTTAGTGCTCTCCCGCAGAATGTCTACGTTAAACCGTCTACGGTTTATGGCATCGCGTTGAACGTTTCTGATTGCGGCGATTTTTAGGCGGATAGTTGCTACTACCAAATGGTGGTCACTTCCAGTGTCTGCTCCCCTAAAGCTCCTGACATCCTCCAGAATAGTTCTCCATCTGCGGCTGACGGCCACGTGATCTATCTGATTTTTCGTTCAACCATCGGGCGATACCCAGGTCTCCTTGTGTATCTTCTTGTGACAAAAGTAGGTTCCACCTACCATGAGTTGATGGGAACTACAGAAGTCAACGAAAAGCTCACCATTGTTATTGGTAACTTGGCTTAGGCCTTGATTTCCAATAGTGTGCTCAAGGCCGGTGTTGTTGGGGCCGATCTGTGCGTTTAAATCACCCATCAAAACAATAATGTCTCCCCTTGGAATAGAGCGAAAAACCTCATTCAGTCGCATGTAGAACTCGTCTTTGATGTCATCTTCTGCGTCTTCAGTGGGAGCGTAGCATTGGACTATCGTAGTACTTCTTAGCCTGGTACGTAGGCGCACGGTAATAATCCTCTCAGAAACTGGTGACCAGCTAATGAGGCTGGACCTGGCTTCCTTGGTGAGTATTACGCCAACGCCATTCCTACGATTTTCAGTTTCGTTTCTCCCAGAATATAAGAAGGACTCACCGTTTGGGCAGATATGTTCCCCCGCATCGGTCCATCTGGTCTCGCTGAGTCCCGTGACCTTGATTTTATAGCGGTTCATCTCGTTGAGGACTTCATCCAGCCGTCCATCAGCAAGCAGCGTTCTCACATTCCATGATCGGATTCGTGTCCTGGTTCGAAAAGCAAAGGTCGTCGTCGTGTTGTCCATCCGGTTCCGAGGCATTGTTTGCCGATTCGTAGCAATTATGTGTTTTATAGGAGCGGGTTGCTAACCCTCAGTCCAACCGACTTAGAACTCTGTTTTGTGGCGCAGAGAACTCGCCATTCGACCGTCTCCCGTTAGCTCCTTCCGAAGAAGTACCCCAGGGGGCACCGCGGGGAGGTGGGATTAGGACTTGCTAACAGAGCTGCTAGGTGTTCGTCTGCAGTGACTCTTCTCGGGTTTTGGCAGAAGTGACAAATCGGGTGCCACCACCTTCCGAGGTCTTTGTTAGCCGTTCGCCCCCCCTCCCGATGTAAGCATAAAAAGTGTAAAATTATATGAAAATCAAGTTATATCTTGCGGCACCAAAACGAACTTGAAAATATGAGAAAAAGTTAAAAATGTGAATTCGTAGCTGATCCGGAGACACTGGAGAAGTTCGGCCAGAAATCGAGAAGATTGGAGGAAAAGATTAGAGGAAGCCAAGGCTCGAGTTAGGTTGTAGCGCCATTGGAAGAAGAAGAAGACATAATCTATTTATTTTTAAAATTGTACAGTAAGTGATTAGCTCGATTCAAATTTCATTGTGCTCAATTTATATAAAATCCAGTATTCCTAGAAGAAATGTAAAAATAGCCATAACATATATACGCCGAGTTAACTGTTTTGTCAACAACTTATATTGACATCTTTCTTTTTTTTATTTAGTGGAAGTTGTGCCAATTCTAAATCATCCAAAGATATAGGAAGTCTCTTGCCTCTTAAGCAGGTGATATATTTTTCTGTAGCCTAGTCAAATCTATATGTTTCTGGTACCTTTTAGTGGACAGTGTATGCAGGGCCGCGGCTAGGCACTTTGCCGGCCAGTGCACATCCGCCGGTGCCGCCCCCTATAAGGCAACATTTTTTTTCGCTCGCTTCGTTCACGGTTTTTTTTGTTCTTTATGAGAATTAGTATATGTTGTAATGCAGACGTCACTCTCAACATTCACTTCATTTTGCCTCGCATACCGTAGTATTTGATGCTGCTGTCTGTTGCCGGAGCTCGACCAAAAGTTGCCATAGGTACTCTAGCCAGCTACATGGCTGCAACATTTAAATATTTTGCTTGGATTAATCGCTTTCGACAACATATGGAACACGTTTCGCCTATTCGACTAGGCATCTGCATTTTACTTATCTGCCCGAGTAAAAATAAATGATGGCCTTAGAACCGACGACTGGCGAGCTCGTTTCTCGCGTTTATATTTAAGTTGGATAAATCGAAAGAACAATTGTACATAACGAAAATGCTGAAGTTCCCATAAAACACATTCAACAATATATTTGGTGCAGATTCTTTTTTTGGTTCAAATTTCCCGTCGAATGCCCGTTTTTACAGCTCAGTACTTGGCCTTTTAAATTTTTTTTGGTCAAATTTTGCCGTCGTAAGGCCGCAATGTGCTCCTATTAAAAATAGTTAAAAACTCTACGGCCATCATATGCCCCTTAAAAAGCCAAGCGGCCGGTGTTCGCCCTTTATAAGGCTGTTTTTTATTTTTACTCGGGTAGCTAAGACCAATTCTTGTTCTTGTTCTTGCAAACATAGCTAAGTCTTGGTCTTGCTAAATGTGCAAAACCAAGACAAGACAAGACAAAAGTGCCAGACCAAGGCTATTTTAGCTCATCAAGCATGTATTGTATGTATATTTATAAATTGGTTATTAAAAAAGAAACGTAGGAAACTTCATTTTTGTATGCTTTTCTTTTTAAATCCTGAAAGATTTAACAGAAGAAGGACTCATTTCCTAGACACCAGTAATTGAAGGAAAGTAACAGTGCAAGTGCACCCAATTGATTAAAAAAAGAGTGACAGTGCGAAACATGTACCTAAATCATTTCGGCAAATTTTGCTTCAAATTGCAGATATACAATAAACACATATATTTATATCATAATTTCTTGAAATTCCTAATCAATTTTATATTTTTTGTTTTTAAAAGAATGAATTTAGGTGAAAATTGATGGCCGCTCTCCATACCTCATAGCAATTCGGAGATAAGGACCATAAGGTTAGAAGTTGTTGAACGCCCCTTCCGAAAACCGTGTTGCTGCTCGTTTAGGTATGGGTCGATAAGAGGGGCAATCCTGTCATAAACAAGTTTTTCAAAAAGCTTAGGAATTGAAGATAAATTGGCAATGCCTCTATAGTTGTCACAAATATTTGAAAATAATTAGGTGTGAGGGCAACACTTATCACTTAATTATAATAAAATAACGGGTACATCAATACACACTAACGCAGAGTCAGAAAAAAGAATTAATTATAGGGAAATTATGGTAAAAAAAGACTTTTTTGATTGGGGAGCAGAAAAACGGGACCGCACACGTTACAAGTCAGAAACTACAACTGACTAGCCGTTCTACCAATTCCCAACGCATTCCTCTTGATTCTCTGCTGGCTTGCTTCACTATTTCGTCAAGTACAGTAATGAAGAGTAATGGCGAAAGGGGGCAACCTTGTTTCACTCCAGTTGTCGTTGTTATTCGGTCACTTAGTTGTCCATTATGAAGGATTCTCAGTTCTACTTCGTCGTATAGCATTATGATCATTTGGACTACTTTTGTTGGTACTGCCTTCTTTTTCAAAGCTTCCCAAATAGCTCCCCTATGGATTGTATCAAATGCTCGCTCGAAAGCTACGAAGGTAATGTATAGTATAATGGTGACTTCCATTCTAAAGATTGCTCGACTATTACTCTGAAGGTGTTTGAGTTGTCTATACATCCTCGACATTTCCTAAATCCTACTTGTTGGTCTCTTAGCTGGCAGTCTATTTTTTCTTCAATTCTACAAAGTATTATGGAGGCCACTATTTTTGCTACCATATTTAGCATTGTAATACCTCTCCAGTTCCAGCATTCTTTTAGATCTCCTTTTTTTGGCAAGTTGATTATTATTGCCTCCTTCCATTCATTTGGCAATCTTTCTTCGTTCCATAGCTGCTCTAAAATAGGATTAATATTTCTGATATAACTTCAATGTTGCTTTGAGCAGTTCAGCTGGAACTCCATATGGGCCTCCTGATTATTTTTCAGCTTTACCATTGCTTATTTCACTTCGCGCAGCGTTGGCGAATTTATATTGAATGATACCCTGGTCCGATGTGTTGATCTCTCACTGATCTCTCTTTGTAAGTTTCGCTGAGTATAGCATTGACGCCATCTTCGAATCTGATCTTCAGTAGATGTAAGAAGTGTCCTTCTGAGTCCGACAAGGGCTGCCTTCGTCTCAATCCTTTATTTGATAATTTCCTGATGAGGTCGTATAACTGATGCAAATAGCTGTTGTTTGCTGCTACTTGTGCTTCCCTGGCAATATTTTCTTTTATCTCTTATTGCAGCAAGTTTGACTTCTTTGGCTTTGTGCCGATATAGCGCTTTCGTGTGTTCTAATTCATGATCTCTGGTATTGAGTAGTTTTGTCCTTAACACGTTTCTTTCGTGGATCTTTTTCCATGTTTCGTCTGAGATCCATTCTTTCCTTTCCGCTCGAGCATATCCTGGGACTTCTTCACCTGCTTCTCTTAATATTTCCTGTATATTTTCAGGGGTTGGGGTGACATTTCTGATCTTTTGTTGTATTATTGATACAAATTCGCATTTTGTTCTTTCTTCAGCCATTTTGGTTATGTCCAGCTTCTTCTTTCTTGCAATCTGTGGTCTGCTATATGCAACAGGTCTTAGCCTTATATCTCCTGTAAGAACTGTGTGGTCGCTACCAATATCCGCTCCTCTTCTCATTCTCACGTCAAGAAGTGACTGTTTCCACTTTCGACTGATGTAGATACCCATGTAGGGTTTAACAATTGGCCCAGTAATGGACCAGTACTGGGTGCCAGTTAGCCAGTAATGGCGCAATAACCCCACCCATGGCTGGCCTATTACTGTTGCTGTGATTCCCCTATCAAATGCTACTTTTGCGTTGAAGTCGCCTATCATTAATATTATATCCTCCCTTGGGATCTCATTTAATACTGTTGTCATTTGCGAATAGAAGTCATCCTTCCTCTCATCATTTGTCACTTCAGTCGGCGCGTAGCAAGTGAGCAGTGTTATCTTCTTTAGTCTCGTATGAAACCTGGCGGTAATAATCCTATCGGAATGAGCTTTCCAACTCATCATACTGTTAGCTACATTCCGATGTATAATAATGCCTACTCCACTTTCGCTTGCTCCTTGACCACCTGAATATATGAGCTTGTTATTGTTCGCTGTGTTCATTTCGCCAGAGTGCGGCCATCTCATTTCACATATTCCAAGTATGTATCATTACTTTGTATTTTTTCATTTCTTCTTCGACTTGAGCGAGTGTAGATGCTTCTCTCATTGTCCTTACGTTTCATAATCCAATTCTAGTCCTGTTTCGTGTTCCAAAAGTCGTTGCCATGTTGTCCGTCCGATTCCGAGGCTGTGCTTCAGTTTCTGTAATCGATAGATACTATCGTGCAAGTGATTAGCCTACAGCGATAGTTCATTGTATTATGCCCCCATGAAAGGGGGTCCAGCTATACCTCCAGACTCTAGGTCCATAGCCCCTGTTCTCTTCTTCTTTAACGGCTCTACAACCGGGATCCGGTCCTGGCCTCTCGCAACTGTTCTCTCCACCGGTCCCGATTCTGAGCCGATGTCATCCAATTTGGCATCCCTATGCTCTGAGCGTCCTGGTCTACGCCATCCTTCCAGCGGAGGTTGGGTCTCCCTCGCTGTCGCACCCCATAAGTCTTACCGCAGAGAACTTTCCGAGCAGGCTCATCTTCACTCATACGAGCTAGATGTCCTGCCCACCGGAGTCTACCGAGCTTTATTTTCCTTACAACATCTATGTCGCGATAGCGCTCGTAGATCTCGTCATTGTAGAGTCTCCGGAATCGTCCTTCCTCACATACGGGGCCAACAATCCTCCGAAGTATTTTCCTCTCGAACACCGCCAAGAGGTTAGAGTGCTTTTTGCTAAGCACCCACGTTTCGGATGCATATGTGAGGACCGGCAAGACCATCGTCTTATATAGTAAAAGTTTAGACGTTATGGTTAGATGCTTGGATTTGAAGAGCCTTGACAGGCTATAGTGGGCTTTGTTGGCTTTTACCAGTCGTGCGCGTATTTCAGGTTCCATGCTATTGTCGGCTGCTACTATTGACCCAAGGTAGGTAAATGATTTTACCACATCAAACTCGTGTTCCTCTACCTTGATTGTGGGACCAATGTGTTCTTGCAGACGAGGCCACCATGTACTTTGTTTTGCTTTCGTTGATGTGCAGTCCCAGATTTCCTGCCGCGCGCTCAATCTGGATGAAAGCTTCTTGTACAGCTGTTGATGTTCTTCCAATGATGTCAATGTCGTCTGCATAAGCCAGTAATTGGGTGGACTTGTGAAGGATTGTGCCCCTTGATGTCACGCCCGAATCTCGGATCACTTTCTCCAACGCCAGGTTGAAAAGGAGGCAGGCCAGACCGTCCCCTTGTCGGAGTCCATTATAGATGTTGATTGGTCTGGACAGTATTCCGGATACCTTTACTTGGCTTGTCACATTGGTCATGGTCAACCTACATAGTCTTGTCAGCTTATTGGGAATGCCGAATTCTCTCATGGCTTTGTAGAGTTCTACTCTGGCTATGCTATCATAGGCGGCTTTAAAGTCTATGAAGAGGTGTTGGATTGAGTTTTGAAACTCTAGACATTTTTCCATAGCCTGCCTCAAAGTGAAAATCTGATCGGTTGTTGATTTGCCTGGGCTGAAGCCACACTGGTATTGGCCTATGATGTTTCTAGCGTATGGGGCCATCCTGTTTTGTAGGATGGCGGAGAATATCTTATACGCGGTACTCAACAACGTTATACCACGATAATTGCTGCACGTTGTGATATCTCCTTTTTTATGTACCGGGCAGAGGATGCCTTTTCTCCAGTCTTCTGGCATCGCTTCCTGCTCCCATACTTGCACAATTAATTCATGAATCGCTTGGTGTAATGTAGGCCCTCCATATTTAACCAGCTCCGCAGGGATGCCGTCTGCACCCGAGGCCTTGTTGTTTTTGAGCCTGGTGATGGCACTGCTAACTTCTGCTAAGCTTGGTGGTGACAGCATAGCATTATCGTCAGATATTGGTGGAGCCTCCAAATCCTCCGTTAGCTCGCCATTTAGCAATTCATGAAAGTGCTCTTCCCATCGCTCCAAGATGCCTTGAGGATCGGTGATCAGATTCCCTTCTTTGTCCTTGCAGTATGTGCAACGAGGTGTGAATTGCGTCATACCGCGTACTCTTCGGTAGAACTCCCGCGCCTGGTGCGGCCGTCGCTCTCTGTAGCGTTCTAGTTCACAAACGAGATTTTTCTCCCAGGCTTCCTTTTTTCGTTTGTGAATTCTCTTTTCTTCTTTTCTGAGCTCTTTATATTTCTCTTCGCGTGCTCGTGTTCTCTGAGACTGCTGCATTGCTCGATACGCAGCATTCTTACGTTCAGTTGCCAGCTTGCATTCATTATCGAACCAGTCGTTCCGATCTCTACGACTTCTGCCTAAGATGGAATCAGCAGTACTAATGACAGTATTTTTAAGGCGGGTCCAGCTCTCGTCGACGCCCGGCATCTCATCCCCAGGACTTGCTCTTCTGAGTGCGAGTTCTAACGCCTGACCGTAGCTGTTTCTGGCCATTTCGTTGCGGAGTGCAGCTGTGTTGATTCGAGCCTGATCAGCGGATACAAAGCTTTTCAGCGTTGTAATGCGCTCTCGGAGCACCATACCAACAAGATAGTGATCTGAGTCGAAGTTGGCACCTCGGTACGTTCGTACCGTCATCAGACCCGAAAGGTGGCGGCGGTCTATCAACACATGGTCTATTTGATTGCGAGTTGCCCCATCAGGAGATATCCAGGTGGCTTTATGGATATCTTTACGCGCAAATCTGGTACTTGCAACGACCAAGTTCTTACTTGCTGCCATCTCTATAACTCGCTGCCCATTGTCATTAGTGTTCTCATGCAAGCTGTGGATGCCGACATATTGCCTGTATACGGGCTCCCGGCCTACTTTGGCGTTCAGGTCTCCCAATATGATTTTTACATCATATCTGGGGCAGGCATTAAGTTCCCGTTCAACTACTTCGAAGAATTCTTCTTTTTCATCGTCCGGGGACTCTTCTGTAGGTGCGTGAACGTTTATGAGGCTGGTGTTCTTAAATTTGCCTCGCACACGAAGGGTACATAGCCTTTCGTTTATTGCTTTAAAGCCGATAATGTTAGGCTTCATCCTTTTGCTGACCATAAAACCTACCCCGAGCACATGGTGTTTCGTATGACAGCTGTAATATACGTTATAATCAGGTTTTTGCAAAACACCATTCCCTGTCCATCGCATCTCCTGAATGGCGGTAATGTCAGCTTCATATGTTGACAGGGTATCGGCCAGGTGTTGTGTAGCTCGAGTTTTGTACAGAGTTCGTACGTTCCATGAGAAAATTCTTAAATCATTTTGCCTTTTTCGTTGCCGTGGTCGTCGTCGTTTTTTCCAGTATCCGAGGCATGTTGCTCGTTCCGTAATGTTTGTTTTTTACGGGTGAGGTTATTAGCCTCACGCCAACCTTACTTGGAAGGGACTAGCCCGATCATGTTAGCCTATCCTCTCTCATAGGATAGTTACCAGTGGCCACCGCTAGGAGGTTATGATCGCACTTCCACCAGTCCGGAATAGTTACGGCACGTGCATGTTATGCTACATGTTATTCCCCCTATTCCGCTGATGACTGACCACCCTGTTAGCGGTAATAAATATACGCCCCTGTTAGCGGTAATAAATATACGTTGCCCAGTTCTCACGACGTGGACGTAGGGGTTGGTTATTGAGAGCCCATCGGAGTCCGATAGTCTAGGGAAATTTTAACCAAAATCGTGGCTCCCCTAATAGTAAGATCGATAAAAGTATTCTTAGGGCCTTGTCTGGTGATGGTTTTACTTTTTCATTGTCAGTCGCAAGCTTATTTGGCTCATTCTGATGCCGCTTAGTTGTAAAAAAGTATTGAAACCAGTTGTTAGCGTGCACCCTGTTTAAGTTGCCTTGGGTGTTGCTAATATTGCGTATATCTCTGTTTCAACAACCCCAGATCCCGAGAGTGACATCTGTCTCCTATTTTTTAACCATCCGTGCGTCATAAGGGTCCAGCTTGTAACATCTTAGGGATACACCCTTTTGTATGTTCATGGAAGAAAGCTTAAACTGTGAGAGGATCACTTCAATAATGCTAACACTCGAAGAAAATCCCCACCGACAACCATCGTTCAGATGGCCACTTGATCTTAGACTTAATTAAATAAATAAAAAATGCAGTCCTATGAAAGTCACGATTGTAGATATATCTGAACAAAAATGAAAAGCTGATATAAGTGAACGCTGCTTCACAATCCCACAAAATATTCATGATAATCCCAAATATATTACAAGTAAATCCTAAGCCAACGCGATAATCTTAAAGATACGCGAAATAAATAAATATCAGTTCTTCCGAGCTTCAGCAATCCTTGTTACTTGTCCAATCTACAAAATGGTTGTTCATAGTACACAGAAAAGTAATCCTTCATAAGTTTTAAGTTAAAATTTCTTGCATTTTTTCAGCAGAACAAATTATACTAAAATTAATTTCATGATGGACATTCATCACGCTAACGTCTTGATTTAATTAAAAATCTGCAACAAAGGCCAAAAATCCAAGGGTGAACAAACAGTGAAAAATTTTTATGAACCTCAACTAAAATTCTTTTCGCAAAATTAGTCGCCGGGAGATTTCACGAGTAACCTAACTTACCGTTAGCGTTACTTGGTAAACCAGGTGTTAAGCCACTTTGAAACAGTTCTGACACCAGAATTCAATTAGCATTATATTACGGCAACTCATTGGATTAAGGCTGATTCGTGCGCGACTTATCAGAAAAGTTTTCGGGTCTCCCAAGCTCTTATATAAATAAACCTAAAATGAAACACCATCAACCACGTAAGAAATTGCGTGCAGGTATTTTATTCACCCACAAAAAAACAGAAAATTTTTTTGGATTTCCTTTTTGTTGGTTTATTTATAGTCCGCATGAAATCATTTCAAACGAGTCCAGAAGGGCACGGCATTTCCACACAAACTTTCCGCCCAAGAAGTTGCCTCTTAGCAAAGTCCTTTCTAAGGGCAACTAAAACGCCTTCGAAGGAGAAAACGTGACTTTCATGGACGCAGATTTTGTAATTTATTTAAATACAAACGAAACACATCGCTTTATTAGGCATAGATTTATGCGTTCAAGCATATTTTGCCCGGCAGAAGGTTGTGCGCCGCAAGGGAAAATTTATTCCAATTTCCTATCAAGTAGCCAGACTCTAGCTTCTTGCCCATCTTGAGATTTCTTATCATTCCTCTGTGCTGCCATATAAGCAAATCCATGAGCACAGCCATGGTCGAAACTTGTTACAGTTACACAACTATAAGCAAAGTTTAATGGGCAGCAACTGTGATTGGATTAAAATTCTACTCCATTGTGATCCCCGCATTAAGTTTGTTTTTCGATTCTTGGGGCCCTATGCTTCTCTATCACTGTCTAGCCAAGTCGACTTAAGCTCAATTTATGTCTGGGATTAACAGTACCACTTTAGAGACCAGTGGAAGAGAATGAAAGCAGCGCCCAAATGAAAATAGTCCATTTGAACGCTTTTACTTAAATAAACCTGATTGATGGCACCTTTTTTGTGAAAGTTGAGAAGAAAATGAATTTCTTGCGATGATTATGAAAATTCATGATATAACTTTGTATGACCAAAACAACGTGTTTTTGCAAAGTCAATTCAAAAGGGGAATTTCACATAAAGTGAAAATATTGCAGGAACAATGAAATGTAGCAACTATTTCACAAAACCTGTCACAGTTATCTACTTACTTACTTTAACGGTTCTACAACCGGGATTCGATCCTGGCCTCTTGTAACTGTTCTTACCACCGGTTCCAATTCGGATCCGATGTCATCCAGTTTCGCAATCCTAATCTCTCAGAGACCTCGTCTACGCCATCCTGCCAGCAGAGCCTGGGTCTCCCCGCCATCGCACAACATAGATCTTACAGCAACAAATTTTCCGAGCTGGTTCCTCTTCGCTCATATCAGCAAGATACCCTCGCGATAGCACTCGTACATCCCGGCGTTGTAGAGTCTCCGTAATCGTCCTTGCTCTCGAATACGGCTAAGAGGTTAGAGTGCTCGGATGCAGATGTGAGTACCGGCAAGACTACCCTCTTGCACAACAGCATTTTGGACGTTCTAGTTATAGATGTTTGGATTTGAAGAGATTTGACAGATTATAGTTTTTAGCAGCAGTGCTCGTATTTCTGGTTCCGGCTACTATTGATCCAAGGTAGGCTACTATTGATCCAAGGTAGGTAAATGAGTAAAGTGTACTTCAATCTCGCGTTCCTCAACTTTGATTGTGGGATCAATGTTAAGTGTTTTTGCAGACCCAGCTTTTGCGCCGCCTGCTCAATCTGGATGAAAACGCTCTTTACAGCTATTGATGTTCTACCAATGATGCCAATGTCGTCTACATAAGCCAGTAATTGGGTGGAATTGTGTTACCCCCAAACGGCCAAACCGCCCCCTTGTGGAAGTCCATTATAGATGTTGATTTTTCTGGACAGTGTTCCGAATATGTTTACTTGACTTCTCACATTGGTCATGGTCAATACATAATCGTGTCATCTTATTGGGGATGCCGAATTCTCTCATGGCTTTGTAGAGCTGTACTCAGACTATGCTAGGCGGCCTTGAAGAGGTGTTGAATTGAGTTTTAAAACTGAAGACATATTTCAATTGCGGTATTCAACAATAATTGATGAACACTGGGCAACCTCCTTTTTATGAAGAGGGCAGATAATGCCCTTTTCCAAACTTCTGCATCGTTTCATTCTCCCATAGTTGCACAATTAATTCATGAATCGTTTGGTTTAGGAGTCACGTTTCCCGGATTATTTTTGTTCCCGGGAAACGGGAAAAATAAGTTCATTTTTCCCGGGATTCCCGGGAACCCGGGAAAAATGAACCTATTAGGAATTAGGAGTGAAATGAGAATTAGGAGGAACAATTACTGTTAAAAAATAAATGAAAAATTCATTTAAGAAAAGATACAAGTAAATTTAATTCAAAAATATTAATAATGAAATAGTAATAAGAAAAATAATAATAAAAAACAATTATTTGAAATCAACAAACATAGCATGACTATTGCATTATAAAAAACGTAACATAAAAAAATATTTCATTATAAACTAACATGTAATACAAGGGTGTATATACTAGGGTCGTCTCAAAAGTAAGTTCCACTATTTTTTTAAATCCGTGTGGTTGGCGGGAAAAGTCTGGGAGCCTGAGGGAATTCGCGCCTGGCTGTAGTGGCCGCACTGCGTGCTTCGATCGATCCGGCAGTCCGGTGGAATCCGTGGTAAAATGGCAAACGTTCTTTTGGGATTCCAAAGGGGTGTTGTTGATCAATTACATGCGCCGTGAGACCACGATCACAACTGCACGCTTTTGTGGGGTGTTGCAACAATTCAGAAAGGCGACCCAAAACAAAAGCAGAGGAAAGTTGACAAAATTTTTATTTTCTCGACGGATGCTTTAGGGCGGATTTATACAGTGCATCCCACCAACAATGAATGTTTTTATTTACGTTTGTTATTAGTTAATGTCGTGGACCAACGTCATTCGAGCTTTAAGAACAGTCAGATTTTAGGATGAAAGCATTCAATTACAATAAATACCACTATTACAGCATTCACCTCAATGCTGTGATTGGTCCGGTCCAATGGATACTTTGTGCCAAAATTGTCATGTTTTAAAATCAAGCAACTGGGATGTGCTGTTCCAATGGCACTGGCTCCACCTGAGCGCCTTAACGCTTACGTGGATGGGAAATCTTCGTTGTCCAAATATTTCTTACAACTTCTTTTATTTCGATATGACGAGTGCAAGGCGCACCGGGTTCCAACTATGTAGTTTTATATAGAAAACAAGGATTTACTTTAAATTTAAAACCTTGAAGTAGTTAGTGTTTTCAAGATTTTTAGAAGAAAACTTGCGATTTCAAACAATAAATTTTTTCCCGGGAAATTTAGTTTTTTTCCCGGGAAACCGGAAATACATTTTCTTTCAATTTCCCGGGAAATCCCGGGCGGGAATTCCCGGGAAGGACTCTCTAGGTTTAGTGCAGGCTTGTTGCGTTAAAGCCGGGTGATGGCTCTGTTAACTACTTCTAAGCTTGGCGGCGGCAGCGTAGGTTTATCATCAGTTCTTGGCAGGCCCGCCATATAGGCCGGGGGGGGGGGGCAACTGGGACGAATTTCCCCGGGCCCCAGGCGAGAGGGGGCCCCAAGAATAGATTGTAACCCAAAAAGTCAATATCCCTGCGTTCTAATTGTCAAGCAAGCACTAATCGTCAATACAGCACTCTAAAATATATTTTATGTTTTGGATATGGATTCTTCTACTCATCATATTTAAATAGTAAACACTATTTTGCTTGCTTTAATTTCGCAAAGTCGTCGAGGACATCGTCATATTCTAAATTTTTTGCCAGCTCTCGTTCTATTGCAATGATTTAAACGTGACTGACCCATACATGATCTTAGATAATTTTATATCATTTTTAATTTACTGAAACCGCGTTCACCAGTTGCAACACCATTAGGTATCACAATGAAAAGATGGTAAACAAATCCATAATTGAGGAAAAACAGATTGAAGACCTTTATCAGGAATTAGATTGGGATAATTTGGCTTGACCTTAAGTAGTCTCTTTACAACCACTGAAGTAGTATAAGCTCGAATTGAGTATTAAGAAAAAGAGAATACTTACCCAGCGGGAAATGAAGCTAGAACACTCTTAAAAAAGCTTGGGACATTCCCCTTCCCATCCCAGTTCTATATCTTTTTTAACATCGTATGATCGCAGTGGGGAGCACTCCTTTTTCTGCTGCTTTTTTTAGAAGCGTTTTTGAAGCAGTTACAAAAGTAGAAAAAATGTTCTAACCCTCCAATTTATGTTTTAGCGCCTGTGGATATGAGCAACAACTGCAGTGTCGAAAAGCTTTATATATTTGTTTACCTTGTGCAATCGCCTTTTCGTCCGATCCCCAACTAAGTACCAACCGCATATGCTGCTTGACCAACGCATCGAACGAGAACCGGTCTCTGTTTGCCGTTATCTTCGTTCCATACAATTCCTTAAACATCCAATCGGAGCATATTAACAGCGCTCCGAATTCGCTGCCCTTAGTAGTGCTTCGAATTTTTCCCTCTGGGATATCTTCTGGATTGATTCTGCCAAAAGAAAGATGAGTGCTGAGCCCCAGAGCAAAACACAAGGGCCTGTCTACATAAACCTGTTCCATTCTAGGTTAAACTATGTAACTTTATGTTCACCCGCGAATAACGCGGGGTTTTCACTTAGCTGGCTACTAGCCTTGGTTGTACTGGTGGTGTAGCTGGCAGCCATCCGGAATTTGAAAATTTCTGATTATTCTCGAGCTGGTTGAGCCACTAGCTGGAAATGTTCGCGGAGCCAGCGGAATATACAACCAGCGCTGGTAGCCAGCTAAGTGGAAACCACGCTTTAAAAACCAACTGTTCGGTATCTATAAGGGTATTCACGATTCGGTGGAAACAGGTCTAGCTTCGTAGGTTTGGGTGCAACGTAGGAAAACTTTCCAACGATACAACAACAATTGTACAGAATGAAACTTTCCAACACTGCAAAAATTTTCTAGACCCCCGAGCCAGTGTAAAGTTTTCCTATGGCAACGAGAAATCAATTGGCATGTGGCGATTTTGTTTCAAGTACTGGCGATTTTGTTTAAAGTGTTTAATTGTTTTAGAAAAATCGCTAGCGAAAATGTAAAAAAAGAAAAAACGAAAAATAGATCGAAACCAAATAAAAAGTAGACTAGCTTGACAGTTCTTGACAATCAGCTGATGAGAAGAACTCTAATTTGTCAAGGGGCGTTCACGATATGAAGAAAACAGCTCTTGGAAAAATAATCCTGGGAAACATTTCCTACGAATCGTGAATACCCTTTATATTTAATGCCCTGAAACGAACTTATTCTTAAGTTACCACAATTTTCTTTTAGACAAAGATTTTTTGGGATTTAAAAATCCTTAAAGGGCCCCCCAAACATATTTTAGCCCCGGGCCCCCAAGGTGATGTGGCGGGCCTGGTAATTGGTGGAGCCTCCAATTCCTCACTTAACTCGCCATTTAGCAATTCATGAAAGTGCTCTTCCCTCCAAGATGTCTTTAGGAACGCTGATCTTTGTTCTCGCAGTATGTGCAACGTGGTGTGAATTGCGTCATACTTCAGGACTGTTCAGTAAAACTCCCACATCTGTTGCGGCTTTCGCTCTCTGTACTGTTCTAGGTCACAAACGAGATTTTTCTCCCAGGCTTCCTTTTCAGTCTGTGAACTCTCTTTTTTTCTCTTCTAAGCTCCTTGTATTTCTCTACGCGCCCGTGTTCTCTGAGGCACCTGCATTGTTCTGTATGCAGCATTCTTACGTTCATTCGCCAGCTTGCATTCATCATCGAACCAGTCATCATCATCATCATCGAACGTAAAGTGACAGGTTGATTTTTTTTTCTCGCGCAGTATTTAAAACGTTTGGGTATTTTCAGCCGTTTGCAAGTGCGCATGAATTTTTGAACATTTGACAAAAATCGTTTAGGTTTAGATATTGACTTGTGTGCAAGAGCAACAAAGTCAATTGCTCGTGTAACGTGCATTATTTACAGCACCAGTAGTCAGTAGTCCTAATGAGGGTATCCACACTGGTATTCCTTCAACTGTTACCGAACCGGTTTTACATATATTTCCCTATTGTTCTTTCTATACCTCTATCCTAAAAAACCGGTTTGCTAACAGTTGAAACAATACCAGTGTACATAGATAGATACCCACGCCCCGTTTTAAACCAATTATTATGTTGATGTCTCGCACTTTCAATTTTTTGACGAAAAGTTGATATTTGTCTCATAAGAAATGTGCCCTTATTTCCCTTCAAATCGTTTCTCGAGTTCCTTCCGAGGTTTTGAAATTTAGAAAAAAGCGTGATTTTTAGGAAAAAAAATTCCGTTTTTAACTAATACCTATTAAACGGTAAGTGCTATCATAAAATAGTATTTGCAGAGCTTGTAGATTATGCGATTATCTACAAAAAAAAATATCACACATTTTCCTGTACGAATTGCCATTCATGAGATATCGCCGTTTTAAAGAATTAAAGTACTTATTTGCGACTTGAATATAGGTCATCAGACGTTCAATAAATCCTTTGTTGGACTACGTGGCTAATTTTTCAGGGGTGATTCCTGGATGTATTTGGACAAAACAATTGTTCTAGAGAGGGGGCTATCCCCACTATCCCCTAAAATACAGCGTGTTTAAGAAGAATTAATTTTTTTAAAATATACTTAAACATTAATTACTAGACTAATTGTCATAAAGCAACAAAATTAAGCTCATAATTTAGGTAAATCTGTATTCTTTTATTTGATATAAAGAACAATAAGTTGAGTGGTTCCGTTTAGAAGATATGTAGGTTTAAAGTATGGGCGAAATTCTGAAAAACGAAGAATATCGGGATTTTGCTCACACTTTAAACCTACATATCTTCTAATCGGAGTCACTCAACTTTTTGATCTTTATTCCAAATTAAAGAATACACACTCATCTAAAAGATGAGCCTAATTTTGTTGCTTTAGGATAATTAGTCTAGGAGTAATTGAAGTTTAAGTAAATTGTAAAAAAAAATTCTTTTTTCGTAAACACCCTGTATTTTAGTGGATAGTTTGGAAAACCCCTCTCTAGAACAATTTTTTTCTCCAAATACATCCAGGAATCACCCCTAAAAAATTAGCCACGTAGTGCAACAAAGGATTTATTGAATGCCTGATGACCTTATACGATACAACTCGCAAATTAGTATTTTAAATCTTTAAAACGGAGATATCTCATGAGTGGCAATTCGTACGGGAAAATGTTTAGTATCCTTTTTTGTAGATAATCGCTTAATCTACAAACTTTGCAAACACTATTTTATGATAACACTTTCCGTTTAAGAGGTATTAGTCAAAAACGGAATTTTTTTCCTAAAAATCACCCTTTTTTTTAAATTTCAAAATCTCGGAAGAAACTCGAGAAACGATTTGAGAAAAAAATAAAGGCACATTTCTTATGAGTCAAATATCAACTTTTCGTCAAAAAATTGTAAGTGCGAGACATCAACATAATAATTGGTTTAAAACGAAGCGTGACCCTCAATGTCAGTATTCAAGTTAAACTTCAATAAATATTAAGTTCTGTTAAAACAAGATTTTTAACAGTCTCATTAGGCGGTAATTTTGTTATACGGATTCTTATAGTTAAAATTAGCCGATAAGTCATGGAATATTAATTCAATCTAATTAAGGTAATGGAATATTTAAATTAATTAAATTATTGGACCAAGGCCACACCATAATGGCATCATAGCGCCATAGAACTCTCTTCTTTCAATTGTCTCTACGTTTTACTCTACAATTCCTTATGTGTAATATATTTTCTGAACATCGCATTCCACCTATTTCTTGGTTGTCCTTCCATTCCTTTTGGTCTACCATTGAAAGTCCGCACTAGTATTCTTTTTTTAGAGGTTCGTACAACAGGTCTGAGCCATCACAGCTGCCTAGTTATATGTGTGTTGTTACTTTTACTGCGTTTCCATGACAGCTTGAAGCTTACTTGAAGCGTACTTCAAGTACAAATGTTAACGCGAGCAGCTCGACTGGAGTCGATGAAAAAGAATTTTTCTGATCGAGTGCTTGTCATGTAAACCGGACTTGAAAGCTTGAGGGCTCGAAATTGTGAAAGTTAGGCTTGTAAATATGTCTAAAAGCAATTTGTGGAACCATTAGTCATTACATGTAATAAAGAAATAAAAGCGCGATAAAAGAAAGAAATATAATAATAACTTCAAATGTTAAGCAGGCAGAGCATAAACGCGCTCGAGTTCTTGAGATTTTCAAGCTTTCGAGCACTCAAGCTGTCATGGAAACGTAGTATATATTTATTTTGTCATAATATTCCTTCAAGCTCTTCGTTTGATGTAATACGCCATTCACATTGGTTAACCTTTACAGGCCCAAATATTCTTCTTAGGATTTTCACTGATTTCTTGGTTTTTTAGAATTTGGACCAGTGTCACATAAATATTATTTTCGGCTAGGATGCGCCTATGAAAGTCATCTTTTATGTTATTTCCAGAAAGCATGTTCCTAAGTAAGTTGTATATATGCAATCATGTTCTTTGTTTTCGTGTCATTTATTCTTGAATTCAACTTTGTTGAGTTTTCTGCAATTTTTGAAAAGGTTTTTTTAAGTCTTGTGTTTTGCTTCATTTAATCTGAACGTTTCTTGTGAAAATCCATTTAGTACTTCTTTCCTCATTTTTGCTTCCAAAGCAATATTAATAAATATATAGTTTAAAAAAACTAAAAAATACGCTTTTATTTTAAAATGCACTAAAAAGTAAATTATATGTATAGCGTCTCGCGCTTCCTTTTAATTGACAATCGTGAAACTAGTGTTTAATATTTCTCGGTTGTTTCTATTTCTCGAGAAAAGAGAAAAATAAATTTTACTTCTCGAGAATTCTCATTTCTCGAGAAATATTGTGAATTTGTAAAAAAATTCATGAAATAAAAATTAAAATTCCATTTTATTCATAACACAAAATAAATCTTTGTAAGAATTAAGTAATAAGAAAATAATAAGCATAAATACAAAGATTACAAAACAAGCTTTAATGTAATTTGAAGTAATGTTTTAAAAAACATAACGCATCTAATGTTGCATTTGATAACACTAGTTTACAAATGTTTTCTTAATTGCGGGGGGTACCTAATAGGAAAAGTGTTTTTTAGCCTAATTTGAGGTCGCTGAAAACGAAAATGACCCTCATTTATTTTTCCAAAGAACCGTTATCGAGGTATTATCAAAACGGCTTTTTTTA
Source organism: Thereva nobilitata (assembly GCA_963855945.1). NCBI lineage: Eukaryota > Metazoa > Arthropoda > Insecta > Diptera > Therevidae > Thereva > Thereva nobilitata. Next base: position 107,912,225 of record OY979695.1, on the reverse strand, counting down.
AATTATTGCCAGATTCTCGAGAACCAAGAGCCAAGCTTAGCTTAAAAAATGCACTTTTTTACGCCGAATACTCCCACCGATCTAAAACTGTAAAAGTGAAGGTTCTATCCTACCAACTTCCAGAGTAATGAGCCATCAAAGTCAAAATTTTGTTTTTTTTAACAAAAACATCAACTTCAACTATTTTCTCCAAAAAATACGTAGTTCCTCAATATTTTTTTTTCCAAATTAGAAAGCTTGGACAATTTCTATAAATAATGTCCGGACAATTTTTGTGTTACGGCATTTACCGGTAGAGGAAAAACCACAAAAGAAGACAACGAGCTTTCCATTAGCTCTCATTGTTTGAGTGAAAAAGTTGCGCTTTCAAACAACCAGAGCGAATGGGACACTCGTTGTCTTCTTTTATGGCTTTTACTCTATTAGCAAATTTTGATGTTAAAATGTCACATATATTATTTCTCTTCTATTTGACAGCGCATTTGGAGGGTGGTCATGGCATCGTGTAGAGTCGGCTTAACACAAAACACACATAAACCTGCATTAAAAGAACGTATATAAAAAAGCGCCGCACAAAAACAAATATATTCCAACTAAGTTAGTATGTATGCAATTTAAAAAAGATGTATGGATATGAGAAAGGAGTAAAAATTTTAAGAAATTGATTAAAAAATAGTCATAAATTTCTCGCGGAAACAACATTAAATTTCTCGAGAAATGAGAATATAAAAATAGTTTTATTTCTCGAGAAATTCTCGAGAAAGAATTCTCGAGAAGAAACACTACGTGAAACTAATCTCTCCATTCCTTACTTTATCTCGAGAGAATTTCTCATCGTCAGCGGTTGTCAGAACATCGTCCTTGCGTTCGCTTTTTTTCTCGGCGAATGTAGCAGTGTCACCGCAGGAGGTTCAGGAACTGTTAGAGTTCTGGGGCAAGACGAACTGACAATAAGTCATCGGTTGTGATGCAAATGGTCACCACTCTATTTGGTGTAGCACCGATGTAAATGAGAGAGATGAGTGCCTCCTAAAATTTGTTGTTATGAATAACATAGATCTTGCAAATAGGAGAAGCAAACCCACCTTTGTCACTGATAGTAGACAAGAAGTGCTAGACCTGACCCTCACCACCAGACGACTCTCCGACAGGATCGAAAATGGCCTGTTTTGGGCGAAGCTCCACTCTTGGACCATCTGCACTTCAGGTTCGACATTGCGGGCCTCTCACATATATGCGCCTCTTCCCTGCCGCCTTTATGAGCTCAATGTGTGAATTGGTGATAGCGGCCACGCAGCTCACGAATGTACAGATCTCCTCCTAGCATGACAGCAGCACTGTATTTTTCTTTCTCTCTAGAAGCATGTTCGACCCGGACAATGTTAAATGGCCGGTTTTTCCTTCCTCCTTTCGAAGCACTCCTCGCTAAAGAAACTGCCTTATGTGCGTTCCTTAACAGCGAGGTGCTTTCGATAGCACTGGCTATGATTATATTTCTAGAGCACTGGCTATCAGAAACCTGGATCCCCACAAAATTGATCCGATATATTTCTTCTACTCTGGGTGTCTTCAAAATTAGTGTCAAGCCTATGAAGGGGTGCCCTCAAGGCGGAGTTCTGTATGCGTTACTCTCGTCACTGGTTGTGCATGTGCAATCATTTGATTGACTCCATTGCACATCTCCGACGGGTCAAAGAGGGATTACGGTACAATGGCTCGCGATTTGAATTGGTAAGTAACTCACCGTTTTCCAGTCTAAAATACACTCCATTGAGGCTGGCGCAAGGATCATCCTTGAGAAAGGTTTTAAACCAGCCTTTTGGACTGTCAGGCTGCTATCGAGGGCATTCTCAACTCTCTATGGCATCTCACCTCTAAGTCCGTGATAAAGCACTGGGTTAAGGCACTGAACATAACCTACTAGAAATCAGGTTTATCAAAGGTCTTAAGGCCCAACTGTGCATGGCATAAGCGCATATGCCAAGTGCACATGTCAAGTTCGGAACCAGAACTTGTTATGAAGGTTGCTACGGCTGACATAACACGGCATAAAAGCTTTCGTTAAACATTCGTTAAACATAATGAATTCGACTTGTGTCGAACGTGACATGACAACATTAGGAAAAGCAAGGTTATGTTTATTGCTGTTTATTGTTAGAGCAAGTGATTTTTGTTCACGTATGGAGAAATTAAAATATCTACATAATATACATAAATATAAATCAAAATTAATTTAATTTTAACTATGTCGCTTATGTTATGCATAGGCGGTAATATGTTTTGATTGACATAATGCTGACTTTCGATATTTTTTGACGTTTTGACATATGCGCTTATGCCATGCATAGTTGGGCCTTTAGACGGGCTAAAGAACTAATAAGACCCTTTGCCTTAAGGGGGTTTCTCCTTTTAAACAAGGCGGAACTTAGGCTGTTCGCAGGATATCGGACTGGCCATGTAAAGCTGAGGTATAACCTCCACAACCTAGGACTGCCTCAGGAGACAGAATGCCGACTCTGCATGGAAGGCGACGAGCCTTTTACACATGTTCTCTGTGAATGTCCTGGTCTTGTCTGACTTAGAAGAAGAACGTTTATTAAAGAGCTTCTGATTCTGAGCCTTGCTCAAGCCGAATCATCTTCAACTAAAGACCTTCTTGCCTTCGTACGGAGGGCTGGCGGTCTTTTCCGTTAGTGGGGTATGTACACTGCAAACCCAAGTGATATTAAAACACATTTCGCGTGTAAAATCATGTAGTCACTTTTTACGCTTTTAAAATGTATTATTTTTAATACGCGAAAAGTTTGTAAATTTAACATATAAAGCGCGTGTTTAAAACACACCAAATATGTATTTTGCTTTGAAGCTTTTGAGTGAAGCTTTTTCAGCGTCACTTTGCGGAGAGTAAACTTAGAAAAATCGTCACAGTAAACTTAAAATTTTTGATGTAAGCTGCAACAACTTGTCTCGATGCCTTTCTGTTACCGACTGACTGTAAAGAGAGGTCGTGGAACTCTCTGGTCATTGAGTATTTAAATAAAGAATTACAACTGTCTAACTTTCTTTTAATTTATCCTCTCATGTGTGTTATTTTAGTGAAGTGTGTGAAATGACACATAATGTGTGACTTTCACACGTTTAAGACGTAAAACGATAAAACGTTACATTATCTTTAGCGTGTAAAAATATTATACGCTGAACGTGGGTGATTTTTACACGTATGTCTTTTTATCCGCATTATTTTAGCACGGTTTATTCCTAAAACCCTTTATTTTAAAACGATTGGCCGAATTTACACGCTTATGAAGTATGTAGTGTGCTAAATTCACACGGAAAAAATATTCTGGGGTTTGCAGTGTACACAATAGGTCTAACTTGGTGAGTACGGGGGCAACCAATCACCATATTGGTTGCCCCATACTCACCTTATAATAATACATAAATGTTTATATTAATAAAAGAAAGTTTTTGTATGCGTGTACGCGTGTGTGTGTGCGCTATAGCGGGCGCACCAGTCATCGCAGAGCTTCGAAATTTTGCATGAAGCTGCTTCGGGGTCTCCCATTATGCACCTCGACCCGATTGTCAAAACTCAAAAAGCCCGTCGAAATATGACCGAAATTCAAAACCGCCACCCAAAATTTGCAATCTGCCTGAAAATCGGTATTTGGGGGTTTTTGAGGAAGGAAATATCGAATTAATGATCAGAGCTTATAAATCCAAAATGGCCGCGCCAATATGGCCGACGTATTTGCCAATGGTGTTCCGATTCCAATAAAAATCGGTGTCTGGGGTTTTTTAAGGTAGCAAATAACGAATTTATGATCAGAACTTATAAATTCAGAATGGCCGCGCCAATATGACGGACGAATTTTTCCAATTGTATTCCGATTCCAATGAAAGTGGATATCAAGTGGTTTTTAAGGTAACAATTAAAAACTTTATGATAAAAACTTATAAATTTTTAATTTCGGGGACGAATTTTGTCAAATAAGTACCTATTATTTCCCGGTCAGCTGTATGTAGGTTGTTCAAGAGTTAATAAATCGAAAAATCTTCACATCCTAGCTCCAAATTGAAGAACATTGACCATAGTGTATCCTGGTCATTTCCTCTATTGTCGTGAAGTTTGCCAAATATAGGAAATTTCTTAATTTTCCCTTAACCATTATAGAAACAGTAAAAGCGGTAGAAACAGTAGAAATAGGTTTTCAAATTAATATGAAGAGAATCTCTATATAATTCAATAAAAAACCGCTGTACAGGACAGTTATCCACAGTTCTACCAGTCAGACGCCTGCAAGAATGATCTTCGTGAAACAGATTACGCTGCCAAGTCATTTAGAGTTTGAAATCGCACAAGACCCACTACGACCTAAGGGCGAAAGGATCTATTTTTAAGGAAGGCGATCGAGTCTAGCTATAAAATCCTCGACGAATAAAAGGTAAATCGCCAAAACTACAAAGGAAATGGAAGGGCCCCTCCACGGTCATCACGAGGTTAAACGATGTCATCTATCGCATCCGTCGCAATTATGATGATTTTGGTTTCCATTAAAAAAATGATGATCGCAATTTTCTTCCAGTTTGCACAAATCTATGCAAAAACAATGGTCTTTCCTTTTCCTTTTATGTCAATACTGCTTCTATTAAATCCGTTACAGCTTATTCCAACAAAACAAGTATTATCCTTTTACAGCCGCTTTACCAACAGAAAGAAGTCAACATAACCACTTCCTTGTACCTTTGCATAATTATGTCAATAGACCTCTAATGTTTCATAACAACACTGCGTCTCATTACAGGACAATTAAGCCTGTACCTAATCATAATTAGTTCGATAAGGTCACATGTCAGCCTGCGGTTTAGAGCGAAAACAATGTATATGTATAGCCCTGGCTGCCCGTCCCCTCCGCCCTTAAGCATTGTTTATACCTTGCGACTATGAATTCCGTCCATGATTCTTTCGCTGATTACTTAAGTATAGAGCCGCACAACACCTTTTTCCGTTTCGAGGGGGAATGGATATCTTTGTCTGCGGGCAACAAAATTTACGACCACTTCCTAATGTACACTTTTCGTTTACCTGCACAGGTAGGTGGTATATCGACTTCATGCTTACTTTGCATATTATGGAAATGGTTTTATGTGTCCGAGTAACGTTAACTATGACTCATAATTCACATCTTTACATGCAATGATTTTAATTGAATTTTTTGTTTTGATAGTAAAATTAATTATTTTTCATTTGTTTGATGATTTTGGAAACATGTTTTCGTAGATATAGGTATATAGGTAATACCACAATATATCATACCGCGCAGGTATATCAGCAGTAGGTATATAACCTTTTCTGTAAAGGAGTCTATGCGCTTTATATATTTATGGAGGGCTGATTTGTCACCATAAACCATCACGAACTCCTCTGCATTTGATTTGTTGGTGCTGAATTCAGTAGTATTCTGGGACCAAATAAAGGTTAGTTGATTGAGAATACCCGGCTTGTCAAGCTCACGTTTGCACTAGTTTAGACTTGGTTCTAGGCTCTCAGATAGTTCTTATTGCCGCTTTCAGTGAAGACAAAAATATGTTTGTTAATCGTAAGGTTTCAACCCTTAACTTATCATATGCTTTTTCTATTACCGAGCTAAGCTTACTACTAGATATTGCACCATGACGTGAGCGGCATCACGGACTGGTAGTATAAAGGGTGACACCTTATCGTAGATTTTCACATAAAAAAGACATTGTAATTGGGTTCAGTTTCACTTAATGGAAATCCATTAGTGACATCGCAATTATTACGAACTTTGCAACTTTTTATATCAGAACATCTCACATATTAAAAACTCTTGATGTAGGTTGCATGCCTTAGTTATGAAGTTCCATGCCTTATCCTTCTAATTTGTGCGATTTGAATCAATTCTAAAAAATTCGTTAGTTTTTAAAGACTAGGTAGGTATACATACGATATTAGTGGATCTTAAGTCTAGTGTCAAATTCATGCCCATAATGATAGTTGACAAGTATACAAATATATTTTTGCGGTACTAGTCATGGATTTTTTAACACAAAAACAGTTATCTTACTTTGTTTCCTATTCTAAAAAATGAATTTTGCCACATTATTGAGAGACCCTTTTTTAAACACCACCTACTGAGTTTGCAGCTGTTTCAATTTTGTTTTTTTAGTCCAATTTCGATAAACAAACTATGATTCAAACTGTATTTCAAAGGTTGGTCTGGGTTTTAATCAATAAAGAAAATATTCCAAGACTTTGTAGAGTGCATATCGTAAATGTAAAAAGATTCCATTCCATTAGCTTCATGGAGTATACTTCAAATCTGAAAGAAACAAAAAAAAACATAACAAGAAAATATTCGTGACACGATTCGTAACAAACTTGTTACCATTTACGTGCCTTGGATTTGAGAATCAGGTCTTATCTCATATTATGGATCACAAGTCACAGCATTGTGGAATTATCAACAAAAACTTTATTCGTCCATGAAAACTAAACTGAAACGCAAGCATTTTCAACTGAACCAACTTAAATTCATTCTAAACTGTGAGGGTTCATTCCTTTAACAATTTTTGCGGTGAATTCACTGGTTACGTATTTTTTTTTCTTCAACTGAATGCAAGTAAGAAAGTTGAAACGCGAGAAGAATTAACGAACAGAGCAATCTGTCCTTGGATTTTTATCGTGATTCATTGCTATCGTTGGCCATTAAAAAAGTGTTTTTTTTACCTCAGGCCAAACCTGAAGTTTGTTTGCCTTTGAAGATCGTAACTTGCGGCTTCAAACAAATTTAGATGGATGGGAAAATATATAGTATATCGTGAATAAAATTTGAAAAATTAGAAAAAAAACCAAAAATTCACGCCATTCTCAGACGAACATAAAAATGGTAGCAGGGCTTCCATAAAGTAATTTTTTTGGTGTTAAATAAATTAAAATAGTTTTGGTATATGTAGATAAAAAATTTTGAATTTAGTATCCACATATTTGCTTACAATTAATTTCATTAATATTCATGCTAACAGAATTGCATGTTGCTTGAGAATATTTTTAAATAATATTATATCGGCTTAAGAAATCGGGGACGACAGTTTCATCTTATATACCTCCTTAATATTGAAAATATATTTACATATGTTGTATATAACCGGGACCTGTCCAAAAAAAACACTGTCAATTTGTAAATTTTTGAGCTCTCGGTTCAATAATAATTATAGTGCTGTCGGAATACTACTCGTTATGAAATTAAAAAAATAGCGCGTGTGCACTGGGTACGTGAAAGATGTGAAACATCTTTGGCGATCTTGATCTTTATCTTAATTGAATAATTAGTGAGAATTAAGAAAGACCATTTAACATCCCAAACGCAAAAAAGGAAACGCACCTCTGGAGCCTTTTATCGCACAGAAATTTTGCGTTTGGGATGTAGAATGGCCGTAAGTTTTATACTCACCGATTTGTGTTGTAAATGTACCATCGTCTTTGATGTCCTTCGGCCATGATGAAAGGTCAGAATACTACTTGCAATAGGCCATAGTCCTTGGATACAAGCTGCACGTGACAAAGCGACATGCAATGATGATTTCGAAAGCTTTCTTATCGTATTTGTATATGATTCTGGAATACGTGCTTCCGTGAGACTAATGTATTGTGGTCGTACAAGCAAACTAACTAATGGTAAATTTTTCTGATTTCATATTCAACATGAATAGTAAGTAACAGAGGAGCAAAAGGACTACCCTACAGATGAGTAGTCCAAAAATTAAAGGATTCCTATAGAAACGGGGCTGCCAGTCGTGAACTGATCCTTTAGTCACACCCCATTTGTTTTTTCAAGTGCGGAAACAAAATTTCAAAACGAAACCTTTCGTTAGTCTTAGAGCCATCAGAATTGTCGTATCCCGACGGGGCAAATAGGGCATCTTCCAATGGTCTGCTGGGTACGCATATGGTCATCAGACTCGGTCTTCTTCCCCGGTTTCAATGTACATTGTGGGAATTTTCCGGTACCACTCATCTTGTGACCTCCATATTTGTCGAGGGTTGTGGATCAAAAAGATCTGCAGCTATTGCTAGATTTGGGTCCTCTTCTACATGGGATCTCTATATTATCGGAGTCACAGTGCAGCGCGAGTTAAGTATATTAACGATCCTAAAGAAAACATTTTAGAATTCGAAGAAATATTATCGAAATACAATCAGGGGAACTAGAAAAATTCTCATTCCCACAAATTTTCTTACGTTGCCAATTCCACCAAAATCTCTCTAGACTTTTGGTAAACAAAAGTCTCAGATTGCAGATTGCAATATGCAACTAATGAACATGAATCCCACCTTGGTTTGTCCTATCATTTTAAGACACATTTTTGATGACAGGTATAATTTGTAATGAAAATGAAAATTAAAATCAAATTAAGAAGTCAGTCTAAGTTAAAACTTTGTACTAACCATAATTAATTCGGGAGCGTTTTTTATAATAAAAAATATAAATCGGAAATAAATCTTTTTTTTCTTTCCTGTACTTTAAAAAGTGGTTCGATTCGCTATAAAGTGAATCGGAATATTTATTTATTATTTTATTTTTCCGAGTTAAAGTAAAATCATTTATCTGGCGCAGTCGGTAGGATTGCGGTCCGAAGAACTGCAATCCTGTGTAAAAGCGAGCCTAAAAGTTTTCGTTAATTTCTTTTAAAAGGAAAAATCAGTAAAACTTTTTTTTTGCGACTAGTGAGTGGGAACGAAGTACTTCCGCGAAAATTCGGAGTGCGAAGAAACAAAGCTTGGTCGTTTGTACTCTTTCAGAGAATTATTATAATAATAAAAAAAAAAAAAAAAATTTTTTTAAAATCAGTTCCGATTAAGTGTAATCACAATAAATTACATGCAATAATAAGTGCCACAGTAACGGAAATTGAATTAACAATAACAAAGTGTAATATCAAATAAATTTGAAATTTGATTTTTTTTTCTCATTGTCAAACTGTGTAATATAAATTACATTTTGTGTTTTTATCAAAATAAAAGGCAAAAAGCCAAACCTTGTAACAATAGTGAAAGTATATGAGAAATAGCCGTCAAGATATTTTCGATATTAATCGGAGAATCAACATGGAGCAAGCCGACCCACAATTAAGAAACGTTATCGAGCAACAAGAAGCCCAAATTGTATCACTAAGGGCCAGAGTTGAACAACTGATAGGTGAATTAGCAGCAGTCCAGGCCCAATCAGTGAATTTTGTATTAACTCCAGAGCAATTTCTGAGCCATGTGAATAAGCTTACAAAATTTAATGGAAAGGACGAGTATACCATTCAGGAATTTATCTCCACCGTCGAAAGGACTTTCCAGTTGTGCCAAAATACCCCAGGACTGAGGGAATATGCCATGAGCATCGTAATTAACGACAAAATCCAAGGCGAGGCGAAGAGGTGTATCCAGCGTCTAGGGAGTTCCGCTGCAAATTGGGAGCTAGTTAAGCAGGAACTCAAACAACATTTCCGGCCCAGACAGGACTATTCAGAACTACTAAATAATTGCCGATCGCTAAAGGTAAGCACATTAAGAGAACTTTTTGAAAGTGTTAAAGATATCAACTATAAACTTAACGAGTTGTACGAATTTGATGAGTCTAAACCATCAACCTATCACCCTAGCAACAATGACCAATATTTAACTGATATAATTAGCAGTAAGATACATAATTTTTTAAGAGGAAATATTCCTGAAAATGGTACTATTATCGAAGTATATAATAAATTTGATAAGTTGAAGTTACTAGACAGTGAAGACGCAGTAGATTTCCGAAGTCGAAAGAATAAATTTATCTCTCATAGAAATAATGCTAGTAAAAGTGAAAATTCCTCATACGTAAAAGTTAACACAAGTGGAAATAATACTAGTAATATCGTTAACAAAGGTCCCCCTAATACAAATATTAATGGCGTTTCTAACAGAAACAATAATATTCAAAGAAATTTTCATAGAAGCAACACCAACAACGTACCCCATAACCCTACTTATAATAATCGTAACTTTAGTAATTCTGGTCAGTTCCGTAATCGGTGGTATCAACCAGGCCAAAGTTCTGCACAAACAAGAAATAATTCTGCCTCCGAACCAATGGAAATCTGTAATTTAAATAGGGACGAATACGAAGACGTAAATTTTCACAAAGAGCCTCTGATGCCCGAATCCCCATAGCAATTTTGACAATCGGTCATCAAAAAATCAGGTGCTTGATTGATACGGGGTCAGCAACCAGCGTTATCAAGCCCAATATCCTTCAGGACTACCGTCATGAGAGGCTGAGTGAACCTGTTTACTATTCCACTATCAATGGAATAAATAAAATTTCCCATAAGTTAACAACGCCAATGCCAAAAGAATTTAAATTCTTTGGTACTATAACATGGAAAATAATTGACTTAAAAGGAAGAAGTTATGACGCAATTATGGGTCAAAATTTCCTAGTACCGTTTAAGGCAAAAATAGATCTTGAATCTATGTACATAGATGTAAACAATAATAAGATCTTGTTCGAGGAAAATAATTTCCCTTTTATTGTTAACGAAATACATTCATTAGACGGTGTACAAGGTAACCTTTATGAAAAACTAAAAATCGATCACTTGAACCCTGAAGAAAAAACCCAAATAACCAAATTAATAAGGAATTATGAAGGTTTGTTCTTTAAGGAAGGGGATAAATTAACCTCAACTCATGAAGTGAGACATGAAATTAAGACTACCACGGAAAGGCCAATTTATTCTAAGATATACAGATATCCCCATATTCATGAAAAGGAAATTGAGCGGCAAATCCTTGAGATGCTGCAGCAAGGCATCATAAGGGAAAGCAATTCTCCATACAACAGTCCACTGTGGATTGTGCCCAAAAAAGCAGATAATTCGGGTCTAAAAAAATGGAGAATCGTGATAGATTACAGGAAATTAAATGAAGTAACCGTGGACGACAAATTTCCTATTCCGAACATCGAAAATATACTGAATAAACTTGGTAGAGCTCAGTATTTTAGTACACTGGACCTTGCCAAGGGCTTTCACCAAATATTAATGAAGGATTGTGACCAAGAAAAAACGGCATTTTCGACCCCATTCGGTCATTATGAATATTTAAGAATGCCGTTTGGTCTCAAAAATGCACCATCAACCTTCCAGAGGTTGATGAATGCAGTACTTAGAGAATATATAAACAAATTATGTGTCGTCTATTTGGACGATATTCTCGTTTTCAGTACTTCTCTAGAAGAACACCTAACCAATCTGAAGAAAATATTTGACAAATTGAGACAGGCTGGCCTCAAGATTCAAATTGATAAGTGTAACTTCTTGCGCAGAGAAACAGAATTTTTGGGGCATATACTAACTCCAAAGGGTATAAAGCCAAACCCCATTAAAATAAAAGTCATCCAAGAACTAAAATTACCCACCACACAAAAACAGATAAAATCCTTCCTGGGCATAACAGGATATTATAGGAAATTTGTCAAGGATTATGCAAAAATAGCAAGTCCTATGGTAAAATATTTAAAAAAGGGCGTAAGTAAAGTCAATTTAAATGACCCAAGCTATATAACGGCCTTTGAAAAGCTCAAAGAACTTATTACCAGCCACCCCATCCTCAGATACCCCGATCTTAACAAGAGATTCAAGCTCATCACTGATGCCAGCAATACAGCATTGGGAGCTGTCCTTACACAGGAAGGTCATCCCATATGCTACGCATCAAGGACACTCAATGAGCATGAAAAGAATTACTCCACCATAGAAAAAGAGCTTTTAGCGGTGGTGTGGGGAACTAAATATTATCGCCCCTACTTGTTTGGTAAAGCATTTGATTTACAAACTGATCATCAGCCAATTAAATGGCTCCAATCAAAATATGCCGGCAAGGACATTAATCCTCGCCTTCAGCGATGGTTAATTCAGCTGGGTGAGTATGATATAACCATAGGGTACATAAAAGGGAAAGAAAACAAAGTGGCGGATTTTTTAAGTCGCATAGATTCGGGTAGAAACGAAATCAATTTATTTGAAACAAATAACCAAGAAGGCGGAGGTGAAATAACTGCCACCCAATCAGAACGAAATTCAGAACCTCAAGCTGATATTGAGAACCTGAGCACCTCTCCTCAAGACTCTGTTGAAGTCCATACTGTCCACTCTCAAGCGGAAGATCTTAACGATCACATCGCAATACATGAAACAGTGGTCAACAGATTCCGTACACAAATTATCCTCGTGGAAAAGAAAGAAAGAGAGTTCGAACGAATATTTAATAATAGGAGAATATTCATTGACAAGAACGATTTAGAGAAGGAAACAGATATATTCACCAGGTACATAGAAAAGGGTAAAATAGGTATTTACTCCCAATTGAGTGATCGTGAATATAACGTACTACAGACAAAACTAATAGAATTATTCCCAACTAGAGATCAAGTAAAGTTCCTTAGATGTAGCTACTTCGCAAATGACATTGAAAATGAAGAGGAGCTAAAAAAGCAAATCTCCCTATTCCATAAGATAGAATCAGGGCATTGTGGGATAATATCGACGTATGAAGGCCTCAAGAACAAAATCTATAACCCCAAATTAAAAATATTCATCCATGAAATTTTAAACAATTGTGATATCTGTACCGGTGCTAAATACGACAGGAACCCTGTTAAGAAAAAATATGAAATTACGGAAACCCCTAAGACTATTAACGAAATCGTACACATTGATGTCTATACAAATAGTAAAAATAATTTTCTTAATGTAGTGGACCGATTTTCGAAACATGCAGTCAGCCTGCACTTAGAAGACCGAAACCATATGACTATATTAGAAAAAATAAGGCAAATCATCGCCATTAGAGGTAAGATGAAAAAATTAATCTTTGACAACGAATTTGCGTCAAAACATGTAAAAAATTTTTGCGAAAAAGAAAACATAGAGTATCATATTACTAAGCCAAACAACCACACCGGCAATGCCGATATCGAGAGACTAAACGGAACGTTAACCGAAAAAATTAGGGCCTTAAATTTAGAAGAGAAATTGCCAATCAGGGTGCAAATCCTAAAAGCAGTGGAGTTTTACAATAAATCTTATCATAGCACAATAAAAACTACACCGTTAATTGTCCAAAATAAGGAAATTGACTTCAGCATAATTTACGATAGGTTAATTAAATCAAAAGAAAGGGTTATAAGCAAAAGAAACCGAGATAGGGAAGATTATAGGGAATACCGAGAGTCTGGCTTCATAAAAAATTATAAATCTTTGAGGCACAAGGAGGAGCCAAAGTTTAGAAAATATAACTTGTCTAATGTTCACGAGAACAATATAAAACGTCCCTTTAAATTTTCAGAGAAAGGTGGCCAAAACCAGGACACTGCTGCTGCTGCTTTGGATGTTTCTACTACTGATGCCCAAAATGACCCTCCAAACGATGGTAATTGAAAAAATTGATTCGGAGCAGGGATACACTGAGGTAAAAGTAGAAACAGTCGAAATAGCCGATAAGTTCGAAATTATTTTACATCAAGTATATCCTAACGAAATACTAAACTTAGTTTGTAATTTGGAATCGACATTAAACTTATTAGACTTAGTTCACCACAGGGACTTAATACAATCTAAAATAAATAGAATTAAAAGTAAAATTAGAACACTTTTGCCGTATAGACAAAAAAGAGGATTAATAGATCTTGGAGGAAAAATCCTTAACTGGGCCTTTGGAACAATGGATAATGAAGACCGACATGATATAGAAAACCATTTCGAGGCTCTAGAAAAGAACAATCATAAACTAATTAGAAATTCTAATCAACAAATAAAAATCAACGAAAATTTCAATAAAACATTTGATCAAATTAAAAGTATAATCGAAACAGATAGAACGAAAATACTCCATCATTTAAATAAACTTAACCTCACTGAAATGAAGATTTTGTCAGAAAATGCCTTTCTAGAATACATGTTTAAGTTAAATTACATAGAAACACATATTGAGCACCTTCAAAACAACATCGCATCGGCTCGTTTAGGCCTTTTGCACCCCAACATATTAACGGAAGAAGAAATTAATACTTATAACATAGATTTTAACAAATTATCATGGATCCGGCTTGGCGTTGCTAAGCATACAGATAATTCCATAATTTTTGCTATCCGAATCCCAAGTCATCATATCGTAACTAGCAAAAACCTTCTTATACCAATCACAAATTCCCAAAATTTTCAAATGGATTCTGATATAGAATATATCGTACATAATAATAATAAAATTTATACCTATTCCGAAAGTAAAACATTACAAGAACTAACCGAAAGCAAAAACTGTATGAGCTTAAAGAATTGTAGATTTATTAAAAACGTCGAGGAAGAAATTTCATTTATTGAAGAAAGCATTATTATTATCAATAACATAAAATCGGGAAAATTAAAAAGTAGTTGCGACGAAAGGCGACTGTTACTCCAAGGAAATTACTTTATATCCTTCAATAATTGTACCATCAAAATTAATAATAGAGAATATAGCAATAAAATAAGAGTTTTTACAGAAAAATTTGTAATTCCGAAAGATGAAAATTTTACTTTCAATAAAGATAACCTAAATTTTGGTAATATTACATTAAATAAAGAAAATAACATTGGAAAGATAGAAGAACTTAAGTATCACAAAATTGTCAATTATAGCATAAACTCATTCATAACTTTTCTATTAATCACTGTTATAATTTTCCTCTTTTGTAAAAGAAAAAATATTAAATTTATATTTAAAAATAGGATTCAGGAGAATCCTCAAACTAAGGTGGGAGGAGTTAAGTATATTAACGATCCTAAAGAAAACATTTTAGAATTCGAAGAAATATTATCGAAATACAATCAGGGGAACTAGAAAAATTCTCATTCCCACAAATTTTCTTACGTTGCCAATTCCACCAAAATCTCTCTAGACTTTTGGTAAACAAAAGTCTCAGATTGCAGATTGCAATATGCAACTAATGAACATGAATCCCACCTTGGTTTGTCCTATCATTTTAAGACACATTTTTGATGACAGGTATAATTTGTAATGAAAATGAAAATTAAAATCAAATTAAGAAGTCAGTCTAAGTTAAAACTTTGTACTAACCATAATTAATTCGGGAGCGTTTTTTATAATAAAAAATATAAATCGGAAATAAATCTTTTTTTTCTTTCCTGTACTTTAAAAAGTGGTTCGATTCGCTATAAAGTGAATCGGAATATTTATTTATTATTTTATTTTTCCGAGTTAAAGTAAAATCATTTATCTCGCGCGTCTTGGCTGTTAGGAAATCTATCATTATGTGCACGAGGTATTTGGGGATACCCAGTCTGATCAATGCCTCGACCATAATTGCTCTAATGACACGATAATATAAACTAGTAGGGATGCCCGTTACCGAAATTCGGTCACCAAAAAATTACTAAATAAAATTCACCCTTTTTCGAATTTAAATTCGGCTATGTCCACCCCGTTGACTTGGCATTTCGAAAATAAAACGCGAAAAAAAATACAAACAAATTATTAATAAGCAATAAAAACAAAAAAAATACAAAATAAAATTAAAAGAAAATCACTTAAAGTATCAAAATTAAAATATTGAAAAAAATAACGTCGCAACTTGCCTCTTTAAATTCAATTCAAATAATAAATGCATTCTATCACTTTGCACTTGATTTCACTCGCCAAAAACGAACGGCAGCCCCTTACACAATAATACTATACACAAAAGAGTATAAAAAAAATGCACGCACAAAGTGACCGAGTTTTTTTATGTCAGTTATGCCGCCAAAAATCTACACAAACTATTTAGTAGGGGAGCTGGCACTTGAAAAAATCGTGTCGTCCCAACCTTCTGGGTCATTCCATGGAAAATGACACCAAGCTAATGAAAAAAAAGTGACGGAAATTACATAAATTTTAGGCTTTAAGTATTGTTAAAGCTCCATAGTATTCGGAAATATGCTTGTAGTAAAAAACAAAATTATTACTTTTTATATTTCCCCAGTTGAATATTGATTTTTCCATTCAATTCAATAAAAGTGCGTTTAGGTGAAGAATGCAAGCTCAAATATTCACTTATATACTTCTAGCGAAAGTGCCGTTGATTTCAAACCAGCAGCTGAGCTATAAAGCGAAAGAGATGTAGAACATGAATTCTCTACACCAAGCCCAAAAAATAACTAAATAGTTAATAAAATATGCCTAAATTAATGTGTTTTGTGTGTATAGTTTTTTACTCGTCCCACCCGTCACAACATTTTAAGCTGCATAAAAAAAGTTCGTATTGTTTTTTCACTTACCTCTTTTTAGAAAACAATTAGTGACATAACTCAAATAGCATACTACAATAAAATTAGGGCTTCATATGAACTATTTGATCTGAATTTCAACGTCAAATGCAAGTATCTAAAGAAAGAAGGGTTTAGCCTGTCCCACCCGTCACATATGTAATTCTGCGAATTTAACAATGTTAGAATATATTTTTATATTGTTTTCTTTTATCATATCTTAAAAAGTATATCTAAGAATGCTATCATAAATACAGTATGTATTATGTGCTTTGTTTGCACTTTAAAATAACTGAATGTATATCAAAAAATGTGTTAAAATGTCCCACCCGTCACCATGGAATGACCCTTCTGCCGTTAGGTATATAAGCTTTTGAAGTAATTTTAAGCATTTTTTATAATATGACATTTTTGCGGGAAGTGGACCCATTTCGAGTTAGGGGTTTTGGGAGGTAAAAAGGGGTTAAAATTGAAAAAAATGTCTGCCGCTTCGTATGTAGGTTCCTTTAGGGCTAAATAACCGTTAAATACTAGTGGCAGACATTTTTGACCATTTGGACCCTCCCCAAGCCACCCCTAGCTGAAGTTGCCATTTTTCTCCCCACACCCTAGCAAATAGTCAAAAAAAAATTTCTGCCACTAGTATTTAACGGTTATTTAGCTCTAGTAGAACCTACATACGCAGCGGCAGAAATTTTTTTCAATTTTAACCCCCTTTTTACCCCCCAAAACCCCTAACTCGAAATGGGTCCACTTCCCGCAAAAATGTCATATTATTAAAAATGCTTAAAATTACTTCAAAAGCTTATATACCAAACGGCAGAAGGTTGGGGCGACACGATTTTTTCAAGTGCCAGCTCCCCTACTAATAGTATCACGTATACTTTTTATGTGATGGATTCATTATTCCTTCTCTATTTGAAATATATATTGATAAAACCTTTCACCATGTTCATCTGATACTGAACCAAGGTTTTCGTGAATGAAATCTAAGAGCGGATCCAAAAAACGATTTTAAAGATTTTCTCATTTACAGATATTGTACTTAAAATTGAAAAAAAACAAAAAGATATTAAGAAATATTGCAAACAAATTACAGAAAAATCGAAAAATACCAATTTTGAGGGCTAAAACCCCCTAAAAAGTGGGCTTCTCGGAGTAGAAAATCGGTAGACTTTATAACCCCTTATTAAGAAGCCTAAAAAGAAGCTCTCTGCCAATTTTCAGCCTGTACCTAATTATTTCCGCTTTATCGCTTTTTTCGGGTTAATTTACCTGTACTTTAATTTAACTCAGTTTTCTCGCGATTTTACACTGTTTCTTGCGGGAAAAAAATTACGTGATATTTGCGGAGACCCTCCCCCTCCCCCACGTGAGATTTGGTGAGATTCGGCTCGACCCCCTCCCCCCAAAAACACCTCACGTAATTTATGGACGCCCCCTTACTGAATTTTAGTCGTCATACCTTTTCTTTTGTTTTCCATGCCGAGGCGGTTGTAAAGAAAAGGGTAATCCTCCATTTTGTGTTGGCTGCCATTTTGAATCTGGAATGAAGCCACACAACTAATTGCATTCTACTTGTCGTACCCTTTCATTTGATATCCATGTCGGGCGGTTGGGAAACAAAATTGCCAAATTCGCCCGCCATATTGGAACCGTCATGTTGATTTTTTTTTACAAAAAAGTCAGATTGCATTGTCACGCGAACTATGCATATGTGCCAAATAAGAAGTTGATTGTTTGTATGAAAGTGGGTCAAAAGCAAGTTGTAAGATTTGTTTACATACAACATACAAAATACAAGATGCAACAGGTGAAGCTAATATAAAGTTTATTTTTATAGAAAATCAAGTAAATTTAGCTAAATAATCATAATTAGTATTGTAACTTCCTGTCATTCTGCCCTTCTACAGACAGAATTCTCAGAAATCCGAATGCTCCATCTAGATTTTTGTAAATTATTCTAGTTAAGAAATTTATTGTCTCAGTAATATTTCGTGCAATTTCCATTTAATAAAAAAAGTCACTTTACGTCCTCTTAAACTCCTATGCAAAAATAGCGCACTTCTTGTTTTATTATACCTTTTTGAAATAATTTGAAATAAAAGCTTTGAAATATAAATAATAAAATGCAAATGCTGAGATCAAGAATTGAACCCGAGACTTTTTAGAATATCAACGTCGTAAATGACCATACCTATTTCAAATGGAAAATATTTGGATTAGAAAAAATATTAAAATAAACAATATCTTCATAAAGTTATTAATTTACTTACCTTTTCCAATATTTTGCAAAAAAGTGATGTGGTCGGTTGTTTTCTTCATTTTTTTGTGAAAAATTTGTCAACCCACCTTTGATTCTATCTCTATGTGAACGATCAGTACAATTGTTGATTTTTCTAAAAGACTTTCGGCGAAGAGTATTACAGCTAGGGTAGTAGCTGGTAGTATAATTCTTACTCTATGCAAACTAACCCGCTATTGATTTAGAACCGTGCCACTATTCCATATAGTCCAATAAATCCCGGTTTTCAAATTTGGAAAAATGTATTTTTTGTGCTAGTTATGTCCTTCCGCTAGTAATGTACGTTCCTATAAAAACAAGAATATTTGACCATTATTCCACTTTTAAAATAAAGAATGAGGTTAAAACTACATCGAAATGAGTAGAAGTTAAGAAGTAAGTTACTAAGTAGTAAGTATCCAAAATAATATATCACTATAAAGGTACGAATTCACCAAGGCAAACGAACATTTGCTCGAAGGCAAAATGCCTAGGTCAATGTTCCCAAGGACTCAATCTTATCACCAACTTTTTTGACAATTTTAAAAACCGAACTGCTCTCAAAACTCTCTAAACCACTTCATAGCTTTGCTGATGTTCATTCAATCAACAGGGACATCAAACTCATGCCACAATAATCTAGTCGAATTCAACGTCTCCAAAACCAAGTACTGTCTTCTCTCTAATAAGACCTATACAATCTTCTTGTGGAACCAACGACAGATCCATCATTTACAAGTCCTACATTCGAGCCCGCTGGGACCCATAAAACTGTTTGTCGTGGCTATATAATGTGCAAAACAATGTTCTCAAACTAATCGGTGATAGTTCCATTTGCTCCTTTATAGACTTACTAGCTGAGACCCGGTGCGCCTATAGCTGCACCCATAAGAGAATAGTAGTAATCAGTTGATATGAATTTTAATAAACAGTAGGAGAGTTTGAAAAAAATGCAATTTTTGGTATTTTTGATTCCAAATAACAAAATGTGAAACTTTGTGATATTTTGATCGAGCCAATAAAATCATCCATTGACTTGGCATTTATCGAGATATGAATTTCCATACACAGATGAAGTGTCTCAAAGAACGACTACTATTCTGTATGTTGGATTTCATATCCGTCGTGCGATGCTGCGCACAAATAAAGAACACATGTACTTAATCATTAACGGATAAACAATATTTTTTGTGTTCTTGTTTGGTGTATAAAAGTATAATTGTTTGTGTCTCGACTCGCGAACAGGCAACATATAATTGGACGTGTGAAAAACGGGAATTTTCTAAATTCAATCCAGCAATAGTCAACGATGGACTTTGTGCTTTGTTGATGGTGATCAGGAAGGCAAGCAAAGGGAACTTAAGCCGTTTAAACCCGAAAGGTATATCGTTGGAAATCATCGGTATACCTGGAATTAGGACGTCTTCCTCTTCGGATTTACCTTACCGTTGATACTTGCTTCGATCAAATTCGGTGTTAATTTTTTGATAATATGTCTTGTTCCGCTGCACAGCCTTGGCGCGTTCTTTCGAATTAGCATCACAGGCGATCCAACTGTCAATTGTCAATATGTGTAGTGACATGTCTGATGGCTCCAAAGAATTAATAAATTCAATTGGATATTTGACTACTTGTTCTTCGTTCATTACTGGGACAATCGATTTGTATTTCACAGTTTTTCCGAGCAGTTTCATTTTAATTTGTTCATTAAGTTTGTTGACATCGTCATTTTTGGGCGCTAAGATTGCTCGTTCGCACAGCCAATCTGGATTTTTGTAGTTCGTTGTTAAATTTACATTGGAACACCTTGTCCACAACGGTTTGAATATGCTGCATTTGTCAAAAGTTTTGCGGAAACGAAATCTCTTTTGTTCTGCTATCGATTGGAATTTCGCCATTTCCAATGTCCAAAAGTTGTTTTGAAAATGTTTGAGCAGAGGCATCTTATAGCAAATGGACACGCATATTCATTGTGAGCATGATTTTTTGACACTGTTCCATAGATATGATGTTTTCAAGCATGCGTTAAGCTCATCTGCGGGCGTTGATCGAGGTATAACAGCCAAAGTTTAGCGAAAATCCCCTGCAAGTAGTATCAGAGCGCCTCCCATCGGTTGGTGTTTTCCGCGGAAATCTCGCAAAGTCCTGTCAAGCGCTTCGAGCGATTTTTATGGGCCACGGTCCATTCGCATTATAATTTTGCACTTTTTAAGTAGTGTGGCAATACCGGAATTTTTGCTGATGTTACATGTAGTTGTTTCTATCTGGTTCAATTTCAATGGGAGCTTGATTGCTGTACGTTCACCATCAAGTAGAGTTGATGATATTTCCGATGATGTCACTGCAAGTTCAATCTCATTCTGCATTCGAATCGACGCCAAAATCAAATTGCTATTTCCGTTATTTCCTTTGGCTATGCGTTACATGATTTTGTCGT
Organism: Thereva nobilitata; assembly: GCA_963855945.1. Taxonomy (NCBI): domain Eukaryota; kingdom Metazoa; phylum Arthropoda; class Insecta; order Diptera; family Therevidae; genus Thereva; species Thereva nobilitata. Next base: position 107,891,151 of record OY979695.1, on the reverse strand, counting down.
ACGATTATTTTTGAAATTGTATCGCAACTACCCGTAAATCACCTCCGATCGATCTGAAACTTTAAGAATGGTATTTTTCTCGGAAAAAAAACAAAATAAAATGGATCTGAGCTCTTTAGCAGTGATTCGAAGAGAACCTTCAATACAAAAGTTTGAATTTTACGGATATCGGTACACTACAGCTACCCGAAGTGTTCGAGATAGAGCAAAATAGACCGCGTAGGAACACCCGCCGTACGCGAAAACCTCTATATACAAAATTTCATGCGAATCGAATGAGCAGTTTCGCAGTCTTTTAAACATTTACAGACAAACAGAGAAACTTTCACTTTTATATATATATAGATTAAGACGCCGCCGTAGGCATGTTAAGGCCTTGGTAAAGTTTCCCTCCTATTCGAGTACACTATAGTTTCAATATTAATTAATAAATAGCACTACTTGACTATGGAACAATTTTCCGCAGTCCCTATTTCCGAACCTACAACATCCACGAACTCAAGGGTAAGGTCCAGGTTTCCCTTCAAACTAAGCTTACTACTAGACGTTGCACGACGACTGTAATTTTCGATATCTTTCCTCACCTCCGGTCAACTATTCTCCGAAGAACACGTCTAGATGCTTGGATTTAAAGTACCTTAATAGGCTATAATAGCTTTTGTTGACAAGCATGCAGATATTTCCAGCTCTTTGTTGTAAGCGGGTGCTATTTTTGATCTTAGTTAGGCATATGCCACACCGAACTAGTGATGTGGTGATGTGCTGATATGCTGATCTACTAATTATCAGCAGCACTGGTTTTGTACTATAATATGTCATGTCACACTATAAGTGATGTGATGTGGTGACATTTTAGTCACCACTTGATAATCAGCAAATGATCTGTACTATATGTCAGAAATAATTTTGAAAAAATCAGTTGATTTTTAAAATTTGTAATGGAAGAAACCAAAGATTTTATTTTAAAACAAGTAAAAAGTGTAGAAAATCAAACATGCTGTAATGCTGTCTGTCTTTGTGGAAATCGCCTTAAAAAATTTTGTTTCCATTTAAATGCTTCATCCGCAGCAAAGTAGTAAGGGAAAGCTTCATTGTCATTTGGCAGTGGCGCTGGGCACGGAATATGTAAACTTCCGTTCGTTGAAAGCATTGATTTAAAGTTGAATTTTAGAATATACCTCCATCACGAATATACCTCCATCACTCTTTTTACCAACTTCACCTACGTCAATATTAATAAATATTCCATTTGTGTGTGCTGATAAGCCAAAAGCCAAAGGGAATAAAAGTCCGTATAAAAGGATGAATCCAAAATTTTCGATTTTTATACGCTTTATATTAGCTTGACCTGTATGTTGTATGTTGTATGTTTCAAACAAGTCTTGCAACTTGATTTTGACCCACTTCCAGGTAACGGATCGACTTGAAATTTTGCCCATATGTATAGTTCGCGTAACAATGCAATCTGACCATTTTGTAAAAAAATCAAGATGGCGGTTCCAAGATGGCGGCCGAATTTTCCAATTGTGCTCCCCGACCCCCAACCTGGGTATCAAATGAAAGAGTATTACAAGTAGAATACAATTAGCTATGTGGCGTTATTCAAAATTCAAAATGGCGGACAACAAAAAATTGCGGACTGCCATTTTGTTTACAACCCACTCGATATGGGTATCACATGAAAGGGTGTGACGATTAGAATACTATTAACTGTGTGGCGGGATTCCAAATTCAAAATGGCGGTTTACCTTTTTCTCGGTACCGCCCTCGGTATGGGTATCAAATGAAAGTGAACGACGAGTATAGTATAATAAACTGTGTGATGTCATTTTAAATCCAATATGGGGGTCACTACAAAATGGCGGAAGACATATCGCACCCCCGCGAGAAAAAATACCCAACTCAAAAAATGGCGTTGTCAGAAAATGGATGTTAAAGTTTTGCGTAGTCAATTGCCATGAAACAATATTAATTAACTAGGTATTGATTTTCATAATTTTTTTATACATGGTGTTAAAACTTGTGCTCTACAAACTGCACTATACCTTAACCTCACCAGGGTTATATTTTCACCCTTTTTTTGAGTTGTGTCACTTTGAAATTGTTTTATGCTAAACCGTTTTCAGAGTTATGTCATACTCAATAATACAATAATAGTTGAAATATTCATTTTAACATTTTATAAAAAAATACTTAATAATTCAGTGTTTAAAAAATAAATACATAACAATTCAAATATTCATAAAAAATAAATACATAACAATTCAAATATTCTTAAAAAATAAATACATAGTTTTTTTCAAGGAAAACGCATGTGCCAATTTCATTAGCCCCACGCTTTGCCAATCCTTCATGCCAGAAGTAGCATGCTACTCGATCGGATTTTAATTCACAAATAGTAAAATTGTATGAATTTCATTTTGACTCATAATAAAAGACTGAAACTTCTCCTCGCGGAGCGGGCAAGACTGCTTGTAAGTCATAACATGCTATGTACTATGAATCGAGAGTCACGTTTCCCGGATAATTTTTGTTCCCGGGAAACGGGAAAAATAAATTCATTTTTCCCGGGATTCCCGGGAACCCGGGAAAATGAAACTTATTAGGAATTAGGAGTGAACTGGGAATTAGGAGGAACAATTAGTGTTAAAAAATAAATAACAAACTCATTTAAGAAAAGATACAAGTAAATTTAATTCAAAAACATTAATAATGAAATAGAAATTAAAAAAAAATAATAAAAAAAATTATTTGAAATAAACAAACATAACATGAAGAACTATTCCATTATAAAAAACGTAACATAAAAAAGGATTTCATTATAAATTAACATGTATAATATAAATACAGGGTGTATCCGTTAAGTTTGCGAAATGGCCGGCTGTGGATAGGTTTTGGATAGAGGAATTTCAAGAGCGGTATTTTGTAGGCAATAATGTTTTGAATTGAGAGATCAAAAAAATTTCGAAAAAAAACAGTTTTTGAGTGATTTTTTTGCCAAAAAGTGATATCTCCGGCGGCCATGTTTTTTTTGTGATTCCGAAAATGTTTTCTTAAAAAGTTCCAAGCAAGCTGTGGTCCAATTTTCAGCCATTTTGGAATTTTGTCTCCTTTCGTGCCTTTTTTTGCTAATTTCCCCGGACTATAGCTTTTTCTCAAAAAATACGTAGTTAAGTAATTATTTTGTTTCCAAAATCCTATGAATAATGCCTGGACAATTTTTATGCTACGGCCTTTACTTTTGAAGTTATAAGCAATTATGATGTTAAAATTGACCTTATTTGGTATTTTTTGACTTAAGCGCATGTGGAAAAGTACTAAAAAATGGTAACGACTATTAAAAATTATCTAGGCTTTAATTTTATATAGAAAACAAGGATTTTGACATAACAGCTACTTACTTTAAATTTAAAACCTTGAAATAGTTAGTGTTAAATTTAAGTTAAATTTAAAACCTTGAAATAGTTAGATTTTTCCAAAAATTTGTGATTTCAAACAATAAATTTTTTCCCGGGAATTTAATTTTTTTTCCCGGGAAACTGGAAAAACACTATCTTTCAATTTCCCGGGAAATCCCGGGCGGGAATTCCCGGGAAAGACTCTCTAACTATGAAGTTATTGGTGGCCTTCTTTTTATCGTTCTCTTTTTCCTGGCGCGATAGAAGTTTTTCCTGCTGGTGTCGATCGTGCTTTTCTTGTAAGGTGACCTTATTTTCACTTTCCATGTTTTCGTAGGCAACGCATAACTCACAACGGTCCTTTTTAGGTACAAAGAAAGAAAGATTAAATTTGGAATTAAAAATCCGAGAGTACATTACTAGATTGGCATGTGGCCGGCCATTATCATTCAGCTTTGTAGTCCCGAAAAAGATCACTAATTGTTTTGCCACCATCAATATATTCCCGACTCGTTTGTGACCGCAAATAGTGACATTCGATGCGGGGAATTGATTCAATGTGCCTTCGAACGCCATATTTAATATCAGGATTCAACTTTTTATGGTGCCCATGCTTGCCTCTAAGATCTTCAGACACAAAACCAGAATCTTTTTAAGTTAATGTCAAGTGTTGCTCTAAAGAAGTATTTGCACACACTGATGCGTTCCTCATTAACTTCAAAATAGAATGCGTGATTGTTCTGCCATCCGGTCTGTTTTGGTGTATCGATAACGAGGAGTTATTGTGTCTACCCAGTAGGAATTCTAGGTAGCACTTACCGATGGAGCACTGATATAAGTAGTCATCTGGTAAGGGGTACTCATATTTTCTTAGGTGTTAGAAGTGCCCTTATAAAACGCATTACAAGAAAAGGCAGATGGTAAGGGGTAATCCAGAATTAGACCCAAAGAAGTTAGAAATTTGCCTGATGACTCAAATACCATTACAAAAATACGAAAACAAATGAGTCATCGGGTAAACTTCTACCTTCGTTGGGTCGAATTCTGGATTACCCCTTACCATCTGCCTTCTCTTGTAATGCGTTATATAAGGGCTCATCGATGAGCAGTTCTGTACGTACTCAAAGGTAAGTACTTATGTAACTACCCTAAGGAAAGCAAAAAGTAAGGCCTTACCTCCTATGACATCGTGTGTAAAAATAAGTACTTCTGTAAGGTGTATGGTAAGGCCTACTCCTTACTAGTAAGGGCCCATTTCAGTACTTCTGTAAGCTTACAAGGCGTTGTCTGCAAATGTCTTTTAGCTCCCAATACTTCTTAAAAATCAGCTGTCGAACATATTCTCCTACTTTTGTTGAGCATTTTAATCGGCAGTTTTCACCACAAGGATAACGTAATTTTCTTGCTTCCATCTTCCCAGTAGGACTTGTAAGCTTACAGAAGTACTGAAAAGAGCACTTACTGGTAAGGGGAAGGCCTTACCATCCCCTTACAGAAGTGTTTATTTTTACACACGATTTCATAGGAGGTAAGGCCTTACTTTTTACTACATCGATGAGCCCTTATATAAGGCATTACAAGAGAAGGCAGATGGTAAGGTGTAATCCAGAATTCGACCCAACGAAGTTAGAAATTTACCCGATGACTCATTTGTTTTCGTATTTTTGGAATGGTATTTGAGTCATCGGGCAAATTTCTAACTTCTTTGGGTCTAATTCTGGATTACCCCTTACCATCTGCCTTCTCTTGTAATGCGTTATATAAGGGTTCTTCTAACACCTAAGAAAATAGGAGTACCCCTTACCAGATGACTACTTATATCAGTGCTCCATCGGTAAGTGCTACCTAGAATTCCTACTGGGTTCTTACCAGTTTTAGACGTTGATGTGTAGGCCTCTCCGGAATTGCGCAGAAGCTTCTTCTTCTGTTTTAACCACTCCTGTGGTTTAGTAATACGTTTTCTTCCTTTCAATACCATTGGGGTGTTGTCAGCAACATTCTCGCCGTCTTCTACGAGCAATAACCCAGTAGGAATTCTAGGTAGCACTTACCGATGGAGCACTGATATAAGTAGTCATCTGGTAAGGGGTACTCCTATTTTCTTAGGTGTTAGAAGAGCCCTTATATAACGCATTACAAGAAAAGGCAGATGGTAAGGGGTAATCCAGAATTAGACCCACAGAAGTTAGAAATTTGCCCGATAACTCAAATACCATTACAAAAATACGAAAACAAATGAGTCATCGGGTAAATTTCTAACTTCGTTGGGTCGAATTCTGGATTACCCCTTACCATCTGCCTTCTCTTGTAATGCCTTATATAAGGGCTCATCGATGTAGTAAAAAGTAAGGCCTTACCTCCTATGACATCGTGTGTAAAAATAACCACTTCTGTAAGGGGGATGGTAAGGCCTTCCCCTTACCAGTAAGTGCTCTTTTCAGTACTTCTGTAAGCTTACAAGTCCTACTGGGAAACATTGCCCACAAAAATATTGTATAAATAAATGAAATAAAGAACACCTCACTATAAAATACACAGTTTATTTGCCGAAAACGTTGTAAGTGTATTTTATAGGGAGGTTTGATTTGATTGATTTAATTTTGCAAAATCCTACCAACGTCTGTATCAGTCCAAGACGATGCGGAACACCCTTCGGCTTCAAAAAGGGGATCTTCGAAACTATCATCTCTGTCTTCTTCAAATGATTCTGACTCAGAATCAGTTACCTTTTGCACACGTATTAATTTAACTCTTGTCCCTGCTGTGGACGATTCAGATTTCCACACGTAGTGAATTTGTTTATTCGTTGTTTCGTCCGGCACACTCTCCTTAGTATTGTGCTTCTCTGCTTCTTCAAAATGGTCTTGGTGCTGAGCAGTGGCGGTTTCAAGGGGGGGCCATGGGGGCCATGGCCCCCCCCGAGAATAGAAAAATTAATGAAGTTTTTCGAAGTTGATTAAATTATACGACTTGAATTAATTAACAATCCTTGTACTGTATTACAAAATCAAGCCATCGAAAATGCATCGCTTTATAAAGTGTGGAGATTAATGGTACCAGCAATTTTAAGTTATCTTAACGAATTCATTAGGCCCCCATCCACGGTCACACATGTGTGACGAACATCTTTTGAATAATAACAGTCAAGGATGCAAGTTACACTTTCCATCATTTCGTTTATTACCCACATACACAAACCGATTTTTTAGGCAAGGGGTCGCAGCGATGGCTGCAAATTACATGCATGACATATACTTCCCTGCGACCCCTTGCCTAAAAAATCGGTTTGTGTATGGGGGTAATAAACGAAATGATGGAAAGTGTAACTTGCATCATTTACACACACATAGAAGTTTTGACATTTCTAAGCCAGCAACGAAAAAAATAAAATGATTTTTAATGAAATAAAAATTTCTCGTATAAAAGCTTGAAATTCATATAGTTTAAAAAACAAAATTGACCCAACTAAAAAAACAAAAAGAAAAAATTACCAAACGACCAAACCGACTCAGCTTTTTTGCAAATTAAAAAAAACGACCTTAAAAAATGACCTTCAAGGTCAACAACAAATTGTTCTATAAGGCCCATTCAGAACCAGCAGCAGCAACAGCAGCGGCAGCATGTTTAGTTTTACTAGCAATCAATTAGTTTTACTAGCAATGTGACTAGGGTTGCCAGGTGTCCGGATTTAGCCGGACATATCCGGCCTTTTACGGTCGTGGTGGCCAAATATATGCATGTCCGGCTTATGACCGGATATTAAGCGATTGTCCCTCTGGTCATGTAAGGATACGTACAGTACGCAGCGTAGCATAGATAGATGATAGCTGAAAGCCTTTCTTTGTTTTCCAATCAAAGATTTAAGCACACCAGGTAACTTACAACGCTGCATCCCACACTAATAAAAAGTAGTCCCGAAGTGAGCGTTGCAAGTGGCCTGGTCATTTCGTGCCAATTGATTGGTTTTGGAAATTATTCCTTTCGGGTAGTAAGTTGTTGATCTGTACATTTTCTCCCCACCACCCCCATCGCGATTCTGCTGGCTGACTCTTGCTACTGTTATAAGCCTTATCTAAACTATCAATTACAAAAAAATCAGGGGACCTGAAATGTCCATCCAAAATGCAACTCTTCCTCCCGGACTATAATGAAATGACCAGTTTTCCATCCAAGGAGAATAGATGATTGTATATTTTGTTTAATGAAGAATATTTAGTTTATTTTGACATAAGATTTTATTAATAAACGATTGAAAATACCTAACCTACTCTATTTCTATTTAAAATGGGTAAGAAAAATGTCCGGCTAAATGTAACGCTGTGTTCGGCCTTTTTATTTTTGGACCTGGCAACCCTACCTACATGTGACCACCATTAGCCAATAGGAACTGTCTGCAGCCGCTGCTGGTTCTGAATGGGGCTATACTCTTTCTATATGTTTTGATTTGCAAACTCTGAAGTTAGCTGCACTCACAAGCAAGGGCGCGTCTTCATCAAAAACACAATAGGGCACGTTTTCGTAGGGCACGTTTGTTTTTAATCCACCAGAAATTTCGGTTAGTTCTGTTCGTTTTGTTAATTTTTTTTTAGGAGTAAAAAAATTTTCCCGCCACTTTTAATTCCGTGACCCCCCCCAAAACAAAATTATAGATCCGCGCCTGTTACCGTTACAAATTAAAACAAAATTCAATTATGAATTAAATCCTCAATCCACTTGCCCAGTTCAAACGATTTGAGATTGGAACTTTGATATAAGGGTTCCGAATTAAGATAATTTGTTACCGCCTCTTTTGTGACATTGTTTTCCGAATTCTTTTTGAATTGTTTCGATTAATACAAAGTTTTAATTTTTGTGATTGTATTGCTTCAGAAAATCTTTCGCTTTTTAATTTGAGTACTCTACGTGCATAAAACAGTCGCTGTGTTAAATCTTATACGTTATTAGTTTTATTTTTTAAAAATAACTTTTAAACGATATGTTATGAGATTAAAAATACCTTGAAAATAGCATAAAATCATTTTCTCTATGTTCTAAAGCAAGCTTTAATATCGATTACATCAGTAATTAATACCATCAGGGATTATCTCTGAGCTCTAGTCTACCAGATAAAAAAAAGTTGTGATTCTTAAGACCAAAAGTGTGATTAAAAGCACGATGGCCCCCCCCGAAAATCAGTCCTGGAACCGCCCCTGGTGCTGAGTGTTTTCTAAAGATTTCGCTGTTATTTGTTCCCCTGCCTTTTCACGCGAATACTCCAACGCTGCAAGTACCATACGCTTTGCTCTTGAACCCATGGCCCTAAATTTTTTTCTGAAAAAAAAGTCAACCCGAAATTTAAAATGAAATAAACGCTCAGGCTTCGGCTTTACAAGATTTGTTCAGGGAAACTGTTACAATTCAAAATGGTTTTGTTTTATCAAGACAAAATACAGTTGACAAATTAGAAGAATAACACAACTTCAATCGTGACAATATGGAAGATAAAAAAGTAAATAAAATGAACTTACCTCTACCAAGAAAAGTGTCACTTTTGGAGATGTGTCGTTTTTCAGGAACAAACAAATCGAACTGCTCGCACTCAAGTCCGAAGTGTCACTATTCAAGAATAAGAAGTTATTGATTCTAGTCGACAACAAACCGACACAAACGCCGCCATTTGTCAAATATTGGAAATTTATTTGTGAAATTTTTTCTGGCGAAAGCAAGCAAACTCTCACGATCAGTGATGTTACTAACTCAAAATTTCGCTTTTTGGACTTAGGTCACTTTTCTCGCGGGGGTGCGATATAACAGACTAAAAAATAGAAAATAAAAAATATATCGTTTAAAAAAACTAAAAAATACGCTTTGATTTTAAAATGAACTAAAAAATAAAAAAAATATAGTTTAAAAAAACTAAAAAATACGCTTTTATTTTAAAATGAACTAAAAAGTAAAAAATAATTTTGAATGTAAAGTTTTTATTGCTCTACCCAGTATATGGAAACTACCTACCTTTCAAAATGTAAAAAAGCGTGGGCGCTAAGAATATAGGTAAGGAGTCCCACGCTTTTTTATATTTCTAAAGGTAACTTTTTTAAACTATATTTTTTTTTTCTTTTAATTTTCCTTTTAAGTAATAACAACAACGAAAGTCCTTTTTCCTCATCAAACTCCATTTTCATGTTGACAGCACATTTTCATTTGATCGCCTTGTTAGATGTGGCATTAACTGGTGATGTGATTTTGTTGCAATATCAAAATCAGTACCTACATCAACATCAACACATCACCACATCACTAGTTCGTTGTGGCATCTGCCTTATAGTAAGTGAACGACTATACTACTTCAAATTAATGCTTTTCTACCTTGATTTCAGGACTAACCGTCTACCAAACAGATTTTATGCCGCACTGTCGCTCCTGATGAAAGCATCATTTACAATCCTTAGTGTTTTACCAAAGATGTAGGAATATGTCGTGCAAGTATGTTAGTATTTGGGTTATTTGAAAGCAGTAATTGTGAAAAACAGAATTACGCCCCTTACCGTAGGCCATTATAGATGTTGTTTGGTTTCGGCAACAGCATGAATCGTTTGGCATGCGCTCGCCCTACACTTTTGACAGCTCTACGGCGCCGTCTCCTCTAGTGCAAGGATAGAAGCAGTTAGCAAAGACATAAACCGACCAAAACGTGAAAAGTTCTGGTGGCTTTGATGTTTTTGAGTCGGTTCATGTCTTTGCTATCTTCTTCTACTCTTGATGGCGTCAGCGTAGAATCATCATCAGTTGGTGGGGCGTCCAATTCCTTTGTAATGGTGACTAATGGCTATTACCAATTCTAATTCTAATATTGCAATGACATAAACAGTAATAATGGCAACAGCAAATGTGATTCAGATTATGCTGACAATGGTCAAAATTTCAATTTTCAACAATTTAACTATCAATAATAATAGTTATCTATAACTATTTATCCAGAACGAAACCGTGTTGGTGTAAGAGAGCAAAAAAATCATATTTTATACAAGAAATAAAAAGAATAAAATAATAAATAAATAGTAACTGTTAATAAAAATTAAAATAATTTTTCCTTTAATTATTACAGAAATCTCTTCTTTTTATTTTGGATCAAGTCCAGTGGTCACAACTTGCTCTTGCGCAACTCTGGCATACTACTCGGGGCCAACTCTGGTTGCCACACTTATTTACCTTTACCATACTTTTGCCAATTTTGGGATACACAAGGGCCAGAGTTAGGGTTGGGACGAGTCTAAAATAAACAGTACCGCAATTTTTCCGATAGAATGGGAAGGGTTTGTCGAGTATGCAAAATGATCCTTCTAAGAATTTTTGAAGTTACTTTTAAAGATATTAAAAAACTCAGCAAAAAAGACCTTAATTATAAAAAATTGTTTTTTTAAATAAGATAAAAAATAAATAGGCACATTCCTCAATATTAATGAAAAATATACCGATCTACCATTAATTTTTTTAAACCCAAAAGCAATAAATTAAAATTTAAAACATATCCAGAAAAAAATAATCCAACGTACAGTAAAGAACCAAATTAAACGCTCGACTGAGCGCCTCTCAGAGGGGGACATAAGGGGCAGTTGCCATGGGCCTCATCATTTAAGTGGCCTCACTTTCCAAGATTCCAAGGTAGCAAAATCAAATAGAACGCGCTAGGTGAAAGATCATTTAGTGTACTGAAAAGGATAAAAAATTTCCTACGATCAACAAGGACTCAAGATCGACTAAATGGATTGGCGACGCTAAACATAAATTTTCAAATAGCGCGTACTCTAGATTATTCTCAAATTATAACCGAATTTGCTGATGCTAAAGCAGGAATCTTATCGAATAAATATTAAATACCACAACAAAAAATATAATTTTTTCTTCCCATAACTTTGTACTTTTCAACGGATGTGGTAGGGGGCCTCCAAATATCGGTTAAGTGAAGGTCACCATCAAACATATACAAAAAAATTAACGGACGGCAATTAGTATCACTTATTCCACGCGCTTCCAACTTGTCCCCGCCGCCGCACAGTGGGGCAAATAGCTCATTTTTTGGACAAGCGACAATTCGCAAGCCTGGAATTAATGAAACTTAAAATTTTTTTTTTAAACTATTCGTGATAAAATTGCCTTTAATTCTATCGAGCCAGAATTTTGAAATTTGAAAATTAAAGATGGCTAATCCAATATGGCGGACATAAATTTTGTAAGAAAATTAAATTTTTTTCAGAAGATTCTTTAATATTTTAAAAAATTGTTACTTTGGGGATTTTTTTGGAAACCAAAAATTAATTAATAATAATTAATTTCAATAATTTTAAATAATCTTACGAAAAAAATTTAATTTTCTTACCAAATTTATGTCCGCCATATTGGATTAGCCATCTTTAATTTTCAAATTTCAAAATTCTGGCTCGATAGAATTAAAGGCAATTTTATCACGAATAGTTTAAAAAAAAAATTTTAAGTTTCATTAATTCCAGGATTGGGAATTGTCGCTTGTCCAAAAAATGAGCTATTTGCCCCACTGTGCACCGGCGCGTTACTATCTTTATCGGTCGGTTAGTGAGGTTCGGCTCCCTAGCGTAGGGGTTAATGCACCCGACTATCATACGAGAAGTCTACGGTTCAAATCCACTCCGCGTCATGGTCCTTCCATTTTCCGACCATCATAACTTTTCTTCTTTCTTATTTTTCCTCTTTACAAAAAATTCTCTGCCCTTTCTCCTGCCATCGCCTCTTTCCATAAAAGGCGAGGAAGCTTGTTTGATCACCGAAGTCATTCTTGATGTCAAGTGTCACGGTAGTAGCGGTAGTTGGTGTTTGTCAGTTCTTTCACTCTTTTCTTTACTATCTTCAGACTTTTGCTTGCTGTTCGACATTGCACTCAATGATATAGAACTGTCGACCGTACAAAGCGGACTACCTCTGAGCGTTAGTATTTTTCCCTGCTTAGAAAACCTGAAATCGTTCAGCTCGCCCTTCACCATACAGCCCTCCTTTTCGCATAAATTTGAACTCTACAAGTTTTTTTTATTAATATAAGAACTACTTTGTGGAACAATCTTCCACAGTCGGTATTCTCGAACTCATTTATCATCCAAGAGTTCAATCGCAGGCTTCCTCGTAATTTGTTTCATTACTCCCAACGCCCCTCCAAACTTATCACGTCTTCTTCTGTCCAGAAAACTAGGCTTACTACTAGACATTGCACCATGACTCGGACGACATGACGGACTGGTAGTACAAAGGGTGTTCCCTAAGCTAAGTATATCACATAAAAAACACAGTGAAATGCATTTTTGCCAAAAAAACAAAACTCCCTCCAAGACAGACCTTAACTTTTTTTGTTGATCATATTTTGTGGAATATTTAGCATAATGCGTGCAGCATGTAAAACTGATTAAAAATCTACCTCAGTTGTAGTATATTCTATTATTCATACAACTATAAACAGCTAATAAACTAAACAGAATTTTCGCAAATATGTGCGACATTATTATGGCTATTATCATTATTAATTGTGTTATAACTTTGTTACTCGCATATTGTAGATTAATTACTTACGCGTTTATTCCAGAAAGTCCCTGATAAATAAACCACCTTGCTTGAAGCTAGTCCATTTGGCAAATCACAGTTCTCGGAATACAATAAATCACCGATGGTAAATTATACATTCCGCTACGTTAAATTTAATTAAATATCATTTAACCTCAAAATATAAATTTCTATCAATTAAAATCGTAGATAAAATTAAAAAGATAACCGGAAAAATAAAGCATTTTTATTTTCATGTATAAAATCGATAAATTCAGTCTTATTAAAATTTTAATCTATGTACAAAAATAAAACTTTCACAGGATCTGTCCTACATGTGCTCATAAATAACCTTCACATATCCGTCCCCGATCCCATAAAATACTTCCTTGTAGAGTGGACGAAAAAATCCGGCAAAATATGCAGAATCAAGGAGGAATCGTCCATCACGGGCATATTTAATTTTAAAGGGCGCTTTTATTAATTACTGGGGGAAAACGAACATCGCACGAATCCCATAAATTGAAGATTTTTATTGTTGGAGCTCATATTTTGTACCTTTTGAATATTTCGCTGCTTATTTAATGCGAAATGAATTTTTAATTGACTTTTATTTCATTTAGTTATGGTGTTACCTTAAACATTTTCTTAATTAATAAAATGCAAATTAATTCCAGTTTGAAAAGCCGTTTGGCTGGTTAAGGTGTTGCAAATCCATTTAAAAGCAAATTGCGAGTGAATTAAGTCCAATTTAGTTATGTTAGTAATAAATTAAAAATGAGTTTTTCATTTTACAACAGAGTTGCAGATTTTTATTTATGCGTAAACCAAATTGGCACATTGTCCCAGGCATTTAAGATAAATAACCAGCATCTCACATCACCGAAAAGTAATTATTTAGTACCCAAAGCTATATTCAGAAAGCTATTAAGTCATTATAATGCGCTTATCGTTGACAAACACTCCTGGCACGAGAGCTCGTCGTCATTCAGACAATCTCTATCCACCCAGAGCTACAAATTCTCCCTGTATTTGCATATAAGTTCACTTTAAGGTAATTTAAATGGGATTTAACGCCACAGCATAGAGCTTCCAGCCTCATAAGACTTAACATGCAAAATTTTAGGGCGAAATTGCCTGGAGGCAACTTCCGTCTCCCCTTAACCATTTTAGAATCATTCGAAAACCTAACAACAGCAGCAGCATCGACAATGGACCTAATCCTCTGCGGAGATCTACGGCAATATCCTTCGTCAAAGTTAAAAAATTCAATCGCCAGCAGCAATTTCCGATCGCATCCATTTATGGGCTCATCCCTTCAGTTTTTCGACTATAGTCAAATGTGTCCAAATATATTGTTAGAATACATATCCTTAGGGATGTTTGACTCTATTATATATGTAACATACATACACACATCTAGACATTGTATACACAGATACAAATCTATGAAAACCGGGTAGAAAATGAAGTCAACTTTACATACAGGAGCAGGACCAGGATCAGGACCATTTCGAATTCCTGGTATCTGCGTATGTCTAGAGGGCCCAGAAGGTCAATGAAAGAAAGAGCTCCCAATGGATTAACTTTTAGACACACTCCCATCTACCGTACATGACCATATAAGCCCTTTTGACAGAGTTACGTTGTGTGAATACGTTTTCAACTTCATCGTACAGGATACTGAACTGGACTTTAAAGAGAAATTTTCGAATGTTTTAATAGACTTAAAGCAGACAATTGAAGTTTAGTGATTTTTATTAAGGATTACGTAACAATGCTGTAAGAATTTTTTGATTATCAAGATATTTTCATATACAACGCAGGTTTGAGGTTTAATGTTTAGTTACATGATTAGAAACTGTTACAAAATGGTTTTATTATTTTGTGCTTAAGTAAAACTAAACAAAATATAACTTTATTGATTTGCAAATAATTTTTTTCAATAAGGAAAGATATTATTAAACTTAAAGTTGCATTGTGCAACAGCAATTTTAATTGGCCATTCAAATACAATTTCTTCTTCTTCTTTTGGTGAGATATTGGGTGCAAAAGTATCGCGGCTACTCGCTTGACCTATGGTGCTACACCCTTAACGCAGAAATTTTAGCTAATGTGTAACTATCGAATTCAGTATTTTTGCTCTAGTGTAAAAATCAATTATTGGGACAAGTCCGGTTATGTTCCCCAGCTCCTCAAATATCTTCAGCCATATTGTCTTTATATTTGTTCCATAAACCAAAACACGTTGAAATGATGATTGCAAAAAGGGATCTACTTTGATGCACAGTAGATGAAATAATAGCATCAGCAAGTGTATGATCCCAATGAAGGTCATTCTCGAGTAAATGTAAACGCTGGCACGCTTCTCGATATGTTGCGAACAACTCATCGTTGACAATTCGTAGAAATTTAAATGAACTCGGTCCACGAACATTAACCAATAACAAAGGCAAAAAAGGGTGGTTTTAGTTGAAATTTTAGTTAAAAACCAAATTTTTGACTTTGATGACTCATTACTCCGGAAGTTGATAGGGTAGAACCTTGGTTTTGACAGTTTTAGATAGGTGGGAGTATACTGTATAGCGTACACTGATAACTTATTCATGAACATAAGTCATAGGGTTACAAAAATAAAGGGTGATACGTAAAACTCTAAAAAAAACTTCAAAACGCCCTAGCGGCTAACCCGTTACGATTTCACCCCCCCCCCCTGTACGGTTTCTTGTTCGTTAGCATTGCTATACTTTAAGATTCACGATTACACCCACGCGGCGGATTAGGGAATCGCAAAGTGTCAAATCCGCACTCACTTGCGATCCGCCGGATTCGCGAATCGAGGCCAATTTTAGATAGTAGACAAAAAATTATCGACAAAAAACACAAAAAGGGGGGCTATTCTGCCCGTTTTCGAGATAGGGCGTTTTCAATTTTGGTTTTTGGGAAAAAAAGTAGTTTAATGATTTAGAATAAAAAGGTAATGAAACAACGGCCGAATTCCACAAATAGGGCATCTTTGTAATCGTAAGGAATGCGGCTTTCATTTCATTACTAAAAACCATAGGGTACGATGGAAGAAAATATAAAGAAAAAGCAAATGTTTCCACATATTACACTGTAACTCAAAAAGTAGATGGTTAAGGTTTTCTAACATCTTCAAAGAATTCTTAAGAACTACGTGGAACACTTCAAGCCTCCAGGTAGCTCGGGTTTTTGGCTACTTACCATTCAAAAATAGGTATCACTCAAAGATCCGTTTCTAGTATTTTGAAAGTTTTTTACCTGACAGACCCTTCCACCTCTACCCGTTCGAAAAAATATACGGCGCAGTTTATTGAAGGTAAAGAAGGGTTTTTTGAATTCCAGTGTCATTAGGCAAGTGTTTTTTTAGGCAAGCTAGGACGGGACACCCTGTATGGATAGCTTCGGAGAAACAGCCTTTAAAAATTTCGTCAGTTTTTCAAGTTACACGATTTTTAGCAAAATTTCATTTTCAGTACCATTCTCGTTTCTGAAGGCCTACATATTGTTTGAAAACCCTCTCCCAAAGTGACCCCCCTCAACCACTTGAGAAAAAACTGAGATTATTTGTACTTTTATTTACAGGCGTGGGTATGTAAAAAATCGAGGTCCTGACAATTACTTAAGTCCTACCTACAATGAATTCTATCGCAATGAGCACTAGATACACTGTAATAAATTTCAAAAAAATACTTTGTACTGTAATTTTACAGTAAGAGGCGTAATTTTAGAACTTATATTTTCAGTAAAATTACAAATTGTTTATTGGAATGTAAGGTTTCAATTTTCCCTCTCATAGATATAATTCACAGGTAACAATGGAATACTAAGCATTTATACCCGATTCTTCTTAAGTTAAGGTCAGACCTTTGAGGATAAAGGGCTTGTACAATGATTCACATTCACAGCTTCAAGCTGCAGTGCTCAAATAAAGCAAAACTCAGCTGAAGCTTATAGTTTGAAGCTTGCAGCTTGACGCTTGCAACTTGAAGCTTGAAGCTTTCATTGCGAATCGGTCCTTTCATGGTGAGCAAAATGCTATTTTTATGTATAGGGAGAGGGCATACACAAAAGTTTTGGAAATTTACAAAACTATGAAGTGAAAATTCTAATACCGATTTTATTTTTACATCCCACAAATAACACTACACAGTTGGTAAAAATACGTAAAGTAGAATTGGAATATTCCTAATAATATATATTGCAAATTTACAAAACTGCTTATGAATAAAACTTCCAGTATTTTTTTTGTAAAATTACCACAGAATTTTTTTTACAGTGTAGTCTTGTGTATATCACCCTTTCGAAAAGCTTGCCCATAGTGTTGAGAAGACATATCGGCCTGTAGGTCGACGGACCTCTGGAGGCTTATCTGACTTCGGGATGTGCACAAGCTTTTGGCGCTCTCACTGCTCAGGGAACACTCCTTCCCTCAGGCACGCTGTGAATGCTTGAGTGAACTCACCTGGTGCCACACTGGCTGCCAGCTTCACCGCTTTGTTCGGTATGCCGTCTGGCCCAAGGTCTTTTCTAACTACACGGCTTCCACAATTTCTTCCTCCTTTACCTCTGGGATGTCTGCATCATCTAGGTTTACTGCAGGCAGGCTATCCATGTTCCATGATCAGAGGGAACAGCAAACAGGACCATACTATGCCTTGCAGCATTACAGGGCAGGCAACGGTTGGGGAACGGTAGCCCTTAATTGGCGACATCACTACCCTGTAAGCAACCCCCCACGATTTACTGTCCACTTATTTGCACAGACTCTTAAAGTGCTCTGTTGTACTCTTTCGGATGACATTTTTAGCCTCTTCGGCGGATCTAGAATCTGATTAAGAGAGGGGAGGGGCTAATGGGTCAGATCATTTTTATGCGAAAACGAATATCACGCGCAACGCTGGGATGAGGCCCCATCGGGGCCGACGAGGGGGTCACCTATTTTGTGATGGATACAAGACACAAGTGCCCACGTCGTTCCTTTTTGCTGGTTGGTCTGTTACTGGTACTGGGAATGTGAAGACCAAGCAATAGGCTTTGGGCGCATGCGATTACCCATCGCTTCTTTGCTTACTACATACCTCGTATCAAAATAAAACTGACAATGAGTTATCTTGAACTACATTCAAGTAAATTTCCAAGAAAATGGCTGATCTTTGCGGCTCCCCAATCGTGGCGCCGTAGCACCCCTCTGGCCTAACATTGTTGCAAATTTAACCTACTTCAAAAATGAATATAAAAATCGTTGATGAAAAACCAGTTCTTTCACGTAAAATCGACAAAAACTGAAGAAAAGGCGAAAATTTCGAGAATAATAGTAGATTACATATCACGTACGGTATTTTTTTTCACAAGTGCCGCGAACCATATTTATTTATTGGTTAAAAACTTTGAATAACACCGAGTACACGCATTAAAGTGTCGCGTTTATACCGCTATTTATATTTGTTGGTATGCATGGATCTGTTGCCTAATGACAGAGTGCCTGGCAATCTGAGAGGGGTTTTTTTCATAAGTTAAAAAACTATGAGGAGCAGGCAGTAGGTACATAGTAACTCGAAGCGGGAGCTAAATATTTTTACCGCCCGCCTCGATACTTTACCGCCCGCTTTCTCGGAGAGGTCTGGAAAACGCCATTTTCGGTCAAAATAACATGCATGAAAACAGGGGCGGATCCAGCCCTCAAAAAAGGTTGTGGTCATAGCGACCCGAAAATCGGCCAAGTGCGAGTCGGAGTATGAACCCGCTCATGATCGATATAGTGCATTCCTACAAAGGAAATGTTTACAAAATCTATGACTTCCTCACCAAGATTTTGTACAGTGTATAGTTCCACGTGGGCAAAGCCGTAGGTAAATTAATTAACCGGTAAAATGTTAGTTTGTTCGCTCACGAAAAATACAAAAGTAAATGTGCGTTTGTTTGCACATCACAATGTCACAGTTAGACTCTAAACTACTGAACCGATTTTGATGAAATTTTGACAACTTGAAAGGATATCAAATTAAATTAACCGCTAGTATACATGGTTCATTAAATAATTTTATGTAGGTGCTTACTTAAATTACAAATTCAAGCTTAGGTTTCTTTTTCGCGAAATCATTGATAGTTTCATCGATATCCAGGTTCACATCTTTGTGTATATTTAGGAGAGCTACTCCCGGATAATCTTTCCTGTGCCATTGTGCGTTTTTTTATGTGGTAAAATCAAGCTTAGGAATCCCCTTTGTACTACTAGTCCGTCATGACGTTCAAGCCATGGTGCAATTTCTAGTAGTAAGCTTGATTTGAAGGATAGGTTAGGGGTTTGCGAACGTACAAGATTTAGATGACGAAGTTGTAAAAAAATTAATGTATTACTTTTATCAAAAACTTGGATGAAAAATGAGGAATATGATGAGGACTCCGCTAATGTTTTAACATCTCATACAGATATACAAAATCGCTATCGCTTAGTCACGATAAATCACCATGAAATTTGTGTAGGCAGATTTATGGCAGAAAAGGGACAGTTGAATTTGATGGTAGTTATTTATGTATCGCCGCTTTACGCAAAATAATGTAATTCATACATGAAATCTCCAATTCTGAAGGTCCAATTTTACTAGGTCAAAACTTCAACGAAATCCCCAAGATTTGGAGGGGCGGTTTCAACATTATTTTTTCATTAGATACCAGGTCCGAACTTTGTGGATGAAGGGGAAAGGGGGATGATGAGAGGTACCACCCCATTTCTCCTTTCATCTACAAAGTTCTTGGGAGCCTCTAAACAGACCCAATGTACTTGTATCAATCGCTCGGTAGGCTCGTCACTATACTTCATGCATCTGTCGTTGGCCTTTCTTTTCTGAAAGCGTACTAAATATCCGACAGACCTCCACCATATCAATTCCATATTGTTAACTGGTTAATATTTTAATAATTGCGGCATTTGTTGGGTAAAAAAGTTTTACTTCTAAAGTGTGGTCTTAAGCACACTCATATTTTTTTTATTTTATTAAGGCATAGGATATAATATCATCAGCCTATCAATCTCAATAGACCGTGAAAGTGTGACGTCACAAGTCTATTAGGGTTGTGGGCATGCCCATCGTGCCCACAGCGGTGGATCCGCGCTTGCATGAAAAGAGGCACTTTCGGGACATAATGTGAAAAAGCAATATTTCTGCAATTTTAGTGATATTTTCCTAATTTCAGATTCAGATTTAAGCCATTCAGATGAAAATAAGGAATACTATCGCAGGAATCATTCGAAAATCTACTTCTATGTAGTTCGTAACTCATTTTAATTTATAGACAACATTTAAATTAATTTGAATTCTTTCTAATTAAAACTCACATCCATGCTGTAATCCCTAGATTGCTCGAAAACAATATTCATAAATAAAATGAATTTTTAATGAAAATACTGGTGGTACCAGTAACAACCATCACTAAATGCGGAGATGCGAATAAATCTCCCGAAAAAGGTCTAAAGCACTCTGATAATGAGGCGAGCGTGTAAGGGGGAGGGTGGAAATTCATCTCTGAAGTTCCATCTACGATAACTGTACACGGGCAGGATTCCGGGCATACGCACATGGTGACATACAGGCAAACATACAAACAGGCGGACCTTTGTTTGCTTTAAATTCCCCCCATGAAGAGTATCCCATCTTCTTGACTATTAACATTCGACTGAGGATTAAGGGATGAAGAGCCAGGATTCTAATTATACAGATACGACAAAGTTTGATGCCAGGATTGGGTGGGAATTTCGAAGGGATAAGGGTAGAATGGATGTGTGAGACTATGCGTAGGGTTACAGTTCTTCCTGTAAAAGCATCCCCACGGTCGCTGGTATAATTAAACATGGTTTACAAAAGCTTCGAATGGTCCCCCTATACATAGACGTGTGGCATATCCCTGTACTTTTGGTAGAGGATAGAAATGGCATACATGGGTTGAGGAACAAGTTTCTAAAGAGATATGCATGTTAACAAAAGGGTTATTTAATGGATTCCCGTTATTTATGACTGAATTTAATTCTGGTTAAAATGTGAACGCATATATAAGGAATTTTCTACCTACATACATGTAAATACAAAGGCTCACTATATAGGAGCAATTTGCATATTGGTATATAAATTGTTTTTGGTGTGATTTTCAAAGATATTGTGAGGTCAAATGGGAAGTAAATATCGGTACAAGATAAATTAATGTAATACTGTACTTAAGAAACTAAATTGGTTTAATAGCCTAAATGCCTACTAGTGCCCAATATATAAATTAATGTATATGTAAGTTGTCCTTTCTTGATACATGCTCGTAAGGGTAGCTTGTAAGGAACATTATATTCTGCCGAAGCCTGAAAAACTCTTGAAATTTGCAGCTGTTATTATCCGTCACTTTGGATGAGCAGAGTAGTCTACATAGCTGCACTTTATTTGAAGATAGGCAGTTGTACAATGCCCAAAACAAACAATAAAATAATGAACCTGTATAAAAAGGTATTTTAATTATTGCGGCAATTTTTATTTTTTCAGCCAGCATACTTCATTCAAGTTTAGGATAAAATAAAGAAAAAAGATATGTATGCAGGTCGGTCAATAGATAAATAAATTCAAGAGATAAAGATAGAAAAACTAATTATGTAGATTTTCTCTTTTTTTCAACGTTATTTTTCTTTACGTTGATATCTACACTTTACCCAGCATTTCTCCAACTTTCCTAAGCTGCCCGAAAAGTGATATTTCGGAAAGTCCTCAAAATAGGCATCTGATTGGGCAATCTTTTTCGCCGAGCCATTTTTTCATGTTTAGAAATAAAAAGGCCCTTATGGCCAAATCTGTTAAATACGATGAATGTTGTAATGTTAAAGAATTCAATTCATCCATTATAGTTTTCGATATTTGATGAAAACGCATACTATGTTCAGTTCATAAACAAGTAATTTATTTTTCACTCCCAGTGATGATGCTAGCGTAAATATTCATCCCTTCGTAATCTGATAAGTAATCAAATACATTCGAGTATCTATATGTACTGGAGATATTTGCCAGGCGCGAATAATTTACGAAAACTGTATGAAATTGTATTAAATTATACCCAATGAATTACTCGAAATGGAACTCAACTGGATGATGTTTTTTCCACTTGAACGATAACGTCTTCCGACTTTAGCAAGACCGTTTGAATTCGTTATTAAACAGAAATTGTGCTCTGGTAAAGCGCATTAGTCCAGTCAAATAAGGCAAAAAAAGGGTTCAACCTCGGAATGAGAGGTAATAAACTGAAAATTTGTATGAACCTTTGTTTTGGCATTCAAAATGATGTGTCAAAAGTCTAATATGATCTCGTGTCCGCGTCTTGAGATATTAGAGGTCAAAAGTCACCAAAATCAGTTCTTCGCAAATCTCTTCTTCTTTAACGGCTCTACAACCGGGATCCGGTCCTGGCCTCTCGCAACTGTTCTCTCCATCGGTCCCGATTCTGAGCCGATGTCATCCAGTTTGGCATCCCTATGCTCTGAGCGTCCTGGTCTACGCCATCCTTCCAGCGGAGGTTGGGTCTCCCTCGCTGTCGCACCCCATAAGTCTTACCGCAGAGAACTTTCCGAGCAGGCTCATCTTCACTCATACGAGCTAGATGTCCTGCCCACCGGAGTCTACCGAGCTTTATTTTCTTCACAACATCTATGTCGCGATAGCGCTCGTAGATCTCGTCATTGTAGAGTCTCCGGAATCGTCCTTCCTCACATACGGGGCCAACAATCCTCCGAAGTATTTTCCTCTCGAACACCGCCAAGAGGTTAGAGTGCTTTTTGCTAAGCACCCACGTTTCGGATGCATATGTGAGGACCGGCAAGACCATCGTCTTATATAGTAAAAGTTTAGACGTTATGGTTAGATGCTTGGATTTGAAGAGCCTTGACAGGCTATAGTAGGCTTTGTTGGCTTTTAGCAGTCGTGCGCGTAATTCAGGTTCCATGCTATTGTCGGCTGCTACTATTGACCCAAGGTAGGTAAATGATTTTACCACATCAAACTCGTGTTCCTCTACCTTGATTGTGGGACCAATGTGTTCTTGCAGACGAGGCCACCATGTACTTTGTTTTGCTTTCGTTGATGTGCAGTCCCAGATTTCCTGCCGCGCGCTCAATCTGGATGAAAGCTTCTTGTACAGCTGTTGATGTTCTTCCAATGATGTCAATGTCGTCTGCATAAGCCAGTAATTGGGTGGACTTGTGAAGGATTGTGCCCCTTGATGTCACGCCCGAATCTCGGATCACTTTCTCCAACGCCAGGTTGAAAAGGAGGCAGGCCAGACCGTCCCCTTGTCGGAGTCCATTATAGATGTTGATTGGTCTGGACAGTGTTCCGGATACCTTTACTTGGCTTGTCACATTGGTCATGGTCAACCTACATAGTCTTGTCAGCTTATTGGGAATGCCGAATTCTATCATGGCTTTGTAGAGTTCTACTCTGGCTATGCTATCATAGGCGGCTTTAAAGTCTATGAAGAGGTGTTGGAGTGAGTTTTGAAACTCTAGACATTTTTCCATAGCCTGCCTCAAAGTGAAAATCTGATCGGTTGTTGATTTTCCTGGGCTGAAGCTACACTGGTATTGGCCTACGTTATTTCTAGCGTATGGGGCCAGCCTGTTTTGTAGGATGGCGGAGAATATCTTATACGCGGTACTCAACAACGTTATACCACGATAATTGCTGCACGTTGTGATATCTCCTTTTTTATGTACCGGGCAGAGGATGCCTTTTCTCCAGTCTTCTGGCATCGCTTCCTGCTCCCATACTTGCACAATTAATTCATGAATCGCTTGGTGTAATGTAGGCCCTCCATATTTAACCAGCTCCGCAGGGATGCCGTCTGCACCCGAGGCCTTCTTCGCAAATTCCTCGTAAATTATCGACTTTACGCAAATTTTGGTTATGTAAAGTTTGTTCATTAGATAAATCTGCATAAAAGTGTCCTATACCGAATTTACGTAGAACCAAAAATTTTCGAGATAAAGGGCTGAGAAATCTTGGTATCGTGCTGCATTCCTTTCCGCACCACCTCTGAGGTAGAATGCCAAAACAAAGATTCATACAAATTTTCAGCTTGTTACGTCTCATTCCGAGGTGAAGCCCTAATTTGACTGGACTATATCTGGTAGTTAGACTCTAGGCTACACACTACTACTAGTCTGGATTCGGTATTAAACAGAAAACGGGCTATGAAAAAGCATAACTAGTGGCTCTAGGCTTAAGAACCCACTAGTTTTCGTTTATCGAACTCCACCTCAAATTCAAATTTTTTTCCATTTCCCGAAACCCTGTTATCATTTCCAATTTTCCTGTTAGTACTCTTTCATACTTTTGACTTGTTTTTTAAATTTTTAATATTTCTATGTACCGTTTTATCTAATTGTTGTAATTTATTCTATATTTTGTGGCTAGTTTTTTCATGTGGCCAACAAATAGGTAGTGACCGGTGCCCACATTCGTACCTCGGTAACTTCTTATATCCAATATGCAATCATTAGCTTAATAAATTGAAATAAAAACTACTAAACCATAAGTCCACTACAAACATGGCCTTTGACGCCTTACAAGGACTGCCTAAAGTTGTATAGCCATTGCCTCAGCCAAGAGGCAGGGTATTGCCAATCTATCGACAATCGGCTGCGAAAATTTGGATTACACTACACCTTACGTGGACCTTGGAAAAAGGTTTCAATACAATTCATCATGTTATCCCGGCTGGGTCATAATGTATCTATACAGATGGCTCACAAATTGGAAACAGCGTAGGTTGTGGTAACTTTTCCGAGGCATTGAATATAGATACCTCTCTACCAATGGGGTCTCAAAGCAAAGATGGTGCTGGGGATGTGCACAGCCGTGGTACGCCGAATTCTCACTTAAGAGCCCTAATGTCATAAAATTGGGAAGGGTTCGAAGGACGGTAACAATAAGGACAACAGGGGCCATAGAACATGCCCCACGAACACCCTTGATGTTGTCATGTACGTGCTCCTCCTCCCCGCCGACCATCACAACAAACATCTTGCCTTGTGGAGTGCTCTTAGGCTGAGGAAATCCAAGCCCTGGATCTCAAAAAACTGCGGACGTAGCAACATCTTGCTCCTGAAGGCCTGCCAGACGATGAAATTTGAATCTACACAAGGATGAAGCATTGGAATTTTCATAGCCAAACCCCTATAAAAGCCCTGAATTCAGTAATGATAAATAGGCTTGGTCGAAAGCACAACGTGACTCTCGTCTGCGTTCCCGGACATAGGAATATAGATGGGAACGAGTAAGGCTGGTCGCACACTGCAGCCGATTCGGGCGAATTTTTTACGACCGTAATCAGCCGAATTTTTCAAACAACTATTTTCCTATTCTCATTCGCACATTTCACCGCTTTTTCGGTCGTTGACGTCCGCAGGTTTTATCCGGTCAGATTTGAAGTTGATAATGGAAGTGCGCTCCCATAGAAATGTTTATCAATCTTCCTTTTATTTTATTTAGGATATATTTACATGTGTGACCATTTAAAATGAAACAACTAGCATTTAAGATGGAAACTAACCAAAAGTTCGGCCGAATTTACCAAATACGGCCGTAAAAAATTCGGCCGAATCTGCTGCAGTGTGAGACCAGCCTAAGCCGACTACCTAGCCAAGCAGGCCGCCTTGGCCCACTTGCTCTGGGAGGACTTGGCTCACTTATAATAAAGAAAAAACAATGGTCCTCCTTAACAGACACCGACGAAATATTGCCAGATTCACGGAAATCATTTCGGGACATTTGCCCATAGGAGACCACGCTGCCAAGCTGGACATCCCGTACAACGTCTGCTGCCTTAGCTGCGGGAGGGAACGAGAGGAAAACACTGGTTTACTTCCTGTGTAAAATGCACGACTTTAGCTAAAGCCAGGCAGCCCACACTAGGCAGCTACGCTTTGGAAGACTTAAAAGAGATCTCCAGACGGAGATAAGATCACTGATAAGATCGTCGAAAGCTGGATTAAGATATCCGTCACAGCCACAGCTGATCAAACAACCATTGAACCTTAGGTATACGACTTGGGGCAAAAAACGACGCGCCAAAGCACTTATTGGACCCTAATCTAACCTAAACCATAAGTCCTCCAGCATGGCCTACCTTATTAACGATATGGTCCTGAAACTTTAATTCAGAAGGTTGTTTGTAGGTACAACCTTGATGACAAGTTTTGTAGACACGACAACACTACCATCAGTACAAAATCTATTGAAACATTGCTAATATTTTTCTGTTGTCATTGAAAAATGGCCAATTATGACACACTCTTCCAGAGGTACGCACTCCGCCATTTACTTATATGGTGGTAAAATTTCTACAAATTTTTAGGTATTTGCCTACACTTGTTCCATGATAAAGAACCTGGCCTCTTTTGAATTAATTTATTATACCCTGCTGTACGTGTTGCTATTTTATAAAACCCAAAACTAACCCTTTTATATAACCTCTTTTTTTAACCGTAGTCAGTGAACAGATAATATTCGCAAATCTTATTCAGAACATAAACGGAAAATTATCGCATTTAACTCCTTTAACAGACACTTAAATAATTACAAATAAACAAAGAGTGTTGCAAACTGGTTGGA